>CM070566.1:40136606-41336606 GCA_036346405.1 Phyllostachys edulis
TGGGTTGGGTTGGGTTGGGTTTTGGAGGTAGAGTAGTGGGCTGGTTTTGGAGGTAGAAAGTGGGTTGGGTTGGGTTTGGGTGGGGTTTAACCCATTAACACCCCTACCACCGATGGAGCGGCAGAGGAAGTGGCGGCGGGCGAAGCAGCATACTTTGGGATCGGATCAGAGCAACGTCTTGTGGCCCCGTGGCAGCATCGGCTTCCTCTTTGATGACGCTGATGACACACGCGGGTGGACCTCTGGCAACGAGCAAGCTAAGGGTAAGCCTCGAATCCTGAACTCCTTAGCCGGTAGCTTTAGAACGATTCTTTCTTGCAACTTTTACTTTCGGTGCCTCGCCATGAATTACTGCAATGCCTTGAATTCCATAGTAGCGTTGCGGTTTCTGAATAATATAAAGGTGCCTTGATGTGTGCTCCGAATATCACCGCAATATAATGATCCTTGCAAGCAGTGGCGGAGCTAGAAATTATATGATAAGGGTGCACACTTTACACTCACAATTTTGTAGTTTGTACAATAATTTCATAACATCATAAATCCAACACATATGTTCTAAATTTGCCAAAAGCATAATGCAAATAGTTCAAATAGGGTCTTACTCTTACATGAATAGAAAATTACAAAATATGTAGCTATGCAAAGAAAATTATAATACTACTTTCGCGTTTTCATGCCTTAAAAGCAGCGTCATTACATCATCTTCATTAACCTTCAAGAAAAATTCCCTCTCAATAAATGTGACTAAACAATCATTCAAAAATTGATCGCCCATACAATTTCTCAACTTGTTCTTCACAAGACTCATAGCAGAACATACTCTTTCAACGCTTGTCATCGCCACCGGTAGGAGCAATACCAATTTGAGAAGCAAGTATACCAACTTGTAAACTTAATGCTTTTTTGTTTCAACAAGCTTAATAGAAAGGTCACCAGGGTTATTGAGGTCCTTAAACCTATTATCACTTCGCATGTCATCAAATCTGAAAAAAAAGAAAGGATGTCTCTATTCCTCTTCATGTATTTACAATCTACATTGACATATCACAACAAGATTTTCAAATTAGTACATTACTAGTTTACTACATTAGCATACGGCATACCATATGGTATCAAGTATCAACTAATCAACTATCAACTATCAAGACAACTAGACAAACATACCAAGAAAAGATCAAAAGAGACTCCAACTCCAAGTCCGAGGCTCCAAGTCCAAATCAATACTCATTACTCAATAGTCATGACTCAATGACTCATCTTTGTCATGTAGTCAAGCAAGCAAGTAACTAAGTGGTAGCTGTCGGTGTGAGGCGATAAGCAAAGCAACCAACGGAGGGTGAAGTGTTGGAAATATGCCCTAGAGGCAATTATAGAGATGATTATATTTAATTATGTTTATAACATTGGATAATATGTTATCTTGTTCCTAGAATAATATTGTTAATGTTTATTATCAAGTATGTGACTTGATTGTGAAACTCTATATTTCTGCGATGATTATTCTTAAAGCGTTCTGCAGTAGGAAACATATGAGGACACATATGAATAGACTAGCATATGTATTGGTTGATAACTATGTTTCACAAGTCATGGATATGTAGATATCAAACCAATAATATGGACACATGTTAGAGAACATGATGTTGGATTAGACCCACCTTGAGACACTATTGAAATTGTTATGATTCTATATGTCGTTAGTTGGTCTCAAGCAATAATGATGTATAATCCTTAGACCTGAGATTAGCATGGTTTCCTACATGTGTAATAGCACTCTTAGGGGTTGCCAAACGCTACTCCGTAACTGGGTAGTTATAAAGGTAGCTTTCGGGTATACTATGAAACATGCAGAGGAATGTGACTGATCGGATATGGGATTTGCCCCTCCTAACGTAACAGGAGAGATGTCTCTGGGCCCCTCATTGTGATCGGATAAAGAAAGTGCATGGCCATGCCACTAGTAGTCGAAGTGTTCGACCACGTAAAGTTATCTGACACTCGATGAGAAAGTATTGAACAGTCCATAGATGACACAACATCTCACCTGGAGTTCCACCAGACATCGTGAGGCAAAAGGAGTATACACGAGAAGGTTACTTAGTTCGAGCGATTCTGGATGGTCGTATGGAGATCTGAGCTGGTCGTAGGCGGGTCTAACGTAATCACTGAGTGGTCGAAACCTGGTCGTAAGGACTTACGAAGTGGTGCGTGACTAAATCTGAGCAGGTCATATAGAGATAGGACCTGGTCGTAAGTGATAAGGACCTGATCATAGATCATATTGCATTAAGGTTCGTCCGATATAATTTGTGTGTATTGAGGAATCGCTATGTTCGCTAGGAGCCGCTTCGACTCGTGATCGGAAAGGGTTTCCGAGTCACAACCGACACGCATGAACCTCTGGTCATACACTTAATGGGTTGGAACAAACCCGATCGAATATGATTAAGTCAAGCGTGTTTGGATTGGATCATCACGAGCACTATATAAGGAGATGCATGAGGTGTTTGGGGATGAAGTTTTTTACACTCCAAACCCTAGCGCCATCTTCACGAGAGCTCTTGCATGCGACTTGGTGGTAGTACACCGACGCACGGTTGTTCCTTCCTCGGCGTGTGGATACCGTAGAGGCACTACTGCAAATTGCGCTTGAGGACGATCCGCGATCTTCACTAGGAAGCGTGAGACGTTCTTTGGAGGAGACGATCGACTTCGCGAGGACGCTGGACGATCGACTACAACCACTACATTGGCGCTCTCACGTTGGACCAGTGCTCCAACCCTTCTTCCGCGCTCTCACGCGTCTCGTGGTAACGATCTGCGATCGTCTACTTACTTGGCTTCTGGTTTGCGTGGTAGAAATTTTTATTTGTAGCTATTGTAGCCTACGTATCCCAAGGTGGTATCGAGCCATCTGCGTAGTTTTTGATCGGATCGATCGCATATAATTGATATGTGGTAGTAGTAGATTGGATCTATTCTGGTGAACTGGTAACCTAGATCGGTTCATACGGATGGAGCGATCTAGGCCTGGTCGATGAGATCGATCAGTTTTTCAGTGGTAGTAGATGGGTTTATGAGGAGGTATGAGCTTATAAGGACCAGATGGTTTATTGCGCTTGGTCACGACCACTCTGCATAACACTCCTACCGGTCGGAATTCCACCATTGAGTATGCGCGGTGTGTGGTCGTATCAAGGTAATGATCGAGTGGTTCAAAATAGGATTAATATGATTAATCGATGATTTCCAAGGCTCGGATCGTGAATAAGATTCATGTTCTAGAAAAATTTTCGAGAGTGCTACCCTTGAACCCGCCCACTAACCGGCTAAGCGGGACCGCCGTCTTTGGTATTCGCCGATAGGATTGGATTCGTGTATAACTTGTTTTTGCAAGGATTGATGTGAATAGTATGACCCATAATGGTTCATGTATGAGATGTATGTATGTATGTAATTTTTATGACCAGCGTGTCATGCTTGTTTGACCCAAAGGTTGTCTATATTTTTGTATAATGGCTCAACGTGTCGACTTGTGATGCTTCTTTACTCCTTGTGATTCATTACTAGTGCTATTAGGAGTAATGGCTTAGTAGGAGTGCTTGGAGGAGTCGACCACTCGGAGACCTGCTGAGCAGGATGCATGGTGATGAGGATCACCATGGAGAAGGGTCATACTATATCACAATGCAATTTGATTGTCTGTGAATGCCTTCATATTCTGTTCATTTATTTCTATACATGTTTTTTACTTTAAATGCTTTTAACATGGTAGAAGTAAAATTCCCTCACATAATATTAAGTTAAATTGATGCCCTCTCAAATATGCTGCACCATCCAAAGTCATGTATTTTAATGGTAGGTCTTGCCAAAGCAGAGTGCCATTAACTCTACTTGACTAGATGGGTTTGTGTCAAACACTTACATGCTGAGCATTGGTTTAACTTAATAAGGTTATCATAACAGTTGTAGACCTTGGGGCATAAGGGTTGGGTGCCGAAGCATACAGATGCTGCCCAACAACAAGAGTCATATAGAGATATGATTAGCAAAGGGTTGCTTACCAAATTCACTAGTCTTCTAGCAGTGATGCCAAAGCTCACTAGTAGATTAAATGATTATGGATCTTGAATCACTAAAATGTCATAAGAGGGATATGGTATTTAGTGGGAGTATTTTTGTTAACTTGTTTAATAGAAGTTACTTTGATTGAACATATGTTTTAGTTTTGCATATTTTATGTTGTAGATTATGGCACCAACTGTTGTACCTACATCCAGTTTTGTTTTACGTTCGACACTTGAAAGGGAAAAACTGAATGGAACAAATTTTGCGGATTGGTCCCGCAACCTAAGAATTGTTCTTAGGCAAGATAAAAAAGAACATGTTCTAGAGGAACCAATTCCAGATGTGCCTACAGAGAATGCTGCTGCTGCTCTTAAAACCGCCTATAAAAGGCATGTGATGAGTCCCTTGATGTTAGCTGTCTCATGCTTGCTGCTATGAACTCAGACCTTAAGAAGCAGTTTAAGAACATAGAGGCCTACGATATGATCGTAGTGCTCAAATGCATGTTTGAGACAAAAGCAAGAACTGAGAGATTTGAGATCTCAAAGAACTTGTTTGGATGTAAGCTAGCTAAAGGTGGTCCGGTGAGCCCTCATGTAATCAAAATGGTTGGTTACACACGAGCTTGGAAAAACTTGGTTTCCACTTAGCCAGAGTTGGCTCTGATTTGATTCTTGCTTTGCTTCTTGAAAGCTATGGGCAATTCATTTTGAACTTCCATATGAACTGCTAGACAAGAATCTCACCGAACTTCATATGATGCTTAAGACAATGAGGCAAGATTAAGAAAAGTAATGATCATGTGATGATGGTGCAAAAGAGTACAAGCTTCAAGAAGAAGACTAAGACTTGGGTCAAGAAAAGGGCAAGGCTAAAGTTTGAGATGAGATTAAAACTAATAAGCCTAAGCCTAAGACTAAGTCCGACCCGACTCAAGAGAATGAATGCTTTTCTTGCAAAGAGTTAGGCCATTGGAAGAGGAACTAGAAGAAATACGGCCGATCGAGAAAAGGAATGGTGGGACTAAAACTTCCACTACAGGTATTAATGTTATAAATGTTTTTCTTGCTGACTCTTCTGTTAACTCATGGGTATTTGATACCGGATTGGTTGCTCATATCTGTAATTCAATGAGAGTCTAACAAGGAGTAGGAGAATTACAAAGGCGAGATGGATCTTCGTGATCGAATAAAGCAAGAATTGCTGCATTAGCCGTCGGGACTTTGCCATACTTTTGCCTTGAGATTTATTATGGAATTGAATAATTGTTATTACGTTCCAGCCATTAGTAGAAACATTATCTCTGCCTCATGTTTGATGGCAGAGGGTTATAAATTCATTATTGAGAACAATGGTTGTTCTATATTTTTGAATGAAGTGTTTTATGGCTATGCACCTGTTTTGAATGGGTTGTTTATTTTAAATCTTGTTGATGCATATGTCTATAATATTAATGCGAAAAGGCTTCGGCCTAATGAAATGAATTCCACTTTCATTCGACATTGTCGTTTGGGTCACAAGTGAGAAACACATGAAAAAGCTCCATAATGATGGAACTCTAAACTCACTTGATTTGGAATCATTTGATACATGCGAATCTTGCCTGGTCGAAAAGATGACCAAGACACCTTTCACTGGTCGGAGTGAAAGAGCGTCCGACCAGTTGGCACTCATACATATTGATGTGTGTGGACCAATCAGTACGACAGCTAAAGGTGGCTTTCAGTACTTCATTACTTTCACCGATGACTATAGTAGATATGGATATATCTACTTAATGAGGCACAAGTCGGAATCCTTTGAAAAGTTCAAGGAATTCCAAAATGAGGTACAGAATCAACTTGGCAAGACAATCAAATCTTTACGATCTAATCGTGGAGGTGAATTTTTGAGCCATGAGTTTGGTAATCATTTGAAACAATGTGGAATTGTTCCACAGCTTACACCACCGGGCACTCCACAATGGAATGGGGTGTCCGAGCGGCGTAATAGGACCTTGTTGGACATGGTTCAATCAATGATGAGCCAATTAGATCTGCCATTGTATTTTTGGGGTTACGCTCTAGAAACTGCCGGTTTCATTTTAAATAAAGTACCATCTAAATCAGTAGATAAGACACCATATGAGATGTGGACTGGGAAGAGTCCTAGTTTGTCTTTTCTAAAGATTTGGGGATGTGATGTCTATGTTAAACGTTTGACGTCTGACAAACTCACACCCAAGTCAGATAATTGCTTCTTTGTAGGATATCCTAGGGAAACCAAAGGATATTATTTCTATAACCAAGAAGAAGGCAAAGTTTTTGTTGCCCGAAATGGTGTCTTTTTGGAGAAAGGGTTTCTTTTAAAAGGAGTCAGTGGGAGAAAGGTGCAACTTGAAGAAATTCGGGAAACATCTGAAAGTGTTTCAACTCCTACTGAACCTCTACTGGATGAACAAAATGTTGTTGAACCTGTAGATGAGGCACTAGCCCCACGTAGATCTAAAAGGCTGCGTCAACTACCTACAAGGTATGGGCATGACATATTATTATTGAATAATGATGAGCCTAAAACTTATGAGGAAGCGATGATGGACCCAGACTTTGAAAAATGGCTTGGAGCCATGAAATCCGAAATAGACTCCATGAGTGACAATCAGGTTTGGAACCTGGTCGATCCACTTGATGGTGTTAAAACCATTGAGTGTAAATGGATCTATAAGAAAAGATTGATATGGATGGAAATGTTCATATTCATAAAGCTTGACTAGTCGCAAAAGGGTTTCGACAAGTTCAAGGAGTTGACTACGATGAGACTTCCTCACCGATGAGCGATGCTTAAATCTGTTTCGGATCATTCTAGCTATTGCTGCATATTTCGACTATGAGATATGGCAAATGGATGTCAAAACAGTTTTCCTTAATGGAAACCTAGATGAGGATGTGTACATGACACAACCTGAAGGTTTTGTCGATCCAAAGAATGCTAGTAAAGTATGCAAACTTTAAAAATCCATTTATGGGTTGAAGCAAGCATCTCAGAGTTGGAATATATGTTTTAATGATGAGATCAAAATGTTTGGTTTAAATCAAGAACAAAGAAGAACCTTGTGTTTACATGAAGGTTAGTGGGCGCGCTTGTTATTCTAATCTTGTATGCAGATGACATACTCTTGGTGGAAATGACATTCCAATACTTGAATCTGTTAAAACTTCATTAAGAAATAGTTTCTCAATTAAAAATTTAGGAGATGCAGCATATATCTTGGGAATAAGGATCTATAGAGATAGATCTAAGAGGCTAATTGGATTAAGCCAGGATATGTACATAGACAAAGTGTTGAATCGGTTCAACATGCAAAATTCCAAGAGAGGATTCTTGCCCATGGCACATGGCATTAATCTTAGCAAGAATCAGTGTCCTACGATGTGAGAACCCGGGGTATTTAACTTGTAATACTTTACCATTAAGATGGTCCAAGCATTACAAATCAAATATCACGACTCTCGGCGTATATGTACTTCCCAGAATGCAGTACACATACCCCATACAAAAATTATGCATCAATTCCATTCAACCACAAAGAGTCCAAAGCACAACTTAAACGATCCAAAAGACATACTGACAAATAGTTATTACAAGCGGGCCGACCAGCCAAATTCAACTAAAGAGTCTAACATAACAATGAAGCAAAAGGCCATAAGATGGCGATAACAAAAAGTGATTAGTGTGCCATAACCCACAAGGCAACCAACCAAGCCACCAACCTCGTCCTCGAAACGAAGCACATCTCACAAAAGTGCAACCCTTGGGGTTCCACTTCCTCCTCTGCAATAATTTAATTAAAGCATAGCAAATGAGTACAAAATGTACTCATAAGACTTACATGTAAGGTATGAGGCCTAATAAATAGCTACATGCAAGCTTATTTAAGTGGAGCAGGCTCTAGACTCATTTTCAGCATAAAGCAAGTTTTCAATTGCAATAATGTAGTAGATTCAAAGCAATTTTGCAATCTGTATTTATTTGATAAAAACAGCGATAAAAGAGTAACAATAATAACAAAAACATCCTGGAAGTGGCTAACCCAATAGCCACCACAACAATAGCATGAACTCCCCGTTCATACCACCCACATCAAGTTTTAATTAAGAATTCCAAAATGTTGAGTCTAACTCCTACAAATCCAATCCCAAGCGTGTCCATAACCTAGGACGAGGCTATTCGAATAGTTTATACCCTGCAGGGGTGTACCAATGTACCCACACATCGAGACCGCCTTTTAGCCACTAGATTAGCACACTTCCTTTGGTATGTCGGCACGGCTAAGTCCTCGAGACATTTCCCATGGAGGATGCTAATTAAGAGCCGCAACCCAACAAAGAAAGACACATTAGCCGCTCAAGCCGATTTGCTAATGTTCCCTCATATCACATCATTTCCTTTTTGACCACCAACCAGCTCATAATTAACACCGCCTAAGGTACTTAGTCAAGAGAGGTCCCATATCCTCTCGCGTGGTTATATAATTATGCTTGGTTTTGGTGAAATAAGATGTTCGGTCCTTGTTGACTGGGCAAGACATTCACAAACCCAATATCCCACCATCCAACCACTTGCCCAAGTCCGAATCATTTCATTTGCACTTTTAGTTTTCAAAGCAAATTAGCACAAGGTACTGATCAAAGAGTAATAAATGATTTGTGTGATCAAGGTTATCGACCAAGTCGATAACCGCCCAATTCTACCGGTAGCTAAGCATTTCTAAGCATGACACCGAAAAGACAATAAAAGAGCATAATTAAATCACCGGGCTCTAATTCACCAGCGATATTATTAACTTATGTTTTGTGGCAGGGGATAACAATTTAAGGGCAACCATGCAATAGGAATAGCTACCTCTAAACGAGAAAATTACTTTGACACAAGAGCATGCATACATACAATTTGTAAACAAAGTAACAGACTTGAAAATAATAGGACATTTATGATCAAACTGCTTGCCTTGCTGTGGATTACCCTCTTGCTGCAGAGGTGCTCTCATAATCAATATTATCGTTTGAACCTAGCGAAAGAAGTCGAAAGCACAATCGAGCGAATAACACCAAAAGACCCAAAAATTCAAAGTCATCCAAAATTATGAAAAATTCACATAAGGTAGAGCATGATTTTAGATGAATTTAGCAACATGAATCAATTTATTTGGATGTTCTATGCAGAAGTTATGGCAGTTAGAAGATCATATTTCCTGAAAATCCTGGGAAAAATGGGCTTCGGTTACTGTTCACTCAAAATTAATTATTTGGTGAAAATTTGTAGAATAGTGGTGGGAAAAAGGATTACATAGATAAATATAGAATAAAAATATAAGACCAAAATAACTTGGTTCAACTCATTTGGAGTTCAAATGAATTTTCTACGAATTTTCAAAGATAAAAGAGTTTTTAGTGTAAAAATAATTATTTTCTGAAATTTCTACCACTTTAAAATACTTTTTAATCTTGGGCTAACCTAGCCTCTTACATAATAAAAATAGCCTCTCCAACCACACAATGCCCGCATTCACGATCTTCCAACTATACAACATATCCGATAAATGTACTAAATCCACCAAGTTATGGGCATATGACTATAATCAAATCCATCAATTGTTCTTTGCTAGACTAATTAAGCTAAAACTAACTACTAGCTCTACTAGTCTAACCTTGGCAAGTCATAATCGCATACATCACAATTCCCACCGATCGAGATTTACTTGACTTACCGATACCTAATGAGCTTAACAATTGGAATAACACATCCAACATCTAATAGTTCACTAATAAATCAATGTACATCCATTTCACCGGACTAGTCGTGTAGGACAACTACTAATCCAATCACATATGCACCTCTACGATCGACTAATAATCGTTTATCCACTAATTCAAGAGAGGCACAATTCCATCGACTCGGCACATAAGACTTATCTATTAATTACATGACAAATCCGAATATTCATCCGCAATCAAATAATCCAATCATATATTTAATCTAGCCTCCACCGATCAATAAGATACATATTCCGCTACGACGATAAAATTATTCGTATCTACCGACATACCTCACAAGAACACACCTATGCATAAATAAGACAAAACCGGAGAATTATACCGGTCTAAAACTACCAAATTATTTTTATAATTAAAACATGCATAAATAGATGCCATGCTCATGACTCATATGCAACATGCACAGCTAATGTCATAGCGGTAACATAATTTAACGCTAAGGATTTTACCACGGCACTAGGCGCGACATATCACCGGACGTCTTCTCGGGTCCGCATCCAGCGTAGTTGTCGCCGAGCTCATCCACGTCCGCTTCGGCCTTCTCGTCCGTGTCCGCTCCGCATCGGCCCCAAACTTGCACTTGTGCCTTTTCTACCATTCCCTTTTGTTTTCTTCTTTTCTAGTTTGTTTCCTGGACATGGGGTTAGTTGACTAATTAAATGGAGAGTGCTTAGTGCATGAAGGCATTTACATGCAGCCTGTGCTCACGATGTGGGAAAAAGGCTGATGTTGTGCAGAGTGGCTTGGGGACCTTTTTGCATGCAGTCAAGATGTGCAAGGCTTCAATCCCGGGTGAGCTCCTCCCACCGTCAGCTCTTCTAGGCCTTTGGCTAGTGCATTACAGGAAGAAGTTTAGTTAGTTGGGTGCACAGATTTAGTAGAAATATTAGACTTGAGAGGAGGCAACTAAATAAGGGTAGCAGCGGGCAGAGACGCACAGAGAAAGAGACAGTTCAACACGGTGGAGTTCAAGGTGCGGATGGACTGCGACGACTGTGAGCTCAAGGTCAGGAACACCCTCGCCACCATCTTCACGCCGCTGCAGCACCTCGCTGAGCCGCCGCTTGCTCCCATGCGCTACTGCCGATGCCGTTGGACAGCGCCTCGACGGCGTCTTCGTGCCGGGCCACAACGCCGCCGTGCCGCACCGCCAATGCGTCACCTCGGCCACCTCCTTGTTGCATGTTGGGCCGTAGCGTGGGCCTTGCCTGCTGCCCCCCCCCCCCCCACCGGGTGGCCGCCCTGGGCTGCTGCTGCATTGCTGCTATGCGCCACTGCTACTTGCCGATAGCCATGGAGCTGCCGCTGCCGGGTCGGCGCTAGGCCGCTCCTGCTGCTGGCCGTCCACCGGACTGCAGCTGCAGCAGCTCTCGGCCGTGAGCAAGCAGCGCACCAGCTCCCCGTTGCCACCTGACCACCAGCGTCTCCTCTTCAACGCTGCAATGAGCTTTCCCCCTATTCCTCCTTTTTTTTCTTCAAAATGCTCAAGCAAACGTGCATGTGAAAACTAATCACAGATTTGGAAAGCTAATGCGATGAGGAATACAAAGGTGTGACATGCATTGAGAGATTTCAGTTGTTGAGTTGGGATCTACAGGAGAGAAGGAGATGGACTTTGTTTGTGTTCTTGCTTTGGGGAAGAAAGAACAACTAGAAGTTGGCCTGCTACTTGGGGAATAAACAAGAAGGAAAGATGGCAGTGAAGGGTGTTGGTTTGGCTGGAATAAAGAAATGGATGGCAGTGTGGTTGAGTTGTGCTTGGAGGGAGAGGAAATGGCTGTGCACAGCATGTGGAAAGTGGCATTCGGTTGGGAGAAAGGCAGTGAGATGAATTGTGTTTTTGGCAGGACAAAAGCCAACAGGCTGTGGTAGTGGTTTGAGATTGGTGCTCTCACCTAGGAATAAGTAAATAGGGAGTTGGCAATAGGGAGATGAATAAAGAAAGATGGCAGTGTGGGATGATAGAAAGAAAAGAGCAGTGGGGAGAGGATGTGTTCAGCTGTGGGCACTACTAGTTGGCAGTTAAATTAAATAACAGTGCATTTCTTTTCCTTTTTCTCTAACTCGCCCAAACGATCTTACATGTGCGAACTAACCGCTAAACTGGAACACTCTCTCGATGACGATCGCAATGGTATAACATGCGTTCTCGGATTCTTGATTCTCGGTTGTGATTTCAAGGAGAGAAGTTAGGGAAACAAATGGACACGCAGGTATTTTATCTGCTACTTCTTTTTCTCCTTTCGCGAATTCACTCACACTATCATGCATGCAAAAACGAATTGCAAAAATGGGTTGGTCGTGCGATGACGATCGCGGTGGTATGACATGCATGGCTTGGTTTTGAGTTTTTGGATGAAATTTGAAGGAGAGAAGTGAAAGGAGTTAGTAGGGTCGAAAAATGGAAGAGATGACCGGAAAAGAAGGGGCACGCAGGCGTTTCGCCTGCAGTCGGTCGAACCGGAAAATAAAATGATGATACTAATGCATGCATGTCAACAAGATTTTTGAAAAGCATGCAAAAACAAAACATAAAAATTTAAATTTTCAAAAGTGTTTTTTTTTCTTTCAACAATTTGATTTTTAGAAACAACATTTTAATTAAACACCGTAAAATTTTTTAAAACGTAGTCAAAAATTTAATAGATCGCCAAATTAAATATTAACATCCCGATTATAAAAATCGGGGTGTTACATACGACCACTGATGAGCGAGACAAAATGAGTAATATTCTATATGCTTGCCATTGGATCTATCATATACGCCATGATATGTACATGACCAGATGTATCATATGCTCTAAGTGTTCTGACGCAGATACCAAGTCGATCCGGTGAAGGTCCTTTGGATAGCTGTGAAAAACATTCTTAAGTACTTAAGAAGGACTAAGGATGTGTTCCTAGTTTATGGCGGTGATGAAGAGCTCGTTGTAAATAGTTACACCGATGCAAGCTTTCAAACCGACAAAGATGATTATCGTTAAGCCATCTGGTTTTGTATTCATTTTGAATGGAGGAGCGATGAGCTAGAAAAGTTCAAGCAAGAGGCAGTTCTTGATTCCACGACGAGGCGAATACATTGTGGCTTCAAGTCGCAAAGAAGGTGTTTGGATAAGAAATTTCATTCTTTGAGTTGGGTGTGGTTCGAGTGCCTCGAGCCCAATGGATCTCTATTGTGACAACAGTGGAGCCATTGCGTGAAGCTAAGGAACCTAGATCTATCGAAGTCCAAGCATATACTCAGCGTTATCATCTTATTTGCGAATTGGTGGATAGAAGATGTTATGATATGCAAAGTTCATACGGATTTAAATGTTGTTGATCCATTGACAAAGCCTCTCACTGACCAAAGCATGAGGCGCACAGAAGAGCTATCGGTATTAGATACCTAAATGATTGACTCTAGTGCAAATGGGAGACTGTTAGAAATATGCCCTAGAGGCAATCATAGAGATTATTATATTTCATTATATTCATAAGGGTAAAGTCCATTTTACAACCCTGAACTTTTCGAAAAGTCTAGAAAACAACCTTGAAGTCAAAAACCAGACAGCACAGAACCTCGACATTTGCAAACCGGACAAAATACCCCCTCCGCGCCAATTCACCCTGGTTTTGTGCTGACGTGGCGGTTGACCTGGCGGTTTTTGTTGACATGATGGTGTTGTTTGCTGGGTAACGTGGGTCCACATGTGAGACTTTTCCTTTCTTCCTCTTTTCTTTTCTCTCCCCTCCCCTCCACATGTCAGAATTTATTAATATTAGCAGATCAACCGCCGGTAAACTACGCCTTCCTGTGCCACCCGCCGGCACGCGTCGCCTACCTCTCCGCCATCACCGTGCTCGGCGCTCTCGTCGTCGCCGCGCTGCTATTGCCGTCTTGCTCGTCCCCGCGGTTCCGCCGCCTCCGCGCCAAGATCTTGTTTCTCGCCATGGGCCTCTCGCATCGTCCCGCCGTGCACGCTCGCTCAAGCGGGGGCCACGCGCGTGCTACCGGCACTCGCACCGGAGGTGGCCATGGGGCTCGCCACGCCATCGGGCGCGTGGTTCTCGTCAGCGTGTGTGAGAAGTGGCGCCCCGGCGCGTTCGACGTTGTCGGCCACAGCCACCAGATCTTCCACGTGCTCGTTCTCATTCCAACATCAGCGGCGGCGCAGTGGCGGGGGCGGCATTGGGAGCTGATGTCACCTACGGCGATCGTCGGAGGGGGAGGAGCAAGGGTGGCAGCTCGCCGCCGGCTATGTCGTGATCTGCGGCGTGATCTCGTCGGCGATTCTTGGCTCAGAGGGCCACCGCGATGAACGGAGCAAACGCTAGCGCCGGCGAGGGGCCATTGGTGTATCTGTAACAACTGTGTTGAACGTTTTGACCATCACTGTCCATGGGTTGGGCAATGTTCTGTCTAGTGCCTCCAGATTCATTAGAATTTGCAAGTTTCAGATTGCAGCAATGCAATTTATCGGTTTGGAATGTGAGTTTTATTTCCCCGGATTCCATGTTCAGAGAGAACATTCACAGAACACATCAAACTTTGGGAACAAAGCTACATTTACAAACTTCCCCAAACTTGAGTTCTGAGCAAGCAAAAGTTGAGAAAAAAACAAGACGGAAATCTTTGGATTGACAAATCTCTCATTCCCCAAACAAGAAGTCTTCAATCGAGAACAGCTTGAGCGGGTTCTTGGAGAACCCACGACGAAGCGCCACCCCTTCTGGCCGGACGTCACGCAAGACGGCCTTTGAGTCCCTCAAGTTCGAACACCACCTCGACACCGCACGCAGTAGCCGGCCTCCGTGAACTTGCGCACGATCGCCTCGTAGTCCGTCTCCCATGGCTCTGCGCCGACCTGGTCGAACTCCATGTCATCAACACGAACACCCGCCATTTGTGGAGGTTAGCGGCAGGCGAACACGGTGGCCGGGTCGATGCCCACGCCACGGCCGAGGAGCGAGGCTACGGAGGCGGCCGGCGTGCCGGGCACCACGTTGAAGAAGAAGTCGAGGCAGGGGTCCCCCGAGGACACGAATGTTGAAGAAGAAGTCGAGGCAGCAGAGCGGACGTGTTGGCGGCGCACCGGGTGCCAGGTGGACCGCCACGTGAGCACAAAACCAGGGTGGAAGAGGCGCGGGGCCCATTTTGTCCGGTTTGTAAACGTGGAGGTCCTACGATATCTGGTTTTCGACTTCAAGGTTGTTTTCCAGACTTCTTGCAAAGTTCAAGGTTGAAAAATGGACTTTACCCTATTCATAACATTGGATAATATGTTATCTTGTTCCTAGAATAATATTGTTAATGTTTATTATCTAGTATGTGACTTGATTGTGAAACTCTATATTTCTGCGATGATTAATCTTAAACGTTCCCTGGTCGGAAACATATGAGGACACATATGAATAGACTAGCATATGTATTGGTTGATGACTATGTTTCACAAGTCATGGATATGTAGATATCAAACCAATAATATGGACACATGTTAGAGAACATGATATTGGATTAGACCCACCTTGAGACACTATTGAGATTGTTATGATTCTATGTGTCGTTAGTTGGTCTCAAGCAATAATGATGTATAATCCTTAGATCTGAGATTAGCATGGTTTCCTACATGTGTAATAGCACTCTTAGGGGTTGCCAAACGCTACTCCGTAACTGGGTAGTTATAAAGGTAGCTTTCGGGTATGCTATGAAACATGCAGAGGAATATGACTGATCGGATATGGGATTTGCCCCTTCTGACATAACAGGAGAGATGTCTCTGGGCCCCTCGTTGTGATCGGATAAGGAAAGTGCATGGCCATGCCACTAGTAGTCGAAGTGTTCGACTACGTAAAGTTATCTGACACTCGATTGAGAAAGTATTGAACAGTCCATAGATAACACAACATCTCACCTGGAGTTCCACCAGACATCGTGAGGCAAAAGGAGTATACACGAGAAGGTCACTTAGTTCGAACAGTTACGGACTGGTCGTATGGAGATACGAGCTGGTCGTAGACTGGTCAAACGTAATCACAGAGTAGTCAAAACCTAGTCGTAAGGACTTACGAACTGGTCGTGACCAAATACGAACTGGTCGTATAGAGATAGGACCTGGTCATAAGTGATAAGGACCTGATCGTAGATCATATTGCATTAAGGTTTGTCCGATATAATTTGTGTGTAACGAGCACTATATAAGGAGATGCATGAAATTTTTGGGGATGAAGTTTTTTACACCACCAAAACCCTAGCCGCCATCTTTCTGAGAGCTCTGCCGTGCGACTTGGTGCTAGTACACCGACATACAGTTGTTCCTTCTCTGGACGTGTGGATACCGTAGAGGCGCTACTACGACTGTTGCGCTTGAGGACGATCCGCGATCTTCACAAGGAACTGCAGACGTTGCTGGAGGAGACGATCGACTCGTGAGGACGCTGGACGATCGACTACGACCACTACATCGACATGCTCTACGTTGGACTAGGCTGCTCCAACCCTTCTTCCGCTGCTCTGCGCGTCTGGTGGTAACGATCTGTGATCATCTACTTACTTGGCTTCCTGGTTTGCGTGGTAGAAATTTTGATTTGTAGCTATTGTAACCTACTTGTATCCCAACACGAGGGCCGAAGCTCCAGGCGGACCAGGCTCTCCAGCTGAGCGCTAGTGCCGAGCGGTCCAAGCGGCCAGGCGACAGCCTCCTCCGCGCGTCGGCCAAGACGCTGCTGCCTCGCGCCCTCCGACACACCAGCTGGCCGGACGGTCGACCGGCGACCCGCGAGCGCCTAGCGCCTGCTCCCGCGTGGCCTCACCTACTCCAGTGTGGCGGTGCTCCTGGCGACCTGGCCTCCTGGCTCTTGCGCCTGTTGCCTTGCTTCCCTTCCGGTTCCCAAATCGGGGTCTAGGGAGTGCCAGTGGGGAGGTGAGATTTCATATTAGGGCTGGGGATTGGGGAATGGGGAGATCAGAGACTAGGAGAGCTAGAGAGGAACTACTGAAGATATGAACTTTGCTATTTTTTCAAAATTTTGGGGGTGCCGGTGCATACCTAGCACCCCTATTGGCTCCGCTCCTACTTGCAAGTTGCATTTCACCTCAAGATTGACTTACCAAAATTTTCCTTTTGAATGCAACTCAAAGTTTAGACTGGCAATAATTTCAGCAGAAACTTTGACATTGAAATATCGAATCTAAACCCAAGCTTATCATTTGCACTAAAAGTTTTGAGATGGTATCAATTTCAAGCTATGATCAGTACTCAATGTCGAGCCGAGCTTAACCTACCTGTTATACTTTGATACTTCTTCTTATGCACAGTTGCCCCCAGATTGGATCAGAGTTGCGAGATATAGCACGACTGTACATGATATCAAAAATAAAGTAGATGAATCCCGTAGAAAGAACCTAATAACAGCGACAAAATAATCACGACGAGAGAGAAAGATTTGGCGAAGCCGACTGCAGATTCCTTAAACATAACCTCAAAAGAGTACAATGAATTGTTGTTCTCTCACAACCCTCTCGGTCCTTTTAGAACCTTTGGATTCTTGTCTTATACAAGAATCTAGTGTTAAAGAGTAACCTAGCCTCTAATCCTCTCATGCGTCTCTTGATTTGGATGAGTTGGTTTGTGGCTTGTGTTCTCCCTGATAACTGTTCATGCCTTTATATAGTGCCCCCTAGTTCTCCCCTAAAAGGAAGTTGAAATCCTAATCCTAATAGGATTAGGATAGTAATCCTTGTAGAACACATCTCTCAATCTTAGTAGGTTTGGATACGAGTCACCCGTACTTAAGAATCTCAACCTTGACTCCTATCCGTTGAAGTTACCGTGCGTCTCCAAGAATTTGTTCCATGTCCTCTCCGTTATTTTTCTTTTTCCAATTTTTTTTCTTTTTCCTACCACCTTTGGGAGTGCCCCACCACAGGGGCATATGCACATCACCGCAATGTATGTGACAATGCCCTGGCTAGCCTACCTAGACCCTCCACCTGAGAGCCCCTTTCTTGTGTAGTTTAGTTAACCACACCTCTTGTTCCTACAACCCTCCATGCTATAGGTTTGTACCGCCTCCGAGCTCCACCTGCCCATCGGTACTGCGTGGTTGGTCCCACCACGTCTTTCTTCTTCCAACAGCTCACATCTTTGCCTTCACGCCTGCTAGATTACGCACCGATGAGTTCCCCAGGGCATGTTGATGCTCGTGTGCATGCCTCTTTCTTTCCTAACGTCACCACCTCTTTCTTCCCCAGTGTCGACCACCATGAGCACGCCACCGCACCTCTAAAGTCGCGAAGGTGGCCGTGGAGGTGGGGGAGGTGGATGCGGGGAAGCGGAGCAGCGGCGTTGGCGAGCGGGAGGGCCGCGACGTTGCTCGAGTTCTACTTGCCCCGGTGCCGTCTATGCATTTCCCTTGTGCAAACTGCAACAAATGGTAAGAATATATGGTGTTAAATGAGAACATGTGCAACAACTGGTGCACTCTGAAACTTAGGTAACATCAAGTGTTAAGTGAGAACATGTGCAAAGGGAAATTTACTTATTTTTTTTTTCTAAAAAAATCTACTCATTTTGAATAATTTTAGATACTAGATAGGAATCATAGATGCAGATCGAATTGAGGGACAATTTAAAGCAAAAGATCGCTCACCGTGGGGCTCGAAGCCACGACCACAAGGTTAAGAGCCTTGCTTTCTACCAACTGACCAATAAGCTGTTACTGTCGCAACCCACCCATACTGAACATCACTGACTCGAAACAAAACGCGAACTGACCAATAAGCTGATTGCTCTACGGGCTGACCGTCATTGTTCCATGCGTGCGCCAATCTCCTGTTTTGACAACTCAAACAAAAAAAAAATCCTTTAGAAATTTTCAAGACCTCACAAGTCACGACAAATGGGACACAACATTTGGATAATTTCTAAATTTGTGTTCTTGCCTCAC
This sequence comes from Phyllostachys edulis, assembly GCA_036346405.1. Lineage (NCBI taxonomy): Eukaryota > Viridiplantae > Streptophyta > Magnoliopsida > Poales > Poaceae > Phyllostachys > Phyllostachys edulis. The sequence goes on from CM070566.1 coordinate 40,155,419, forward strand.
AAGCAAAACGCTTGCCCTCAAAATGTGCAGCCAGTTGCTGTATTACAAGGGCACTCCATATGATATTATCCTAATACTTTCACCAACAAAATCCAATCCCGTATGGAAAAGAAGCAAAATTTTAGCCTTCGTTCTTCTTCCTGTTCCAGTGCACTTGAATCATCATCTTGTTCCCCTTCCTCATTCGTAACCCTTGTGTCCTTTGTGTCCTTTAGCCTGGCTACTTGCTGAAGATAGCTGAATCCTACTTGATCCTGGGTGCAGAGTCCTGATAGTAAGATTGTTTCTTATCAACTGGAGAAAAGTGAATCCTACTTGCTAGTTTGCGTATCCCGGGGATCTTATAGCATTCAAATTCGTCAAGCACTCTGCTGGCACAGACCCACTGAAGCTGTTGGATGAGACATCAAAGAGCTGTAGCAACACAAAAGAAAGTGTGTTTCCATTGCGAATAGCGGGATGATGACTTATGGGACCATGAATTTCATTTGATCTCAGTACAAGCACCCTAACTTGGGGATATTATCCAACCAATGTGGAACTGCGTCCTTCATACAATTGCTTCCAACATGGTACAGTGGACTAATGATGCTGTCTTTGTTTGCTGAGTGGAAATGAAATTTGTTATGTTGGGAACAAAATTAAGATAAACTTTGTCAAAAGATGGTATATCGATGAGTGGTTAATGGTTTGTGAAACCTGTTTAATTTGTTCATGAGTTGAGTTAAAACATGCCTACTTTTTTATCTACGGAGTTAAACTTGCTTTGCTGAAAAATATCCGCAATGCCATGCAGAGCCTAAGGTCTGAACTCGGAAGCATTTTGCTTCCGCCTTCTTGTGAAAGTCCGAAACTTCTTGGTTGAAACAGTTGTCTGCTAGACTGATACTACTACAATGGACACGCTGAAAATTAAGGATGGCCTCGGCAGTCGGCAGACTAAGCACCGGAGTTCTGACCACTAGCTAGAGCATTTCCTTGAGCACAGCTTTACCTCAGTGCCTTGCAGGGTTGTTGTCAAGTGTTTTGCTCCTGCAGTGCCATGTTTTATCATTCCCATGATGCCTTTCTGTTGTCTGCTTTGCTGAACTTATGAAGAACCTAAGCAAGCTACTATATTCCATTGTCCATGTGTGCTTTGATGGTCAAAAGGGAGGTTCAAGGTAATCTATAGGGATCAGAATTCGGAAATATATGCACTGATGGAGGTTGCAAGTATTAATTTTTAATCTTCTTTTCGGCCCCTTTTTTCAGTACCAACAGGCAACTACTCTTATTCAGTTGACATCGAAATTTGATCCACTGTGACTGTAACTTCCTACCAAGAACTTTGTCCGTCCTGCCTTCCTAGTACCTGCCAATTGCCACCTGGAGGCTGGAGCAACAGGCAGCTAGATTGATCAGACCCTCCTTTCATTTGCTAACGAATTATGCTATGGCAGTTCTGAATTCTGATGAGGTCTTTAACAAGTACAGCATTTGGGTAGCAACTAGCAACCTAAAAACTTAGCAGTTTTAGCTGTCCCTTACTCTGCACTGCAATTCCATCAAGACTGACAGCATGGAGTGCCAACTTGACAAGTGGCCCGTAATTGATTTATTTATTGCTTTGGAACCGGAGCAGCTAGATGCACCAATGCTATCATTTTCTTCATGGTATGCTACCTACAAGGCTACAATGGCTAGCATCAATACTGCCCAACAGACGCTTTGTAGTATCGCTTTTCCCTCAGGCTGTGGATGGCCTAACGGATTTGAACAGCCGAGATTGGGCCGATACCGAGCTGTCTGGGTGTTGGATCCGCCCCTGTTTGCTTACCTCTTATGACAAGAAAACGGTACTAATCCTTCCAAATAAAGTGAGTATAGGCAACAGTTACAATGCAATTTGAATAAAATCAACCTCGCAAAAAAAGAAAAGGAGTAAAATCAATCTGGAATAGGGGTGAAAAAACGATATACACAAGATATGTAAGTCTATAAGGATGTCTCTAATGTATTGAATCAATATCGGTTCAAAGATATGTCACATAAGCAGTTAAGGAACTTAGCATTTTTTCCTCCAATGTATAGATCCCGTTCTTAAGGTAAGTGGGACCCACGTTATATTAAAAAAAACCAAAAAAGAAACAATCCTCCCCTAACCGATCTCTCTCTCTCTCTCTCTCTCTCTCTCAATTCGATGCCCTCCTCCTTGTTGCCTCCAGCACACCGAAGGCACCGCCGCTGCTTGCCTTGCTCCGCTGCCGACGCCGCTAGCTCCCACCACTCGCCTCAGCCTCCTACCCACCAACGACGCCGCTAGCTTCCGCCGCTCACCTCCGCTCCCACCGACACCGACGCTTGCCTCCGCCCCGCCAACAACACTGCTAGCCTCCAGCCCCCGCCGCCTCCTGTGAGAGCCCCCACGGTATTTAACTTGTAATACTTAACCATCCAATTGGTCCTAGCATTACAAATCAAATATCCCAACTCTCGGTGTAACATGTACCTCCCAGAACAGCGGTACGCATACACCATCACAAAATCAAGCATCAATTCCAATATAATATTACAATACTGATAGCGACAAAGTTACAATATCCAAAAGATATACAAGTTCATAATACAAAAGTGGCCGACCGGCCAAAAGACAATAAAGACTAAGTTGCAGCGGAAACATAGGCCATAAGATAGCAGTAAACAAAAGCCGACTGGTTTGCCTCTTACCCACAAGGCAACCAACCGGGCCGCCAAGCTAGTCATCAACTTCGTAGGCAATCTCACACTAATCAATCCCTTGGGGGTCAACCTCCTCTGCAGCAAATAAGCAATGCAATTAAGTACAAAAATGTACTCACAAGACTTACGAATAACAAACCTATACATAGTTACATGCAACATGAATCAAAGGAGAAAGGCTATAGGGTTCATTTTCAGCGCAAAGCAATATTTCATTTGCAATAGTGTAATAGATTGAAGGCAATTTAACAAATCTATTTTTTACTTGTTTAAATAACAGCGAGACAACATTATAAACGTAATTAACATCCTAGAGGTGACTTCCCAACAGCCACCACAGCATAGCATGAATTTCCTGTTCGTACCACCCGAATTCAAGTTTTATCGAAAATGTTATAGTCTAATTCTTGTGGAAAATAACCAAGTGTGTCCATGACCTAGGACGAGGCTATTGGAATAGATTATACCCTACAAGGGTGTACAACTTTATTCACATGTCAGACCGCCTTTTTTGCCAAGCTATATAGCACACTTTCTTAGGTATGCCAGCAAGGCTAAATCCTACGAGACGTTTTCTAATATAATGTATTAACTACGAGTCACCCGTATGATGGAAATCATATGTTGTGTCAGAGTCATCGGCCTTAGAAAAGTACCGATGCTCCTCGGTGTGGAGAACCTAGACAGGAACCCAGCCCCGCACACCCAACACACATAAACCATTTCTTTTTCAATACAACACACACAACCTCCTGCGACTCGAAGCTAATACACACCAAACTACTAAGTCAAGAAGGTTCCCATATGCCCTCATGTGGTTGCACTAAAAAATGCTTGGATTAATGTCACAAGTAATTCAGTCCTTGTTGACTCAGGCACCAAGCACACACCCAAAAGCACACCATCAAACCAATGTGCCCAAGTCTAAAACTTTTTATTTTCAATTCTAATTTTCCAAATACATTATATACATGAGTACCCTGACTCAATTATTTAGAGTGATGACATGCTGACCTTTGCCGAGGCGATAATCCCTAGACTACCGTTCTAAGCAGTGCTAAGCGACATCAACTCGTATACTAGATATAAAGTGACTAGAGCCCATCCATCGAGCTCTAAATCACAGCGGATATAAACCTAGGCTCAGTAGTAAAGGATGGATGTTTACCTACAATTCCAGTAACTAATCAAGTAAACTATCGTGACTGAGAAAATACTTGCCAACATAGCATGCATACATACAATTGAAACTTTGAAATATTAACATGCAAAAATAATAAGATCAACGTGCATCAAAGAAAAAACTGCTTGCCTTAGTGGAGATAACTTGCTTGCTACAGAGGATCACTCTCGTGCTCAACGAATTCGTCGGAACCTATCGAAAGAGCGAAAAGAAACAATAAGAACGAATAACGCCGAAAAAAACTCAGAAATTCAACAACATCCAAAAATCATGAAATTTATATAGAAGATATAGCATGATTTTAAATGAATTTAGAAACAAAAATCAATTGATTTGGATGCTGCATGCAAAAGTTATAGCCAAAACAAAATCAGCTTTCAATAAAAATGCTGAAAAATCCCTCTCAAGTACTGTTCATCCAAAATTAAATTTTTGGCGAAAATTTTCAGAGAGGTGGTGAACATGAAAATTTTATGGTAGACAGAGCACCACATGATATGAACAATGGAATTTGATTCACCTCATTTGGAGCTAAAATGAATTTCTTATGACTTTTCAAAGTCATGAAAGTAGTGCACAAACCATATGTAAAATAAGATTTTTAGAGGTAGAAACATACTCAAAACCTATTCTACAATAAACTAAAATAACAAAGGAAACCAACAAGCTTGAGTTTACTCCCATTGGAATTACAGAGAAATACTTATGCATTTTTCAAGTTAGAACAATTTTTAGTGCAAGAAATAATGCTAAACCGAAAATAATTCTACTAACAAAAATTTCTGGAATAGAAACAAGATTCAAACCAATTTTAGATTAAATTAAATTCAAAAAGGAAACCAACAAAATTTGTTTCATTCAAAAAGGAGTTAAAATGAATTACTTATGCAGTTTTGAAGTTTAGAACAACTTACAGTACATAAATAATTGATATATGGATTTTTTTAAAAACCCTGAGCTGAGAATGTTTGGACCATTGAGATCTGATTGGACAGTCCATATGTAAGGGACGTTCGGATGGTCCGAACGGCACAAACGATCCTGGCGGTTAAATCGAAATCGGACGGTCCAAACGAAAGGGACGTTCGGACGGTCCAAACGGCCCAACCAATCCGAAGCGTTGATCTCAAAATGGATGGTTCAGAAGAGAGATTACTATGCACTTAACGGCTCGACCCACGCGTCAATGACTTATTACGAAAATCTAACCGGACATTGAATTAAACTAATCATTAACTGTGTCCTAATGACTAAGATTAACCTAATCAATGAACTAGAGTGTGTGTCGGCGTCCGACAAAAGAGCACATTCTGGCGGTGAGCTTCTCCGACCAATCACCGACGAAGGAGGTCATGGCGGTGTAAGCCAAAGGCCAAAATGGAAACCCTATACTAATGCGCACCTACCGGTGGTCGGAGCATCACCGAAGATGGACTCAAGCGGCGGCGCGACGAAGTGGAGCGGAGGTGAAGCTACAAGAAATACAGCAAAGCCGATATAGCTATGCTTCCCATGATCTAACTTGCGCACGAGCATTAGTATGGCTCAAAGACCTTACCAGAATGACCCGGATAGGAAAAGCTTGCTGGAGTTGTGCCAGCGGCGAGGAACCGAGGGCGGCGACGGCACTCTAACACGAAGATGATGGCCTGAGGAAAAAGAAACGGACTGAGTGGTACAGGAAGCTTCAGTAAGGCTCAGAGATGGTACATGAGCAAGTAATTGAAGAATAGAGCGCCTTACCGCAGTTAGGGACGGAGGGGACAATTTTCGGCCGAAGAAGATTAAATCCCAAATTTGATGATTCCTGTGAATGCAAATCAAAATTGGATTAGGGGAAAAGATGATGGTGATGAGGGGCGCAAAATGACATAAACAGAATTGGAAATGAACCCCTATGGCACTAGAACAGTGTTGAGGTGCGGCGGCCGAAATTGAGAGCTTGAGCTCAAAGCAATTTCTTTTGGTGGAAGAGAAAAATGGAGGTGTGGATGGTTCGGGAGTGACGAAAAGAAAGCAGTGAAGTCAAAGAGGAGCTTTTATAAGCTCTGGGGTTGGAGAAACACAAGAATGGAGGTCCACGGTGAGCTTGGTCCATGGATCCACCACGAGCGATAGTGACGCGATGGCGAGGTGATAGGAGCATGGGCGAGCACAGACACGACGGCCAAACCGCGGGCGCGCGTCAAAAACCAGTGGTGGCTAATTGAAGATGACGCACAGGCAGAGCTGAACCATGACGCTCTCCCATGGCACTGGCAAGAACGCGGAGGCTGTGTGGAGAAGAAGAACTATGTAGTAGGGCCCACCAGTCAGCGAAACAAACCAAAGTGGATCGGTCGGTGTTTTGATGAGTGGGTTGGGTTGAGTCAGATGGTCGAGTCAGAAAATTTCGACGGTCCAATTGAAAATAGATGGTCCTGATCGAGAGTGTCGTTCGGACGGTCCGAACGGCACAACCAATGAGGATGGTTCGATTGAAAATGGACGATCCAGATTGCGCGCGCATTCAGACGGTCTGAACGGCCCAATTAATCCGGACAGTTGATACCAAATCTGGCGGTCCAAAATGCTTCATGTTAGTCCAGACAAGGTCTGAGCGCAAAGATGGTTGGGTTCAACCAAGTGGCTTCGGTCCGACCTAAGCACAAACAGTAGCAAAGACTAGGTTTGAAAAACTGGCTGAAATTTTGAGGAATTTGTAGATAGAGTTTCATAACTAAAAAAATTCCAAAATTTTTATTGAAGGTTCCTAACTCCAAGGTTAACCTTGCATAAAATTTCTAGAGGTTTTTATGTAATGAATTTTTCTCTAGAAATTTCTCAAGGTTCTTCCCTAGGTTTGACTAAGGATCTAATTGGTTTGACTGGCCTCTAAAAAATAGCAAATAAAATCTAAAAATTTTGAAAGTTTTCAGAGGAGTCACTAGGATGATCTAGAACCTGGGAAAATTATTTCCAAAGGTTGATCACAAGATTTGTTTTAAAAGTTTCAAAAGGTTATGCTTCTAGTCAATTGAAGCATTAGGTTTTTCACAAACAACAAAACCTTTGGAAGAAATTCCAAAAAATTCAAATAACAACATGATGCACCAAAATTTTTAAATTATCCTCATTTTTATACATTTGAAATACAAACCCGAGTTTGGGATGTTACACCTCCGTCCCCACTGCTTTGATGAAAGGTCACGGCGGAGGCGACGACTTTGATGGTCGGATCTGACCCTTCCCCAACCTCTTGGTGGTCAGATCAGTAGCAGCAGCTGCAGAGGAGAGCTTCCCCGGCCTCTCAGTGGCCGAATCTGGTGGCGGCGTCCGGCAAAGACCCCTTGGTTATCGTCCCTTCCACGGCCAACGACAACGCTTGGCAGCAAGAGCAATGCCAAGTTTTCTGGTGGTTGGTCAATTCAATTAATGCAACTTCTTGGATTGTTTTTTTATTCAGTTGGATCTAAACCCAGCTTATGCATCGATTCTTCAGTATTTTGTTTTAGAATCGACCACCTCAATGTATTGAATCTATTCAAACAATCCAAAACATTGCTTTGAACCGGCTAAGAAGCAACACTGCAGATGGTCTAAGCCATTCCGAGGAGAAATTTCTCGGCAGAATAGACAGCTTTGTACCTACAAAAAAACAATATTGCCATGAAGTTAATCAAGCTAATCAGTAATTAGTATACGATATGACTTTGGCTTTAAAATACTCCGCTCGCATCGATCATAAATGCTTCAAATCCGAAGCTATAAGCTACGTACATGTTGCTAGTTGCCACATGGGAGACGTAACGAGGAGGGAATCATATCCTCCTCCAATGCGGATGTGCAATGACGTGCGGTGATGATGACGATGGTACGACCCACTCGCCATCTTGGAGAGGCCAGTTGGCGGATCGATCCAAGAAATCCGCGGCGTGCACGCGGTGCCGGCCGCATAGCCACGCAGTGCGCGCATGATTGGTTCAGGAGTGGGAACAGGCGGCCGGGACGGGATCGATCCGTCCGCGCCACCCACGACGAGGGCGCCACGGAATCGATCGCTGCGCCCGCACGTTGCGAGAGGCCTCCCGTCCCATGTTCTCCTTCTCCGCTCCGCCACTCCTACTCCCAACTGGTAGGCAACCAACGGCTGCACGCATGCACCTAGGAGTGCATATGGGGCGGGCTGCAGACAGCCCGCATCAACCCGCGCTGGCTGCTGAGACATGTGTGGGTGCCTCTAGCCCATAATGCAATGCCACATGCAGTTTTATGGGCTTGGCGGCAGCCCGCAAGGCACCAACTCTTGTTTAGTAGTTAGTACTGGTTATTTATTAGCATTGTACTCATCTCCATCTCCATCTCACACGCATAGCTCGCTAATGGCGCTGCCAGCAGGAGCAACTGCAGCATAGGGGAAGAAAGGTCCCATGGTCAACTTCGATGAGATGCTCATCAAATTCGTCCCCACTGTCGTCGGCGTCTTGCTTGCCGAGGCTCCGGCCTTCCTCAAGGCACCGGGGGAGTGCTCGCCAACATCGCCATCACCGTGGTGCGCCTAGGCGGGTCCGCTGCCTTTGTGGGCAAGCTGGCCGCTGACGAGTTCAGCCACATGCTGGCCCGCATTCTGCACGACAACGGGGTGGACGCCTCGGGGGTGGTGTTCGACGCCTGTGTGCGCACGGCCCTGGCGTTCGTGACACTGTAGGGCGACAGTGAACGTGAGTTCATGTTCTATCGGAACCCGAGCACCGACATGCTGCTAACCCAGGGAAAGCTGGACACCGACCTCATCAGGAGGGCGTCCTTCTTCCACTACGGCTCCATCAACCTCATCACGGAGCCCTGCCACTCGGCGCACCTACACGCCATGAAGGTGTCAAAGGATGGCGGCACGTTGCTGTCCTACAACCCCAACCTCCGTGAGGCACTCTAGCCATCCCGCGATGAGGCCCACCAGGCCTCCAGCAGATCCTCGGCATCTGGGACTAGGTAGACATCGTCAAGGTGAGTGAGGTGGAGCTCGAGTTCCTCAACAAGAACGTTGTGCGAGTGCGACTTTGCAACAGACACGTAAAATGTGCTGCACCGATTGGGCAATACGGGCTGGCCCGTTTAAAATGCTGATGACTTGGTGGGTCAGTACGGACAGTTTAGTGGACTATTTTTGTGGAACAGGCTAGCGACTTAGCAGACAGACCTACTCCACTTGCACTCCTACCTGCACCTCTGCACGCACCCTTCGTGCTCAGGCACACTGGCTCACAGCGCCTTTAAACAGCCGGCTGTTGCATGTGTCCTACCTTTTTCCCCATTTTAATTTCGGAGATGTCACCGAACTTCCAGCAGGCTTGGTATGAACTGACTCGGGGATCCAGAAGAAATATCACGGGCTCACTCTGTCACATCCCCAAGTAAATAAAGAGGTTTACTGTGCATCTCATGAGCATGCATCATTATTTTCAAGCATTTGTATAATTTGTTGCACTTGAAAAATCTTGTTCAAATATTGAACCTACACTTAAAGAAGTAAACTTCAAAATAAAACTAAAACAAGTGCTACTGAAGTTCCTCTGAAAATAAATTATTCAAATACTACATTAATTATCAAGAATTAAAATAATTTTTCCCAAATTTTTGGGGTTAGTTTCAAACCCTAGAAATTCCCAACTCAATCCATTAACCATTTTCGGTTGTGGATTTAATCTGCTCAAAATGAACAGAGGGGTCTCAAATTTTATCTGGGTACTAGGTCATCCAAGGAACACCTCTGATTTATTTCATATTTTTAGGAATTTTATTCCTATTTCTAAACCCTGGTCAAAGTTGAGGATCTAGTTTTAAAACTCAATCAAACCCAGACTCAACTCAGCCCTAGCACTGTTCCTTGGGTGCGAACCTGACTGAGCCACTTGACTCGACTGAGTCAACTAATTGCACCCCACCGCTTCAGCCGCACATGGCACATTTGGACCGTCCGATTCGAATTAAACGATCCAAATCAATTGGGTCGTTTGGACCGTCCGAACGCGCCATGAATGTGGATTGTCCGATGCAAAATGAACGACCCAGATCAATTGGGCTGTTCGGACTGTCCGAATGTGCCACGATTGTGGGTTGTTGGATCTCAATCTAACGGTGGAGAAAAGTGGTTCGAGCGTTGTGCACGAGCGACCGCGCCGCTTTGTTTCGCTGACAAAGCAGGCCCACTTGTCAGCTTTGACTCACTCTCGTGCTCGTGCCGTTTCCGTTTCGCTGACAAGGGGACCCACTTGTCAGTTCCTTCTCTTTCCTTTCGCTAGCTCGCTCGCAAAGCTTCTTTGCCACGCAGCTGCGATGACCTGAGTTGCTCCGTCACCGCCGTGAACCACCGCCCATGGCAACCAATCCTAGAGCTCCTTCGTTTAACGCCGCCTCCACTATGTCACTTTTTTGAGCTTAAGTAACCTCCAAACCCTAGCTGTCACTCACTTTTCCTCTCAATGGCAGAGGAAAGGGGTGCTTGTTTCCGTTCTCTACTCCAGTAAGCTTCCACCGGGTGGTACCTTTCGACTCTATGATCACCTCATGTCCATTTTTGCTTATGCGAGCTTCTCTCATTGCTTGTAGTTCCCGGACCACTGTGGTGCCATTACGAGCTCCAGAGCACGCTCCTGTGGACACCACCGTGTCAACTTCACTTCAAGTGAGTATTATCCTTAATCTTTCGCGTCATCTCGTGTCTTTTAGCATGAGATTGAAAACCCCTAAGTTCATCTCCCACTTCGATTTGGTAAGGCATTGTCCAACTCCTTTCGTCTTTACCTTATCACTAACATCCTTGAGCCATCCCAACCATTCACTTTGCTTCTTGTTGCTCAAGGCTTTCTCTCATCGATTGGACCGTGCTGCCACCATCGTCTTCTCCGGCGCCGTTGCAGTTTCAAATCATTCAAAGCTTCTCCGAGCTTCCATTTAGCTCAGGTAACCTCCTACTAGCTTTAGAAGCTTGGGCACCCGCTTATCTGAATCGCTGCAGAGCTTTATCGCGTTTTGCATGTTTGCCGTGTTGCACGCCGTTGCTCTCCTCTGGCTCGCCGCCGTCGAGAACACCACCAACGGGTGCGCAACACTATTGTGCACATATCCATGCCCTTAGCTCACGCCGCCGCTGTGGCACGTAGCGCCGGCGAGCCACTCGTGAATCGCGCGAGACAACTCCCCGTTGTCGTACACGGACAAGCACTGTAGCGTGATGATTAGCATTTAGTGGCTGTCTTAGCCGCGCTAATTAGTCACTTACATGAGGGCCCCTTACATAGAAATCCAATGCGTTAAGTGAAACCCGCAGCAACTGACATGTGGACCCAAGCCACTTAAGACCCGTGCCATTTTTGCGTGGCCAGCCAAAACTCCACTAGGACCATTTTGGACTGTTCAATGCAAAATCAATGATCCAGATTAAGTAGGCCGTTCAGACCGTCCGAACGCGCCACGAATATGGACCATACGATGTGAAATGAATGATCTGGATCGATTGGGCCGTTCGGACCATCCGAACTCGCCGTGAATGTGGATCATTGGATCTTAATCCAACGGCCCACGAGCATGGTCTGAATGTTCACGCGCGCGCACGCACTGCATTGTTTCGCTGACGATACGGGCCCACTTGTCAGCGCACATTTGACTCAGTAAACAAGTAAGGATGTGGTACTGTGTAAGGCCTTGCAGTCAGTGACTGCGGCTAGCGCAACCCTCGGTAGGAAAAGGAACAAATGCTTTATAAAATCCAGAACGTATTAATCTGCACACTAAAAATGTGAATAACTTTAAAAATGCATAACTAATTCATAAAAACTCCAAACGAACTGAACCCAAATGCTTTGGACTTGTAATTTTCATATAAAATCGTGCACTAGCCACTGTAGGAAAATCATGCATTTTTGAGCTCTTTGATTTTTGAGGTATTTCTCGGTGTTTATCGATATTGTTATTTCTCTAGATTCCGGAGAAATCGATATTGACTCTACGCCATCGAGAGTGAACAATGAACTTCCGACAAGGCAAGCATCATTTGAAATTTCTTTTGCATCATATTTGATCCCAGTTTTGGTTAAGTTAGTGCAATGATAATTGCTTGCATGCTATTTTGATAATGTTGCTATTTTTGTGATGTGTAGAATAGTTATATCCTATTCATTGATTTTAATCCTGAATTACTCCAGTACCACATGCTTAAGATAGGATTGTATGATTATATTGTTTGGTTTTGCTTAGCCATGCAAGTCTAGAACGGTAGTTTGATTGTTGGGATTAACCCGATAATTTTGAGAAACATACACCTTCTTATATTCTTTTTATTCTAGATCTTCGTATCTATTTTATGAGATAAATTTTGTCATTTTAAATAAGTTTTAGGGTCTGGACAAGTGCTTGCTAGTGATGGTGCCTTCGTGCACGAGAATTGGGTATGTGGATGTCTTGTCCGGACCATTAAGGACCGAACTTTGGTAACGTCATTGATTCAAGTACACTCGTGCTACCACATGCGGGATATGGGTACTGTACGGTTTGAAATTCTATGTTCCTTAGGAGCCGATGTAATTTTCTATAGTGTGCAAGAGACGCACCATTTTTCTTTATGTACATTGCATCAGTATTTCCAATACAACTTGTGAGCCCCCTAGCAAGTGCTATCATATGCTTGTACTAGGAAAGGAACCATCTCACATGGGGGACTTAGCTCAATAGGGTCTTCTTGCTAAAAATGATTGTATCTCGATTCTCCCGTGCTGTTGAGCCACGCAGCCCCATCCGATTGGGCCTAGGCGTGGCGGCAACGACGAGGACACCGGCGGCCATGGTGAAGCGGGCGATTTAACGTGACGGTGGTGACGACAACCATGAACCTGGGGGCACCCTACTCGGAGGAGGCGGCGGCGCGCGGGGTGGTGGCGGTGCACGCGCTGCAGCAGCAGCGGCTGCCGGTGGGGGACGTGACGATGGACGTGGTGCGGGTGGGGCACGCGGTAAACCGGTGGATCCCGAAGGCGGCGCTGGAGTTCTTGTGGTATGACGCGGACCGGGCGGGCTGCTGTGGGTAGACCACTTCTAGTGCCAGCCAGCCACCGTCCCAATATATTTGTGAAACCCGGTAAAATTGTAGTATCAAAATAAAAGTATTTTTTATCTGGCCAATCTAAATATGTTTGTAAGGACGTTCTTGGTCAAATTTAAAATAGTTCGACGGCACGTATTTCGGGATTGACTGAATAGTTTTTTTTCCCCATGTTACACGTACCGTAGAAAGAGTAATGAAGGTATAAGTTATTTTTTAGACAAATTTATAAGTTTTGATTGCTGTGGCTTGATTGAATCAGAGGCATTGGAATTCAAAAAAAGGAAAAAAAATCGGATGCATTGGTTTGGTGCTGTGTATCATTAGATACCGAAATAATTTTGGACAATGCAATATAACAGTAGCAGTATACATGTGCCATGTCTTGTTGGGAAGTCTACATCAAGATGCACGAAGTGTTTTTCCTTTCGTTTAGTTTAGTAGTTCCGATCTCGGACGTGCGTAACAGATTAAAAAAACAATAGTCCGCGCGACACATATCACCATAAAAAGGCTTCTAACTGGTTAATTTAAATTGTATACAAGAACAAAATGGATCCAAATATTGAATAATCATTGTCATCGTGGGACAATACCAAGCCAATCACACACAATAATTGCCCACAAAAACCCCTTTAACCTTAAGGGTTTTGTAGCACCTAAATAAAAAGATACCAAATACTGAAGTAGAGGTGGCAGTCGGGTTGTGCCGTACTGGCACGGGACGGGCATGACGGGCTGCGGGCCACGGCGGCACGACACGACGAACTCCTCAGGCCATGTCGTGCTGCATGGACAGCCGCCAGCGAGGCCCAGCATGGCACGAGGGCACGCAGGGCTGCCGTTGGGCCGTGTCGGCAAGGGCACGACACACACCGACTGTAGCCGGCGATGGGAGGATTGATGCGACGTGGGCAGCATGGCGATTTCTTCTTCCTCAAATCAGGCGATGCCCCCGTTCGCGGCCGTCGCCCCCACACGCCGTTTCCACTGCCCTGGTAAGACTCTCACCGTCCCTTCCGCGTCACGTGGTGTTCCACGATGCTACAAGCGTTTCCCCTTAACCAATTTGGTACTTTCGCCACCGGAGCACCGTGTCACCGCCGTCTTCCCCACACGTGGTCGAAACCATCGCCGCTGTCGCCATCCTCTCCCCACTGAGCCATTCTTCAATCCCTCTCTCCCGGATCTTCGCCTCACCTCCCTCTTCCTTCCCCTACCAGCCACTCCCGCTCTCCCTCCCCATGGTTCCGCCCCCACAGCGAGCTACCCACGTGGCCTCAGGCTCCCGCCGCCGGCCCACCACGGCTCCTCCCCGTCACCACCATCCACTCTGGTGAGTCCTACACATCTCCTAGATGCCCATGCACCCCTACTTTCCTCCCTCTCCGTCCCCAGTGAAGGGATACTGTCACATCCCTAAGTTAATAAAGAGGATTACTATGCATCTCATGAGCATGCATCATTGTTTTCAAGCATTTACATTATATTTTGCACTTGGAAAATCTTGTTCAAATGTTGAACCTACATTTAAAGAAGTAAACTCAAAAAGAAAACTGAAACAAATGCTACTGAAGTTCCTCTGGAAATAATTTATTCAAATACTACAATAATTATCTTGTATTAATATAATTTTCCCCAAATTTTTGGGGTTGTTTTCAAAACTTAGAAAATTCAAACTCAATCCAATAACCTAATTCGGTCGTGGATTTATTTTGTACAAATTATATTATAAACAGTAAGGTTTAATAATTTTTATCAATACTAGACCTTCCCAGAAACACCTCTGATTTATTTCAGATTTTTAGGAATTTATTTCTATTTTTAGAAGCCCAGTCAAACCTGCTGCTTGTTGGTCAAATTGTTTTTAAAACCTAGACTCAACCCTAGCACTGTTCCTTGGGCTCGAACCAGACCCGAGCCACTTGACACGGCTGAGTCAACTAGATGCAGTGTCAAACTGGGCACATTTGGACCATCCGATGGAAAATCAACGGCCTAGATCTATTGACCGCTCGGTTGGTCCGAACGTTCACTCGCGTTTGGACCGTCCGATGTGAAATCAATGGTCCAGATTAAACGGGCTGTTCAGACCGTCCGAAAGAACGGCGATTGTGGATCGTTGGATCTTAATCGGACCGCCCACGTACATGGTCCAAACATTTCACTCGCGCGCACTGCTTTGTTTCGCTAACAAACCGGGCCCAGTTGTCAGTTTCTTCGTCCTCCTCCCGTTGGGCGCTCAGAGCGTGAACGCCACGTTGCCGCCGCATGCTACGCTGCTCCATCATTGCCGTGAGCCACCGCCCCTGGCAACCAACCTTGGAGCTTCGTTGTTTCACACCGCCTTCGCTCCGCCACTTTCCCGAGCATAAGTCACCTCCAAACCCTAGTCATCTCTCACTTTTCCTCGTTTCGGCCGATGAAAGGGGCGCTTGTTCTAGCTCCACACTCGGGTAAGCTTCAACCCTAGGAGTCCTTGTCTATTCTTATTCGATGCCTTACCCATTTTAGCTAATGCCAACCCTTACCTTGCTTTGTAGCTCTCAATTCACCTTCGTGCTCTCTGCAGTTCCAGAGCGCGACCCCGAGGACACCACCGTGTCATTTTCGCCTACGGTGAGCTTTAGTTGAAATCTTCCACGTCATATCGTGCCATTTAGTATGACATTGAAAACCCCTAAACCTATTGGGACAATGCATGGCAGGATTTCGCAAATTTGAAGGGATTTCAGTTTTGGCCGAAGAACAGTCCCTTCATCTCCAACTTCATTTTGGTAAGGCATTTTCAAATTCCCTTCGCATACGCCTTACCACTAGTATCCTTGAGCTATTCCGACCATTCACTTCTCTTCTCGTTGCTCAGGGTCTTCTCTCCATGTTAAACCGCACCGCCAGCATGACCATTGTTGTCGTCAAGCTGCTCCAAGCTTCCCCGAGCACTCTTTTTCGCTCATGTAGCTTCTATTTAGTCCATAGAACCTTGGGCACCTGCTTGATTGAACGCTGCAGAGCTTTTCATTTGTGCATGCATGATTGCCGTAGAACCACCGCCGCCCCTCTCCAGCTAGCCGCCGGTGTAGGCCACCTCGGATGCTATAACCACTCCCACTAGGTGCGCATTGCTATTGTGCATCTATCCCTGGTCTTGGCCGGTGCCGTCGTGGAGCGTAGCACCGGCGAGCCGCCGGTTAATCACACGGGACGCAAAATCCCGTTGTCGTACACGGACATACACTGTAGCAAAATGATTAGGAGTTAAGTGGTAATCATTAGCATTTAACCGCTGTCCTAAAGAATAAACGTTTCACTTACATGCGGGCCCCGCGCACAGAAGACGGCGGGGTTAAATGTAAGCGAAGAGAGACTGACTTGTGGGCCCAAGGCCGTAAGGGCCGTGCGCTACACACGCGCGCAGGTGGACCAAGCTCAGTGGACCACGCCGCTGACAATGGGCCCCACATGTCAGGGCTTAGGTAAATCCGAGAGTTAATGAAAAACGCACTGTTCTTTAGGTCCCACCAGTCAGTGGCTGCGGCTAGCGCAGCGACGGTGTAAAAAGTAGTAAATGCTTTATAAAATCTAGAACGTATTAATCTGCACACTGAAAAATATGAATAACTTCAAAAATACATAACTAATTCATATCAACTCCAAAATAGATGAAACCAGTGCTAATAATTTTCATTTTTAATAAACTTTATCTTAAATTTGGTTTCAAACTTGTCTCTGCAGCAGAGAATATAATTTTGGAGAGTGATCCATAAACCTACTATTTTTACAATAGAAAAAGGCTGATAACTTTGAAAATGCATGACTAATTCATAAAAACTCCAAATGAGATGAACTTAGATGTTTTAGACTTGTAATAATATTCTCTATTTATCTATATGATTCTTGTATCCCCTACTGCTCTACAATTTTTGACCAAATAATTGAATTACATGAACTAAGGCTTTTAGAACCTGAACTTCGAAATGCTATAACTTTCACATAATAACGCCAAATGGAAGAATTCTTTCACCTATTTTCATATAAATTCATGCACTAGCCACTGTAGAAAAATCATGCATTTTTGAGCAATTTGATTTTTAGGTATTTCTCAGTGTTTATCGATATCGTTACTTCTATAGATTCTGAGACTTTTGATATTGACTTGTACACCACCGAGAGTGAACAACTGAACTACCAGCAAGGCAAGCATCATTTGAACTTTCTTTTGCATCATATCTGATTCCAGTTTTGTTAAGTTAGTGCAATGCTAATTGCTTGCATGCTATTTTGATAATATCGCTATTTTTGTGTTGTGTAGATTAGTTATATCCTATTTATTGAGGTTAATCTTGAATTATTCCAGTACCACATGCTTAAGTTAGAATGTGTGAATTATGATATACGAGTTTGCTTAGCCATGCAAGTCTAGAAACGGTAGCTTGATTGTCGGGAATAACCTGACAATTATGGGACCCACATATCTTCTTATATTCTTTAATTCTAGATCTTTGTATCTATTTACTAAGTTTAAATTTGTCATTTTAAGTGAGTTTGGGGTCTGGACAAGTGGTTGCTAGTGAGGGTGCCTTCGTGCACGAGATTGGGTATGTGGTTGTCATGTCCAGACCATTAAGGACTGAACTTTGGTAACATCGTTGATTCAAGTAAAACTCGTGCTACCACACGCGGAATATGGGTACTGTACGGTTAAGTAAGGGAAATATTTTATTGTGTTAAGTCCCAAGGTGGTGTAAGGGCAATTGTGTTCGATCATTTGTTCTTAGGAACCGATGTAATTTTCTATAGTGTGCATGAGAGCACCACTTTCGGTTATTTACACTACATCGGTATTTCCAATACAACTTGTGAGCCGCTTGGCAAGTGCTATCCGTCACTTGTACTAAGTAAGGGACTATCTTACAAGGGGGACTTAGCCCAATAGAATTTTCTTGCTAAAAATGATCGTATCTCGATTCTCTCTGGCCGGCATACTAAAGGAAGTGTGTCATTATTCCAGAGGCTTACAGGCTAATTGAGTCGTATGGGTAAAGTAGTACACCTCTGCAGAGATAAATCTATTCGAATAGTCGTGTCCGCGGTTATGGACTATCGCTTGAGTTCGGGAGTTACTATCGTTAGACTTTGAGTTTAAATTGTGGGTACAATCGGTATTTGACATGAATAGGATGTTCATGCATTTTGTTGTATCAAAGTGGGCTGCCACTTTGGTGTTTGTTTGATTCATTTATTATTCAATTTATCACTTTTTCACATGCTTTACTTTTACTTCAAATCTGATTTCAAAATGGCAAATGAAAAACTAGTATGTGTAGGTTGAAACTTGTTGCGTCTTTTTCGCAAAACTAAACCCCTATGTGCCATCCTTTGGAACAATCTCTAGCATAACTAATTTTTATTTGTGTAAGACTTGCGAGTACATTTGTACTCAACCCGGTTGCTGCAATTTCAGGTGAGGAAGACTTTGAGCCCGATGAGCTCGTTAGTGCCGAATTAGGCGACGCTAATGAGTAGTGCTATGATTTAACTCCCAGTCGGTTGCTGATGGGTTATGGGGCATACCATGCTGGACTTTTGGTTTATTTACTTTGCTTCTACTGTTACCTTATGATCTTATTTGAATTTGGTCGGTCTGCCACTTGTAATAGTTGTAGACTTGAACTATTATGATGTATGTCTTTTGAACTATAAATGTATGAATGTTGTATGGATGTGATCAATGCTACATGTGAGTTTGGGGCATGTTGGTCGCTGATCTCTGGGAGCCAACATGATCTCATGCTTGCTGTCCGTGGCTTCCAATTTAACTCACTGAGTGTAGTGCTTGGACTATTGGAGAACCGAATATCATGTAGTGCCCGCAGAGGTGCAGCGCGCATAATCGTCGGGGCTCTAGTTTTTTGTCAAGCCTCTCGCTTAGATGGAGTTAAGTTGGAATCCATTCACAGGTGACCCAAAGTTATTTCCATAAGGCCAGGAATGTCTTGGTCTTACGGAAATACCTTGGGGGTCCCCACAGATACAGGTAGGCTATACTAGCTAGCAATTCAAAAATTCTACCACGTAAACCAGGGTACCATGCAAGCAAGAGATCATAGGTCGTTACCACTAGATGCGCAGTACAGCGGAAGAAGAGTTGGAGCAGCCTGATCCAACGTAGAGCGCATTGACGAAGTGGTCGTAGTCAATCGTCCAACGTAGTCGATCGTCCACTTCTAGCAACCAATCGTGTTCCTTGTGAAGATCATAGATCGTCCTTGTTCAGCACTGCAGCAATCGCAGCAACACTTCTACGGTATCCACACGTCCAGGGATAGAACAACGTACATCGGTGAGCTAGCACCAACTCGCACGGTAGGGCTTTCGAGAAGATGGCGGCTAGGGTTTTGGTGGAACAACTCACGTCCTCTGTCTCTCTACCTGTCCAACAGCCTCATGCATCCCCTTATATAGAGCCCATGACGGATCCTATCCGAACACGTTTGTTCCAACCTGTTAAGTGTGTGATCCTATAGGTTCATGCGTAGTCGGTTGTGACTCGAAAATTCTTTTCCGACCACAAGTCGTTAGCGGTTCCTAGCAGAACATAATGATTCCCGAATACACATAAATTATCAAAATTTTAATTCTACTAGCATGGATCTGTAGGAATATTGTCTATTTGTCATGTTTTCTATGAGCTATATATACCTTGCATATCTGACTTTGCTTTAGCACTGCCTACTTGCAAAATGTGCAAGAAGCCATGCCATAAGCTTATTGAATTGTTGATGAATGCTTGGACCTAGGCTCAACATTGCATTTTCTGCCCAGTTACCACCTGTTGCCTGTAGGTGTTTCTGGGCTAATGTAAATTGTTTCAAAAGTGCAAGTAAAGAAAATCTATCTCCATATATTCAAGAGTGCAATTTTTATATAAGGACAATTAAATGTTGTATATATGGAAACTGAGGACATACACAGAGTTTGTGGTGGTTTCATTGTCCAAATGAATGAAAGAATGTGGTTTCATTGTCCAAATGAATGAAAGAATTGAGTTTTAATGATTTCTTTCCATCTCCATATATTCTTTCATTTGTCTGCTAGGAGCAAATTTGAGTTTTATTTATAACATTGATTATCATTTGTCTAGCCAAATATATTTGGAATACTTATGAACTATTTTGGTGAGAATTTTAGCACAACATGGCATCTGCATTTGTTGTAAGGGTGGGGGTGGGGGTGCCTAACACTGCCGATGCTGGTCCCAAGCCCGGAAAAAAGTGGAGGGGGCATGAATTATTGTTGTAAATTAAATACTTATGTAATATTGTTTTGTAATAATTGTTTTTTAATATTTGTTAATTGTAATAATTGTTTACTGTAATGATTATTTATTGTATTTGTTTATGTAACAATTCTATATTGTAATAATTATCGTTAATTGTTGATAATCGCGGTAGTTGTCGTTAATTGCGGTAGTTGCACAAGTTAATTGTGGTTTATGGCGCTAATTGTGCTAAATAGCGGTATATTGTGACAGCCGTCGTCAAATGCGACCAGTTGCAGTAGTCGTCATTAATTATCGGTAAATATTGTCAATTGCAGTAGTCGTCGTTAATTATCATTAAATAATCATCAACTGTCATTAGTTCTCGTTAAATGTTTTAATTGCGTTAAACGGCATCAAACAAGCCGTTATTGTCCTCAGGGGCATTTTAGACATTTCCCATATCGGAAGCTGCAGCCAGCATACCTAAAAGCCACACAGCCAAACACCAAATGGGAAAAGCCCAACCGTTTAGCCCGCAGCCGAAAGCTGCTTTTCAGAAAAGCCCAGCTGAAACAAACACACCCTAAGTTTACCTAGAAGCTTGCTTCAGAGACATCTTGTTTGGTGTAGCAGCTTGCAGGGTAAGGCCCTGATTGAAAACGCAGGATCTTTTTTTGTAACACTCCGACGTGGGTTCTTTTTCTATAACACTCCAATACAATAGTGAGCCTAGAATGTCATCTAAAACATTCTAACTACCAAGTTAAACCACAATTAACAATAATTCCAACAAGGTATGCATGGAATAAAATCCCATAACGGGCCATAGAAACACAATCTAAACAAAGTAAATAGATAAAGGATTAACTTTCACAGCTTGGTCACACATGCTCGAGAAACGCTCAGGTCATACTCGCCCGAGAAATGCCGAAACCATGTTCCGGTGCATAGGATGACAACACGTAATAATAATCAAACTATTATTAAATCAACTACAATTCCAATCATTAAACTAAATAATAACCAAGTCTAATAATAAATCCTAAAGGAAATTATTATGTCTCCAGATTTAATGAAAGCTCACTAGAATAATTAATGTATGTGTAATGATTGCATGTGATGCACATGCGCTACTCTATCCCATGCACGTCGCCTTCAACACCTAAAAACAACAATAAAATAAGGATAAATTCAAGACTCAGCAAGTACATAATATAATAATAAACAAATAACTTATCATTCAATTAAATCATTAACATCATCAGAAACATATCCAAATGTCATTCTCATCTTTCATGTTTGCAAATGTTCAATGCAAACTTTATCAGCTGGTACCGATATAACGTGGTGTTCATCCATCGATGAACCACTCAATCCTCCATCCCGTGATGTCCCCACCTCTGTAGGATTTTATCAAGAGCACTCCGGAATAGCCATGTAACATGACAGTTCTCACTAACCTAGCTCTTATGTATGCAAACAATGCAACAATGTTCATTATCCATCAGCATTAACCATTATCACCGTAACCATGTCATCCCCAAGGTCATGTCTTCATCATGTCATATCATCATTATCATGGTATTTAAATAAGCATAAATAAACACCATGGCAAGTTAATTATAAAGACATGGGCAAACAAACTGATGTCTACCGCTCTACCATACACTTGCCTTTTAGCTATGAGAATACGAACGATGCAAATGCTGCACCAAATTTGAAGCAACACTCCCTGGATAAAAAAAAATCAATAATACACCTAAAAACATGCCATAGCTCAATATCGCACCTACGCGCAAACCAGATACAAATAACACACCTTCATCGGACAACCTATCCGCTATCCCAGTGATCAAACACCATAACTTTTACTTCTGGACTCCAAATATAGAAAATTTTATATTTTCTTGAATCTACACAAAATGTGCTACAATTTACTAGTTATGAAAATTATCTAATTGTACCATCTAGTTCCCTGTTTTCAATCCCGAAGGTTAATCTGGAACTTCCCAGAATAACAGATTCACAATTTTATAACTATTTTTCTACAATATGAAAAATAGCAAACCATACCACTTCTGGAATCTACAAAAAAATTATCTAGCTAAACCTAGTTATGACCACAATTTAATTCTAACATCTACTGAACGTAAATAAGCAATCTACACAAGTTAACATTAGCAGCATTTAAAATCTAGACAAAGAAGGTTTCACCGCTTATCCAAATCTAATGATCTTGTACTCTATGGAAAGCTTACAAAATTATCTACAATTGTCCTAACATGGCAATGTCATGAATCTAGATGAAGATACCCCAAAACTCCCCTGCAAGGTTATGCATTACATCTAATCGAACTAGGGCATCACGAATTATCCGATTCCCGCAATCAATCTACTCTAAACCTTGAATAAATAACAATCTAAGATCAAGGCAGGGTTTTCCAGATCACCCCAACAATTTGGACGAAGATCAGAGGAGGATCAGGAAGCCCTAATTTTCTCCTTTTTCGTTCCTCCTTCTTCCTTTGTTGATCCTTGACTCCTCCTTGCTTCCCCTACGTAGCACAGCAACAACACCCCACAGCAAGTGCGGGCCAAGCAGAGGGCAGAGGGCGATGTGGAGGCAAGCGGCGTTGGGAGGTACCAACAGCGGCGGTGGTGCAAGGCATGCGGCGTTGGGAGACAGGGCAGAGGCGCGATAGGGCCCAGGGGGCTCGACAGGGGGTAGGGCTAGGGGCGGCTAGGGTTCTAGGGCAGCCGCCCCCTTGCCTTCTTATTGGTGACATCCCTTCCTATGCCGAGTCCACCTTGGACTCGGCTAGGGAGCTTGGGCCTTGGGCCTTGGGCCTTGGCCCACCCTTTCTCCCCTAATCTTCTCTCTAATATGACTTTCTATTACCCTTTATAATTTAATTAAAACAGGATATTACATTTTCTTTCTGATTAATGCTGGAATTTTCTGTGAAATTTCTCTACTCCAAAAATACTTTAAGGGCATGTTTGGTTTGCAGTCGAAGGTTGTCACACCTAGCTTAGGCATGCCATAGTTTCTTAGGTTGTCGTTTGGTTCATTGCCACAATCATAGCTTGTCATATTTTTTTTAGTCCTATGATCCACATGTCATTGGCTCATTTTCTTGACTAACTTAGCATTTTGTTGGCCACACTTTTTGTGGCATGCCACACTTTGTCTAATACTAATTATGACAAAGTTGGTCATGAACCAAATATGTCCTAATTGTCGCTATTTCTCAAGTGGACGTATCTATATTCTATACTGTCCTAATATTGTTCATATATATTGTTGCATTCTTAAGCTTGAGAGTAAACAAGCCAGATGGCTAGCACAATTTGAGCGGCTAGATTTGTTACAATTTGTTTTGTACTAAGGAACAATTTAGGTGCTTTAGACTAATTATATATTGTTGCAGTGTTTTAGAATTATTATATATTTTTGCTAATGATTTTTAGGTGCTTTAAAAACATTGGAAATGCTAAGAAAAGTTCGAAGCTAAAATAAAACCAAAATACATCTTAACAAAACATAATTGAAGGATAACCTTGGATTGAAAAAAAATCAGTGAGCATAATACGTTGCGATAGCATCAGAAACGTGGTAGTGAATCTGCTTTTAGGGGAAAACAATAACTAAATTTTCAAGCAAGGCTCCTTTTGGTCGAAACTTATTTCTTTTACAGTTCTCTCTATCCTTTATGTGACTCCCAACTCCTGAGTCGGCAAAAAAATGGCAAGACCAAGATGGCGCTAAAAGGAGTTGCAAATGAGAGAAGCACAATGATATTGAGGGCCACAACATGCAGCATTACTCTGCTCAAGCTACGTTTGCCATTATTTCCTTTTATGCTTTCATCAAACTGTAGACAGTAGGGGTGCAAACGAAGCGGATAGTTCCCGACCGACCGATTTAATTCAGATACAATTTGGGGCATTTTTTCTGGATATCCAGTTTTTTTGCTGGATTCGGATACGGATTCGGATTCGATAAGAAACTATCTTGTTAATTCGGAGGTATTTGAGAAAAAAATGGAACTATCCGAACAAGTATTTGAGCGCTATCCGAACGGTTGGCTATTGGCTTTGGCTGGCCCAACCGCCCGAGTCCCGACCGGCGATTGCAGTCTCAACTCTCATTCTCCCTTCGGCCCTTCCCCTCTCGCATCTCCCAAATCCCCTCGCCGCTGCCGTCACTGTGTTCCTCCTGCCTTGCTGCCGCTACTGCCTCCCTTCCCCTCCCGCGGACCCTCAATCGTCATCTACACGACCTCCCCCACCCGCGGCCTCCACCTATGCCTCCCTCCTCCCTCGTCTCGTCTCCTTCCCATGTCTAGCCAGACTCTAGGGTTTCCCTCTTTTAATCCCCCACCGCCACCCTCAGCACCTGATCCTCTCCTCCCTACCCCACCGCCGAAGCAAAAGACCCCGTCGCCCTTGCCACCTCTTCCATGGTCAAGCTCTCTCACCTTCCCTCCTCTCCCAAACTTACGCTCCCTGATGCGCACACGAAGCTAACCTCTGCGTGCGTCGGTGTGCCCATGCGTGCTCTCGCAGGCGTCGGAGAAGAAGTCGAATCCAATATTTGCACGAACAAGTGTTCAGGTTGTTGCGGTTGTATGAGTAGGAAATGAGCTTTGTATGGTTACAACTTACAACCTGATGTGTTAGTGCGTTATTAGGTAGTTTACCATCTTTGTTTGACTGTAGTGATGTGAACTCAGAGTTGTTTGTGTTATTAAGCCTTGATATGTTCAAAGTAAGCGATTCTTGGTAGTGCAAGGATGAAGTCGTGGCCAAGAAATTTTAAAATTAGCACGCTGTTCGTTTTATTGTCACAACAACTGAACGAATTAATAAGTACTTGCTGTGTATACATCAAAGCTTGTCTATTGTTCTAGTGTAAATCACAGTTGTTGAAGCTGGATAGTGGTTACTAATTGTTTTCCCTTTTTATGGTTCTGTCGCAAAAGGAAAGCAGTACATTGTTAAGGATGTGGTATAATTTAACCTAAGCTTCTCTACCTAAAATGGATTGAGCTGTTTGCTTTAATCACATATGTAGCCTAAAGGCTAACTGTGAACCACTGTTTTAATTTGTGTATGCTGAAAGGTCAAGCATGCATCAGAGTGTTTTAGATTTTGGTCACTCTAGTTGATGCCATTACTCTTACCTTAAGCTAGTACCAGTAAATAACTAAATACATTTTGCTTCCACACTTGCAGGTCTTGGAGCAACTGAGTGGACAGTCACCAGTATTCTCCAAGGGTATATTTACCTTTCTCTTGTACCAGATTTGTTTCCTTGTTTCATAACAGCTAGCATATTTTTCCCTTGTTTTACATTTTGTTGTTGTCCACATTCTTCAGCTAGATACATTGTCCGCTCATTTGGTATCAGGCGTAATGAGAAGATTGCCTGTTATGTAACAGTAAGGGGTGAGAAGGCAATGCAGCTTCTTGAGAGTGCATTTCCTTTATTGTGTCAATTCTTTCCTGGAATCTTTCTTTATGTTTTTTTTCGAAATGACTAAATGATTATTAAAATGGTAGGAGAACAATCATATCATTTATCTTTCTGCCAAATGGTGTAGTCAATTTTTATCTTCAGTACCTTTGATCTGTCGTTTCCCTATATTGCTTATGTATGCCTATACAGACTTGGGGTAGACATTATTAGGATTTATGACCTGAGGCTTGCTTCGGAACTTAGGTGAATGGTCTTGTATATTGAACAGTCTTTTTGTGCCCTGTGGGAGAATTAATTTCCTGTATCTTTATTTATTATTTCTTGATTTAATATCTTATTCTGATAAAATACTGAACTAAGAAAATGGCTCAAAACTATGGTGCATCGACATTCATTGTATGAATAGTGATTGAGACACTGATGTTTTGTATCAGATGCTAATCAGTCCAAGAGCACTGGATGCACATCAACTTATATATCAAGGTGGAAAAATATATTGCATTCAATAGCCGATCATGTCTCACAGGTTTGCTCTGCTCTTAGTTGTCTTCACGCATGTGTTTTGCCTACGTGTTTTTGATGCATTATGTTAGTAGACCTATTATGTATTATCTGCCTGGTGAAAGCACATAAGAAAGTTAATCTCAAGAGGTTAGATGTTACTAGTAATCACCAGAAATATTCAAATGTGATACATTTTCTTCTTGCATAGATTCGGCTTTCTCTGGTGATAAAAATTTCATCTGTTCGAGGTATCTTGAGCACACATTTGAAGCCTCCTCCTTCTGATCAACTTTGATATGGATTTTTGTCGATGCCTGATCTAGAATGGGACCTGGAATCTTCTATTGAGGATAGGAAAATTACCAACAGTCACATTAGCTCACTTATCGGTAACAGATTCAAGGTATTGAATATAGCCCTTCCTCTGAACACGTTGTTTCTTTAGTAGTTTGCTAGTTATTAGTTACTACTTACTTAACTAGCCTCTGTCATGTACTTGCTAGTTGCTAGTTGCTAGTTAGTAGTTACTACTGCTTGCTTAACTAGTTAACTACCCTCTGTCATCGTGTGAAGTATTTAAATTTGCTTGTTAAACTACTAATCTAGTTGCATTTTGGACATGTAGTATGGTTGATTGATCTTTATTTGTGCGACATATATGGTTTCTGTTTTCACGCAATATCCGAATAAGTATTCGTGACCGAGACAATCTGTATTCGGTTCGCTCCGTATTCGTGATCGATACTATCCGCATTCATATTCATATCCAGCACTGTCTGTGTCCGATTCTGAATCCGAGAAAAAAAATATAGAAAAGGATATGGGATAAGCGATATTCGTCTGTATCCGCTTTGTTTGCACCCTTAGTAGACAGACTTCGTCTTGCATTTGGTCTGTTGCATGGATGAGCATCAAGGAAATAATTAATCTTCCCGTAATCTATTGGTCTCTTCTCCGACTTAGCTACCTCGATTCTTTTGTGTTGTATCCCTGAATGCTACTTCTGTCCGGATCGAAAGAAAGCCCATGGGCCACACATACATAGCTCAAGGTCTGCTTGTTACGGACGGCTTGATTAGGCCAATTTAGTCTTGATTAGTATTAACCCGCATCTTTCTATGGCATGAGAGGAACAGATTTTTTTTTCTTATATGGATTATTTTCTTAGATATTTTAGATTATTTAGGTGTACACTACAATTCCTAGATGAAATTTAGAGTTATATTCGTCAATCGTCATGTATTCAAACATCTTTTTGTTTAATTTGCACCGTTTGAATCTAGACTCGTCAGAATCGATGGTGTAGATTTTTTCTTTTTTTCACTAATTAACGTGGTAATTTCTGGTCCTCGAGAATACGATGGCTTTTTTGTTTTTTTAATGGAATTCGACCAAGGCTATGCATCAGAAATTCATCAGAATTAGCTTTACCGATTTGCTCTCCACTGTGGACGGTGACAGCCGGCCCTCCCATGACCTTTGCATGTGCGGATGCTTGCTAGCCAAACGCTAACACAACGAAGCCGAGTCCTAATCGATACGCACGAAGCCGAGTTCTTCCGTATCCTTTCTCCATGGAATCCATCTTTTGTTCACCGATTTGACCAACGTGTTGATGAACTTCGATCTTGGTAGAGCCTTCTCGTTGCTATCACGTATCCTTCTTCTCTATTGCTCTTATCATGGGGTTGCTTGCTCTGCATGAATTAATTGCATCTGAGATTAATATGTGTTGTATGCAACTACAACATTAGAGTCCTATTTGTTGTCAAAGTGTACTGTCTATTTATAGCCCATTAATCCACACCGTCGTAATCTGGACCCACTGTAATTAATAGTGTAGATCTTTCTTTATTTTTACCGATTAATATGGTAATTTCTAGCTCTTGAGAGCAAACGTGGTGGCTTCTTTTGGATTTGTATTTTTTTTGTTTTATATGACAAAGAGTTTTTTTTTTCAGATTTAGGTTGAAATTTGTATACAAATACAATCAATTGTTTTCATTTCATTTTTATTTTGAATTTTAGATATTTAGGGATTTTAATTTGGAATTCATATAAAAAAATCATGATTTTTATTCCAAATTTGCAAATTGTTGGATTATGCATGACATAGAGTTTTTTTTTTGTAGTTTTAGGTTGCGGTCGTATACAAATCCAACTGGTATTTTTTTTCATTTCATTTTTATTCCGAATTTAAGCTATTTAGGGATTTTACTTTGGAGTTCATATGAAAATCAAATTACTATTTTATTTTATTTTTTATTTGGAATTTCAGTTTTAGGTTGGAATTCTTATACAAATCCAACTACTAATTTTTGTTCCGAATTTTAGTTTTACTTTGAAGTTCGTATGGGAATCAAATTGCTATTTTTTATTTTTTATTCCAAATTTCAGTTTTTTTACTTGATATAGACTCTTTCTTTTAATCTAAACCGTTATAACTTGGTTCCACCAGATGGACGACTAGATCTTTTCTCTCTCTTTTTTTCTTCTCCTATTAACGTACGAATTTTTAGTCCTTAAGAGCTTAACGTGGCAACTTCTTTTTCTATCGTTTTAATAATATAACTAGTAGGGTGACCCACATATTTGTATGACTAGATTTATTTCAAAGTTTGTATAGAATATATTTACATATCTTGTAGAATATTTAGATGTTGGGAAACAGCAATACTCAGACGTACGGAGCATCACTTTTCCCAGACGAGTCTCATCCACTCATTCCTACTCACTCCTATCCACTCAGCTCTTATCCCCATCACTCTCTTCCTTCGCTTATCATCCACCACATCGCCTCTTTGTTCTCTTTGCTTCTCATCGCCCTCTTCGCTTGCTCGCCTCCGCCCACGCCGACTCCCTCCGCATCCGCCAACTCGCCGTCTCCCAGCTCACCGCGCGCCCATCCTCCTCACCACCGTTGTGCCGCCCGCCCCATCCACCACAGCGTCCTCCTCCCTCCCGTGCCCCACGCCGCTCCCTCAGCACCACTAATCGTCGCCACCGCCGCAGTAGCCTGCATCGATGAGGGCTCTGCGGGTGCGGTGCCCTCCGTGCTGGCATGTCTCCGCACTGGGGTGCGGTTCATCCGCTAGGAGGCCGACGAGATCTCCGTCTCCGCCCGATCTATGTCGTCGCCACACCCCCTCTGATATGTTGCGACCCTAGTAAAAAATTGTTGCAACCGTGGAAAAATTTGTTGCACACGAGGGGAAAATTTGTTGCATATGACGGAAAAAAAGTTGCATACAAAATTCTGAGATGTTGCATTTTTTATATGTTTGGCGTCTCTAGTTGTGTTTTTGTGCCTGATTTCTGATAATAGTTGTGTTGTTTTTTTATTATGAGGATGTTTGTTCGCTTGATCCTGAGATTTTGAGACAATGTTGCATATGAATATTTGATATGTTGCAGCAAGCTAAAAAAATGTTGCACTTGGTTTTTCTTTGTATTGAATTGGGAATGTACGATGGGAAGGCTGTCACGACCATTTTTGGGGCAGCTTCCTCCCAGGACCGGCCCCCCCTTCTCTTTCTCTCCCTCCCACTACGCACGCTGCCTGGGTCAACCAGCTCCTGCTGCTTTCCGTGAACGCCGCCGTGCTCGTGCTAATCGCTTCCCGCCAAGACGTCACAAAGAAGCTCGACGTCGTCACGATGGTCGCTGCCGCCGCCTCGAAGACTGCGCGCAAGGCCGCAGCTCGAAAGCCATGAATCCCGCTCGCTCGCCTTGTCTTGTCGCCGCACCAACCCGTCGCGTCGTCGCCACTTGCTTGCTCCTGTGCTGCGCCGTGCGCTACGTCACACACGCACGCCCACGACTGCAGAGCCGCCTAGAGTCAAGACGTCCTCGCGGCGCTTCCCCGCACCACAAGACGTGTGTCCTTGCCGCCTCGGGACCACGCCGCTCCGGACCGGACCCCCCCCCCGTCCTCCTGCGCCATGGCTCCCTATAAAGGCCCTCCACCCTGCTTGAGCTCCCACGCCGCCCCGAGCTCCGGTAAGTACCACAGAGCAGAGCTCGCCCGAGCTCCCGTTGATGGCCGCGCCGCCTCCTCGCCTCGCCGCTGCTCCGGTGAGTACCCTGCCTGGCCGACCGCGTCACGGGCACCCCCACGACGCAAGGAAGCTAACCCCCACCTCCCTTCGCCTTCCCCGTCGCCGAGCAGCCCTGCTGCCAGCCTCTCCTTCTCCGCCCGAGGTCGCTGTCGTCGGGCCAACCGGTCGCCCGAGCCGCCCGACCACCCCTGGCCTCCCCCCCTCGCCGCCGGTCGGCCTTCGGCCCTGCCCGCCTCCCAGCCGCCGCCAGCTTGGCGCCGCCGCCGCTAGTCGCCCTTGCGCCGCCGTTCCGCCGCCTCGAGCCGCCGCCACCTCCGCCGTGGCCACCGCCCTCCGGTGACCCCACCGCCACCGCCGGCCTCCCGTGCCTCCCCCGGCCGGGCGCCCCACCGTGCCGCCCGCCCCTCTGTCCCTCCCCGTTCTTCTCTCGAAGCAAAGAAGAGCAATAGAAATGGGGATTAAGTTGGATTTGAGGCCCACATGTCATTGCTTGAGCCACTCCCTTTAGGCTGCCATGTGGGCCCTGCAGCCCACCATTTCCATGGACCCGAGCCCCCTGTTCACATAGACTCGGTTCAGCACTGTTCCGTGCACCCAACCCACTTTCTCCCTTTTTAATTCCTTTTTAATCTTCAAAAATTCATATCTCCTCCATTTTAACTCCAAAAATTATGAAATAAATTTCTAAAAATTTGTTAAATCAAGATCTTGCTAATGGCATAGGACTTGATTAATTTGGAGTTCATTTGTTTATTCTTGTGTATTTATTTGCTCTCTTTGCCGTTGTGTCTTTTTCGGGTATTCTCGCCCGATTAGGATTTGAAGACGCCGACGACCCTCGAGTTGATCAAGACCAAGATTATCAAGATCCCCGAGCCTTTAACCAAGGCGAGTCAATACTTTGACCATATTGATCCTACATTTTATGCAAATTATATTCGTTTAAATTAGCAAAATTGCATGCTTTATTTCTTTATCAAATATATGTTAAAGCTTAAGGTAGTTAAATTCCCACTTGTTGATTAAATAATTTAATATGCCATCCTTGATAAATTGAATCCATTAATCCTTGTCACCCTAGTAACTATATGGTAATACTAGTTATAGGTTGTACTTAAGCGACATGCTAGTCTTGCTTAAGTACCGGGATATTAAAATATCCCAATCATCATTTCCTTAAACATAAAATGTTTTGGGTAGTCATTGGTGGTCCATTGGCTAAAGGTTGTGGGAATAAATTGGTTTTCCTCCTCAAAACCCTAATGCTAGCTCTATCTGGGCGGATGGTGAGGTGGTGGGTGCTCGGGGAGCACATGGTTGGTTGGCTTGTGGAATGAACCGCCCAGATAACCCTAAGGACTTAATCTTGTCACGACCTCCCGTGTTAAACAAGTACAACCACAAGTCTGCAAAGTGCAACTTGGCTTAGTAAAGTTATTAAACCTTGGAAGTCATCTCACTGGAGGGGAACGAAGAACGTACAAGTGCGGAGATACTCCGGCTTGGAAGGGACACCAAAAAGGTGAAGTTACCAGCTGCGCTAGTCGTTGTGGCTGGGGCCAGCTGTGCTAGTCATTGTGGTGAACATCCCGCACAACATATGGGCGTAACCCCGCATGGGTGGAATGACTAAAGGCGAGATAGCTAGAAAGGTTCTTGTGATTTGCCGCCCAACCACATGACTACGGAATCATGTGGGGTAACGGGTAGACTATCTCTTGTGGGTAAAGTGTGCAACCTCTGCAGAGTCTAAAACTATTTAAACAGCCGTGCCTACGGTCATAGGCGGACATGGGAATCATAACTTGAGTTAGTTCTATTTCAAACAACTTTGTGGGTGGTATGGAAAATGGTGGAAGGGCTCACCTAGCCCTGTTTTGGATATTTGCCTGAGTCGTCGAGCTCAGTGGTTGTGGTCATTGGAGGCAGCTCCAATTAAAAGGATGCATTGGTAGAGTTTCCGCTGGATGGAACCTCTACTAAAATAATTATTGCACATGCTCTCTTTATCAAAATGCAAATTTTGTTAAAATGCTAAGTGATAGGACTTTGTAAGTATGATATTTGAAAAGTTGCTTTCGCAAATAAAAGAACCCGAGCCATCCTTGTTAAACCTTGCATGTATATAATTGCATTGTGTGTTGGCTCGCGAGCACGGTAGTAGTGCTCATTCTCGCTTCTCCCCCAACCCCTCAGATAATGAAGATGACGGAGACTACGCTTTCTACGATGGCCCAGGAGATGATGGACAAGACTATGACGAGGAGTAGCATAGTTCTGTAGTTTAGGTCTCGCCAAGTCTAAGTAGACTCGTTGGTATTTCAGTACAACCGATATTATCCAACTCTTGGTTAATATCCGTCAGACTGAGTTACCCCCGCCGCTTTCGTGTGAGATGAGCCCTACCTCGCCTTTTGCTTCCGCTGTAGTTTACGTTGCTCTTATGTGATGTAATCAATTTGGCCTGCTCAGCCCTTTTGTAAAACTTGACCCGACGTGGTCTATGTCACTCAGTTGGTTGTAATATTTAATATTTCAGTTCACGCTTGTATGAATGATTCAGCAATGTGTACTGTGAAGTGCTAGCTACTGATCCAAGGAATAGCACAGTGATTTCACAGAGGATTTGGATTCTCGAAATCCGGGTCCGACAAAGGCTCCCACCATACGTTAGAGCCGTAGTACTACCCTTAGATTTATAAAATGTCGTAAACATTGGAAATGACAATAGAACTTTGAAGGAAAACACAATATGAGGAACATAACCGAAGTATGAGCTTTGATGAAAAAAAATCATTGAGCATAATAAGTTGTTGGGGGTTGTTAGAAACTAACTACTCTCCATCATGCATATATCATGTAGCTGCATGTCCATATTCTTACTCTATTAGTTACTTTTTTTTCAAATTGTATGCATTCACATGTACCTCTATTTAATCTCAAGCAATGCATTGATTATGTGTGCGGAAAATTATCTAATTAGTTTACATTTTATTAGAGTACATTGCTCACGCATACATCGATGCACTATGACGACTTGCCTTGAACTTATCTTCCCCCATACACCGGTTGTCCCACCGAACCGTGTGTCTTCTATCTCTCCTCGCCGTCACAACTTTTTGCTTCAACCACCAATAGTAAGCCCAATTCTTGATTGATCCCTCTCAGCTGTTACGCCTTTCAATGCAATATTTTATCACATAATTATCTTCTACTTCTCCCCAATTATTGCTTAATGCTATCCGTTGTGACATCAACACGCATACACATGTAATCATCATCGATCCCAACTGGGGACACGTGTCACACTCTCTCCGGTGACACCGAGCCTATTCCCTATGGCTGCGCCATCTCTACTCCAAATTTTTGCTCCTCTGCCTCTGTACGCCTGTGCTTCTATTCGTATGGATGCATACACGTACATATGCATGCATGATGTTATACATGCACAATGTCCTCTCATCTCGTGTCGGTCACTCCTCTTCTTTGACATTGACCAACTCAACGATGTGGTTTCCTCACTAACCACGGCGACCTTCCATCTTCACTGATGTCGGTATGTATGCTTTAGTCGTTGTCTAATGGTATGAAGAATCTTTTCACCATCGTCGGTGACGCCGTGCTCTCACCAGTGAAGGCATGCTTCTGTTACCCGATGGCCCCATATCGTCCATAGCTGGTCTGCAATCCAAAGCTGCAACTCCTCTCTGGCAAGGCTTCCCTATTATCGAGCTTCTTTGGCTACTAACTTCTTCAACAACGCCGATGCTCACCACTTGTCATCGCGACCATTGGCTCCTTCAACTTTGGACTTTCTCTTCAATAGCTCCGGCGAGCAGCATGGCATTGTCCTCGTTGAACGACGAAGGAGAGCAACACGACATTGTTCTCATCTCCATTGCCGCCATCTCGGTTCTTGCTTCCTCGTGGGTCAATATCTTCTTGCAGGGTATATCGATGCCATTGCATTTCTTCGTGGTCTCCACTGACACCATTCATGCTATGCTCATTATAACCTTTATTTTTAAATAAAAAATAATTATTTTCTATTTTTATTCCATAGGAAGCAACAATAGAAACACGTAACACTAAGAGAGAACATGGTGACTTCTTTTGTGTCTCCTTCAACATTATTCGTGCTATCTGCTTTGGAGCTTTTATATTTATTCAACATTTCGATTATTTTTATTGCAGTTCGGATACAAATTAAATTGCTAAATTTATTTAATTTATTCTAAATTTTAGTTATTTAGGGATTTTACTTTGGAATTCATATGGAAATCAAGTTAATTTTTTTTATTCCGAAATTATGTTCTTTTTTCTTGGAAGTCATATCCGAATTCAATTGCTAATTTTTATTTTGAATTACAATTATTTAGGATTTTACTTTGGAATTAGTACTAAAATTAAAATTTATTTTTATTCTGAATGTGAGTTATTTTTTGGTTGGATATCGTATACAAATATAGTTGCCAATTTTTATTCAATTATAATTATTTAGGATTTTACTTAGGACTTCAGATAGAAATCAAATTGCTAATATTATTTTATTTTTATTCAATTTCGTATTATTGTACTTGCCATTGACTCTTTTACTTGGAATTCGTATAGAAATCAAATTGCTTATTTTATTTTATTTTTATTCCAAATTTCAGTTATACTGTACTTGACATGGACTCTTTTAGATCTAGACCGTTATAATCTGGACCCACAACGATCGACAATGTAGATTTTGATTTTTCCACCAATTAACGTGGAAATTAACGTGATGACTTCTTTTGACTCTGCTTTAATAATTCGAATTATAATTATTAGAATTCGTATCGTAATAAAATTGCTTTATTTTTTATTCTGAATTTTATTTTTTTGTTGGATTTAGTATACAAATCTAATTGCCAATTTTTTATTCCAAATTATTTAGGATTTTACTTAGGAATTCACATAGAAATCAAATTGCTAATATGTTTTATTTTTATTCCGAATTTTAGTTTTATTATACTTGATATTGACTCTTTTACTTAGAAATTCATATGGAAATCAAATTGCTAATTTTATTTTATTTTATATTCTAAATTTCAGCTTTAATTAAATTGATATGAACTCTTTCTTTTAATCTTAACCGTTATAATATGGGCCCACTAGAATTGATGTTGTACATCTTTCTCTTTCTCTACCGATTAAGGTGGAAATTTCCAACCCTTGACAACGAGCGTGGTAGCTTCTTTTGATTGATTTAATAATATAATAAATAGATAGATATATTTATTCCGTGCCATCGCAATCGTCACTAAGTTGAAAAAATATCATGGCAAAAGAAGTCGACTTCCAAATGACAAGGCAAAGGACCAAAATTCTTGAAAATGCCATTGCCGTCCATTTTTCCGTTATAAGAGCGCGAACTGGCCATTTTGCCCTTACCTCTCCTTCCTCTTCTCATCCTTTCCTATTGAAGCATTTCATAGAGCACGTGTTGTGCATCGGAGAAGGAAGTCTCAACCCATTACACCCCGACCTCGACGCCGTTGTCTTCCATTCCGCCTCGTGGCTCTGAACACGCCGAACGCCTCCTAGACTTTTCATCGCCACCGGAGCTTGACGCTGACGATCTTCCCTGGCTGCCGTCCACCATCATCGTTGCCATGCCAACTTCGACCACCTCCGCCTCATTCACGACCCCCGTTCGCATCGCCTTGCTCCCTTGGAGCTCGTGCGCTCGCCAATGGGACCCCTTTGCCACCGAAGTCACCGCCGGCAAGCTCCCCTGCCTCCGTGCTGTGCGCTCGGCATGGTCGGGCGCCTGGTTGGGGCGGTTGGCCATGGTGAGCTACGCGTCGACGAGCCCAGCAAGGGGAAGTGCGTGAGCAGGCGACAGAGGGACGGGGGCAAGAGGGCACCGGTAGGGCGGGCCATGGGCCTTCATGTGGCTCCCGGCATGGAGTACTGAGACGGGTGTGGCATTACGAGTGCTGCACATGGGTATTGGACCTTTGGTGGCACGCGAGCTTGCGTGGTGGCGCGCGAGTGCGCGATGGCAAGGCTTGGCCGAGCCACGTAGTCGTAGCACATGGGCGCGCATCGACGAGGCCTGGGAATGACGACATACGTGTTGGTGTGATTCACCCCTAAACGTCTGTTGCCAATTAGGATGCCCAGGTAAGTTATAGGCAAATGGCTAGCTTACAATTGAAAATATTAGCAACTCTGTTGGCTTCATTATTATTCACCCCCAACACAAAGACTTCGCTTTTGTGGTAGTTAATTTTCAGACCAGACATCCATTCAAAACAACATAACAAAAATTTTAGGTTAAGGAAGTAATCCACCCCATATTCCATCATAAGCAACGTGTCATCTGCATATTGCAGAATGAAAACCCCTCCAGGAATCAAATGAGAAATCACACACTTAATCAAACCTCTATTCTGAGCATGATTCTCCGAACCTTGCTTCCCTTTCTACAGTTTCTATGGCTAGCTTAATCTCTGAACCTGGATACGATTGACCTCACTTCAAGGGGCGTGGCACGAGGCAAACGCGAGCAGGACAGGCATGATTGCACGGCCAGTGAGCGCTCGGCAGCGGCGAGCACGAGCAGCACATCCTAGGCGAGGGCGCGTCTGGTTGGGGCTGCAGCGGTTGGCCGCTACGAGCAGCGTCCAAGCAGAGCAGTGTGAAAGGAAGGAGAGAGAGTGTGTAGAGAAGAATAAGGTCATTGGGACAAACTTGTCATTTATGAATTTTTCTCGCACGTAAACAGAGGTTTTTACGAATTTTTTTTGGCTTTCTTGATGGTATTTTGAGCAATTTTTATTATTTAACCTATTTTTAATTTATTTTTATTACTAACCGGTTACTAACTTTATTTCTAATTCTAATCTTTTAGGTCACGCCACCATTTGCAGCGTGATCAAACAACACTATCACGTTACTAACTATGGTGTGGTCAAATCCTATCACTCCACCACTAGCGGCGTGACGTGTTGTTTAGTCACGTCACCATCTGTGACAAAACAAGAAGTACTATTTAGCTAGACTTATTTCGCGTGTGACAATGTTATCTTCTCACACTGGTCATGATCAAAAGAGTCAGACTTAGATAAAGTTGGTGATGTGTTGGTAATAAAAATAATTAAAATTGTTCTGGTATTTTGAAGTGAGGTCAAAATGAGGGCTTATTTATTTAGGATTAGGTTTTTTGGGTTATAGCTTGTTGCCAGGATAAATAATAACTACAATTGGAGCGACATTGAGCAAATTTACTGTAAGCTTTATCGGTGGGTAACTTGCTCTTCTACTGTCGTAGTTGTAGCTAAACCATTTTCTCCGGGCACCGTTGATGCAGCCAGGTGTCACTGAATTGTGGGACCCATCAGTACACATCTCTTTTGCTCTTCCCTGATTCTTCCTCCTTCCTCGTCCTTGCATTGTCCCGCTACAACTGAAGAAACTGTTAACAATCCAATAGGGGCGCCGACGTCGACGAGGGCCGCTATAGGCGGGGCGAAGCGGGTGGCGGCCGGGGAGTGAGGCGGGCTCGATGATAGCGCGGCGGAGATGGCGGCGGCGGCTGTTCTTGGCGACGAACAAACCTGGAAAAGGGACGGCATCGAGGGTAAGTTATGCACTTGATCTTGAATCCTGAGCCACTTTCTTTCAATACACCTTTACTTCTACCTCAGTGCCTTGCCTTGAACTGCTTACTACTGTAATGCCAAGACTGCGGTTTCCTGAAGGATATTAACTGCTTCATGAGAATGATCTATTCACCTGAACATTTTGGCTTGCAAGAATGTTTCTTATGGGTGTCTTGCAACTGCTGTATCTTAGAAAGTTTACAGTAGACTGGTAGAAAATTTGAGCTACAGAATGTTGAGTTCAGTGCTCGATGTACTGTTCGAGGTGTTCTTGAACTAGCTTTTTTGAGCTTGTATGAAATTTGGGGTAATTTTGTGGAACTGATTACCATATGGCAATCCAATTAGCAACTAGCAAGGCCTGTCCATGTTCACCACTTAACGATTAGTTTGCTTATGGTAGGCCGATCTGATCAGTACTATGATCCATGGAAAGCTTTAATTTGAAACTGAGTAAGGATTGACCATCTAACCTTGAGAGAGGGTCGTAAAAGTTAGATTTGGTGTCAACCAAAGATAACACGGAACAAATACTTTGTAAAAGAAAGAAAGGAATCCCATTATTCAAAAACATGCTGCTGAAGTGCTGATTGCAGAACCAAAATGTGGCATCCTTTGCAAGTGGTTGGCTGGTGGGCGGTCTCTGTCTCCTCCCACATGCCAAATTGCAATATAATAAGCGTTAGAGCTAGATAAAAGAGGGTGGTTCTTGGAACCACAGAGAAGGGCCATTGAACATCCAGTTGCTGAAAACTGGCTGCTAAATGACCAGATGATCCAAGAAGGGCCACTGAACATCCAGTTGCTGAAGACCGGCTGCTAAATGACCAGATTTAGGCACGAGCATATATTGTTGTGTATGACTTATATATAAAAAAGTGAAAGGAAGAGGCTGTGTCTAGAAAGCGTACGCTGCTGCCTCTTCCTTTCACCTCGTTACACGGGAGACGCAGTTGCATGGTGTTACGAAATATTACGGGTTGGGGTACGGAGGGCGAAGCCCCCACGATACGGACTATGAGTCCGAATAGAATATGTAATCGGAGTATAAATATATACTACCGACCTCTTGCAATCCTAATAAGAAAGAAAGAAAAAACTCATCATACGGATGGAGCCGCCGCGATTCGGCTTCTAGGGACGTATGTTTTACTGAACCTTGTAAACAAATTCTCATATCTCTTGTGTGGTTGATGTGATTGTTCTCTCGTGCAAAAAGGTTGTCGCCGCCTCGCCGGTTCCAACGTATATAAATCCGCTCTAAGTTAAATGCGGTCATTGAACATCCTTCAGTATATGCAAGCACGCTCTTGTAGCCACTTTTCCTCATGGCAGGAGCAATAACATTGTTTTGCTTCTCCTTGCTGTGCGTCTACTCCGATGCTCGGGTGCCTCCCTCTCCGGGGAGCAGCAACACCACGGCCGACGAGCTCGCGCTCCTCTCCTTCAAGTCCATGCTGTCAGGCCCATCCACTTTGCTGGCTTCATGGAACACCTCCAGCCATTACTGCAGCTGGTCAGGAGTTGTTTGCGGTGGTCGGCACCCAGAGAGGGTCGTCTCACTGCTCATGAACTCCTTCAAGCTCTCGGGGCGCATCTCACCTTTCTTGGGCAACCTGTCCTTTCTCAAGAAGCTGGACTTTGGGAACAGCCAGAGCTCGGTCGTCTCAGCAAGCTTCAGGGGCTGAATCTGAGCACAAATTGGCTGAAAGGAACCATTCCAGTGACTTTAGGAGGATGCACTGAGCTGAAGTGGCTTAGCGCCAGCGATAACCAGCTCCAGGGTGAGATCCCAGCTGAGATAGGTACCATGAAAAATCTTGTCAAATTGATCCTTTACAGCAATAGTTTGTCAGGACAGATCCCTTGCATACTTGCCATCTATTGCATACATGGCTTTCAACGAGAATAAATTATCCGGTGACATACCACCTAGTTTGGGCAATCTCACCAACCTCCAGCATATTGGTCTTGCATTTAACATGCTAACTGGCGGTATCCCTTCATCTTTCGGCCTATTGTCCAGTTTATCTTGGCTCGACTTGGGCTTTAACAATTTAACTGGGGTGATCCCTACTTCTATTTGGAACATTTACTCTTTAACGATTCTTTCTGTCCAGCAAAATATGCTAAGTGGAACGATACCTCCAAATGCATTCAATACTCTTCCTCATCTGCAGATGATATGCATGGATAACAAGAAGTTTCATGGCTATATTCCAGCCTCAATAGCTAATGCTTCCGATTTGTGGCGAATTCAGCTAGGTGTTAACTTTTTCAGTGGCATCCTTCCTCCGGAGATTGGAAAGTTAAGAAATCTAAAATTGGTAGAGCTGTCAGAAACTTTGCTTGAAGCTAAAGAACCCAAAGATTGGGAATTCATAACCGCACTGACAAATTGCTCCCAGTTAGAAGGTTTGGACTTTCGTGCATGTAAGTTTGGGGGAGTTCTTCCTAATTCACTTTCCAATCTTTCCACTTCATTAATAACTCTCTCCTTTGAAGACAACACAATCTCGGGAAGCATCCCCAAAGATATTGGCAATCTCATTAACTTACAAGGTTTCGACCTCTCTCAAAACTCTTTCACAGGAGCTCTTCCCTCTTCCTTGAGTAGGCTTAAAATGTTGCAAGGTTTGTCTATATATAGCAACCAAATAAGTGGTTTGATCCCGTTGTCCGTAGGAAATCTTACAGAATTAAATTACTTGTACCTTGACAGAAATTCCTTTAGTGGTAGGATACCAAGCACACTTGCAAGGCTGACAAAGTTGTTGGAACTACGTCTTGGTATTAATAACTTCATAGGCCCAATACCTAGTGGATTATTCAACATCACCACAATCTCTGTATTTTTGGATCTGTCTCACAATAACTTAGAGGGATCAATACCACAAGAAATTGGGAATCTAAAAAATCTTGTAGAATTCCATGCAGAGTCGAACAAATTAACAGGTGAAATCCCTACTACCCTCAGTGAATGTCAACTTCTCCAGAGTCTATATCTCCAAAACAATTTCTTAAACGGCAGTATCCCATCAGTCCTAAGTCAGTTGAGAGGTTTGCAAGCTCTTGACCTATCAAGCAACAATTTGTCAGGCCAAATACCCAAGTTCTTGGGGAATTTTAGCATGCTCTATCTTCTAAATCTTTCATACAATAGCTTTATTGGAGAAGTGCCAAATGTTGGTGTTTTCGCAAATGCTACTGCAGTCTCAATCCAAGCCAATGGCAAACTTTGTGGGGGCATAACTGGTCTACATTTACCTCCATGTTCTATGGAATTACCAAAGAAAAAGCACAGATTTCCGGAGATCCCCGTTGTTATTTCTCTCATTACAACACTAGTCATCCTTTCATTGCTCTACAAGGCTCTTGCTTGGCACAAGAAAAGAAAACCAAAAATTCCTTCGACAACATCCATGCAAGGGCACCCATTGGTCTCTTATTCACAGTTGGTAAAAGCAACAGATGGTTTCTCGACAACCAATTTGCTGGGCTCTGGATCGTTTGGGTCTGTGTACACAGGAGAATTAGATGGTCCAGCTGGTCAAAGTACAAATCTTGTTGCTGTGAAGGTACTAAAACTTCAAACTCGTGGGGCACTCAAGAGCTTCACTGCTGAATGCGAAGCACTGCGAAACCTGAGACACCGGAATCTTGTCAAGATAATCACAGCTTGCTCAAGCATCGATACTAAAGGGAATGACTTCAAAGCAATTGTGTTTGAATTCATGCCTAATGGTAGTTTAGAAGGTTGGCTACATCCTGATACAAATGAGCAAACAGAGCATAGGTACTTGAATCTCCTGGAAAGAGTGACCATACTCCTTGATGTGGCTTATGCATTGGATTATCTTCATTGCCATGGTCCCGCACATGTAGTACATTGTGATATTAAGTCAAGTAATGTGCTCTTGGATGCTGATATGGTAGCCCATGTTGGAGACTTCGGACTTGCTAAGATTCTTGTTGAAGGAAATTCATTTTTCCAACAGTCGACGAGCTCAATGGGATTTAGAGGGACAATCGGTTATGCTCCCCCAGGTTAGCGTAATAATTTCTCTGTTTTTTTATTTATTTGCTTGCCTTTGTTTCTCGTTTAGTGCTTCATCAAATAATCTGTGCTGCTAGAGAAACTTCTAGAGGAGTTACAGATGAAATTAGTTTTATGTGATGCAACGTTTGGTTTTTGTCTACGATATCACGAGTTTGCTCTAAATTTTGAACTGTAAGTGTTACAAACAGTCTTAACTTTTGTGCATTGGATTATCTTGAATCTTATGCATTGGATTATCTTCATTGCCATGGTCCCGCACCTGTAGTACATTGTGATATTAAGTCAAGTAATGTGCTCTTGGATGCTGATATGGTAGCCCATGTAGGAGACTTTGGACTTGCTAAGATTTTTGTTGAAGGAAATTCATTTTTCCAAGTCGACGAGCTCAATGGGATTTAGAGGGACAATCGGTTATGCTCCCCCAGGTGTAACATCCGTTTTCGGACGGACGAATAGTAAATAAAATTTCGTTTCGTTCTTCGCCGTAATTCAAGTATCAACTATTTTCGAAAGCTCTCGTTCTTTTCTCGGTTTGTGTTTCAAATGCAATGTCCGTAGCGTTTGAAATTCAAATTCGCGGGTTGGAGTTTTTCTCCTCCGTTTTGTCTCCTCGGGTCGATTTCGAACTTGGACCTTCCTTCCTCTCTCGGGCTCAGCCCCTTTCTTCCTTCGGGCCAAGCCCATCCCCAAGCCAGCCCAGCCCGACCCTTCTCTCTCTGCCCAGCCCGTGCAGCAGCCCTGGAGGTCTTCTCCTCCCCTGTTTTCTCCCTTGGTCAGCGCCGGCCAGCAGAGTAACTCCCTTGCCCTCAGGTGAACTGAACCGAGCAGCGGCGATCGGCGCCTCTCTCTCTCAGAGGCAGACTGCCTCCTCTCGCT
The DNA here is from genome assembly GCA_036346405.1 of Phyllostachys edulis. Lineage (NCBI taxonomy): Eukaryota > Viridiplantae > Streptophyta > Magnoliopsida > Poales > Poaceae > Phyllostachys > Phyllostachys edulis. The sequence goes on from CM070566.1 coordinate 40,198,277, forward strand.
CTGCTTTAGCTCTAGCTGCAGCTGTATTGCCTGCTCCTGCAGCAGCAGCCGCACCCCCCTGCTCTGCTCTGCGCCACCAGCTCTGCTGCTCCACCTGCTCCAGCCCGCTCCAGGGTCTTCTTCTCCCTCCAGCCTCCCTGGTCAAAAAGCCGAGCGGCAGCAGCGCCATCCTCTCTGCGGCTGCCACAGGCCGCTTTGCTTCGCCTCGCCTTTTTCAGCACCGCACTGGCTCCCTTGCCGCTTGCTTGCAGCAGCGCCGGTCCTCTCCTGCCCTCTGCGCCACCCGCCCGCGTCCTCGGCAAAGACCCGGAGCCCCTCCGTGCGCCGCGCCATCGTCAGCCGCACCGAGGAGCGCCAAGGACACCAGCTCCCTGCCCTGTCCTCTCTGGCCGTGCAAGCCCGTCGTCACCGTGGCGTCACCTGTCGTCCTCCTCGTGGATCGAAGCGCGCCGTCGCCACCAGCTCCCCGCCCGTCGCTTGGCAGTGTAAGCCGCTCGTCACCGCGCGTCACCCGCTTGTCTCGCCGCGGACCAACGCCTGGCTGCAGCAGCGCAGCACGCGCCCGCGTCATGCCCATGTCGGCCTGAGCACCTGCTCGTCCTTGCTCACCCTCGCTTTGTCCTCCCCGTGCTCAGACGCCCCCATGCCGCCGCCTCGGGACAGCGCCCCGCTCGTCCTCGCCTTGACCTCCCGCGTCTTCCCGTTGGCCTCTCTCCCCTTTAAAGCCCCCCTTCTCCCTCCAGAGCTCCCCCACGCCGCCCCATTGAAGCACGGTAAGAACCACAAGCAAATCCGCCCCGCTCCGCTTCGGCCGCCGCCACCTCCACCGTTCTTCCTCGCCTCCGGCCACTTCCCGGCGCCGCCACCACCGTCACCGTGAGCCTCGGCCTCCCAGGAATCCTTCCCCCAAAACCCCCTCGGCTATTGCCCTTTCTAGCCACCGGATTTTGCCTTCTCCCCCAACTCCGGCCGCACCCTTCGCCACCACCCGTCGCCGCCTACAGCCACTCCCCGGCCTCCCCGCCTAGACCATTAGAACTGCCTCACCGAGCTCTTCCGGATGCTCCCCTTCCCCGGCCCAAACCCCCACCGGAGCTACCCCTCTGCCGTAGCCGTGCCTCCTCCGCCGCTCGCTAGCTTTGCGCGCTGCCGTCGTCCCGTCTCGGCGCCGCCACCCGTCACCACCTCCGCCAGAGCACCAGCTCCCCACCCATGCCCTCGCCCGCTCCGCCGTGCTCCGAGCCACCGGGCGCGTCGAGCCGCCCGAAACCCGGCGCTCCGTCGTCGCGCCCGTGCGTGTCTCCCTCGGACCGGCACTGTTCCCCAGCGTTTAGGCCTTAATGACCCGGTTTAATACCCTAATGGCAATCATTTGGCATTAATGATGCCCTAAACCCCCTCTGTGAGACTGCCATGCGGGCCCGTGAACAGTAAACCGCAGCCATCCTCTCCCCTTTCACTGACCCGTGGGCCCCCGTGTGCAGTAAGCCAAACCAGTCCCCCTCCTCTCACTGCCAGTGGGCCCCGCCGCGCTACTGTGCCATGGACCAGCCTCCTCCTGTGCGCACGGACCCGGCCCATGCACTGTTCCGTGAACCGAAGCCCCCCTCTCTCTCTTTTCTTTTCCAATTAATCTATGATAATTCATATCTCCTCCGTTTTAGCTCCAAAAATTATGAAATAAATTTCTAAAAATTCCTTAAATCAAGATCTTGCTAATGGCATAGGACTTGATTAATTTGGAGTTCATTTGTGTATTCTTTTTGTATTTACTTGCTCTCTTTGCCGTTGTGCCTTTTTTCGGTAATTCGCCCGTTTAGGATTCGAAGACGCCGGAGATCCTCAAGTTGATCAAGACCAAGACTATCCCGATCACCTTGCCTCTAACCAAGGTGAGTCAATACTTTGATCATGTTGCTCCTACATTTTATGAAAATTATGTTCTTTTAAATTAATAAATTGCATGCTTTAATTTCGTAATCAAATATATGTTAAAGCTTAAGGTAGTTAAATACCCACTTGATGTTTAATTAATTAATATGCCATCTTTGATAACTTGAATCCCTTAACCTTTGTCACCCTAGTAATTATATGGTAATACTAGTTATAGGGTGTACTTGAGCGACATGCTAGCCTCGCTCAAGTACTGGGGTATTAAATACCCCAATCATCATGTCTTCAAATATAAAATATTTTGGGTAGTCATTGGTGGTCCATTGACTAAAGTGAGAAAATAATTTGGTTTCCTTCTCAAAAACCCTAAATTGCTAGCTCTATCTAGACGGATGGTGAGGCGGTTGGTGCTCCGGGAGCACGAGAATGATTGGGTTGTGGAATGAACCGCCCAGATAACCCTAAGGACTTAATCTGGTCACGACCTTCCGTGTTAAACAAGTACAACCACAAGTCTGCAGAAAAACTTGCGACTTAGCTTAGTAGATTTATTGAACCTTGGATGCCATTTCGCTGGGCGGATAAATGGGGAGCCAAGTGGATTCATTCTGCTTGAATGGGACACCAAGAGGAGGGTGACGCTTGCGGTCGAGGTATAGCACCGCTATGCCACCATCGAGGTAAACATCCCGCTCAACATCATGGGCGTAACCCTATATGTGCGAAATGACAGAAGGGGCGAGATAAGTCGAAACGTTATTGTGACAACCTCTCGACTACACATCTAAGGAATTGTGTAGGGCAATGAGTTAATTGTCTCTTGTGGGTAAAGTGTGCTACCTCTGTAGAGTAATAAACTGTTTAAACAGCCGTGCCTACGGTCAAAAGGCGGACATGGGAACTTAACTTGAGTTAGTTCTATTTCAAAACTTTGTGGGTGGTATAAAAATGTGGCGGGCTCACCTAGCCTCAATTTGGTTTTTCTGGGTGGATGTACCCAGTCTTTGTTAATATGGTGGATGTAACCATAATCATAATAAGCATGAAGGTGGAGGTAGCCTCTGCTGTTATTGATTATTGCACATTACTCTCTTTATAAAAATTGCAATTTGTTAAAAATACTAAGTCATAGGATTTGTAACTATAATATTGCAAAACTTGCTTTCGCAAATAAAAGAACCCGAGCCATCCTTGTTAAGCCTTGCATATATATAATTGCATTTGTGTGTTGGCTCGCGAGCACGGTAGTAGTGCTCATTCTCGCTTCTCTCCCCCACCCTTCAGATAACGAAGATGAAAGAGACTATGCCTACTACGATGGGCCAGAAGACGATGGACAAGGATACGACGAGGAGTAGAATAGCTCTGTAGTTTAGATCTCGCCCAGTTTAAGTAGACTCGTTGGTCTCGCGTACAACCGATATTATCCAGTCCTTGGTTAATATCTGTCGTACACAGGTCACCCCAGTCGTTTGCCTGTGTGAGATGAGCCCTACCTTCCCTTTTGCTTCCACTGTAGATATAGTCGTCTTTTGTAATGTAATCTATTTGGCCTTGTGCGGCCCTTTTGTAAAACTCGACCCGATAAGGTCTATGTTACCCTGTGTTGTAATATATTTGTTTCAGTTCGCGCCTTGTATGAATGATTCAGCAATGTGTACTGTGAAGTGCTAGCTACTGATCTAGGGAATAGCACAGTGTTTTCACAGAGGATTTGGATTCTCGGAATCCGGGTTCGACACCAGGTTAGCGTAATAATTTCTTTGTTTATTTTATTTATTTGCTTGCCTTTGTTTCTCATTTAGTGCTTCATGAAATAATCTGTGCTGCTAGAGAAACTTCTAGAGGAGTTACAGATGAAATTAGTTTTATGTGATGCAACGTTTGGTTTTTGTCTACGATATCACGAGTTTGCTCTAAATTTTGAACTGTACGTGTTACAAACAGTCTTAACTTTTTTCCAAATGTTTGATGCAACAGAGTATGGTGCTGGAAACATGGTATCGACACACGGAGATATTTACAGTTACAGAATTCTTGTGTTAGAAACGGTAACTGGGAAGAGGCCCACTGATAGCAAATTCATACAAGTATTGAGCCTTCGTGAGTTTGTTGAGCTGGGTCTACGTGGTAGAATGTTGGATGTTGTTGACACCCAGCTGTCTCTGGGCCTTGAGAATGAGCTTCAGACTGCGGATGATTCTTTGTACAAACGAAAGATTGATTGCCTGATTTCACTACTTAGACTTGGAGTGTCTTGCCCTCAGGAAATGCCATCGAGTAGAATGTCAACTGGAGATATCATGGAGATATCATCAAGGAACTGCATGCCATCAAAGAATCTGTCTTGTAGGAATACAAAATATGATGAAGCAAGATATTCTATTTTTATGTTTGAAGGTGCTCATTCCTGCAGCAATCATTTCCAACCGTTTGCATTGTAGGCACTACTACAGAAAACCTCATCACAGACGGTTCGAAAACCGTCTGTGAAGCAAGATATTCCATTTTTATGTTTGAAGGTGCTCATTCCTGCAGCAATCATTTCCAACCGTTTGCATTGTAAGCACTACTACAGAAAACCTCATCACAGACGGTTCGGAACCGTCATCACAGGCGGTTTTCGAGCCGTCTATGATAAGGCACAACACATGCGGTTTTTGGTTGAAACCGTCTGTGAAGGGATACTATCACAGACGGTTTCTACCAACAATCGTCTGTGATATGTAGGATATCACATATGATTCTATTTAAAAACCATCTGTGATATGTAGGATATCACAGACGGTTCTATTTACCAACCGTCTGTGATTACAGACATATCACAGAGGATTAGTAAATAGAACCGTCTGTGATATCCCACATATCACAGACGGTGTTGGTAGAAACCGTCTGTGATATTACAAGTTCAAAATATCTAGGTTCGCCTCATTTGGAGTTTTTATGAATTAGTTATGTATTTTCAAAGGTTTCAGCCTGTTTCTATTGCAAAAACAATAGAGTTATGGATTATTTTCCAAAACTATAGCTTCTGGGACAGTGACATGTTTGAAACCAATTTTAAAATAAAGTTCACTAAAAATTTAAATTATTAGCATTGGTTTCATCTATTTTGGAGTTAAGATGAATTAGTTATGTATTTTCAAAGTTATTCAAATTTTTAGTTTGTAAATAAATGGATTTCGAATTTCTTAAAGCTTTTCTTACTTTTCTTACCGGGTGCTATGCTAGCCACCATCGCTGACTAGCGGGACCCAGTGAATAGTGTATTTTCTATTTAACTTCCGATTTAATTTCCGAACTGACATGTGGGGGCCATCGTCAGTGACTGTGTCCACTGGACCTGGTCCACCCACACGTGTGCACGGCGCACGGTGCTTAAAGCCTTGGGCCCACATGTCAGCCGCTCTCTCGGGTTTCACTTAACCTCTCGTTTTCTATTCACAGGCCCACCTGTAAGCGACTTATTACCGCAGCTAAGACATCCATTTAATGCTAACCCAATCATTAGTGGTTAATGACGGTCATTTGCCGTAAACGACTAGCTACAGTAGCTGTCCGCGTACGACAACGTCCCTGCGTGCTTGCCCGACGGCTCGCTGGCGCTACGCGCCATGACAGAGCTAGCCAAGGCCTAGGATAGCTGTGCAATAGTGTTGCGCATCTTTGGGTGGTGGTGGTGACGTCTGAGGTGGCCCGTACCGGTGGCTAGCTGGAGTTGAGCGGCGGTGCTCTCACGGTAAACATGCATGCACAAAATGAAGCTCCGCAGTGTCATTCAAGCGGGTGCCTAAGCTTCTAGGGACTATGAGGGAGCTACCTGAAGGTTGGAGAGAAGAGGTGAGGGCCGGAGCTAGCTTGACGTTGACAATGTCCACGGCGGCGTTTGCGGTTCACGCAGAGAGGACGACTGGACCAAAACGAAGAGGAATGAGTGGTCGAAGCAGTTTAAGGATCATAAGAGAATGCTAAAGGAGCAAGGAATCGGAGAATGTCTCACCGGATCAAAGTGGGAGACGAAGGGACTGGTCTTCGGCTGAAAACGAAACTTCTTCAAATTCGCGAAATCCTGTCATGCGTTGTCCCAATAGGTTTAGGGGTTTTCAATGTCATGTTAGATGGCACGATATGACGCGAAAGAAGGAATAAGAAACTCACCGAAGGCAAGGACGACCAAAAGAGTGTCGCTCGGTTCACGCACTGAAACTGCCGAGAGCATGGTGGTGGCTTGAAACCTACAAGCAACGGCAGTGGCTCTAATAAGGTAAAATGGAGGAGGCATGCAAAAAGAAAGCTAGCGAACTCGGTTGCACGGATTTTACCTGAGAATTGAGCTCAAGGGAGCTTATTTCTCCTCGGCGGCCAGAGGAGAAATGAGGTGGGAGCTAGGGTTTGGAGGCAAGATAAAGGCGGCCGAAGGAGGGAATGGAAGCGGCGTTACGCGGGGAAGCTCCAGGAATGGTTGGGAGGGGTGGTGGCTCACGGTGTGAGCATCGCGCCAACGGCACGGCGCAGAGCGGCTCGGCCGCGTGGCATGGAGGTCCTGTGCGAGGAAGGAGAAGGCTCCGACAAGTGGGCCCCAGCAGTCAGTGACACAAAGCGGCGCGAACGCGAGTGTGGCTTGGGTGCGATCGGTTGGTTCGGTCGGGACCGTTCGATCACGAATGGACGGCTCATATTTAATGGGACTTTCGGATTGTCCGATCGGTCTGCTCGTGTGGGCCGCACGATTTGGATCAGATGGTCAGTACACGTTGGGTTCGGCGCGGTGCAGCTAGTTGACTCAGCTGAGTCAATTCGCCAGGTCGGACTCGAGTCCAAGGAATAGTATCAGTTTGACTGGTTTTGAATTAAGCTGATTCTGATTTGACTAAGCTACTAAAAATAGAAATCAAATTCCTAAAAATCTTAAATAAATTAGACGTGCTCCTGCGATGACCTAGTGCCCATATAAAATGTGAAACCCCTCTGTTCACATTTAATTAGTATAATTTAAAATTCAAACCTAAAATAGGTCATTGAAATGTATTTGAATTTTCTAGGGGTTGATTCTAGTCCCATAAATTTGGGAAAAATTATATTAACTCATGATAATTATTGTAGTATTTGAATAAATTATTTCCAGAAGATTATCATAAGGTTTTGTTCCTGTTTTCTTTTGGAGTTGAATTTTGAAGTGTAGGTTCAACAATTGTTTGAGATTTTCTTAGTGCAATAAATTATGAGATGCATACTAATTATCATTAATAAATTTAGGGATGTGACATAAACAAAACTTCACGACCAGCCAATGAAGATACCAAAACCTCATATGAACATCAGCAAGGAACCATAAATAAATCTCTTATGCTTGCATGCAATGCATATGCCAAGAGTGCTCTTTCTTCCTTCTTTGCAATTACCGGTAATGCGGAGTAGTGCATCCGTCGATGCATACTCAAGCCTATGCCCTCAGGCACAGGGACCTCAAGCCCACACTCTACGAGTGTGGAGACCCATGCCTGTCCAATACATGATGGAGATGTCATGCCCGTCCAATGTATGACAGGGACCTCAAAAGAAACAATGCTTAGCTACCACGTAGTCCAAGATTCAGGAACGAATGCCATGATGCAAAGAACTTCATATTCTCAATTCAAAATGAAAGAATAATAATCATCGATAATATCATAGATATACTTTCATAAGTAAACCATGGCAATTATCATGAATATAGCATCACAATTCACCCTACACTGCTTGCACTTGCCTCAACTGTGAGACGGATGACGACGACGGGAAGACTCTAACCCCGGTTCTCACCACCACCTGGCAACCATAAAGTATACAAAGAATACCATTAAAAATTACTCAGCATAGCAATGAAACAAAATAAAATCAATCGCTCCTATTCACAACCCGAAACTTTACCGATACACTCCAAATACCAGTCTGTCCAAACAGACAGTCATCAAAGAAAAACCATAACTTTTGAGTCAAAACTCCAAAAGCCATGAACCCAAATTACCTGGAATCTACACACGCATATCTACAACTCCTCAGGTGACCAAAAGATCAAATTATTCCATCTAAGTCTTTGTTTTTAACTCCGAAAACAGTTCTGTCATCTTCGGTACTATCGACTTAGGAATTTCGTATCTTTTAATTGGTACATCCAAACCCATTGTTATAAGACAATCTAGAAACTACAGAGAACTAGCTTCCTCAATAAATTTATTACAATTTTCCCCATTGTGCAACAAAGGTTGCTAATAGACTAGTCTTTCTCTACTGTCCACAACAGAAGGACAGACTACAACATTAATTTCAAAAATTCATATTTTTCGTTCTAAATGTCCAAAAATTATGAACTTGATCTCCTTGGAAATATCATAAAGTTATCTACATAAGTCATGGACATCCACTAACAAATTCGTCCATCTCTAGACCCTAATTCATAGAACTACGCTCGTTGCCCGAATCCAAAGACTAAATAAGCACCTAGACTTGCAAAAATCATAACTAATTCATTATCCAACAAAAAATTATGAATTAATACTTTCCAGAAAGCACACACAATTCCCCACATAACTCTAGGAGGCCCACACCTCTAATTTCGCACTAAACAAGACCTAATCGGCCGAACAAGACGACTGCAGAATACTGACTCAATCTCAGCAGGATCAACGAATCACTAAACGACATCATCTCCTCGAAAATACTTAAACTAACAACGAGCATTAGAAATATTACCCTAGAAGACACGAATGACTCGCTGGAGATCCCCCACGAAGAACTCCTTCTTCCTCTTCCTTCTTCTCTCTTCTTCCCTCTCCTTCCTCTTCCTTATGGCCGGCAACAATGGAGAAGCACCGGAGGAGAGGGCCGTGCTGCAGCAGCGCCGTGCTACAGTACCCCCTTGGGCATGCTACAGTACTTGGAGGTGCTAGGGTTTAGTTCCCCCCACATGGACCCAAAGAGCTATGGGCCAAAGGCCCGAGTTCTAAAACTCCTCCAAAATTCTGAATTTTTTGTTCTAATTATATTTAATTTTAGTACTAGCCACTTATATGTTTTATATTTGAACAGGATATTACAACGCGATCCATAAAGAGGTTGTCGAATTGGTACGCGTTCCACTCAAATGGAACCATCTGCTGTTCCCCACCGTCCTCATCATCCAAATCTTCATCTTCTGATAATGCCTCGTAGTTCTAGTCTTCGAGTGCCATCCTTTCGACTAGGGCTTCGATCTCCTCACCTTCGAATGCAATCCCACTAGCTTCCCAGACCAATGGAGCTTCTTCGACCCTGTCTTCATCGACGACATCAACAACTCCCCGACCTTCGATCATTGTGTGTGTCGCACTGTGGCTGGAGTCCCCAACTTCTTCGTCATCACCACCAACTGCCCCTTGTTCAGCTGCAGATGTAGGCTTTGTCTTTGCATATGCCTGGGCCAGAAGGACCAAATCTCACCCGCACTCCCTCTCCAGGCTTAGGTATGACTGCCACGACCTCGTTCCCTTAAGTTGCAATAACTCCCAATGTGTGCCCTATGGTGATCGAGTGATAAGGCAGCTCAATTTTAGATCATGCAGAGCATAGTCCAACTCGAAGGTGTAATACATCCACTGCATCACAACACCCTATATACGCTGCTCTAGTCTTGTTAGGTTGACAGCCGCCGATTGGAAATAACGCAAACCAACCCCCTTGGGATCCTACAGAACAGTCCCTTGACCGTAGTAAATTTTGAAATTAATCGCGTCTAACATATTCGACGTACTGCACCATAGACAATATTTAGACGATTATCCACATATATAAAACTAAACTACACAGGCCTAAAAGGATGTAGTACAACATACTAAACTACATAACCATACATCTAAAACTATCTAATCAATTCAGTTACAAAAATAAATGGCCTATACTGCACTACATAACCATACATCTAAAATTACCTCATCCATTCATTTTTTTTATAAAAAATTACCTACAAGGTAGATGACCGGATGGACAACGCTTCACTAACTCTTCTCTTCTCCTCTCCTCTGCTCCTCTCCCTTCCCTCCCTTGTCTTTTTTTCTGGAATAAAAGTGCGTTTTGGCCGAAGTTTTGGGGCCTTTTTATACGGAGGGGAGAGTTGGTAGGGTCTCTGTCGCCATTTGGAATAACGGTTTGCCTGCCTGTATATTGACTCTTGTAGCTAAACAATTTTCTTTTCACAGTTTTCTGGGCACACCACTGATGCAGCCAGGTCCCTCCCTCTACTGTAGTCACTGAAACCTGGGACCAATTTGTCGGTGGACATTTCTTTTTGCCCAACTCTGTTTCTTTCTTCCTCCTTCCACGTGAGTCCTCGCGACGACGCGACCTCGCATTGCTCCGCTACAACCAAAGAAACTCCAATATTGGATCTGTTAGACTATGATACTAGTCTAGAATAATTTTGTTGATAAATAATTGACAATGTTGCTTACTGATGTTAATGGAGGTATATGGTGTGTATGGACTTATGTCGGTCAAGTTGAAAAGAACTTATACTGGAAAAAGATGGTACTTTGGTCTTTACATGTGTAGGGTAACTCGGAGGTGGTTGTGGTCTACGGCGAGGACCGAGAGATAGCTTGGTACGAAGTCATGATCTAGAGGGTCGAAGATGCTAGAGGAGACGGTCGGGCTCGAGTTGGGGCATGTGGAGATCAAAGATGGATGTGCGTGTTGAAGCTACGAAGGTGTGGTTCGGAGACTACGACACATGACAACAGTTGGAAAACCGGTGTTATGTAAGGGTTTCGCGTCCCTTATTTATGGGAATTGGAATAGAACTTGTAGTCTTAGAGATAAGATCATGATTTGGGTCCTAGACTATAAATAGAGATGAGGTTAGACGGTAATATAGGGACATATATGTTAATTTTATCCAAGGGTTTGAGGGGTGTTAGGAGGACACTTTATAGCTATAAATATGATGATTTAGAAATAAAAAAAATTAGATTTATTCAGAAGAAAAGGATGGCCACAGCGTGTCTCGTTTCTTGCTGTGTTTCGAGGCCATCATTGACTTCGTTTTCCTTCCTCGCTCCGCGTGTTCTCGGTATGCTTTTTGCCGCGGAGGAAACAGCAACTTGGGCCTTCTTCGTTCGCCGTGCGAGTTTTGCCGTGCCTTCACTCGGCAGCCGCGTGTGTAGGTCGACACCTTGGTGAGGCCGTTCTTTGATTCGCGCACGGTTGGAGAATCGCACGCACGTCTCCTTGCCTCGGTCAAATCAGAGCAGCAGCACAAGTCAAAGGGCAGCGATCGATTCTGTTGAACAAATAAAAGAGAGTAGTTTTTTTCTTCTTTAGTCCAGAAGATTACACGTGAAGTACTGTGCACACAAAAGCCACTTTGGTTGATGTTGCTTTCAGTCTGCATCACTACTACAAAACAGGCTATAGTAGACGCCCCATCACAGACGGTTCCTTTGGAACCGTCTGTGTTGGGTCAGTCCCGACCTGCGGGTGGCGCGGGCCGACTATCACAGACGGTATGTTTTAGAACTATCTGTGATAGTCCTCTATCACAGACGGTTTATTAATAGAACCGTCTGTGAATTATCACAGACAGTTCTATTCATCAACCGTCTGTGATAATCCCCTAATCCTGAGCGGTTTTAGGTGACAATGCATGTACTATCCTGAGCGGTTCTCATGTAGAACCGCTCGTGATATGAGTTATCCTGAGACGGTTCTTAATAAGAACCGCTCATGATATCCTCTCACCAGCCGCTGCGGCATTTGTCCATCTGCTTGCGCCACTGCTGTTGCCTCTCTCCATGCTGGTGCCTCTCACATCTTGCCGCTTTGGAGCAACCCGGCCTGGCTCCACTTAGATCTACTCCAACATACCTGCTGCTCCTCCCCATGCGCCACACTTCAGTACCGATGGGATGAGGAGCTCCTACTATGGGCAAATAGATAAAGTAACTTCACCTCCAAACTTTTTTTTTCATTTTGGAATTTTCATATATAAAGCCAAACAACGTGGCCAGTCGCTTACAAAAAGATAAAAAAACTAGAAACCTATCTAGTGGCGGAGGTAGGCTGCTATCTCTGTCTTCAATACTTCGTAGGCAGCGACGTCGGGGGTGGACGGTTCATGATCGAACGAAGCCTGAAATGTGTCCACCCGCTGATGCGCTCGTTCGAGTGTCTCCCAAGACCCTCGAATTTGTTGAACTAAGAACAATTGAGCCCATAGGCTCTCTTCTCTGCTTGAGGGTCTCGACACAGTCGACTCGATCGCTTCTTGCCTCGATTAGCGGCCCAAGTGGCGGCAAGCCTCACGGAGGCGTGTAACGTCGTTTTGGAGGACCACGTCGACGACGCTGATAAACTTCGCCGAAAGTGGGAGATCACCGGAAGACACGGCGGAGGAGGATGTCAAGGCGGCGGAAGGTGGCCGTCACCGCTCCGTAAATTCTCGGACAAAGGGTGAAGACATTGTTGAAATAGTGTTCTTCTGCAAAGACGATTCAACGTCTGTGAGAGAGGTGCGTGTAGGCGGTCGTGTCAGAAGAGAGACAGACCATTTCTGTTTTTGTGGAGAAAGCGGGATCAAGGAGGTTGTGTGAAATACATTGTAGAAGGGACACATCTATATATAGAACAAGTTCTAAAGTCGAACGCAGACGAAGAGATATTTGGGGAGCTGTAGCGACGTTGGAAAATGAAGAGATGAAGCCGCGCCGTGTGATCGTGAGACGAAGAGACACATGTGGGAAAATGAAGACGAAGAGACACGCGGGAAAATGAAGAGAGTTATCACAGACGGTTCCGTAGTATAACCTGACGAGGATTAAAACCTCTATGTATTAATTTTAATACATAGAAAGACCATACGTCTCCATGGTCGTAACCCATAAAACTAGCGACCTCACTGGTCGTAAGTATTCCAGAGGTTACACGATGGGTATCCTGGTCGGATTAGGTTCCAACCAGGTGGCTGCTCGTAAATGCTATGAACAGGTACCAATAACCGTATGATGAATGGAACACGTGCTAAACATTCCATTACTTACGATAACATACAAGACTCTGACGATAAACCACCTTGCGGTTAAATGTCTCACAAATACTTAACCGCAAGGCAGTTAGCATATTGTTAACTACCTTAAACCTCCGACCAGTTGTAACGTTTCATCAGGGACGTCTTCTCCAGGGATAACTGCCGTCTCTTCGGGAGTTATTTAAATGATGAAGCGCAGAAGACGAGGAGGGAGACAACAGGGAGACAACAGAGAAACAACAGAAGGCAACACAGAAGCCGAAACAGTAGTATTCAATACATTCAGTGTAATTGGAGATAGTCCCTAGTCAAGTCTTGTAAACCCCATTCATATAAGTAAAGAGTAGCCCCCATTCTCTTCGAAGATACTCTACGTCATTTTCCTCCTTTTATTTTCATAAGATCGGCGATTTGATCGTCGACAGCTGGCGCCGTCCGTGGGGATAGAAGACGTAAGTTTTTCGAAGAAACTTTTTCGCTCGTACAAATCTTCACCCAAATTCCAGCAATCGCCAATGCGAGTATGCCCGGAGTTTGGGACGAGGAGAATTGTTTCGACTTGGCGGACTACGCCGACCTCGACATGGAAGGATGCATTCGTGCCATGGAGGAAAATGGCAGATCATCCTCATCTTCCTCCTCCGCCGGCTCGCATATCGCTGACGATAGCGAGATCAGCCGGATGGACGAGGATGCGCCGCCGTTACGAGTGGCGCAATCAGAGGAACCCGCCATTCCGATCAGTTCGGAATGTCGGGGGATCTCTTCAAGCCCGGCCTTCCCGACCGGCAAAACAGGTGAAGAAATTTCAGCGCCTTCACTCGAGAATCTCTATACCCTCGATGAAATTATGGCTGAAAGATACTCTCCTACAACTTCTGGCGATTCCAGGAGTCAACCGACATCTGGTAACGGTGTCGATGAAGCCTCCACTGGTCATAAACCACGTGGGGATAATCACGCTCAGCATACGATCGGTGATCGCCGAATCGGTGAGAAACCTCAGGGGCTGCTCATCTCCGACTGCTCCCCGTCGTGGAAACTTCTAGCAGAAGCCCTGATAAGCTCTCCATTAGTTACGATGGAAGCTCATCGGAAGATCAATCTTTGGAGGCACGAGGTCAACGCGATCGGAGATGAGAATCAAGATGCCTTGCACGGTCCTACACTCTCTACCATGCCATCACGTGTTATTAGAGATGATCGGGGCCGTCAAGCACCAACTGCCGGAGGCCAAGGAACTGATCGACGTCCATCAACTAATTCGCTCGCACTTTGCCCACCTAGAATAGTTGATGGGCGAGATCAAACCGAAGGTCGGGTGAGGGTTCAGTTTGCGTACACCTACTACCGGTCTGAACCTCCCGAGACCTTCGGTAACTGTACAAAACTTGCAACGCGTTCAAGATATATTAAATAATTCTGATCCTGCTTTAGTAGAAACTCCAGGTTTTGTACAGCTTGTAGGCCAGGTATCCGAAATTCTCCAGCAGACCATGCAGCGTACTGAGGCATATCGGGAACAAAGGGTTTCAGGGAGTCAAACTATGACTTCATCCCAACGTTCCTCCCTCAGTCGGGGACAACATGGTCATACTCGGGAGCAATCGATGCCAAGGCTTTCTCGGCGATTCCGACCAAGGAGTCATGAGGGGAGAAGGTTATTTCACGAAGCCACTCCCCCATCACGTCGAGAAGAACCATCGCTCGGACGGACGATCTTCGCATCGTCTCAATCATAAGCGGTCGAGACATCATACCAATGTCCACGGCCGGATCGGCACACCGGAGTTCCAGCGTTCCAACCTTAGGAACCGGTCTCCGACCGACATAATCCGCACCCTCGAGAAGGCGTCATGAATCAATCACAGGTTGTAGGGCTTTCTCTGCGGGGCTCCAAGTCAGGCGTTAGCCAACCGGTTTCGACCGCCAATTTGGACAAGTTTAACGGAACTCAAAATCCGTTGGAATTTCTCCAAATCTATACCACCGCCATCGAGTGCTTTGGAGGCGACGAAAATGTGATGGCCAACTATTTACCCACCGTGCTCGAAGGATCTGCCCGGTCGTGGTTGTTTAACCAACCGGTCAGAACAATCTATACTTGGGAGCAACTCTGTGACCTTCGATCGCAATTTCGAGTACGTCACGATCGCCTGAAAGGAGGATGATCTCCACCGAATTCGGCAAGGCTCTGATGAGACTCTACGCCAATACATCAAGAGGTTTAGCCAAGTTCGCAACTCTATTCCCGAGGTCGCAGAATCTTCTGTTATTCAGGCCTTCAAAACAGGTCTGAGGAATCGACGGTTTACGGAGGACATAGCAATGAACCCCCAAGGACAACCGTTGAGCTTTTTGATATGGTCGACAAGTATGCCACCGCCAAATAAGCAATCGAGTGGTCTTGAAGCCATTGATCGGAAAGACAAGATTCCTCGGCCTACCGACAAATCGAGAAAAAGAACAAGAAATCTCTCAAGAAAAAGAAGAACCGCAGATCCGACGACAAGGAGGTCCTAGCTGTTCGGATAAATTCATGAAGGGCAAAAGGACTACACCGGTCGGGGCAAAACGAAAGTTCCGACCGAAGGATCCCAGAAAAAGAAGAAGTGGTGTCCACTTCACCAGCAGGCAGGGCATGATCTACGCACCTGTCGAGTTTGGCAAAAGAAATTGGAAGATTATTATGCAGGTGATGGACCATTTCCCGCAATACCAGAACCTGGGGAAACAAGCTCCAAAAAGGACAAGGATGGCGACGAAGAGATGGAGTACCAGGATCCCCAACACACAGTCAACATGATTTTTGGAGGATCTTCTTCATACGAATCCAAGCATCATCTGAAGGCCGTGGAGCGGGAAATCAACCTCGTCGAATCCTCGAACACTATCAAGCCATCGAAGTGGTCGGACATTGCAATTTCCTTCAGTAAAGATGATTGCCCCATTCCTTCGACTCGACCAGGTAGGTTCCCTATCGTTGTTGAACCAACCATTAATAATTGTAGGGTTAATCGAGTCTTGGTAGATGGAGGTAGTTCTTTGAATATATTATTTTCGGGATCTTTAGAAGAAATGCAGGTCCCCATGTCAAAGGTGAAACCAGTGAAATATGCTTTTCACGGCATAGTTCCTGGCTCCACCGCTAAGCCGATAGGACAAGTTTCCTTACCAGTTACGTTCGGAAGGCCGGATAACTTCCAAACAGAAAAAATTTCGTTTGATGTGGTAAACTTTGAATCCGCATACAACGGAATTCTTGGTCGACCGGCGTTAGCAAAATTCTTGATTGCCACGCATTATGGTTATCAAAGTTTGAAAATGCCGGGACCTAAAGGAGTCATCACTGTTCGGGGTGACCGTAAAATGGCTTATGCATGTGATCGAAAATCCTTAGAACTGGTCGATGAACTCCCGACTAGAGAGGCTAATTCATCTGCCATGCAGGCCGAGCACACAAGACCGAAGATGACACCAAAACCCTCCGACCAGACAAAAGAGGTATACCTCGACAAAGGCACTTCTCCGGACAGCGCCAAGTCGTTACCTGGACCAGAAGATCCTGGCCCACCTGCTCGCAAGATTCTGGTCGGAGCAAGGCTCGATCCTAAATAGGAAGAGTCGCTCGTCTCCTTCCTCCGAGCAAATCAGGACGTATTCGCCTGGCAGGCGTCCGATATGCCCGGAGTCCCCCGGGAGGTGATCGAGCACAGGCTAGCTCTCCAGCCTGATAAAAAACCGATCAAGCAGAAGCTGCGGCGTTTTGCACCTGATCGGAAGGAGGCAATCCAGTCAGAGATTGACAAGCTCCTCAAAGCTGGATTCATTCGTGAAGTCAACCACCCTTAGTGGTTTGCTAATCCTGTAATGGTTAAAAAGAATAATGGGAAATGGCGAATGTGTATTGACTTTACAGATCTTAATAAACTTGTCCGAAGGACGATTTTCCCCTTCCACGCATTGATCAGCTAGTAGATTCTACCTCTGAGTGTGAATTGCTAAGTTTTTTAGATGCGTATTCAGGGTACCACCAGATTAGTATGTGTAAAAAGGATGAAGAGAAAACTTCCTTCATCACTCCATATGGCACTTATTGTTATATTAAGATGCCATTCGGTCTCAAAAACGCTGGTGCAACTTTTCAAAGGTTAATGCAAAAAACCTTTAGTCCGCAAATAGGTAGGAATTTAGAAGCTTACGTTGATGATCTGGTCGTAAAGACCACCAACGCTAGCAATCACATCTCTGACTTACAAGAAACTTTCAGCAACCTGAGAAGACATAACCTCAAGTTGAATCCGGAAAAGTGTGTGTTCAAGTTTCTCTTGGAAAATTGCTTGGTTTCCTAGTCTCGGCTAGAGGTATCGGGCGAATCCGAGAAAGATAGCGACCATCGATCGATCGACCTCCGACCATAAAGAGGGAAGTCCAAAAACTAACCAGCTGTATGGCAGCGCTAAGTCGTTTCATAGCAAGGTTAGGAGAAAAAGGGTTACCTTTCTTTAAGCTTCTCCGAAAACATGGGGGTTTTGAATGGACTAGAGAGGCAAACGATGCCTTTGAAGAACTGAAAAAGTACCTTACAAGTGCCCCGGTTTTAGTCTCTCCGAGATCGGGAGAAACACTGCTAATGTATGTGGCAGCAACTCCACAAACAGTGAGTGGTGTACTGGTCGTGGAAAGAGATAATATTTAACGACCAGTTTATTACGTAAGCGAGGTCTTACATGGACCAAAGGAAAGGTACCCACAGGTACAAAAGTTGCTCTATGGTCTCCTTATGTCTTCAAGGAAGCTAAGGCATTACTTTCAGGCCCACAAAGTGGTCGTACCAATGGGATATCCCCTTGGTCAAGTCCTTGGAAATAGGGAATCATCAGGACGAATAGCAAAATGGGCAGTTGAGCTAGGGGCGTTCGACCTCCATTTCATTTCACGAACAGCGATAAAATCGAGCGATGGCGAATTCATTGCGAATGGACAAACCTGAACCCACCCAAGGGCCGTCTATGAACACCACGAGTGGATAATGTACTTTGAGCGGTTCTTTGATGTTAAAGGGTCGGGGTGGAGTGATCTGATATCCCTCTTGGCGAACATATCAAGTCGCCATCGGTTAAATTTTCTGCCACAAATAATATGGCAAAATATGAAGGTTCTTGGCGGGACTTGAGCAAATTCGTTAAGCTCGGGATTATGATTGCTAGTGAAAGGCGATTCTCAACTAGTAGCGAATCAAATAGGGAAAGAGTATCAATGCTCAAGTACCAAGATGTCATCTTATCTGGCGGAATCGAAAACTCGAAAAGCACTTCTTCGGTTTTCAGGATCAACATATTCCCGAAAGGAAAACTTTCTGGCGCACCCGATTAGCAAGGATGGCCTCCACAAGGTCAACCGTCCCTTGGGAGTTTTTCTCGAGCAACTCGATTCACCCTCGGTAGTCGAGCCTTCCGAGAACATACATGATTCTTCTGATCGAACAAACCGATCAAAAGGACATGGATGCTCCACAGTGTCGTTGACGGTTGGTATTTATCACGATCAAGGTAGAGATTGATGACATCGATCTACAATTATCTTGACATGATATAATTAGGAAGATGATGTAGAGGCTGATCGATAGCACGAAAAGCCAAATCATACACTCTAATTGAACGTACCTTGTACAAACGAGGATCTCATGGAGTGTTGATGAGATGCATATCTCAAACGGATGGTATTAAGTTGCTAAAAGGAGTCTGTGGAGCATATCATTCCTACAGAACTCTGGTCGGTAAAGCCTTTAGGCAAGGATACTACTGACCAACTGCCCTTCATGATGCAAAAGAACTTGTGACGAAGTGCGTATAATGTCAGTTTCATAGCAGACTAGTACATCAGCCGGCATAAGCCTTACAAACAATTCCTCTTTCTTGGCCTTTTGCAACCTGGGGACTAGACATTCTGGGACCTTTCCCCAGAGCACCCGGGGGCTTCGAATTCCTTTTCGTCATGATTGACACGTTTACAAAATGGATCGAGGCCGAGCCAGTTGTTAAAATAACAACTGAGGCCGCTAAGAGATTCCTGATGAAAAATATGATCACACGATTTGGTGTACCTAGTCGTATAATCATAGATAATGGCGCCCAGTTCACTAGCAGTCAATTTCAAGAATTCTGTGATGAGCTTGGTGTAAAAGTTCATTTTGCTTCTGTTGCTCATCCACAGAGCAACGGGGCAGTTGAGCGGGCTAATGGTATCATTATGCAAGGGATCAAACGCCGAGTATTCGACCAGTTAATCAAACGGTTAGGAGCTTGGGTTCAAGAACTCCCGTCTATATTATGGGCCGTTCGAACCACGACCAATCGTGCGACCGGTGAAACACCATTCTTTTTGGTTTACGGAGCAGAAGCCATGCTTCCCCCAGAACTCAAAATTGGCTCTGCTCGAATTGATCGCTTTAACGAAAACGATCAGAATGAACGAAGACTCGACGACGTCAATTTCCTTGAAGAATGACGAAACCAAGCCCTTGTACGATCAGCAGTCTACCAACAAGCCATGCGAAGGTACCATAGTCGTAAGGTGCAACCTCGCAGCCTTACCGTAGGTGATCTGGTTCTCAGAAAAATTCAGAGCCAGGAAAATCGCAATAAACTTTCCCCCAAATGGGAAGGTCCTTACACTGTGGTCGAAGTTACCCGACTAGGTTCCGTACGACTGGCTATGTCTGATGGGCAAATTTTGTCAAATTCTTGGAACATTGATCAATTGCGTAAGTTCTATGTTTAATTGTTGCTTTCATTTCTTTCAATTTCAATAAATTCATTTACTTTCTACAAATAATAATAAGTAACATTGCTTATATATATATACCTATAGGCTGGTCGTGTATAGTTGTCAATTTAAACTGGTTAGAGAAGACAATTTTTTCTCCCTAATATCCTTTCTAAAGGATCTCTATTACTCTCTAGCAACGATTTCTCGGTCGTACGCCGTATTTGTCCTAGACGTGAGCATTTTACCACGCACGACAACATTATTTTTATGAGTAATCGGAGCATTGTACAAATAACTTTCCATACTGAACGATATGCTTAAAGATTTTGGAGGTTATATTTCATTATTTCAAGATTCTGTTCTGCTAATATCTGGCTACTGGTCGGGACACGGAAAGCCTCCTAGTCGAAGTCTCTCCTTTTTCGCACGTGGTCCTACCCACTGGAAGGAGCTTCCTAGCGACGGTCCTTTTCTTACGATCCTCGCTACCAGTCGGATAGAGAGTTTGAACACGTTTCGCGAAATATGATATATGAATTCAGATCTAAAGCATTCCTTCCGACGAGACTTTAGGATAATAGATATAAACAAAGTTCACTTATAATATTTGCTGCATTCATTTTTACATTTTTCTTTATGTCGCAATACACAGTCTTTTATCCAACCATATATAACTTTTTGCTTGGTATTTCGATCATGGCAAACAAGGATCTCTAACTAAGCGAAGTCATAAGTTGGTTCCGACCACAATGATTTCCTAATGTTGGTATGATCAGTTTTGACTTTATATCGATACATACCTTCAAAATTATGGTTTCAACTTTTTATTCTCTTTCTTGGCTACCTGCTTGCATAGTAATGTTCTTCTACTATGAAGCAGTCGGGGGCTAGGAGGTATATGAGAATTTATAAAATAGTCAAACAGGATAAAACAAAGACATTGTTAATTGACATAAAAGGTAAGTCTTGCACATATTCAATATTTTTACACCCTTTTTTGCAGGAATCTACTCTAGAAATATTCCCAGACTAATTACTACTTGATGGAGATCCGATTTCCATTTCCTCTACTACTTTATCTCCAAGTGGCTTGAGTTCTTCCATGAACTTGGTTGCCTCCTCAGGAGGGCAGTTGAAGTCATCTTCGACAGCTTGGAAATTAATAGAGGGGTCGGAAGCTTTCAGTTTTGCCAAAGCAAAACTAACTCCACTAGCAACGCTTGTTTTCATGGCCTGGGCATAATTCTTCCGAGTAGTATTGAGCAGGTTATTAAGATCCTCTAGAAGTTGACCAAAATAGTTCATTTTCTCTACTGGATCTCTTAGGGTAGGCAGGCTTGATCCTGATCTCATATAAAAACTCATCTTGTTCAAAAATTTAGTCTTTTCATCTAGACTTTGAACGAGAGCTGCCCCCTTGTCTTGCTCAAATTTCAGAGTCTTTTCTACTCTGTCCAAAACTTGTTTTTGCTCTGCAAGAGTAAAACAGGTGATAAGCAAGAAAATAATTGGAAGAAAATAATAAGTCAAGTTTACGACCTATTACCTTCAATTTTCTTGTTAAGATTTTCCTTGTTGATCGTAGCTTCGGCAATCGACCGGTCCTTAGCTTTGATCTCTTCTTCAAGCAGGGCAGTCTTGGCTTTCTCAGCCAAGATCTCTTCTTTTATTTTTTCCAAATCTATCAAATACGATAAGGGAGAATAATTAACAAAGGTCGAAGCATTGGAGAAAGAAAAAGGCTTAGGGGAAAATTCTTACTTTCTAATTCGGAGTGTTTCTGCTCCAAATCTTTAATCCATTGGTCATCCTCCAACCACAAAGAAAGTTCTCGACCATGTGCTGTTCAAATAGCATTTTCTTCTTTAAAAAAAATTCTGTCTAAAAGATTTTTTTTAGAGAGATAATGAAACTGGTCATAGAGACTTACTCGGATTGCCAAATCATTGTATCCACCAAAAATGGAGTCAGGATGCATTTTGATTTGATGGTCGATATCTTTCCCACGCCTCGTCAAGCTCCTTATCCTCGATGAATCGGGGCGAAAAGGAACTTGTCGGGTTGAGGAGAATTACCAACAATGGTCGGAACCTATTGAGGGCCTTTAGGGCATCTACCTCCTTGAAGGAGTTAGAACCAGCAATGGTTCCAACTCAAGCTGCTGGCCTTGGCCGCTTTCGGGGCTTCTCCGACCACTCTTTCCTCGGGAACTTTATCACGAGAAGTGGTGCGCTCATGGACCTCTTGGTATTGGGTCCTTAGAAGGAATCAGTCGGAAGCGACCAGGAACACCGAAGGACCCACGCCAAGCAAATAAGGGAAGTTAAAAAAGGAGAGGGGCATCAAATCATCAAGAAGTTATTAAAGGTATGCGCTTATACGACCACTTTCATTTGAGCGTACCTAGTTAATTTCTGGGATTTGACTTTGAAACGCGGAAGTGTAAAATCTATACCGTCTCCCTTCCTTTTCTTTTCTTACGGCCTTGATTACGATCCGGCGAGGTTGGCCAAATCTGTTGCATTATTCAGCGAGAATATCGATCACGATATCTTGATCAGCTCGTCAAAAGTTCGTCCTTGATGATGCGGTAAATGAGTGGTTTCATCGGCCTCCATACCGCTTGTTCGGCAACAAGCGTCCCGTAAATCAACGACGGTTTGGGGTTAACAACCTGCGATGCATCTTTGGTGGCCTTTAGCCTTCTCCACCTAAACCAACAAATGTATTTGGTTAGATGATGAAATATTTTATCTAAACCATATATATATTTCTTTTGAAATGTTCTATTACCTCGGGAGATTCTTCTTCTTCCAGTGCATCTGGGCACGAGTCAGTTGGAACAACGGTGGGATGTTTAGCCTCACCAGTGTGTGTAATTCGCAACCCGACCAGCTACAAAAATAGAGCATGATCAAAAACCTGATCGGAGAATATATATGTATACATGATAAAAGAGATTTTTTACCTTAAGCCTTGTTGTTCTTTCTTCAGCAGAGACTATGGCCAAGATCTCAGGAAATCCAGCCTTTTCTCTAGGCTCCCCTACACAGATCAGCTTAATCCTTTCTCTAACTTCCTCAGGGGAAAGAGCTTCGAAAGAAGAGAGAAAATAAGACATGAATATGTTTTAAGGTAATACATTAATCAAATGAAAATACTGGTCGGATTTATCTCAAAGACTTACCACCTCCTGAGATAGCTTCATCACGACCAATGGACGGATCAGGAGTGAGTCAAGAAGCTTTAATGGGCTAATTTGGCGCTTGGTGAAATCACTCACCACATGCCAAGAGGTCAAGCCCTTGACTCGTAGGTCGTAGATGGCATCCACCCATCGCCTTGACCGCTCTGTCTTCTCCACGGTTTTTCTCCATTTGGGATTTTCATTTGCTCTCATCCCGGCGAAATAGAGGCCGTCGTCCCTCGTAACCGTCATATAGAACCAGTTCTTCTTCCATGACGACCACGAGGATTTTGAGTACATATGAATGTACTCATCGGCCTTTCCGTCGTGAAGGCGCAATGTACATTCCCCGGGAGTCTCCGTGATTCTCCCCATCACCATTCGGTAAAAATACCTGAAGAGCCTCAAACTTGGAGGCAATCCCAGGTATGCTTCACACAAATATGTGAAGATGCTGATGTTGGCGATGGAATTTGGGGCCAAATTCACTAATTCATCTCCGTAGAATTCAAGAACATGGAGAAGGAATTTGTGTACCGGCAATCTCAGCCCACATTCGATGTAGGCGAGGAAAATAGGAATTTCCTCATCTTCGCAACTTGGGAAATGCTCTCCAAATGCCGATCTCCATCTGATCAAATTTTTGTCCGGAAGCATCCCGATCTTCTCTAAAGCTTCAAGCTTTTTCTTGCTCAACTCCGACGGCAACCACTTTGGGATTTGCTCCGACATGATAAACACCCTTGAGGATGAGCAAAACTCGTAGGAAATCTTTGTGGTCGGAAGAACAAGAAAGGAAGGATGAAGATTTTTGTCTGGATAAAAGAGATCAGAAAAGGGGATTTGGAAGCATAAAGAATCCAAAAGGTCTAGCGATGGGGATTTTATAGCCTCGGGTCTTTCAAATTACGATCGGAGGTTATCCATAAAAGTCTGAACGGCAAAAAGCTTCTTTTTCGCCCAACGGATAGAGAAACTCTTCGGTTCCCAAGGCAAGTTCTCAACTTTAAAAATGAACACAAAATCGCCTCGGATGTCACAACATTAAATGGTGATCTGCCCGATATGAATTCATCGGGGGAAGGCGTTCACACGACCTGTTCATTTAAAGTTCGGGGGCTAGCTGACGAGGATTAAAACCTCTATGTATTAATTTTAATACATAGAAAGACCATACGTCTCCATGGTCGTAACCCATAAAACTAGCGACCTCACTGGTCGTAAGTATTCCAGAGGTTACACGATGGGTATCCTGGTCGGACTAGGTTCTGACCAGGTGGCTGCTCGTAAATGCTATGAACAGGTACCAATAACCGTATGATGAATGGAACACGTGCTAAACATTCCATTACTTACGATAACATACAAGACTCTGACGATAAACCACCTTGCGGTTAAATGTCTCACAAATACTTAACCGCAAGGCAGTTAGCATATTGTTAACTTCCTTAAACCTCCGACCGGTTGTAACGTTTCATCGTGGGCGTCTTCTCCGAGGATAAGCGCCGTCTCTTGGGAGTTATTTAAATGATGAAGCGAGAAGGCGAGGAGGAGACAACAGGAGACAACAGAGAAACAACTGAAGGCAACACAGAAGCCGAAACAGTAGTATTCAATACATTCAGTGTAATTGGAGATAGTCCCTAGTCAAGTCTTGTAAACCCCATTCATATAAGTAAAGAGCAGCCCCCATTCTCTTCGAAGATACTCTACGTCATTTTCCTCATTTTATTTTCATAAGATCGGCGATTTGATCGTCGACATAACCATCTGTGCAAAAGGGATCACAGACGGTTCTATTTAAAAACTATGCAGTGATACATTCCATATCACGAGCGGTTCTATTATAGAACCGCGTGATGATATATCGCTGAGCGGTTCTCATGTAAACCGTCTATGATATACTTTTTATAAAGCGGAAACGCTAGGGTTTTGCTCTCACTTGTCACTTCCTCTCCGCGCCCTTAGGCTCTCGCGCTCATTCGCCTCCTCTAGGGTTTAGGGCTGCCAGTAGTTCACCGCCGACCACGACCTCGGCGCCGCCGCCCGACATTGGCGCCCGACCTCGGTGCCGCCGCCCCGACCTCGGCGCCTTCAACCTCGGTGCCGCCGCCCGACCTCGGCGCGCCGACCTCGGTGCCGCCGCCCCGACCTCGGCGCCCCGTTCACCTCCCCCGCCGTAAGCCCTGACGTCGCCGCCTCCGACCTCGACGCCGCCGTCCTCCTCCCCGTGTCGGCCTGCTCCCTCTGCACCGGCCTTCTCCCCGCGTCGTCCTCCTCCCCGTGTCGGCCTCCTCCTTGCACCGTGAGTTCTTGTGCGGCATCCTCTCTGTGAGTATTGCTCCTCTGTGGCAGTTCGGCTTTGTTGATCAGTGGGCTTTGTTGACATGCTCTGTGATGA
Source organism: Phyllostachys edulis (assembly GCA_036346405.1). Taxonomy (NCBI): domain Eukaryota; kingdom Viridiplantae; phylum Streptophyta; class Magnoliopsida; order Poales; family Poaceae; genus Phyllostachys; species Phyllostachys edulis. Next base: position 40,223,564 of record CM070566.1, read on the forward strand.
ACTCTGTCTTATACTGAGATTGAATGTGATAGTTAGTTCATACTTGAGCTCTATTGTATTACTTGCTACTGTCAATATGATCTAATGTTAATTGGTTACTTTCGGTTGAGCTCATCGTTCTATTGCAAATTGATCAGTGGGCTTTGTTGACATGCTCTGTGATGAACTCTGTCTTATACTGAGATTGAATGTGATAGTTAGTTCATACTTGAGCTCTATTGTATTACTTGCTGCTGTCAATATGATCTACTATTAATTGGTTACTTTCGGTTGAGCTCATTGTTCTGTTGCAAATTGATCAGTGGGCTTTGTTGACATGCTCGTGATGAACTCGTCTTATCTTGAGATTGAATGTGATAGTTAGTTCATACTTGAGCTCTATTGTATTACTTACTACTTGTCAATATGATCTAATGTTAATTGGTTACTTTCGGTTGAGCTCATCGTTACATTGCAAATTGATCGGTGAGCTTTGTTGACATGCTCTGTGATGAACTACGTCTTATCTTTGAGATTGAATGTGATAGTTAGTTCATACTTGAGCTCTATTGTATTACTTGCTCTTGTCAATATGATGTATTGTTAATTGGTTACTTTCGGTTGAAAGCTAGTTATTACGATTCTTCATGTTCAGTTCTATTGAGAGTATTAGGTTTTAGTTGGTAATCTAATGACTAGTTTGTGATTCTTCTTGTAGTCTGTATGAGCTCATTCAACTTTTCATTTGCCATCTTGATCTCTATAGTCAACCTCTATTTGTTGGAAGTTTAATCTGTTTTTAGATTAACAGTTGAGATCATTTGATGATTAAGCAAAGTATTGTTTAGAGCTCATAGTTTGAATTTATATTATCATATTCATTTAATGAAGAGTATAGACAATAGGATTGAGATGGCAAAGACTTGTTCTTTAGCTACTCTCCTTTTGAGAGCACATAATATCATCAATCAATATGTTGGAATAGTGTGCGTGCCTTTGTTAATCTCTAGACCTTTTATTGGTGAGAGTTTAATCGAGGCGGTTCTTATTAAGAACAAATCTGTGATTCCTTTGCATTTCCTTAGAGAAGCTGGTGGATTAAGGAGTGTTAAATTCTTTAGGAATTATGCTTTAATGCTAATTAATTTTGTTGGGATTAATTCTGAAGCTGGTGGATTAAGGAGTGTTAGAATAGGAGCAGGGAGGCGGTGAGCCCTAGAGTATTAAACCTTTGCTTAGCATTTTCTTCGTCGATCCTGACACACTTGAGAGTACCTTTGCTTCATGCCAATCCTCCACGGCACAACGCAAATGGTACACTCCAGTGTGTCAACTTCTCATTTGCCATCTTCATCTCTGTAGTCAACCTCTGTACTTCTTCCTGAGATTAATTGTTTCATATTTATGCTGGAATGTTAATAGTATGTATGAGCTCATTCAACTTTTCATTTGCCATCTTGATCTCTATAGTCAACCTCTGTACTTCTTCCTGAGAGCAAGTAAGTGAGATGGCAGAGGCACGTCTTCGCCGTGGCCACCGACGCCCAGAGATGGAAGAGGCGCCGACGAGGTCCGACACCGACGCCCGCAGATGGAAGAGGCGCCGACGAGGCTGCCGTCACCGTCGACGGTAATGACACGGAAGCGAGATGGCAGAGGACAATCGAAAATGCCTACGGGCCGACTGGTCATCACGGAGGTCAGTGACTTTGGGGTCCCTCTGAGTCCCAAGAGATCAGCGGCGAGATTCCGGACCATCTGCGGGATACTTGCAAGGGAACGGGTCCTCATCACCACACCAACGTGGAAGGACCTGACGAAAGAAGCGAAAGGCGCGCTGTGGACAGAACTTTCAGAGAAGTTCACTATTCCAGAAGCACATGTGGCACGCGTGCGACGGACGGCGATGCTCACGATGGGTAAATCGTGGAGGACCTTCAAGAGCATTCTTGTCATGAAGTACGTGAACACGGGTCAGATGCCCTTCACGCAGTCTGATTCTTGACGGGAAGCATGGGACACCTTTGTGGCTATAAGCGACGGCCAAATTTAAGGAGCAAAGTGCGGCGCACAAAGCTCTCGGACACGAAACACTTACCCAAGACAGACTCGGCACGGCTGAGTGCAGGGTAAATCTGAGAATGGGGGCGGAGAAGGAGAACCTGTTTCGATGTCACAGACCAGCGTTCCCTAAAATTTGGTTAAAAGCAAGGGCAAAAGTCTCATCTTCGGCAAAGCATCTCCTTCACAAACCCCCGAGACAGGAAGTGTCCCAACATGTGGTAAATATGTCGAACTACTAAGTTGTTAATAAGTCCATAACTTCATAGTGCCTATAATAACGTGATGACCGCTTGCGGCGTGACTTGATCGCCCAAGCTTCCCAAGGCTCCTTCCATACGAGACGAGGAGAAGGATATACTATCTCGACCTTGGGAAACAAGGAGCACCGGGTCGCACGCGAGGCCTTGGGGTTAACGTGCCTTGGAGTCATGGATTCGCGGACGACTACTACACGTATAGGGCTAGGAAGAGATCCAAGGCGAGCACGACAACCGGTTGGTACAGATGATTACTAACCAATTTCAAATACGAGATGGCAAGCATTGCGAGTCAAATGGATATACTCATGAGCCAGCGGTCGCAAGCCGCCCGCTAATTCGGGAGGCAGTCCTCCTCGACGTCGGAGTAGCGTCGCGTCCGTGCATAATTGTGAACATGACGACGTCCGATTACCGATAGACGACATCAAGGTAACGTACATCTATGGAATGCACCAAAGATAGACCTATAGGGCGCCTTAGCTAATTGCGTGATCGTTTTGTAGGAGCCGACACCTGTAAGCTCCAAGTGAGGATGGATGGGTCCCTTTGTATTGAGGTTGCGAGGATGGTGTATCTATACGAGGAAGGCGGTGTAGCCACGGTGCCCGGTGGCGACGGTTATGCCAGGTCGGTGGATATGGTACATGTCAATTTCCGAGCCATCGTGAAGATTTGCGAACGAAGAGATCACAACACTAGGGGATGCCGTCCTCTCTTTTATCCAGTGGCCCAAGAAGGACATCGCCCTGGACCCAGCAATGCCACGATCTGGACACGACCATTCCTCTCCAACGGGACCCTCGATGACTCCACCTCATGTTTCGCCTCAGAAGGCCACCTCTTCGATTCCCGTGGAGAAGACGCCGAAGGAACAGCAAAAGTGTGCCGTCGTATCGGTTCCCGAGTCGTCTCATAAGAAGACGCTACCAATCGCTAAGGCCAAATCGAAATCGACGAACGTTAAGGCGCCTCCCAAGTCCGGGAAGTCCGCGATACCCGAGAACTACATCATCGGAAAACCATTGTGCTCCGACGCAGTATTAATGCACGCTGGATATGCTTGTCAGGCTTTGCATGCCTGGTACTTGGAGAAGACCCAAAAGAAGGGGTGCGATACTGGAATCACTGTCAGATACGAGGACAAGCATTTCTTCAACGGGACGAGGTACTTTGTCGTGGGCTTCAATGACTTATTTGAACTATTCAACCTCGTTGGCCTCGACATCTCGCTTCTACGATGTTGGACACTGTAAGTGCGTACAATCAAGTTCTACATTCATCTAATACCGATAAATATCACAACTCATTGCTTATATATAGATACATGCTGAAAAATGTCCGGGAATGGAAAGAACCAGTGGGTTTCCTCGACCCACATGTGGTATCGTTGCAAACCATCCAACAAGACTCGTCCTTCATCGAGAAATACATAACGAGGTCATTGCTTCGTCGGATTTAACATGAAGTACATAGTGGTGCCCTACAACCAGGGGTAAGTGTCACTACTTGCTATACAAATTTCATTTGTACTTTATCATGCAAAGACGAACTTAGGTTTAATGACTATAGCGACATGCATGAGTAGGTACCATGGATCCTTTTAGTTATTATACCCAAGAGGAACCATGTGATATACCTTGATTCCCTAAACCGCAACAAGCACGACTTGACACTCTAAGAGGAATACTCGAGAGGTATGCTCATTTCCTCCTTACATAACTCTATTGTAGTCTTCATTCGTTTGAAATGACCGAGGATAACTTTTTCGAATCATGTAGGTCGTTCATCAATTATGTTGCCAACAAAGGAATATACGATGGAAAGAGCGCCCAACTAACACACAGGATGGATTTTCCGGTATGCGCTACAACACAATAATCCTATATCATACTTCATAATAACGCGTCTCGAACTGACTATACCTATATATGTAATTCTATTTTTGCAGTGCCGCCAGCAAAAAGATGATGAGTTATGTGCAATCTACGTCTGCTATCATATGCAGCTAATCCTTAGAGCTAGGAAGAAGGATCCTGAGGTTTGTCAATCTCGAAATAATTATTTCCTAATTATAAATTTAAATATATATAGCTTACCACTTTACTCTTAATTGGTAGCGACAGGTCTTGGATTTACAATGTGATTCACTCGTTGCGGAAGAGATCAAGGACATTCGAGGGAAGCTCTGCACCTTTATCAACACAGAAATCATTAACGACAATGGAGAGTTTCACTCCGTCGCCAACCGAGAGCATCACCCCGCCGACACCTCTCATCGTAAACAATTGTAATCCAGTTGTAACTATAGCGACAATACTTGAACAAATGCGATCTTTTGTAATTTATTTTGAGTAATGATCACTTTGAGTTGTCAACAATTGATTATCTCTAATGAATCTGTTTTTGTGCATGCTTGAATCTGTGTTTGTGCATGCTTGTTTTCAGAGGGCATGGCTAGCAATTCCTGAGGCTAGCCAGGAAAACAGCAAAATTGTGGTCAGGGGTATGAGCTATCACAGACGGTTTTTTGTTAAAACCATCTATGAAGGCAAGTATCACAGACGGTTTCTATTGAAAACCGTCTGTGATACGAGAATATCACAGACGGTTAAAAAGAAAAACCGTCGGTGATACGAGAATATCACAGACGGTTATAAACAAAAGCCGTATGTGATATTCACAAATCACAGACGGCTTTTGTTTAGAACCGTCTATGATATTCTCGGATCACAGACGATTTTTATTTATAACCGTTTGTGATACTAGCCTTCACAGACGGTTTTTTAGTAAAACCGTTTGTGATATTTAGTATCACATACGGTTTTTTACCGTCTGTGATAATATCCTGTTATCACAGACCAACAAACATAGACGGTTCGGAAATCGTCTGTGATGACGGTTTCGAATCGTCTGTGATGTGCCTTCCTGTAGTAGTGCATGTTTTTGTGGCTGGTGATTGGATGGTCACGGTAGTGCATAGGAGATTGGAAAACGACATCCTTTTATGTGTTCTTGCTGTGATTGGCAGGTTGGACGACCAGAGACACGAGAAGCCACTTTGATTGATGTTGCTTTCAGTCCACTTTGATTGATGTTGCTTTCAGTCTGCATGCTTTTGTGGCTGGTGATTGGATGGTCACGGTAGTGCATAGGAGATTGGAAAGCGACATCTTTTTATGCGTTCTTGCTGTGATTGGCAGGTTGGACGACCAAAGACAGTAGGGTTATGAAAAAGCTTCCGTTAAAGATTACAATCATTCATCATCTCTGATTGCCATTAACGATCATACAAAATCATTCAATAGGCGCACTGCTGTCGCAGCCTCAGACGAGGGCGGCGGCCTAGGGCGAGTAGGAGATGGCAGCGACGGAGATGGGATTTTGTGGTTCTTGGCGGTGAACACACCGGAGTGACCGGACAAAAATATGGCATCGAGGGTAAGTTAATCACTTAATCCTGAGCCACTTTCTCTTACTACAGCTTCACTTCGCTGCCAAGCCAAGACCAACATTTTTTTTGACTTGCAATTTTTTTTCTTTTGAATGTCATCAACTGTTGCAATTCAAAATTTTGGACATGCAATTGAGTGCTGGGTGTAGCTTTTGAGGTTGTATGGAATTTGGGGGCAATCATGTGGAGTTGAGTTGAACCTAACTAGTCACTACCTAGCCATGTTCACCATGGGTGGACTAATCTAGTTAGGCCAATTTCATTTTCATCAAAGATTGATTCATGACAATTTTTTACGCTGACTAACCATGAGGATCTTAAAAGTTAGAACTAATACAAACTAAAGATAACACGGACTAAATACTTTGCGCCTACTTTGTTAATTGAATAAAGGAATCCCGTTATTCAAAACTGCACTGCTGATTGCAGAACCGAATGGACATCCTTTGCAAGTGGTCTATTTTGATAAATTAAAAAAAAAACGAATCCTTTGCAAGTGGTTGGCTTGTGGGCAGTCCCTGTCCTCCCACATGCCAATATATTAAGCATTAGAGCTACATAGAAGATGGTGGTTCTTGGATGCATCCATACCTTAGGCCAATTGAGCATACAGCTGACGAAAACTAGCCGCAAGATATGTTTGTCGAGTGTTGAGTGTCGACACGGGTAGTGTACAAATGCGGTTCAACCTTACTTCCTGGGGAAACAAAATGAGAACTGAAGTTTTCGTCTATCTAAAATCCTTCGGTATATCTCGTTGCCACGGAAGTTACAAGTGTTGTTTTTTATTAAAGAGAAAACAATTCAACATCTTTTTTATTGAATGCCCTTTTGTATGTCTTACATGGTAGGCTGTTCAATGTGCGTTCAATTTATCTCCTCCTGCGAGTATTGCAAATATATTTGGGAATTGGTTAGCCGGTATTCCAAATATTTTAAAGTCACAACTCCTAGTAGGAGCTAGTGCCTTATATTGGTCTATCTAGTTATGCCGGAATGATGTGTTTTTGACAAAAAGATTGTCACTAACTCACTGCAGGTTATCTTATTGAGTGGATACTGGCTGACGGCTTGGGCAAATTTGCAAAAATCAGCCCAAAAGGAGTCTATGTTGATCGGAAGCGACATGTTGGAAGTGGTGGCGAAGCAAATGTTAAGCTTTCATGGGTGGCGGTTTAGTAATATGATTTGTAATGATTGAGTTTAAATTTCATTCATTGTTTGATTGTAAGGATTCAAGGCTCTTTTAACTGATTGGCTTTCTCTTCTGCTTTTAGACATTTTAATAAACTGGGTTGTGTGCATCTTTAATGCAGAGACCGGGAGAGATTTTCTCTTCCATTATCTAAAAAATCTCATTGCCACTTCCTCATGGCAGGAGCAACAACACTGTTCTGCTTCTCACTGTTGTTCTTCTGTTCCTATGCTCTGGTGTCTCCAGGGAGCAGAGCAATGCCATGGCCGACGAGCTCGCGCTCCTCGCCTTCAAGTCCATGCTGTCAGGCCCAGCCGAGGGTTTCCTGGCATCATGGAACACTTCAAGCCACTACTGCAGGCGTGGGGAGAAGCATGGGCAACGGCTTTGCTTTCCTAGCTACCACGACACAAGGATCTCTCTCTCTCTCTAAGTCGCTTTAGTTACATTCAGACTCAGTTGATCACAAATCTGATATAATTTGATAAGGTTATGTCTCCTACTTTGTATGGATTTTACGAACAACAATAGTGTTTTGATCCCCACGTTATATGCGGGCCATCTAATAGACGAGTAAGATCTTGTTTTTTTTTTCTATAGATTAACGTGATAATTTTTAGGATTTTTTTTCTGATTTAAAGATTATTATGGAAATTCTTAGCCAAGAAGATGTCTTTAATCTCACCAGTTGTTTATAGATACTAGAAGTTCAACCGTGCCGAATGGCACGGGCGTTTTCGTGTTGCGCAGGCTTTTGCGGGAGCGTGAAAAGGTGCGAGCGTCGTGTTGCGCGGGCTTTCGTGGGGGCGTGGAAAGGCGCGAGCGGGGAAAGGCGCGAGCGCGCGATTGTGCGGCTACGTAGGCGCCACGTCGCCGATGGCGGGGCCCACTGGCTGGGAACGTGCGGAACGCACGAAGCGCCCGGGCATGAATCGGACGGACTGGAGCGGCCGCAAGAGAGATCCGAAGGTCAGCATTTTTTGGGTGACGTGGCCATGGCTGGAGTGCTCTCTTTCCACCAAGAATTAATATAGGTAATATAGATATGACAATTTCATCTGTTGACTGACTATTTAAAAGCTAGTCCCAAGACTCCCGACCAAAGATGACCGGTGACTACTAGTGGAGAACTGGGTGGGCATTTTTCAGTTCGTGGATGCACCATGCCCAAGGAGGCAAATGCTATGCTGCCAAACAGGCAAGGCGACTAGATGACTAGTAACCGACGACTTGCTGATTTAGACGTGAGCAATGGAGCACACTGAAACAAGATCCTCAATATCGAACATGGCAAGTCAGGAAAGACGGCAACTCGGTTCCATACTCGTATTTATTCTGAGAAAGCTCTCTAATGCATAGTAGGCTTATTGCTTAAAATCGCAGAAAAGTACTGTAAAACAGTATGAGAATAAAAATAAAAATTGTCTTCGGAGTGTACTGTGTTCTACAACCTTGCTACAATCCATACCTGAAATCAGTGTTTTGCTTTTCTTTTGAAGCCAAATCAATGTTTTTCCTGACTCGTCTCCTTCCGTTATCATAATCTTGATTGGTTAGGATACTGATTTTTTATTGTATAACATGCCAAATTCCGTTCTCTTAAGATTTTTCAAAAAATTTCCGTATCTTTCTATAATAGTTAAGAGTTGTATCTTTTATACTTTGATACCTCTTCTTATACGCATCAACGTCAAAACTAGATTAGCGATTGTGAGATACGATACGAGCGTGGACGGTATCAAGAACGAAGTAGATGAATCTCGTAGAGATAAACCGAAATAACGATGATGAAAAAACCACGACGAGAGAGAAAGATTTGACTAAGCCGATGGTAAATTCCCTAAGTACAGCTTCAAACGAGTACAAAGGATTGTCACTCTCTCATAACCCAGTTGAACCTTTTAAGACTATTAGATCCATGTCCTATACGAGAATCTAGTGCTAAAGAATAATCTAGTCTCTAATCCTCTCGTGCGCTTTCTGTTTTGGATGAGTTCCTCTTACTTGGCTTGTTGGTTTGCTTGGGTTCTTTATGATCACACCTCATGACTTTATATAATTTCCATTGTCCTCCTACAAAGAGAAATAAGAATCCTAATCTATTTAGGATCCATTTAGGAATCCTTGAAGCACATCTCTCAAAGTCTTAGTAAATTAGGATATGAAAATCACCTCTCTCAACAATCTTCACCTTAACTCTTATCCATTGAGGTTACCGTACTCCTTCTAGGACTCGGTCCAAGTCGGCTTAACTTTCTTTTTCTTTTTCCTCCTATCTTTGGGAGTGCCAATATGGGCTTATGCACATCACCGCAATATATGTGTTAGTGTTTGGGCTAGTCTACTCGGACTCTCTAGTTAAGAGCTCCTTTGTTGTATAGTATTGTCGACCACACCACATCTACTGTATAAGCTAATTTGTCCGAAGGAAAAAAAAAACTTTCGTCGTTCTGCAACTCTAATGGAATCGTCAGTCCCTACGGTCACCAAGCTGAGTTGGACTGCAATGCTAACATGGGCCGTGCACACAGATACGAACAGCTCAGTATTATTCCTCGTATTGTTATAACCAAATCCAAAAAACACAGGAACTCCAGTATTCGGTTTGCTAATTTCTACTCTTACGCAAACAGTATTGTCATTATATAAACATAAATTGTGCAAGTACATTGCATCAGATCAAATTTCTGCTGAAAGAAATTAAACAAATTGTTTGCATCAACTCGATCTCGGGCTCTCGGCTGAGCAAATTAATTGAGTCGTGACGTCAAGCAGAATGTATGATTTCTCATATATATATTGAATGTGCTAAAGCTTCCTTCTAATCTTCGTTTTAGATCATCCCATGTAACATCTCAAAAATCTCAATTTTAGGTAAATGTATTAAGAATAAGTGAGGGAATAAATTTAAGCATGTTTATATGGAGAAAATTTTATTTGAGCATGTTTTTGGAATTTTTCACCAAAGCAACAATTGGAATTATATGAAAACAGCAACTTGGAAGAATTTATGAGAAAAAACACAGAACATATAAAATCTTGGAAATTTTACACAAGAAATCATACAGTGCCGGGAGCCCCCACAAAACTTTTCATAAATTTTGGAGACAGTTTGATAGGCTTAAAAATTTGGCAAAATCTCAGCCTTTTCTTGAAAATTCAAAACCTAGTTTGAATTTTCCGCTCGCCTGATGGGCCAAAACCCAACTCGGCCGATTTCACCGCACCGTGCCTTTGCCCGCGCCAGCGCCTCACTTCCCTCTTGCTGACGTGGTGGCCCCGCCCGTCAAGACCTTTTGTCCACCTCTACTTTGACTGACAAGCAGTGTCACTCACCCACAGTTTTATACATCAACCGCCCGTCACCTCCGCCTGCCCTCGCCCATGCTAGCCAGCCCACTGACGCACCATTTTCCCTTACAGACAAAGAGACCAAAACCGTGTGCGAGAAACTCATCCTTGGCCGCCGTTTTCTCGCTGCTTCTCTCGCACCAATCTCAGCCGTATTTGAGCTCCAAACTGCATCACGAACTCCTCAGCTTGCCATTCATGCCTCCCACCAAGAATCAAAGCTTCTTGCGCTCTGATTCACTGGGAACGAGAGAGTCGTTCTCAACACCAGTGAGCAAGCTTTTCGATGCCATTGCCTCGGGTGAGCTTCCTTGCCTGCGACACCCGTGTCATCATGTGCCTCTCACTTCACTCATCATTCTCCTTTGCTCAATGTAGTTCTAGGAGCCATGTAGCGCCGAAACGCCATCATCTCTCCCAACTCCGGTGCGTGCACCCGATCTAAGCTGTCGTGTCCTTACCATTCCAGAAGGTTTGGACCTCTCCCAAGTGTGTCATCATGTGTTCCAGCCCTCATTCATCTAAACCCCTCACTCAACGTAGGAAAACTCATAGTAAAATCGAGCATCACCATCATCTTTCTTATTCGCGGTCGTTGGCACCATTTTTTATCTTCCTCGAAGCTCGGTGAGTCCTCGACCAATTCCTCATATCTACACCATCCTTAGGACTGCAGTGAGCTAATGCTACACTTCTTGTAGCACCTCCATCGTCGTAGAGCGCCAGCACTGTGAGCCTCCTCTGCGCCGCTGCTGATCAACGTTGCCAAGCTACCCAGGCCATCCCCCAACGCCATCAACAGCCTTGGTGAGCTTCTAGTAGTCCCCTAGAGCATCTGCGCTCGTTGGATCAGTAGATTAGCTAGTGCAGCCTAGGAATAATCGTGACTGATCATGGTGCTACCGTGGAAGATGGTGTCACCGCCGCTCTAGTGACCATTGGTCCCTGAGTCGCCATCTGTAGCGTCGTTGTTGCCTCCTAAAGCCAACACGCACCATCATTCACCACAAGTAATCTTCATTTGTGAAAGCCACCGTAGCCTCGAGGCACTCCGTCGCTTCTTGCCGGCGTAGCGCTGTCTCCGCCCATCTCTCCGGCCTTCACCACCACCCGGTGGGATCACCATCGAGAGGAGAAATCATTTTGCCCATCCCCAAGCCAAGTCGTTGCGCTGCTCGTAGTTGGCGAGCTCACCATGGCGCTCAGCCGCACGCAGCTATGTTCCCTCTCTCCTTCTCTCACTAACAGTGGGTCCCACTCACTTTTAGGATTTGATTAACACTAATAATAGTGGTTAAGTATACTAAGTCGTTGACATGTGGGGCCAGCTGAAAAGTTAATCAAAAATATAATTTAGAATACATTTAGTATATGAGTCAACGACATGTTGGACCACCCATTGCTTCCAGGTTTTAAAACATGTTTAAAACCGACAGACTGACATGTGGACGCCAGCTGTCGGTAAATTAAAATAAAAATAGGTTTAATCATTGAGTTAATAATTCATGAGTCTATGACATGTGGGACTGCCACTGATTTGTAAATACATCAAGAAAACAAAAATATGAGTCACTAGCAAGTAGGGCCCAAATGTACGTAAAAATGGAAAAATGAGAAAAGTTGCTTTCAACTCAGAGGAAAATACGCCTTCTCTATTGGAAAGCATAAACCTCTGAGAACTCAGAGGAAAATACGCTTTCTCTGTTAGAAAGCTGAACTTTCGACATCACCTTTTTATTATTTTAGGATTTTTCAAACCGAGCAAATTTAAAACATTAATAACATTTTGCAAATGAACTCCAAATTGAATGAATCTTGTTTATAAATTTATCTAAAATTATGCTCTATCTGAATATGCAAAATTTGGATTTTTTTTGCTACTGAAATTATTTTTCTATAATTAATTCGCTATCGGCTCTTTATGAATAGACGTCGAACTGCGAACAAAATTTTTGACGATCCTCCATCCACATACTCTAAGATACCAGAGAAAGGCAAGCACCCACTTTGATCATGTTGATCCCATTATTTAAATTATTATATTTCTTTTGTAAATTCTATTATGCATGCGTGTATGTTTGAGTAAAAATTCCTATGTTTGTGGGAATCGGTTGTTAAATTCCTATTCAATACATGATCCTGCTTGAAATATTAGTATCCTTGTAGTTGTAGCCATTAGGTTATGGTTTAGGCAATAGATGATATTGATTTTGGTATGTCGAGTGCGAATATCGCACAAATGCTTAGGCGGGCTCTAGATTTTACCAAACTTGGAAAATGGATGAAATGTTGACTATGAATTTGGGAGATTTTGATATGATTGTCTAGGGGGGTTTACTTCTATTATTTTATATAAAAAAATAAAAATAAAAAGCTTAGTTTGTGACGTGGACGAGTTATAATATAATCTGAGGAGTGTGAGAGATGTATCTCACAAGTAGATAGGGGGAGATCCTCGCCCGGGTCAATTAAGGACCGAACGCTGGTGAATCATATCTAAGCCTAAGCGTACAACCAAATGTCTTTGGTATGGGAGGGCCTTAGCTAATTAAGTCATCGAAGACTAGCCTTGCATGTTGGTAGGCCGTAGTAGTGCGAGCATGTCCAGGTAGGCTTGCTTGAAGGCTCTCTTCACCACAAGTTGTCGGGGACGAAGCTTGCCAACACAACGGTGAATGCCTCACTGAGACGGGGGTGTACCTGGGTGAAGTGAGGGTTTTTATTCTCCAGGCTTGTGCAAGGTTAGGACTAGGTGATGTAAAGGATTCGTTATGGACTCTAGATTGCTTACTAAAACATTGTGAGTGGTGGTATCGACGGATGCCAAACAAACTAGAGACCTCATATACTGTGGGTAAAGTTGTAAACCTTTGCATAGTATAAATCTATTTAAATAGTCGTGCTCGCAATCATGAGCGTGCTTAGTGATGCCTCATCGGGTACTGGTCTCTATTTTTGCAAAAAACGGCTTTGTTGGGAAATGTTGGGATGATTGATTTGTGTGAGTGTCATGTCTATGACTGAGAATAAAATGTTGATCGCAACTGAGGAGGGCTGTGATTTTTCCATTATTTGAATTACATACTGTCGTAGTAAAAAGAACAGACAGTAAATAAGAGGGACCCCTAGCGTCGGAGCGAGGGGCCGAAGGGTCCCAAGAGAGGGGTTCCGACTAAAAGTGTGCTTGTATTAATTGCCAGAAATTTGTATCCTGCCTTACATAATGGGGAAGGAGGCTATTTATAGCCTATCCAACTGGGTACATGAAATTACACACACACCCTTACAAGGGTACAACTACCATAGGGGTAGCAGGGGTTTCTCCTTGCCTATGTGTAGCCCTCGTCGCATGCACTACTACAAAATAGGCTATAGTAGACGCCCCATCACAGACGGTTCCTTTGGAACCGTCTGTGTTGGGTATTGCCGGACCTACGGGTGGCGCGGGAAGCCTATCACAGACGGTATTTTTAGAAGCATGCGTGATAGTCATCTATCACTGACGGTTTGTAAATAGAACCGTCGTGATATTACTGACGGTTCTATTTACAAACCGTCGTGATAATCTTCAATCACGCACGGTCCTTATTGAGAACCGCTCGTGATATTACATGAGCGGTTCTCAATAAGGACCGCTGCAGGATTGGGGATTATCACGAAGGGTTTGTAGCGAGAACCGCTCGTTATATATCTGAGACGGTTCGAATGAGAACCGCTGTGATAACAATTATCCTGAGCGGTTTTATTGAACCGTCTCGTGATATCCCGCTGGGTATAAATTGGCGCGACACATCCTCTCGCCTTCGCTGGCTGTGGTTCACCGCCGCATCGCCTGTGCCTCTGCTCGCCATCGCTCTAGCGCGCGGTTTGGATAATCAACCGCCTCGCTGCTGGGCTCCACTTAGATCTGCTAGCTAGCTTCTCCTCCCAGTGCGGGCCACTTCGCCCTAGCTCCTCCAACTCGGCTCCTCCCTAATTAAGCAGATGAAGTAATCTGATTATCCTTTATCCACTCTATTGATTAGTGAATTTCCCTGATTTTGCTACTCTGTACATAGACCCTAATGTTTTGTTTTCTTTGTTGTATATTCCTTAATCGGAAGCATAGGGTTTAAGTTTCAATTAATACTACTTGATGAAAAAAGGCAAAACGTACGTACATCTAGCTCTCAATTTGATGGACCATAATTCCAGAAAATGAAAAGCAAAACATGTAGCCTTTAATTAATCTAGTGTAATTCCTTTGTGCAACGATGAGACAAAACGAGTAAGTACATGCAAAGAAGTGAAAGTCTTAATCAGAACTAATTTCATGAGTAGTTTTCTAGAACAGATTAAAAAGAAGAATTTATCACACACTAAGATAAGTCACATATGCAATGATCTATTTTATATTTCCTCCATTTATATCCATGAAGAAACGTCATCACAGTGGTTTATTGTTTCAATTATATCAAAACGGATACCCGCGCAATCGCGTGGACCAACTTGCTAGTTATTAGGATCTTCCTCTTGTCTTTTGTCTCGTATCTAATCAACAATCATGCAGGTAATCAATAATTATCCGTTGCGCCAGCTTAGAGAGGAGAAGGTTGGACCCTTGCTCCTAGCGCCTCCAACACCCGCCGCCTTAGAGAGGAGAAGGAAAGGGGAGGAATCGTATTTTCTTCGTGAGCTCCGAGGGTAACGATCTATAACCCTTTATGTTTGCTATAAATTAATCGCTAATCAATTTTGACACTAATTTGTTACATGCGTAGTGTAGATGGATCGGCTGGATGTACAGATGAACCGTGTGAGTCAAGAGTACATTAATGGCGTGGTTGCTTTTAGAAGAGCGCCGGCGGGATATGTTGAAGAAGGATAAATTTTATGTCTTGTCCATGCATTGATTATGTAATCTGAAAATGTTTAACAACGGTGCAAATAGAAGCGCACTTGATTCGAAGGGGTTTCAAAAAAGGGTATACATGTTGGACCAGTCACGGTGAAGAGCAGATTATTACACATGAAGTTAGTAATGACGGCATCGCCGAGGAAGTCAACGATATACCGGATGTGGACTGTACTACTTTTGATGAGGATAGGTCACACGATGACAATCTGGATCAGATGCTACGCGATGCAGAAGAGAACTACAGTGAGAGAGAGTTTTGTAAATTCGAGGGCTTAAGGGAGGACTCGGTGAGACCTTTGTTCCCCAGTTGCAAGCCGGAATATACAAGGTTGTCAACCGTGTTTGAACTGCTGAAATTGAAGGCAAGCAATGGTTGGTCCGATAAGAGTTTCACGGCGTTGTTAGGTCTCCTAGCGGACATCCTTCCGGAGGGAAACGTGTTGCCCAGCACCACCTATCAAGCAAAGAAGGTTATTTGTCCATTGGGAATGGAAGTAGAAAGAATACATGCATGTCCGAACGATTGTATCCTCTACCGTAAAGAGTATGCAGACATGCATGTATGTCCCGTGTGCAAAGCATCCCGATACAAGCGTTAGAATACTGCTAAGGTGAAGCAAGGACCTCCTGCTAAGATGTTGTGGTATCTGCCTGTGATCCCACGTTTGAAGCGTTTATTTGCGAACCCAAAGGACGCAAGATTGCTGCGTTGGCACTCAAAGGAGCGTAAGAGAGATGGAAAGCTAAGACACCCTGCTGATTCTGCCCAGTGGAGAAACTTCGATCGGAGCTTCGAAGAGTTCGGTGCGGAACCGAGGAACATAAGGTTAGGGTTGAGTACAGATGGAATGAATCCTTTCGGTAACATGAGCAGCCGACATAGCACTCGCCCGTGAATCTATGTATGTACAACCTTCCTCCTTGGTACGTGTATGAAGTGGAAGTACATTTTGATGTCACTACTTATCCAAGGGCGAAGCAACACGGGAATGATATTGATGTGTACCTAGCACCATTCTTTGGAAGATCTTGTGACACTGTGGAGCGAAAGGGTGCAGTATGGGATGCGATACAACGAGAGAACTTCACTTTACGCGCCATGTTGTTACGCACCATGAATGATTTTCCTGCCCTTGGTAACTGCTGTAAGACTTGATACAAAAGGAGCCAAAGCTTTGTCGCCTTTGCTTAGATGCTACAGAGAGTGTATGGTGAACAACTCGCAGAAAGCGTGTATATCGGCCACCGTAGGTTCCTTCAGAGTCACCCATACCGCAAGATGAAAAAACAATTCGACGGAAATAAGGAGAACGATTCACTCCAAGGGCTTTTAGAGGAAAGAGGTCTATGATATGGTTAAGGATATCGATGTTATGCTTGGGAAGGGGCGTAAATTAAGAACCCGTGAGAAGAACATCCGAAGAAGAGGTCAATTTTTGGGACTTGCCTTATTGGGAGCACTTAGAAGTTCGCCTTCGCATCGGCGTCATGCACGAGAGAAGAATGTATGTGATAGCTTGATTGGTCTCTTCTGTGAACATTAGTGGCAAAACAAAGGATGGTGTTAACGCGGCGTGACTTGGTTGATATGAACATAAGGACTGAGTTAGCACCGTAGAGACCGTCAGATTTACGACGTACCTTCCCCGACTTGCTACACTCTATCCAAGGCCGAGAGAAATGAAGCGTGCGGAGCTTACATGGAGTGAAAGTCCCATCTCGTTACTCCGCTAACATTAAGAACCTTGTTTCTATGCAAGATTTGAAATTAATTGGTATGAAGTCTCATGATTGTCATGTCTTCGATGACACAAATGCTTCTGTTGCAATTAGAAGTATCTTGCCGAACAAGGTCCGAGTGGCAATCTTGAGGTTATGTTATTTTTTCAACTCAATTGCTCAGAAGATCATTGATCCCCAAGGACTAGATGCTCTGCAGGCCGAGGTGGTGACCACTCTATGTCATCTTGAGATGTATTTCCCTCCGTCATTTTTTGATATCATGGTCCATCTCATTGTTCACCTTGTCAGAGAGACAAAGATATGCGGCCCTGTGTTCTTACGTCATATGTACCCGTTCGAGAGGTACATGGGAATTCTCAAGTCCTACGTACGGAATCGATCTCGACCGGAGGGCAGCATCATCGAAGGTTATGCAACCGAAGAGGTCATTGAGTTCTGCGTCGACTACATGGCTCAGGTGGAACCGATAGGTGTGCCTCTATCTCGCCCTGAGGGGAGACTTTATGGTACCGGGACCATCGGAAGGAAATCAATAACTCCCGATCTGGATACGTACGCTCAAGCCCATTTCATGGTCTTGCAACACATGACCCAAGTGTCCCGTACATCGACGAGCACAAAGACATGGTGCGCCAATGTAATCCGCACGGTCGGAGGTTTGGATCACGAGAGAGCACAACCGTCGGTTCAACGAATGGTTAAAGGTGCGAATCATGGGAGGTCATCAAGTGATGATCTGCCGCTATGGTTGGCACGAGGGCTACAATTTACAATTGTCGCATGGCAAGGATCGACATAAATGGGTACACATTTTATCGGCTATTTCGGGATAGGAAGAGCCTGACCCGTAACAGCGGTGTCGACATAGATGCATTGATGCCGATGGGATGAGGAGCTCCTACTATGGGCAAATAGAAGAGATATGGGAGCTCGACTCGTGCTTTTCAAGATCCCCTTATTTGGTGCCGTTGGGTCCATCTCCACAGTGAAGGTCGACAAATGCGGTGTCACTACCGTGGACCTCGAACGTGTCGGATACAAAGATGAACCATTCGTACTGGCTAACCAAGTTGTTCAAGTCTTCTATGTAACCGACCCGGCAAATAAGAAGCGCCACGTAGTTCTTCACGGAAAAAGGAGGATTGTCGGAGTTGAGAATGTAGTGGACGAGGAAGAATACAATCAATTTGACGAGTTGCCTCCTTTCGGAAATGGCATTAGGCTCGAGGAAGAACCCAGTGAGGAAGCTAGCTATATGCGCGTCGATCATCACGAAGTCCTATATCTTAATTAAGAATTTACTCCAATGTAATTAATTTATTCCATAACATCATGTGTTATGGACTTGTAATCTCTCATATATTTTGATGTCAACGTGAAATTGTCATGTGTTGATGTGTTATGGACTTGTCATATTTGATATTGATGTCAATGTGGACGTACATTGTAATGTGGAGTATCAAAATTTGTTTCACTTGATTTGGAGTTGAGTTGAATTAGATATGGAATTTTGAAGTCAAATGTGTTATGAACTTGTTATGGACTTGTCATATTTGATATTGATGTCAATGTGTGGACGTACATTGTAATGTGGAGTATCAAAATTAGTTTCACTTGATTTGGAGTTGAGTTGAATTAGATATGGAATTTTGAAGTCAAATGTGTTATGAACTTGTCATCATACTTGTCACCAGGTTAGAATTCATATGGACTTGTCATAATTGTCATCATACTTGTCTCACCAGGTTCACTATGTTTTGTTAGGTTATTTATGTCTCACCAGGTTCACTATGTTTTGTCAGGATATCATAAATTGTCATCAAGTTTTCAGGCTATCACAGACGGTTTTATAATACAACCAAATGCGTGATAATAATATCACGAGCGGTGTGTAATGAGAATCATCGTGATAATAATATCACGAGCGGTTCTATAATAGAACCGTGCGTGTTATAATATCACGAGCGGTTCTATTATAGAACCGTGCGTGATATTATCCTGAGCGGTTCTCATTACAAACCGTCTGTGATATACTTTTTATAAGGCGGAAACGCTAGGGTTTTCCTCTCACTTCTCACTTCCTCTCCGTGCCCTTACACTCTTGCGCTCGTTACGCCTCCTCTAGGGTTTAGGGCTCGCCTTCATCGCCGACCACGACCTCGGCGCCGCCGCCCGACCTCTGCGCGCCGCCCGACCTCGGCGCCCCGACCTCGGCGCCGACCTCGGTGCCGCCGCCCCGACCTCGGCGCCCGTTCACCTCCCATTTGTAAGCCCGGCGTCGCCGCCGCCGACATCGGTGCCTTGCCGCCCGACATTGGTGCCTCCGACCTCGGCCTTGCCGTCCTCCTCCCCATGTTGGCCTCCTCCCTCTGCACCGGCCTTCTCCCCGCGCCGTCCTCCTCCCCGTGTCGACCTCCTCCCCCACCTCCCTCCTCCCCGCATCGGCCTCCTCCCCTGCACTGGCCTCCTCCTTGCACCGTGAGTTCTTGTGCGGCATCCTCTCTGTGAGTATTGCTCCTCTGTGGCAGTTCGGTTGATCTTTGCATATATATATATATATATATATATATATATATATATATATATATATTTGCAATGCTAGTTGCAAATTGATCGATGGGCTTTGTTGACATGCTCTGTGATGAACTCGCATCTTATCTTGAGATTGAATGTGATAGTTAGTTCATACTTGAGCTCTATTGTATTACTTGCTCTTGTCAATATGTCTTCGTTAATTGGTTACTTTCGGTTGAGCTCATAGTTACATTGCAAATTGATCAATGGGCTTTGTTGACATGCTCTGTGATGAACTCTGTCTTATACTGAGATTGAATGTGATAGTTAGTTCATACTTGAGCTCTATTGTATTACTTGCTACTGTCAATATGTTGTATTGTTAATTGGTTACTTTCGGTTGAGCTCATAGTTCTATTGCAAATTGATCAGTTGTATTGACTAGTTTGTGATTCTTCTAGTAGTCTGTATGAGCTCATTCAACTTTTCATTTGCCATCTTGATCTCTGTAGTCAACCTCTGTTTGACTGGAAGTTTAATCTGTTTTCGTTAACAGTTGAGATCATTTGACAATTAAGCAAAGTATTGTTTAGAGCTCATAGTTTGAATTTAGCTACTCTCCTTCTGAGAGCACATAATATCATCAATCAATATGTTGGAATAGTGTCTGTGCACTGTTAATCTCTAGACCTTTTATTGGCTGAGAGTTTAATCCAAACGGTTCTTATTGAGAACCGTCTGTGATTCCTTCGCATTTCCTTAGAGAAGCTGATGGATTAAGGAGTGTTAAATTCTTTACGAATTATGCTTTAATGCTAATTAATTTTGTTGGGATTAATTCTGAAATTTTGCTAAAACTGCATTTTTTACAATAATCCAAAAAAGAAAGTTTTACTTGATTCTATTTTGTTTCTATGTTGGGATTAAACCTTTGCTCAGCATTTCCTTAAATCGATCATTTTACTTGATTCTAGTTCTATGTCTTCATTAAAGACTAGTCTTACGTACATGAAGCATTAAACCTTTGCTTAGCATTTTCTTCGTCGATCTGACACACTTGAGTGTACCTTTGCTTCATGCCAATCCTCCACGGCATGAAGCGGATGGTACACACCAAAGGTGTCGGGCTTTCAAAGTAAACTTCGAGCAAAGATAGGCTCGAGCAAAAGATTTGTATCACTAGTTTCTATCTATACAAAGATCACAAGAGAAGTGGTGGATTAAGGAGTGTTAGAATAGAAGCTCGTGGATTAAGGAGTGTTAGGAATGTTAGTAGTCCTGTATGAGCTCATTCAACTTTTCATTTGCCATCTTGATCTCTATAGTCAACCTCTGTACTTCTTCCCGAGATTAATTTTTTCATATTTATCTTTGGAATGTTAGTAGTCGAGATGAGCTCATTCAACTTTTCATTTGCCATCTTGATCTCTATAGTCAACCTTTGTACTTCTTCCCGAGAGCAAGTAAGCGAGATGGCGAGGCACCGTCTTCGCCGCCACCACGGCGCCGCAGATGGAAGAGGTGCCGACGAGGCCGCCAACACCGACCCTGCAGATGGAAGAGGCGCCGACGAGGCCGCCAACACCGACCCCGCAGATGGAAGAGGCGCCGACGAGTAGAGATGGCAGCATTGCGGAGTCAAATGGATATATTCATGAGCCAGCGGTCGCAAGCCGCCCCCGCTAATTCGGGAGCAGTCCTCCTCGGCGTCGAGATGGCGTCGCGTCAAGACATAATTGTGAACATGACGACGTCGATTACCGATAGAGCGACATCAAGGTAGCGTACATCTATGGAATGCACCAAAGATAGACCTATAGGGCGCCTTAGCTAATTGCGATCGTTTTGTAGGAGCCGCCGCCAGAAGCTCCAAGTGAGGATGGATGGGTCCTTTGTATTGAGGTGCGCAGGGATGGTGTATCCATACGAGGAAGGGTAGTAAAGACGGTGCCCGGTGGCGCCGCAGTTACGCCAAGGTCCGTGGATATGGTACATGTCAATTTCCGAGCCATCCTACCGAGATTTGCCCGAACGAAGAGATCACAACACTAGGGGATGCCATCCTCTCTTTTATCCAAATGGCCCAAGAAGAACATCGCTCGACCCAAAGAAGTGTCGCGATCGGACACGACCGTTCCTCTCCAACGGACCCTCGATGACTCCACCTCATGTTTCGCCTCGAAGGCCACCTCTTCGATTCCGTGGAGAAGATGCCGAAGGAACGACAAAAGCGTGCCGGCGTGTCGGTTCGAGTCGTATCACAAAAAGACGCCGCCAATCGCTAAGGCCAAATAGAAATCAACGAACGTTAAGCGCCTCCCAAGTCCGGAAGTCCGCGATACCGGAAATACATCATCGGGAAACCGTTGTGCTCGACGCGATATTAATGCCTTATTTGGATATGCTTGTTAGGCTTTGCATGCCTGGTACTTGGACAAGACCCAAAAGAAGGGGTGCGATACTGGAATCACCGTCAGATACGAGGACAAGCATTTCTTCAACGGGACGAGGTACTTCGTCGTGGGCTTCAATGATTTATTTGAACTATTCAACCTCGTTGGCCTCGACGTCTCGCTTCTACGATGTTGGACACTGTAAGTGCGTACAATCAAGTTCTACATTCATCTAATACCGATAAATATCACAACTCATTGCTTATGTATAGATACATGCTGCAAAATGTCCGGGAATGGAAAGAACCGGTGGGTTTCCTCGACCCACACGTGGTATCGTTGCAAACCATCCAAGAAGACTTGTCCTTCGTCGAGAAATACATAACGAGGTTATTGCTTCTACAGAGGAGACTGACGGTGCCTTGGGGTTGTGGCTAGCCCATTGGCAGCCTTAACAACGTTGGACGAGGTCCTGGGTGTCTCGAAGTGCGGTTGGCCAGCAGAGGCCCTGGCGGAAGGCCCTCTCTACGAAGCTTCAAGGGGGCCTGATGCGCTCCACAGTCCCCCTCGTGGATCTCCCTGAGCAGGTCTTGGCCCTCCTGGTGGGATATACATCGGAGGAAGGGGGTGCACATGCCCCCTTTATACAGCTCGTCGTTGATGATGCGGTAATTCCGGGAGCGGTGCCTGAGCCTCTTTGCTTCAGCTAGGTCTTCGGGTTCTTTGCCTACGAGGCAGCTAGTGATCGCCCCTCGCCAGTCTGCTTCACCGATCAGCAGTATGGGGCACGTAGCCCCTTGTTCTTTCGCCACATCGCTGCCTATTTCAGGCTCAGCCCCTTGTGCTTCGGGCGGAGCCCCTTGTTCCTCCGGCGTGATCGAGGGAGCGTGAAGCACCTCGTAGAAAACTTTTGGTTGTGGTTGGCCGCCGGAGCTTGCCGCTTTTGCGAGCTTGTCTGCCGCCTCATTGTCGCTCCTTGGGATGGCTTGTACGGTGATGCCGAGGAAGTTCTTTGCTGTGGCCCTTACCGCCACTCAGTATCGGGCCATCTCGCGGTCTCTGGTCACGAAGCTTTTGTCAAAGTGCCCCGCCATGAGGCGGGAGTCACTCTTGACTATGACGCACTTGGCGCCCAAGATTCTTGCTTTGCGAAGGCCCAGCAGCAAGGCCTCGTACTCTGAGACATTGTTGGTCATAGGAAAATCGAGACGTGCTGCATACGACAGGCTTCGGCCGTTCGGGGCAACTAGAATGGCAGCTGCGCCGGCCCCTGTTGCGCACCAGGACCCGTCAGTGTGGATAGTCCATGGTGCCTCAACGAGATTTGGAGGTTGACCTTCGGCATGAGGAGTCCACTCGGCGACGAAGTTAGCCAGGGTCTGCGACTTGATGGCGGTGCACGCTATGAAGGTAATGTCGATGGGTTCAAGCTCCGCCGCCCACTTACCGATGCGTCCTGACGCATCCTTGTTGCGAAGCATGAGCGCCAGGGGGTAGGATGTTGGAACTACAATGGCGTGTGCCAGACAATAGTGCTGGAGCTTGCGTGAGGCCATGAGTAGGGCGTAGGCCAGCTTTTCCAGTTCTGTGTATCGGACCTTGGCCCCTTGGAGGGCCTCCGAGATGTAGTATATGGGGCGCTGGCCGCCATCCTCCTGGACAAGGACCGCACTAACTGCCGCCGAGGAGGCGGCGAGGTACAGGAGGAGTTGGGCCTCGAGCTTTGGGCTGGTCAAGCTTGGGAGCTGGCTCAGGTATTTCTTGAGATCCTGGAATGCCTCTTGGCAGGCTTCGGTCCAGCGAAATGGTTCTGCGCCCCGGAGGGTCTTGAAGAAGGGTAGGTCTCGTTTGGCTGACCGGGACAAAAATCGGCTGAGGGTGGCGAGGCGGCCCGTTAGTCTTTGCACTTCGCGCGTGCTGCGAGGCGGTTCCATTTCTTGGATGGCTTGGATTTTTTCGGGGTTGGCCTCAATGCCCCTCTCCAATACGAGGAATCCCAACAGCTTGCCCGCTTTGACCCTGAAGGCGCACTTGTTTGGGTTTAGTTTGATTCCCTCCTTCCAGAGGTTAGCGAAGGTCTCCTAGAGGTCCTCCGCGTGCGAGATGGTGATCTTGCTCTTGAACACTATATCGTCGATGTAGGCTTCGACATTGCGTCCCAGCTACTCCGCAAGCACCTTGGTGATGAGACGGGTGAACGTTGCTCCGGCATTCTTGAGGCCGAAGGTCATGCGGCGGAAGCAGTATGTCCCGATGGGGGTGATGGAAGTGGTCTTCGCCTCATCCTCCTTAGCCATGAATATCTGATGATACCCGGAGTAGGCATCGAGGAAGCTCATCAATTCACAGCCGGAAGTGGCGTCTACCAACTGGTCGATGCAAGGCAGAGGAAAGTCGTCTTTGGGAGACGCCTTGTTGAGGTCGGTGAAGTCAACACACATGTGCCATTTGCCCGTGCTCTTCTGGACCAGGACAGGGTTGGCCAACCACTTTGAGTGCTTGACTTCTCGAACGATCCCTGCCTTTAGTAGTTTGGTGATTTCTGCTTTCGATTTGGTTCTACAATATCGAGTGACTTTGGTCACAACAAAGTTTAACAGCGGAAGCAAAACTAAATAGCAAAAGCCACCAATGGCCCCCATCACCCTCAGGCTATTGAGTGGAGGATAGAACTAGCTTCACTCATTAGTGTCACCCTGATCGGCGCTAACGGGCATCTCGTATAAATAACCATCCTCACCTGCAACAAGAGGTTATAGTACCTGAGTACAGAAGGTACTCGCAAGACTTACAAAAACTATTAAAAGAAAGTGTTTGATAGACCCTATTCAAAGGATTAGAATTCATACATGCTTAAGGTTAACAACAGGAAGGTTACAATGGGGTCAATTTTTCATAAAGCAATACATCTTAACCCTACACTTGCTAAGTTTTGACAAAGCAATTTTATAAATCAATTTGGACTAAAACATTACAAAAAAGGAAATGTAATCATAAATAATAACAAAGTTTAAGTGACTATCAGCCACACCAAAACATTACATGAACATCTATCATGTCGAAACAGTACCCATAACAAAGTTGTAATTCAAAATCTATACAAAGATCTATTCAACTCAAGCGTTGTCCATAACCGTGGACACGGCTATTCGAATAGCTTTAACCCTGCAGGGGTGTACATCTTTACCCACACGACTTAGTTAGCCCGTAAGCCTCTAGAATAATAGCACACTTCCTTTGGTATGCCGGCCGGGTAAACAAAGATTTGGTATTTTTCAGCAAGTTGACACTATTGAGTGGAATACCCATGTGCAATTGATCCCGCTTAGTTCAAGTTACTAGTAGAACCTGCCAATCGGGGTACACATGTTGTGCCGGGAATGCCGACCTGATCAACAAAAATTAAATGACAGAAGGTAGAGCTGTGATAGGTGCACATATTAGATCGCAATCGGAGCCCTTAAGGTACGTACATGTGATGGAACGCATGTACGCCCTCACCCTTTTAAGAACATATGATACAGATATGAGATCAAACACATATGTCCTTACCCCCTGTTTTCCAACTCAATAGCATCAAATTCTTACTTAACCAAACAGCGCCCATACACTGCGTGTGGAAGTACGTTGGGACTTGAATCGTCCAGTCAATGTTCAGTCCTTAATCGACCCAGACAAGATAACCACATTTTCCAATCTCGTGCACTAAGGCACCATCACTAGCATCCACTTGTCCAGATCTAGAATCAGTTTTATCAAACGAAGTTTGATTTCATTTATGTTTTAAATAGACTGAACAAAGAATCAAAATAAATAAGATTTATTTAGTGATCCCAAGTTTGACAAAATGAGCTTGACAAACACTATTGTTCTATAGACTGCATGGCTAAGCAATTCCTGAAATAAATATTTTAGTATAGAAGCACTACCCTAAGTTTGAGTGTATGATCAGATTAAAGGTAAGCCATAAGTGTTAGGCTGTAACTAACTATTGACAGATCACAATACTTTTTAGAAAATTAGCATGCAACAGTATCACTATATTTTGGAAATCTACAGTACAAAAATTCTGAGATCAACATGGTGCAAAGAGGATGCTTGCCTTGGTAATAGTAAACCTCTTGTTCAGGTTCTTGCTGCTCAATAATTGGCTCAATCACTTCAGAAGAACCAGAATCTAGAACACAAAAATCCAATGAACAACAAGAAAATGGTAGAGAGCAGAATATAGAAAAAGAATGCATGATCAATAGCTTAATGCATAATTAGCAACATGCTTAAGCTACATCTAACCTAAATAAGAACAATAGCCTACAATTAACATCTACTATTACTATCTGTCACAAATTAAAGTTTAGTCTAGAACTATAGTTTCAGCTTTTGAAAAACTGAAAACAGAACAAAAGAAAAGTTGACTGCTCCATATATTGTGAGTAAAATATTATTTTTGCCTAAGTTGCAGCTAAATTAGTAAAGCTAAAAGCCTAGTTTAATACTTACAAACTCACTGACCAGGATTTAAGAATTGAAACTTGATTCAGTTATTGTCGGTTTGACCGAAAATAACAGCAAGGAAGGGGATTTGCCATTTAGCTGATTTGAAGCATCATGAGTAAAAAGGAATTGCTGCTCATGCTATTAGGGTTCAGTAGATAGCTCCCCACACTGATAAATTGCAATAGAAAAGTTTAAAAGCTTAAAACGATATGAAAGACCGAAAAGTTATAAAAAGAAACCTTTCGGGGACAAATTGATTTGAGCATCATATGCATAAGTGAGTGATTCAAGTGAGCTACTGAGGTCCTTAGGAAGCTCAAGATGGAAAGAATAAAGGACATAGCTCACCAACCGGAGTTGGAGAAGAAAGAGTTGAGTTTTGGCCGAAACAGTGAAAGATCAAAAATCCACTTCACCTATTTTGACCAAGAACGAAAACAATGGAGGGCCTTAGCTATTTTAATCACAAGATAGATCATGCCATGAGAGGTTTTGGAAGAAATCACCAGAGCAAGGGAATCACCAGGGTGGCGCTCCAATAGGCTCTAGTCAACCGAGAACAAGCACACGGGCTTAACCTACAAATAATGCCAAAATTCACATTACAAAGTGAATTAAGCACGTAAGCATGTAGGGATAACATGGAGTGAAAACAAGAGAGGCTTCACTGGAAAGGAAAATGGATGAAGAGAGCTCCTCGGTCAACAATGGCAATGAGCAAAAAGTTAGGGTTTATATAGAGATTAATCCCTCTAGAGCAAGCGAGAAGGTTCTAGTGTTGATGTGGTGGCAATTTGATGCCAAGTGTTAAAAAAAGATTTGCAAAATCACTGTGTAACGCCACCGCTCCGGCGATGAAGTCGGCGACGACGCACAGTCGAGAAGAAGAAGAGGGAGGCGTCGCTGACAGGTGGGCTCCGCTGTCAACCGCAGCAATACACGCCCCCAAAATGCTCAAAAGAAAATCAACCGTCCAATCTAAAAGGAGCGGCTAAGATTGATCGGGACGTTCGGGAGGTCCGAACGTTACAATCCTCAAGGGCCGTTCGATCGCAATCTAACGGTCACGCAGGATACGGGTCCTAATCTTATGCGATTCGAGAGGCACCGCACGATTGAAATCTAACGGCTAACAATAATTGCGCGTTTTTGAGTTGAAACCCAAAAGGATGGCGTGTTTGGATCGGAAATCAATAGTGGAGATTGATGTGGGGTTCGGACGGTCTGAACGTCACACTGATCTGGGTGGTTCGTTGAGGATCTGACGGTGGAGATCGCATGAGACCTTCGAACGGTCCGAAAGTCACAAGGGATCTGGCCCGTTCGTTTAAGATCCAATGGCCGCAAGTTTTGAGGCGTGTTTTGGTTTCAGAACCAAAACTGGGCGCGATTGGATAGAGATCCAATGGTGTAGATTGCTTCACATGCTGGGATGACCCGCACGGCTCCGCAGATCTGCCCATTCATGAGGAAATCGACGGCTCACGTTCACTCGAGGTTTGAGACTGAGTTCAACGTGACTGAGCCAGACCAATTTGCACTGGGTTGGACCCAACCACTTGGCTCGGGTCGCTACAGTACAAAGGTTTAGGGTTAGGCTGACCAGTTTGACTAACTCATTTCAAAACTTCAAAAGTTTGACCGGGGCTTTAAAAATAGCAAATAAATTTGTAAAAATATGAAATTTTGCAGAGATGCTATTGGGATGTTATATACCCCAAATAAAATTTAAAATCCACTATTTCTCAATTTAAAATACATAATTAATTCATTTAAACTGAATCGGTTTATTTAAAGACAAATATTTTTCTCAAGGTCAAAATAATCTTTAAAAATTTAACAAAAATTATTTTTGGCCGAGATAATTCATCTAGGTCTTAATAAAAATACTTTCCGGTCTTAATACCAATATTGACTAGTATTTTCTTTTGAAGCTTCAAACAAGTTTTGGATTTTGGCTAGAAGAGGAAGGTTTTAGTTTGTAGCAAAATGTCCAAGTTTCAAGAATGAGTAGTGATGCTATGAAAAGCACCTTATTACTGTTCATTAAAACTGGGGCTATTACAAACCTACCCCTCTTAAGAGAATCTCGTCCCGAGATTCCGGGTAATTCAGAGATTGCAAAAGAATAAAGCTGAAATGATTCTTCTGGAAATACAACATCTGTTGTTTTGATTTCCTTTAAAGATAGCAAAGCAAGATTTTAATAGACAACATAGTGTTGTTATTACATCCTTCTTTTACATTGCTTAGTTTAACCTTGCCTTTCTTGATTCAAAGGCAATTTTTAAACAGCAAAGAGGTGGGGGTGCTCAATCTTCATCAGATCTTCGCGCTCCCAAGTGGCTTCATCCTCTGAGTGATTAGCCCACTGAATTTTTAAGAACTTGACGGTGCGGTTTCTTGTCCTGCATTCCATTTCATCGAGGATACGCACCGGTTGCTCTTGATAGGAAAGGTCTGGTTGAAGATCAAGCCTCTCATAAGCAGTGGCCTCGGTAGGAACACGAAGACATTTCTTCAACTGAGAGACATGAAAAGTATCATGTACTGCTACACGAGAGTCAGGTAGTTTCAATTGATAAGCCACAACTCCCCGTTTAGTAATAATTCGGAAAGGTCCAATATAACGAGGTGCTAGCTTTCCTTTCACTTGAAAGCAATGAGTGCCCTTCATCGGTGATACTCTAAGATAGACATAATCATCTATCTCAAAGCTTAACTCACGATGACGATGGTCCGCATAGCTCTTCTGACGAGACTGGGCAGTTTTCAAATGGTCTCGAATTAGACGAACTTGCTCTTCAGCTTCTACTACTAAGTCTGGACCATAGAATGGTTTTTCACCAGACTCGGACCAATTCAATGGAGTCCTACAAGCTCTTCCATACAAAGCTTCAAAAGGTGACATTTGAATACTTGCTTGGTAGCTGTTATTGTAGGAAAACTCTACATACGGCAAAGATTTCTCCCAGTTCTTGCCATAGGATAGCACACAGGCTCTAAGGAGATCCTCCATCACTTGATTCACCCTCTCAGTTTGACCACTGGTCTGAGGATGATAAGCGATCTTTCAAGGAGAGTTCAGTCCCCATAGCTTGATGAAGACAACTCCAGAAATGAGAAGTGAATTGAGGTCCACGGTCTGAAACAATAACCTTCGGAACGCCGTGGAGACAAACAATCTTAGCAATATAAAGTTCTGCTAATTGCTTGCCATTGAAGGTGGTTTTGACAGGAATAAAATGAGCCACCTTTGTTAGATGATCAATGATTACCCAAATGGCATCGACCCTATTCTGAGTCTTTGGAAGACCGGTAACAAAATCCATACCGACTTCCTCCCATTTCCAATGTGGAATAGGCAAAGGTTGAAGGGTACCGGCTGGCTTCAAGTGCTCAGCTTTGACCCTTTGGCAAATATCAAATTCAGCAACATACTGAGAAATTTGCCTTTTCATATGGCTCCACCAAAATATCTTCTTCAAATCTTGGTACATCTTAGTGCTCCCAGGATGTAACGAAAACTTGGAATTATGAGCCTCTTTAAGAATTAGCCCTCTCAATTGGGGATCTGAGGGTACCACCAAACGATTGCCATATCGAATGATACCTCGGGCGTCTTCAGAAAATTCTTTGGCTTTACCCGCCTTCAAATTTTTTCTGATCTCAGCTACCTCTGCATCAGTTGTCTGGGCCTCCAGAATCTAATCTTCAAGTGTAGATTTCACTTCCAAGGCAGCGAGAGATCCTTCTTCCACCATTTTGAGACTCAAACGTTGAAAATCAGCACACAAGCTCTTTGCCTGAGGTGTTGTCGACAAGCAGTTGCATTGCGACTTTCTGCTTAAAGCATCAGCCACCACATTGGCTTTTCCTGGATGATAATGAATGCCCATACCATAGTCCTTGATCAATTCAAGCCATCTTATCTATCTCATATTCAAATCAGTTTGAGTGAATATGTATTTCAGGCTTTAATGATCAGTATAGATCTCGCAACGATTACCGATAAGGTAATGTCGCCAAATCTTCAATGCATGGACTATGGCTGCCAATTCCAAATCATGAGTAGGATAATTTACTTCATGAGGTCGCAACTGCCTGGATGCATATGCCACAACTCGGCCTTCTTGCATAAGCACACAACCAAGTCCATGGCGAGATGCATCGCAATAGATATCGAAGCTCTTATGGATATCTGGTAGAGTGAGAACTGGAGCTTTGGTTAGGAGAGTTCTCAAAAGTTGGAAGCTTGCTTCACACTCATCTGACCACTCGAATTTCTTCTCCTTCTTTAAAAGCTGAGTCAGAGGCCTTGAGATTTTGGAAAAAATTTCAATGAACCTACGGTAATAACCCGCAAGTCCAAGGAAACTTCATATGTCAGAAACGTTCTTGGGCTGTTTCCAGTTTAGTACATCTTGTACCTTACTTGGATCAACAGTGATACCTCCTTCAGATAACACATGTCCCAAGAATTGGACTTGCTTGAGCCAGAAAGCACACTTGCTAAACTTTGCATACAGCTGATGCTAGAGAAGTGTTCCCAATACAAGTCTCAAGTGTTGTTCATGCTCTTCAGCAGACTTGGAATAGATAAGAATGTCGTCAATGAACATGAAAACAAACTTATCTAAAAAATCCATGAATACCGAATTCATAAGATTCACGAAATAAGCTGGAGCATTTGTTAGACCAAAGGACATGACAGTATACTTGTACAATCCGTAACAAGTAGAGAATGTTGTTTTTGGAATGTCCTCAGTTCTAACCTTGATCTGATGATAGCCCGATCGCAAATCAATTTTGGAAAAGACTCGGGCTCCAGTCAGCTGGTCAAAAAGATCATCAATTCGGGGTAAAGGATACTTGTTTTTGATAGTGACTTCATTTAACGGACGGTAGTCCACACACATCCGCAAGGTCTTGTCTTTCTTCTTGACAAAGAGGGCCGGACATCCCCAAGGTGAGGAACTCGGTCTAATAAATACTTTGTCAAGTAATTCCCCAAGTTGTTTCTTCAATTCAACCAGCTCATGGGGAGGCATCCGATAAGGTCTTCTAGATATGGGAGTAGTACCGGGAACTAGTTCAATTACGAACTCCCACTACTACAAAACAAGCTATAGTAGACGCCCCATCACAGACGGTTCCTTTGGAACCGTCTGTGTTGGGTATTGCCGGACCTGCCGGTGGCGCGGGAAGCCTATCACATACGGTATTTTTTAGAACCGTCTGTGATAGTCATCTATCACAGACGGTTTGTAAATAGAACCGCTCTCGTGATATTACATAGACGGTTCTATTTACAAACCGCTCGTGATAATCTTCAATCACTGCACGGTCCTTATTGAGAACCGCTCAGGATATTACACGAGCGGTTCTCAATAAGGACCGCTCAGTGATTGGGGGGATTATCACAGACGGTTTGTAGCGAGAACCATCTGTGATATTATACAGACGGTTCCGAATGAGAACCGTCTGTGATAACTAATTATCACAGACGGTTTTTATTAAGAACCGCTCGTGATATCCGCCGGGTATAAATTGAGCGCGACACATCCGCTCGCCGACCGCTTGCCAGGTCCTTCGCCAAGACTTGCCATTGTGTGCCTCTGCCTGCTCGCGCGCGCGGTTTGGATAATCAACCGGCCCCCTGCTGCTGGGCTCCACTTAGATCTGCTAGCTAGCTTCTCCTCCCCCAGGTGCCAGGCCACTTCCCTGCCCTAGCTCCTCCAACCTGCGGCTCCTCCCCTAATTAAACAGATGAAGTAATACTGATTATCCTTTATTTCGTACATAGACCCTAATGTTTTGTTTTCTTTGTTGTATATTCCTTAATCGGAAGCATAGGGTTTAAGTTTCAATTAATACTACTTGATGGAAAAAGGCAAAACGTACGTACATCTAGCTCTCAATTTGATGGACCATAATTCCAGAAAATGAAAAGCAAAACATATAGCCTTTAATTAATCTAGTGTAATTCCTTTGTGCAACGATGAGACAAAACGAGTAAGTACGTGCAAAGAAGTGAAAGTCTTAATCAGAACTAATTTCATGAGTAGTTTTCTAGAACAGATTAAAAAGAATAATTTATGACACACCAAGATAAGTCACATATGCAATGATCTATTTTATATTTCCTCCATTTATATCCATGAAGAAACGTCATCACAGTGGTTTATTGTTTCAATTATATCAAAACGGATACCCGTGCAATCGCGCGGACCAACTTGCTAGTTATTAGGATCTTCCTCTTGTCTTTTGTCTCGTATCTAATCAACAATCATGCAGGTAATCAATAATTATCCGTTGCGCCAGCTTAGAGAGGAGAAGGTTGGACCCTTGCCCCTAGCGCCTCCAACACGCGCCGCCTTAGAGAGGAGAAGGAAAGGAGAGGAATCATATTTTCTTCGTGAGCTCCGAGGGTAACGATCTATAACCCTTTATGTTTGCTATAAATTAATCGCTAATCAATTTTGACACTAATTTGTTACATGCGTAGTGTAGATGGATCAAACTGGATGTCTGAAGCAGAACCGTGTGAGTCAAGAGTACATTAATGGTGTGGTTGCTTTTAGAAGAGCCACGAGCGGGGATATGTTGAAGAAGGGATAAATTTTATGTATCGTCCATGCATTGATTATGTAATCAAGATGTTTAACAACGTGGCGCAAATAGAAGCGCACTTGATTCAAGGGGTTTCAAAAAGGGTATACATGTTGGACCACCACGGTGAAGAGCAAATTATTACACATGAAGTTAGTAATGACGGCATTGCCGAGGAAGTCAACGATATGCCGGATGTGGGTATCTTGCTTTTGATGAGGATAGGTCACACGATGACAACTGGATCGGATGCTACGCGATGCGTAAGAGAACTACAAAGGAGAGAGAGTTTTGTAAATTCGAGGGCTTAGGGAGGACTCGGTGAGACCTTTGTTCCTGGTTGCAAGCCGAATATACAAGGTTGTCAACCGTGCTTGAACCGCTGAAATTGAAGGCAAGCAATGGTTGGTCCGATAAGAGTTTCACGGCGTTGTTAGGTCTCCTAGCGGACATCCTTCGAGGGAAACGTGTTGCCCAAAGACCACCTATCAAGCAAAGAAGGTTATTTGTCCATTGGGAATGGAAGTAGAAAGAATACATGCATGTCCGAACGATTGTATCCTCTACAGTAAAGAGTATGCAGACATGCATGTATGTCCCTGTGCAAAGCATCCCGATACAAGCGCCGAATCTTGCTAAGGTGAAGCAAGGACCTCTGCTAAGATGTTGTGGTATCTCGCTGTGATCCCACGCTTGAAGCGTTTATTTGCGAACCCAAAGGACGCAAGATTGCTGCGTTGGCACTCAGAGGAGCGTAAGAGAGATGGAAAGCTAAGACACCTGCCGATTCTCGCCCAAAGGAGAAACTTCGATCGAACTTCCAAGAGTTCGGTCGAACCGAGGAACATAAGGTTAGGGTTGAGTACAGATGGAATGAATCCTTTCGGTAACATGAGCAACCGACATAGCACTGGCCCGTGAATCTATGTATGTACAACCTTCCTCCTTGGGCGTGTATGAAGTGGAAGTACATTTTGATGTCACTACTTATCCAAGGGCCAAGCAACCTAGGAATGATATTGATGTGTACCTAGCACCATTCTTTGGAAGATCTTGTGACTTTGTGGAACGAAGGGAATGCAGGTATGGGATGCGTATAAACGAGAGAACTTCACTTTACGCCCATGTTGTTCTCGCACCATCAATGATTTTCCCGCCTTGGTAACCTAACTGTCAAGCCAAGACAAAAGGAGCCAAAGCCTCGCTCAAGACCGCTTAGATGCTACAGAGAGTGTATGGTGAACAACTCGCAAAAATCGTATATAAGGCCACCGTAGGTTCCTTCCTCAGAGTCACCCATACCGCAAGATGAAAAAACAATTCGACGGAAATAAGGAGAACGATTCAGCTCCAAGGGCTTTTAGAGGGAAAGAGGTCTATGATATGGTTAAGGATATCGATGTTGTGCTTGGGAAGGGACGTAAATTAAGAACCCGTGAGAAGAACATCTGGAAGAAGCGGTCAATTTTTTGGGACTTGCCTTATTGGGAGCACTTAGAAGTTCGCCACTGCATCGACGTCATGCACGTAGAGAAGAATGTATGTGATAGCTTGATTGGTCTCTTGCTGAACATTAGTGGCAAAACAAAGGATGGTGTTAACGCACGGCGTGACTTGGTTGATATGAACATAAGGACCGAGTTAGCACCGGAAGAGACCGATACAGACTTAACGTACCTTCCCTGACTTGCTACACTCTATCCAAGGCCGAGAGAAATGAATCGCGTGCGAGCTTGCATGGAGTGAAAGTCCCATCTGGTTACTCCACTAACATTAAGAACCTTGTTTCTATGCAAGATTTGAAATTAATTTGTATGAAGTCTCATGATTGTCATGTGCCGATGACACAAATGCTTCTGTTGTAATTAGAAGTATCTTGCGAACAAGGTCCGAGTGGCAATCTTGAGGTCGTGTTATTTTTTCAACTCAATTGCTCGGAAGATCATTGATCCCCAAGGACTAGATGCTCTGCAGCCGAGGTGGTGACCACTCTATGTCATCTTGAGATGTATTTCCTCCGCCATTTTTCGATATCATGGTCCATCTCATTGTTCACCTTGTGAGAGAGATAAAGATATCTTGACCTGTGTTCTACGCCATATGTACCCGCTCGAGAGGTACATGGGAATTCTCAAGTCCTACGTCTGAAATCGATCTCGACCGAGGGCAAGATCATCGAAGGTTATGCAACCGAAGAGGTCATTGAGTTCTGCGTCGACTACATGGCTCAGGTGGAACCGATAGGTGTGCCTCTATCTCGCCATGAGGGGAGACTGGATGGTATCGGGACCATCAGAAGGAAATCAATAACTCCCGATCTGGATACGTACGCTCAAGCCCATTTCATGGTCTTGCAACACATGACCCAAGTGTCCCCGTACATCGACGAGCACAAAGACATGGTGCGCTAACAGAATCTAGACCGGTCGGAGGTTTGGATCACGAGAGAGCACAACCGTCGGTTCAACGAATGGTTAAAGGTGCGAATCACTAGGAGGTCATCAAGTGATGATACGCTGCTATGGTTGGCACGAGGGCCACAATTTAAAATTGTCGCATGGCAATGATACGACATAAATGGGTACACATTTTATACGGCAATTTCCAGATAGGAAGAGCTGACCCGTATCAAGCGGTGTCCGTGATAGATGCATTCAAGACCGATGGGATGAGGAGCTCCTACTATGGGCAAATAGAAGAGATATGGGAGCTCGACTACGTGCTTTTCAAGATCCCCTATTTGGTGCCGTTGGGTCCATCTCCCACAGTGAAGGTCGACAAAGCACGGTGTCACTACCGTGGACCTCGAACGTGTCGGATACAAAGACAAACCATTACATCTTGGCTAACCAAGTTGTTCAAGTCTTCTATGTAACCGACCGGCAAATAAGAAGCGCCACATAGTTCTTCATGGAAAAAGGAGGATTGTCGGAGTTGAGAATGTAGTGGACGAGAAAGAATACAATCAATTTGACGAGTTGCCTCCTTTCGGAAATGGCATTAGGCTCGAGGAAGAACCCAGTGAGGAAGCTAGCTATATGCGCGTCGATCATCACGAAGGCCTATATCTTAATTAAGAATTTACTCCAATGTAATTAATTTATTCCATAACATCATGTGTTATGGACTTGTAATCTCTCATATATTTTGATGTCAACGTGAAATTGTCATGTGTTGATGTGTTATGGACTTGTCATATTTGATATTGATGTCAATGTGGACGTACATTGTAATGTGGAGTATCAAAATTTGTTTCACTTGATTTGGAGTTGAGTTGAATTAGATATGGAATTTTGAAGTCAAATGTGTTATGAACTTGTTATGGACTTGTCATATTTGATATTGATGTCAATGTGTGGACGTACATTGTAATGTGGAGTATCAAAATTGGTTTCACTTGATTTGGAGTTGAGTTGAATTAGATATGGAATTTTGAAGTCAAATGTGTTATGAACTTGTCATCATACTTGTCACCAGGTTAGAATTCATATGGACTTGTCATAATTGTCATCATACTTGTCTCACCAGGTTCACTATGTTTTGTCACGTTATTTATGTCTCACCAGGTTCACTATGTTTTGTCAGGTTATTTATGTTTCACCAGGTTCACTATGTTTTGTCAGGATATCATAAATTGTCATCAGGTTTTCAGGCTATCACAGACGGTTTTGTAATACAACCGTCTGTGATAATAATATCACAGACCGTGTGTAATGAGAATCGTCCGTGATAATAATATCACAGACGGTTCTATAATAGAACCGTCTGTGTTATGTAAATATCACAGACAATTCTATTATAGAATCGTCTGTGATATTATTATCACAGACGGTTCTCATTACAAACCGTCTGTGATATACTTTTTATAAGGCAGGAAACGCTAGGGTTTTCCTCTCACTTCTCACTTCCTCTCCCGCGCCCCTTACGCTCTCGCCTTTGTTCGCCTCCTCTAGGGTTTAGGGCTCGCCCACCGCCGACCACGACCTCGGCGCCGCCGCCCGACATTGGCGACCCGACCTCTGCGCCGCCGCCCCGACCTCGGCGCCCGACCTCGGTGCCGCCGCCCGACCTCGGCGCCCCATTCACCTCCCGGCCGAAGCCCCGACGTCGCCACCTTCGACCTCGGTGCCGCCGCCCCTGACATTGGCGCCTCCGACCTCGACGCCGCCGTCCTCCTCCCCATGTCGGCCTCCTCCCTCTACACCGGCCTTCTCCCCGCGCCGTCCTCCTCCCCGTGTCGACCTCCTCCCCCACCTCCCTCCTCCCCACATCGGCCTCCTCCCCTGACTTGGCCTCTTCCTTGCACCGTGAGTTCTTGTGCGGCATCCTCTCTGTGAGTATTGCTCCTCTCGTGGCGATTCGATTGATCTTTGCATATATATATATATATATATATATATATATATATATATATATATATATATATATATATATATATATATATATATATATATTTTAATGCTAGTTGCAAATTGATCATGGGCTTTGTTGACATGCTCGTGATGAACTCATCTTATCTTGAGATTGAATGTGATAGTTAGTTCATACTTGAGCTCTATTGTATTACTTGCTACCGTCAATATGTACCGTTAATTGGTTACTTTCGGCTGAGCTCATAGTTCATTTGCAAATTGATCGCTGGGCTTTGTTGACATGCTCGTGATGAACTCGTCTTATAATGAGATTGAATGTGATAGTTAGTTCATACTTGAGCTCTATTGTATTACTTGCTATGTTAATTGGTTACTTTCGGTTGAGCTCATAGTTCTATTGCAAATTGATCAGTTGTATTGACTAGTTTGTGATTCATCTAGTAGTCAGATGAGCTCATTCAACTTTTCATTTGCCATCTTGATCTCTGTAGTCAACCTCTGCTTGATCGAAGTTTAATCTGTTTTGCTACAGCTTGAGATCATTTGACAGCTTAAGCAAAGTATTGTTTAGAGCTCATAGTTTGAATTTATATTATCATATTCATTTAATGAAGAGTATAGACAATAGGATTGAGATGGCAAAGACTTGTTCTTTAGCTACTCTCTTCCGAGAGCACATAATATCATCAATCAATATGTTGGAATAGTGTCTGTGCACTGTTAATCTCTAGACCTTTTATTGGCTGAGAGTTTAATCCAGACGGTTCTTATTAAGAACCGTCTGTGATTCCTTC
Source organism: Phyllostachys edulis (assembly GCA_036346405.1). NCBI lineage: Eukaryota > Viridiplantae > Streptophyta > Magnoliopsida > Poales > Poaceae > Phyllostachys > Phyllostachys edulis. The sequence goes on from CM070566.1 coordinate 40,261,687, forward strand.
GCATTTCCTTAGAGAAGCTGATGGATTAAGGAGTGTTAAATTCTTTAGGAATTATGCTTTAATGCTAATTAATTTTGTTGGGATTAATTCTGAAATTTTGCTAAAACTGCATTTTTTACAACAATCCAAAAAGAAAGTTTTACTTGATTCTATTTTGTTTCTATGTTGGGATTAAACCTTTGCTTAGCATTTCCTTCGTCGATCATTTTACTTGATTCTAGTTCTATGTCTTCATTAAAGGCTAGTCTTCTGTACATGAAGCATTAAACCTTTGCTTAGCATTTTCTTCGTCGATCCTGACACACTTGAGTGTACCTTTGCTTCATGCCAATCCTCCACGGCATGAAGCGAGATGGTACACACCAAAGGTGTCGGGCTCAACAATAAGTAGGCGAGCAAAGATAGGCTCGAGCAAAGATTTGTATCACTAGTTTCTATCTATACAAAGATCACAAGAGAATTTGGTGGATTAAGGAGTGTTAGAATAGAAGCTCGTGGATTAAGGAGTGTTAGGAATGTTAGTAGTCTGTATGAGCTCATTCAACTTTTCATTTGCCATCTTGATCTCTATAGTCAACCTCTGTACTTCTTCCCGAGATTAATTGTTTCATATTTATCTTTGGAATGTTTGTAGTCAAGATGAGCTCATTCAACTTTTTATTTGCCATCTTGATCTCTATAGTCAACCTTTGTACTTCTTCCGAGAGTAAGTAAGCGAGATGGCAAAGGCACTGCGTCTTCTTGGCCACCGACGCCTTGCAGATGGAAGAGGCGCCGACGAGGCCGCCAACACCGACCCCGCAGATGGAAGAGGCACCGACGCGGCCGCCAACACCGACCCAAGAGATGGAAGAGGCGCCGACGAGGCCGCAGATCACCGTCGATTTATAATGACACAAGCGAGATGGCAGAGGACAATCGAAAATGCCTACAGACCGGCTGGTCATCACGGAGGTTAGTGACTTTGGGGTCCCTCTTAGTCCCAAGAGATCAGCGGCGAGATTCCGGACCACATGCGGGATACTTGCAAGGGAACAGTCCTCATCACCACACCAAGGTGGAAGGACTGACGAAAGAAGCGAAAGGCGTTGTGGGATGTAACTTTCAGAGAAGTTCACTATTCCGTAGCACATGTGGCACGCGGCGACGGACGGCGATGCTCACGATGGGTAAATCGTGGAGGACCTTCAAGAGCATTCTTGTCACGGCACGTGAACACGGGTCGACGCCTTCAGCAAAGATAGATTCTTGACGCGGGGAAGCATGGGACACCTTTGTGGCTATGAAAATGTTGGCGAATTTATGAGCAAAGTCGGCGCACAAAGCTCTCTAGACACGAAACACTCACCAAGACAGACTCGGCACCACTGGCACGCGGGTAAATACGAGGAATGGGCGGCGAGAAGGAGAACCCGCTTCGATGTCACAGACCTGCGTTCCCTAAGTGGTTAAAAGCGAGGGCACAAGTCTCGTCTTCGGCAACATCTCCTTCACAAACCCGCAGACTGTGAAGTGTCCCAACGTGTGGTAAATATGTCGAACTACTAAGTTGTTAATAAGTCCATAACTTCATAGTGCCTATAATAACGTGATGACCTCTTGCGGCGTGACTTGACTGCCCAAGCTTCCCAAGGCTCCTTCCATGGAGACAGGGAGAAGGATATACTATCTACGGCCTTGGGAAACAAGGAGCACCGGGTCGCACGCGAGGCCTTGGGGTTAACGTGCCTTGGAGTCATGGATTCGCGGACGACTCATCGCACGATAGGACTAGGAAGAGATCCAAGGCGAGCACGACAACCGGTTGGTGCAGATGATTACTAACCAATTTCAAGTAGGGATGGCAAGATTATGAGTCAAATGGATATACTCATGAGCGGTGGTCGCAAGTCGCCCCGCTAATTGGGAGACAGTCCTCCTCGACGTCGGAGTAGCGTCGTGTCCGCGCATAATTGTGAACCTGACGACGTCCGATTACCGATAGACGACATCAATGTAACGTACATCTATGGAATGCACCAAAGATAGATCTATAGGACGCCTTAGCTAATTGCGTATCGTTTTGTAGGAGCCGACGCCCTGTAAGCTCCAAGTGAGGATGGATGGGTCCCTTTGTATTGAGGCTACGCAGGGGATGGTGTATCCATACGAGGAAGGGGCAGTGTAGCACGGTGCCCAGCTGGCGCACGGTTACGCCAAGGTCCAGGTGGATATGGTAAATGTCAATTTCCGAGCCATCCTGCTGGAGATTTTCCCGAACGAAGAGATCACGACACTAGGGGATGCCGTCCTCTCTTTTATCCAGTGGCCCAAGAAGAACATCGCCCTGGACCCAGTAGTGTTGCGATCTGGACACGACCGTTCCTCTCCAACGGGACCCTCGATGACTCCACCTCATGTTTCGCCTCAGAAGGCCACCTCTTCGATTCCCGTGGAGAAGACGCCGAAGGAACAGCAAAAGCGTGCCGACGTATCGGTTCCCGAGTCGTATCACAAAAAGACGCTGCCAATCGCTTCTACGATGTTGGACACTGTAAGTGCGTACAATCAAGTTCTACATTCATCTAATACCGATAAATATCACAACTCATTGCTTATGTATAGATACATTTGCAAAATGTCCGGAATGGAAAGAACCGTGGGTTTCCTCAACCCACACGTGGTATCATTGCAAACCATCCAAGAAGACTCGCCCTTCGCCGAGAAATACATAACGAGGTCATTGCTTCTACAGAGGAACATGAAGTACATAGTGGTGCCCTACAACCAGGGGTAAGTGTCACTACTTGCTATACAAATTTCATTTGTACTTTATACGCAACACGAACTTAGGTTTAATGACTATAGCGACATACATGAGTAGGTACCATTGGATCCTTTTAGTTATTATACCCAAGAGGAACCATGTGATATACCTTGATTCCCTAAACCGCAACAAGCACGACTTCAGCATTCTAAGAGGAATACTCGAGAGGTATGCTCATTTCCTCCTTACATAACTCTATTGTAGTCTTCATTCATTTGAAATGGCCGAGGATAACTTTTTCAATCATGTAGGTCGCTCATCAATTATGTTGCCAACAAAGGAATATACGATGGAAAGAGCGCCTAACTAACACACAGATGGATTTTCCGAAGACACGCCACAAACACAATAATCCTATATCATACTTCATAATAACGCGTCTCGAACTGACTATACCTATATATGTAATTCTTTGCAGTGCCGCCAGCAAAAAGATGATGAGTTATGTGCAATCTACTTTTGCTATCATATGCAGCTAATCCTTAGAGCTAGGAAGAAGGATCCTGAGGTTTGTCAATCTCGAAATAATTATTTCCTAATTATAAATTTAAATATATATATATAGCTTACCACTTTACTCTTAATTGGTAGCGACAGGTCTTGGATTTACAATGTGATTCACTCGTTGCGGAAGAGATCAAGGACATTCGAGGGAAGCTCTGCACCTTTATCAACACGGAAATCATTAACGACAATGGAGAGTTTCACTCCGTCGCCAACCGAGAGCATCACCCCGCCGACACCTCTCAACGTAAACAATTGTAATCTAGTTGTAACTATAGCGACAATACTTGAACAAACACGATCTTTTGTGATTTATTTTGAGTAATGATCACTTTGAGTTGTCATGGCTTGAATCTGTTTTTGTGCATGCTTGAATCTGTTTTTGTGAATGCTTGAATCTGTTTTTGTGAATGCTTGTTTTCAGAGGGCATGGCTAGCAATTCCTGAGGCTAGCCAGGAAAACAACAAAATTATGGGCAGGGGTATGAGCTATCACAGACGGTTTTTTGTTAAAACCGTCTGTGAAGGCAAGTATCACAGACGGTTTTGACTGAAAACCGTCTGTGATCTGAGAATATCACAGACGGTTATCCAAACAAACCGTCTGTGATAGGAAATATGACAGACGGTTCTACACAAAAGCCGTCTGTGATATTCAGAAATCACAGACGGTTTTTATTTAGAACCGTCTGTGATATTCTCCGATCACAGACGGTTTTTATTTAGAACCGTCTGTGATATTCTCGGATCACAGACGGTTTTCAGTAGAAACCGTCTGTGATACTTGCCTTCACAGACGGTTTTTTAATAAAACCGTCTGTGATATTTCGTATCACAGACGGTTTTTTACCGTCTGTGATAATATCCTGTTATCACAGACCAACAAACATAGACGGTTCGGAAACCGTCTGTGATGACGGTTCCGAACCATCTGTGATGTGGCTTCCTGTAGTAGTGTCCACTTCCCGATCTGGTGGTATACCTGGAAGGTCTTCAGGAAAGACGTCAGGATACTCACACACAACTGGTACTGACTCCAAGGTAGGGGTGGCATCAGCTTGCAATGCACAAAGATGAGAATTGACTATCTTGGATTGAAAAATGACTGAAATGCCGGCTTCATTAGTTATAGAAATAGATCATCGAGCACAATTAATTTGCCCTTGATTCTTGGACAGCCAATCCATTCCCAAGATGACATCCAACCCTTTAGAATCTAACACAATCAGATCTGCCTGAAAATCTACCCCTTGAATGTTTATGTTGATGTTACGGCAGATTTGATCAGTTTTGAAAACTGACCCTGGTGAGTAAATAACATGCAGTGGGTGAAGTTGATGCATGTCCAACTGATGTTGAACAGCAAAGTGCTTACTAATAAAAGAATGGGATGCTCCAGAATCAAATAAAATAGTAGCTGAATTGAAATTAACTAGGCGCATACCAAGAACAACGTCAGGTGCATCAGCCGCCTCTTCAAAGAAGACCGTTCACACGACTCGGCCGAATGGATCAGCTTGACAGAGGTCTTTGGAGATGGTGCTGGATGCACAGCAGCTGGAGAAGGTTGAACAGGAGGCAACCCACATGCCTTTGCAAAACACTGGTTTGCGAAATGTCCAGGTCGTCCACAATGGAAACAAATCACACCAGGCCTGATATTGCTGACAATGGGTGGCCGATTCCCACCAGATTTGGGCTTCCCAGTGGGTGGAGGTGGACAAGGTGCAAACACAAGCGCCCTTGATGGAGCTGGAGCTAGCGCTCGAGAAGGTTGAGGCAACCACAAACGCGGTCTTATTGAATAGCTACTAGCTGCAAACTAGGTAGCCTTCTGCCACTTCCGCGATTCCTCCAAAGCCTTGCTCTTGCTCTCAGCAATAATGGCTTTGTTGACAAGGTGTTGAAAATTTCAAGTCCCGTGATCGCCAGGCCAATCTGTAGCTCTTCAGATAATCCATTCATGAAGCGGTTTCGACGACGAAGGTCAGTCGAAACATCATCAGGTGCATACCGAGCAAGGAAGTTGAATTCATGCAGATACTCATTCACTGTCTTTCGCCCTTGCTTAAGAGCGAGAAACTCCTGCTGCTTAATCAACATCACTCCTTCGGGAATGTGAGCTTCACGAAAAGCTTCCGTGAACTCATTCCAAGAAGGGACATGTCCAGCAGGCTGGATGGCAAGAAAGTTGTCCCACCAGACACTAGCTGCTCCATCCAACTGGTAACTAGCAAATAGGACTTTCTCCCTCTCAGAACATTGAGAAATTAGCAACTTCTTCTCAATATTCCGAAGCCAATCTTCGGCTTCTAACGGGTCTTGGGAGCTGGAGAACACTAGCGGGTTGGTTCACTGAAAATCAGCAAGACCCCCGTGCACATGATGGCCTCCTGCTCCGCCTGTTGGTGTGGAAATGGAAGAAGTGTTACGCGCAATTTGCTCCAGAATGCGCGTTTGGTCCATCCTGTTGTGCTCTATCTGCATGAGCACATCAGCCATGGTGGGCGGTGGAGGAAGCTCCTCTCCCTGGCGACCACCTTGTGGACCACGAGAACCAGAAGGTTCGGCCTGCTCTCCCTGAGAGTAGGGAATTGGGGTAGAGAATCTCTCTTCTTGTTGTGCTCGCGCGCGAGTAGTAGGTCCTGTCATACTATTGCCATACAATTGTTAGCAACATCACAAGAGTACACTCAAGCAAGCACAAACAAGATTTTAGACAGAAAAGTGGCGGGGGGTGTGGCCTGCTCCTGTCTGCTCGATGGCTTGGCGAGTGCGGTGGTGACTGCCCCTTCCGCCCTTCGGTTGCTATCTTCCTCCGCCATGCATTTCTTCCATTTTATTGAAGAGCTCATGACGGTGGAGATGGGCTTATGGGCCACCTTTCCGATAATGGGCCCTTTTGTAGTCCATGTGTCGCGCGCTGATGATTATTGTCTTGTTGACACCCTTGACCTAGCACTTGACCTCTGCGAATTTCTTAAAGAAACTGCGGAGGGATTCGCCTGGGCCTGCTTGATTGCAAACAAGTGCCCTACATCCTTCGGTTTGATGTAGTTCCCTTGGAAATTGTTGCGTACCAGGTCCCGTAGCTGCTCCCATGCGTATATGGACTGGGGGATGGTGAAAAACCATGTGAGGGCAGCACCTTTGAGGGCGAGCGAGATGCTCTTTGCCTTCATCGTGTCGTCCCCACCCGCGGCCTCTATTACTGTTTCGTAGACCTAGAGAAACTCCGCGGGGTTGGTGCAGCCTTCGAAGGGTGTGACATCTGGCATTTTGAAATCTTTTGGCCAGCGCGCTGCTTCGAGCCCCGTGCTCAACGGGGAATTGGGGTCTCCCCGGAACAAGGGGGTTGGTTGCGGGTTAGCGACCACCGCCGGAGGATCCGATGGCGGTGCTGGGATTGTGAGGCTACCTCTAGTGGGCTGTCGCAGGCTGAGCATCTCCCGGCGGAGATCAGCCAGCTCTTGTTGGAGGGCCTCGTAGGCCCCTGGGTTACCCTTACGGCTCCCGGGGGTGGGCCCGAAGGTTGGTGATTGGGGAGGGATGCTTCGGTTGGCGGGGCGTCACCCTCGACAATGCAACTGTGGGTGGAGTTGTTTGCTTCTTCTTCTGCGACCCGTGTGGCGGCTGCTGCTGCCGTGGATGCCTTACTCCGCTTAGCCCTCGGGGTGCTGGGGCTGTGGCCACTGCTACCGCTTCGGCCGCCGAAACTTTGGGTGCGGCCCTTCAGGGGGCCATCTAATACTTCATGTTTGTGACTTTCCTGCCGAACCCCACGGACGGCGCCAACTATCGTAGTAAAAATACCAGACAGTAAATAAGAGGGGCCCCTGGCGTCGGAGCGAGGGGCTGAAGGGTCCCAAGATAGGGGTTCTGGCTAAAAGTGTGCTTGTATTAATTGCCAGAAATTTGTATCCTGCCTTACATAATGGGGAAGGAGGCTATATATAGCCTATCCAACCGGGTACATAAAATTACACACACACCCCTACAAAGGTACAACTACCATAGGGGTAGCAGGGGTTTCTCCTGGCCTATGTGTAGCCCTCGGCACATGGTAGACTCTCTTGGACCTGGTCCACCCGGGTAGTGAGCCTGGTCCACCTTTATTGCGCCTTTGCTGGTGGTTGTGAGGCCCCTCCGGGGGCCCTCCTTCGGGGAGCCTGCGGGGCCCCCTCGGAGGACATCTTCGGAACCACCTCTGGGGCCCTCGGGGGCCCCTTCGGAGGCTTCGGGAATGCCTTCGGGGCCCCTCCAAAGGTCATCTTCGGGGTTGCCTACGAAGCCTCCGGAAGCATCTTTGGGGACCTCGGGGACCCCTTCGAGGCACCTCCGGATCGCTCGAGCCTCCTGAGCATCGCTGGTCCTTCGGAGACCCCTTAGTGCATTGCCTATGCCGTGGGGCCAGTGGGCCGCCCCTACGACACATACTTGTTATTTCAATATTAGTCAACTTCTTTTTACAAATTTCGTTGCAAACTATTACATATCGGTATTGCAAATAAAACTTGCTTAATGCTGACAATAACTTGTAGAGTAGGGCCTCATGCTCAATACCCTTGCATGTATTATTATTTTGAGATACATTACAAGTCTTGCTGAGTACGCAATGTACTTAATCGTGCTTAAATTATTGTTCAGATGATGAGGATAAGCCGATTCTGGACGACGCCTTATTTGCTCCCGATACCGGAGGGTACGGGGTCGGGTCTTGCTAGGGTCTTATCCTTGTCGGTTTCCTAAGGGTTTGGATGGGAATACCGCTAGACTTTTGCATTTAAGTTACTATGTTTTCGTTGCTACGTCTGATACGTGATCTTTTATTTGGCCGGTCGGCCTTTGTATTGTAAATTATGTAATCGCTTAAGTTATGTACTATATTGATTTCATGTTGTATGTAATTGTGTATGCCAATGTTGTGGACGTGTGTATTAGCCACTGATCATTGGACTAGTATAGTACACACACGAGGGTTTCGGGTATTCCATGCCCGCAGTCTGACAACCCATAATCATCTAGCAACCACACTAATTTTGAAGTCCACAATGACCATCAAGAAATTGACTTCCAACATCCGTATTCAAAATCCTTCACAAAAAAATTATTTGTATAGAAATAAATAGAATTAGGGGATGATTGCAAGAAATGATTTTTGGAGAAGTTTTGTAGGGAATGAATCATATGATCGAACCCCTTTGGATTGAAGGAATTTCATACAAGTTTTTTTAATAAACCAATTCCTATGGAATTTCATAGGAACATAGGAATGAGCCCATGAGCACTTTCGGGGCTAGAAATTCCCACAATAATCAAACAATCACAAAAATAGAAAATTATTTTAAATTCTCACATAAATTGAGAGAAAAAGATAAAGGAAAAGGAAAAGGAAAAGGAAAGATCTTATGCGTCCACAGATGATGTAACATCCCAAAAACCACATTTTGGGAAAGTATAATGAAAATAAATGGGATAATAATTTTGAGCATGTTTATGTGTGGGGAAAATATTTTTAGCATGATGTTTTACTTTTCCATAAACCAAATACTGAATTTACATGCAAATAGCGGCTAGAAAGAATTTTCGAGAAACATATAGAACATATAAAATTTGGGAAAATTTACACAAGAAACCATACTATGTCAGGAGCTTCCAAAAATATTTTAAATAAATTTTTGAGCTCGTTTGGTATGTTTAAAAATTCAGAAACCAGTTAGCCTTTCTAGAAAATTCAAAACCTATTTTGAATTTCCCGTCGGACCTTTGGGTTGAAACCCAATTCGGCCCATTTCACTCGTGTTCGCTGAAGCCCACTCTAGCCCCTACTCTCCCTCTCACTAACACTATAGCCCCACCTGTCGGAGCCTTTCTTCCACCTCACCTTTGTCTCCGTGCGCCAGGGCACCGCGCTTGTGCCTGCTCCGCCCACGATTCATGACTGCCACCCACAGAATCAAGCTCCAACTACCCCCATCACCTCCGCCTACCCTCACCATGCTAGCCACCCCGCTGATGTGCCATTTTCCCATGCGAACGAAGAGACCGAAGCTGTACGCGAGAAAATCATTCACGATTGCGTTTTCTCACCACTTCTCTCGGGCCAATCTCAGTCATATTTAAGATCCAAACCGCGTCACGAACTCCTCAACTCACCATTCTCACCTCCTGCCAAGAATGAAAGCTTCGCGCGCTCTAATTCATTAGGAACGAGTGCGTCCTTCTTGATGCCGGTGAGCAAGCCTCACACCGCTAGTTCCTCTGCTGAGCTTCCATGCCCGCGAAACCATGTCGCCATGCGCCCCTTACCTCACTAATACTCTTTCATTGCTTGATGTAGCCTCGAAAACTCCGTAGCATGATTGCACCGTCATCTTCTTTGTCTCCAGTGCGCAACCTAATCCAGACCTCCACATTTCCGATGTTCTGGTGAGCTTGAACCTCACCTAACCACGTCATATTGCATTTCATACTCCACTAATGCTTCTTCCTTGCTTAATGTGGACCCAAGCTCAGGGAATCACCGGAATCGAGTTTCTTTAGCAAATCCGGCCACTGCCAACTCCTTTTCTATTCATCGCCACTCCGGTGAGTCCCCGTCCGATTCCTCACATCTACATCACCCTCAGACTACCCATGAGCTAATGCACGCTCCTTTGTAGCCCCTCCATCGTCATAGAGCGCCAGCACTGAGAACCTCCTCTGCGCCGTCGTTGCTCTGATACCACCTCTGTCAGGACCCAAAAAAGCAATTCTGGACCCTCTGTGTATAATACACTAGTCCAGGATCACGCTAGTGCACACAATGTCAACACAGGTGAATATTGATCCACACAAGACAAAATAATAGAATAGACGAGTAATTTGAATAACAAATAACTGTTGTGACCTTAAGGTCGAGTTTATATTTATTAAGCCTCACAGGGCTAGCAATAATTAAATAAGCAGCAGTGGAAACAGAATAAACTCCAGTGGAAACCCATCAATTCACCACAGGCAACCGACTGGGATCAAGACCTAGCGATCAGCACCTTCGTAGAAATCCTCCTCAAAAGCGGGCGAAAACTCCTTCACTTTTGTTGATTGATTATAGCAAGCATGAGTACACAACCGTACTCACAAGTCATACCACAAAATGCAATGTATACATGATGGCTTATTCTAAAGGAATGGCTTATGTGGTTCTTTTGCAGAAATACAACATTTGCAATTGAATACGAATAATAGATTAAAACATGATTCAAAACAAATAGACAATATTAATTTATCAATTGTTTTCCCAACGAACACAAAGTCTAATCAAATCATTCATACAACCATATGACTTAGATCACACATATCCCTTCCCAAGTGTTTTATGAAAATCTAACCCTCTTGTGAAATCCCCGAGCATGTCCATGACCACAGACGCGGCTATTCGAATAGATTGATTAACACTCTGTAGAGGCTGTAAACTTTACCCACATGATATAACCAGTGTAGCTAGCACTAATCATAAAAAAAGTTTTGGAAACTTCATCTCAAACATTGACACTCCCGATGTGTTTTACTACCGGTACCAACGCCCACGGAGGAAATTAGTCTAACGCACACCGTTGGACAGGGTAGTGGTGAACCATCCCGCGATGTGAGTCGCCACGGAGACAGAAACACACCTCCATCCCGGTACAGAGCCCAACCTACAACCTGAGTAGTCAATGTCGAGACTCCACAACTTACTAAGTTAGGCCCGTCCCATACCAGGCATGTGGTCATACAGTTGTAGCTCAGTTCAATGGCGCACAAAGTTAAGTCCTTAATTGACTAACGCAAGACTTGCAATTTCTAACTAAGTAACCAATATTAAAATCCCACTCACTGAGCTCCACCATATCACAGAGTTTCCACCACTTGCCTCAGTCTAAATCTTTTCCCACCCTGTTGATTTAAGTGCAATACATACCATCAACGAGTAATAGCACACAGCGCACACAGTTTTATCACAAGGTTCCATAATCACTTAGTCAGATTCATATTTGCAACTTACATGAAATGATGACTCGTGGCATGGCTAAACAGTCTACTCGTATCTAACCAACCCACGTTGGTGCTACGATAATACCAACTAAATAATGAATCAATCTAGGGTGACAAAATATCATGACATAACAATAGATAAGGTGGATATAAACAAACAGGATTAATAACTAAACCCAAAAGCATTTGAATAAATACTTAAAGTAAATGCATTAATTTAAATCAAAGTAATTTTTAAAACTGGGTTCAATATGATCAAAGGTACGACTTGCCTTGGAATAGATCTTGGTACTGATATTGATGTTGGTGCACTCCTTCTTCTTCAAAATTCCCTGAAGAATCAACATCTACTCGCAAACGAAGAACATAAATAAAATAGAGAGAAAACAAACTCAAAAAATCGAATACAAATCTCAATAAAATAGAGCTCGAATTTGGAAATTTGAATGGGCTCAATCGGAGTTCGGATGAAGAAGATATGGCTCTCGTAATATCTAATCTAAAGAAAGTACTCAAAAAGGAATTCGAGTACTGTTCATCTAGCACTGTACATCGAGTACTATTCGTCGATTTTGACTACATGTGGTCGGAAGGAGGTTACGACTACCTAGTCGTAGAAGGCTACGACTACCTGGTCATAGAAGGCTACGACTCCCTGGTCATGGAAGGTTACGACTACCTGGTCTTAAGAGGGCTACAACTGCCTAGTCATGGAAGGTTATGACTACCTGGTCGTAGGAAGTTTCGACTCCCTGGTCGAAGGAAGTTTCAACTACCTAGTCGAAGGAAGTATCCAGCGGCGAGATGGCCAGCGGCGAGGCTTGGGTTCCAAGGGTTTCGGTGAACGGCGGTGCTTCACCGACGGTGAGTGGTACAAGCAGGTAGAGGAGGCTAAAGCGAACTCGTGGATGCGCTCACTGGTGGTCGTGGATGACGGTGATGGCCGGCGACGAGTTTTTGGCGACAAAGGGCTTCAACCATTGTCGGGATCCAACTCCGACGATGCTCCGGTGGCATGTAGAGGATCTGGAGGTTGCTCTGGTGACACTGAAGACAATGGCGTGGTCGACGACGATGAGGCGGCAATGTTGGCGGCGCAATTCGAAAAACAAGAAGCTCGGCCGAAACCCTAAAACCTTAGATTACGGTGGCGCTAGAGCTCTAGGGTCGAGGTGGCTTGAGGGTTTGGGATGAGGGCGTTGAGGTGATCCTCGGGGTCCTATTTATAGGGAAAGAGCATGGCTGAGAGGGCATATCGACGGCGGAGCCCTAAAAGAGTCCAAGATGAACACGAGTGAAATCCCGAGTTTGAAGGAGATACGAGATTTGATTTTTTTTTTTTTTTTGGTTTTGGATGCGGGGAGATACAGATGATCAAATGACGTAGTTTAGATAATATTTTATCGATGAAAAACCCCAATGTCCGGTGGAGCTCCTAGAAGCAGCAATGGCGGACAAGTCCGACTCAGGCGTGGCGTAGACGAAGGCAGTGAGGACGAAGGTGATGTGGCCCACCTAGCAGAGGGACAAGGGAAGTGGGCGCGGCTGAGCGGGAGATTGGGCCAAACCAAAGGGAGTGGGTCAGATCTAACGAGATTCGGTCCAAGACATTTACTGAGATTTGGAATAGATTTTCTAATTTAGAAATTACAGAAAAGGAAAAAAGCACTTAGAAAATATCAAATGAGCTCAGAACAATTCTAGAAAAATCTAGAAAATATATCTAAGCATATAGAATCCAAATAAAATAGTTTTGATAATATTTTTGTTGACATTAATCATATTAAATGGTTTTGATACTAAAAGTCCATATTAAGATTTGAATTAAAATCCAAATAAACTCAAGGGTGACTTTTTCAACTACTAACTATTCAAAGGATTTTTAAAGCTCGAAAAATTGGGATGTTACAAACCTCCCCCCTTAAAGGAATCTCGACCCCAAGATTCAGGCTAGCTAGAGAAAAGGCTAGGAAACTCGGTTTTCAGCTCTTCTTCACGCTCCCACATTGCTTCTCCTTCTGAGTGGTTGCTCCACTGAACCTTGCAAAAACGAACGGTCTTGCTTCTGGTCCGACGCTCTACGACATCCAAAATCTTGACTGGTTGCTCTTTATAAGTAAGATTTTCTTTTAACGCAAATGAATCCAAAGGAGTCTATTTTGTTGGCACACGGAGACACTTCTTCAACTCAAAGACATGGAACACATAATGCGCTCCTGCTAAAGACTACAGCAATTCAAGCTAATAAGCAACTTCTCCTAGACGTTCCATGCACAATCCTGAACGGACCAACATACCTTGGGGCAAGCTTCCCTTTAGCATGAAACCTTTTGACACCTCTCAATGGAGTAACTCAAAGATAGACAAAATCCTCTAGTTCAAAGCTGAGATCACGACGACGGTTATTAGCATAACTCTTCTACCTCGACTGAGCTAACTTTAATCTTTCTCTGATCATAGACACTTGTTCTTCTGCTTCCTGAATAATATCTTGTCTGAATACCTTATGCTCGACTATTTTTACCAATTTAGAGTGGTTCTACATGCACGACCATACAAAGCTTCAAATAGTGACATTTGCAAACTGGCTTGGTAACTGTTGTTGTAAAAGAATTCTGTATACGGCAAACTTTTGTCCCAATTGGTAGCATTAGCTAGAGCACAAGCTCTCAACATATCTTCCAATATTTGATTTACACTTTCAGTTTGTCCATCCGTCTGAGGGTGATGGGAAGTACTGAAATTCAGATAAGTTCCCAATGCTTCATGCAAACTTTATCAAAAAACGAGAGGTGAACTGAGATCCTCGATCTGACACTATCTTCTTAGGCACGCCATGCAAACTGATAATCCTTGACATATATAACTCTGCAAGGCGATCTCCTGAGTAGGTGGTTTTGACAGGCAAGAATTGGGCAACTTTAGTCAAATGATCAACTATCACCTAAATCGAATTGTAACCCGATTGGGTCCTGGGCAAACTGGTAATGAAATCCATTCCGATCTCTTCCCATTTACACTCTGGAATCTTTAGGGGTTGCAACAGACCTGCTGGTCTCTGATGCACTGCCTTTACTTTCTGACATACATCACACAAGGCAACGAACTCTGCGATTTCTCGCTTCAAATTTGGCCACCAAAATTTATTCTTAACATCCTGGTACATCTTAGTACTTCTCGGGTGAATAGAATACTTTGAGTCATAGGCTTCCTTTAAGATTAGTTGTCTTAACCCATCAACATTGGGCACGCAGACTCGTCTATTAATCCATAGTATATCTTGGTCATCTTTGTTGAAGTCCTTGAATTTCCCTTCTGCCATTTCGAGCTTGATGTCCCTAATCTCAGGATCATTTGGTTGGGCTTCACAAATCTGCTCCTCCAGAGTAGACTGTACTTCTAGGTTGGCCACAAATCCTTCGGCTACCACCTCTAGCTTCAGCTTTCAAAATTCATCATGAAGTTTTGGGCAATTCTCTTTTACTTCTAAAGTATTGCAGTAACTCTTGCGACTTAACGTATCTACGATAACATTGGCTTTTCTAGGATGGTAGTGGATTCCAAGATTATAATCCTTTATTAATTCCAACCATCTTCTCTGTCTCATGTTCGGATCAGACTAAGTGAAAATATACTCTAAACTTTTATGATCTGTGTATACCTCACAACGATTACCGATGAGGTAATGACACCAAATCTTTAAAGCATACACTAGGGCAGCTAGCTCTAGATCATGGGTAGGGTAATTCTCTTCATGAGGTCTTAATTGCCTTGACACATAAGCGATAGCCTTTCCTTCTTGCATCAGGATGCATCCCAATCCTTGACGCAAAGCATCACAGTAGATATCAAAATCTTTCTAGATATCTGGCAGAGTTAACACTGGGGCTGAAGTCAAATGCTTCTTCAATTCTTGAAAACTTTCTTCATACGCTGGGGTCCAAGTGAACTTTTGTTCCTTCTTCAACAATTGCGTAAGGGGCTTACCAATCGTTGAGAATCCTTCGATGAAGAGGTGATAATATCCCCATTCCCAAGAAACTACAAATCTGAGTTACTGTCTTGGGTTGCTCCCAATATAATACTGCTTTAACTTTACCGGGGTCAACTGCTACTCCCTCGGTTGTCATCACATGACCAAGGAAATCAACTTCCTTTTTCCAGAAATCACACTTGCTGAACTCTGCATACAATTGATGCTCTCTCAGTTTCTCCGGGATTAACCTCAGGTGCTCAGCATGTTCTTCTTTTGTCTTGGAATAAACCAAAATATCATCAATGAACACAACTACAAACTTGTCCAAATATTCCATGAATACTTTATTCATCATGTTCATGAAATATGCAGGGGCATTAGTCAGACCAAACGACATGACTAAGAACTCATAATATCCATACCGTGTAGAGAAAGTGGTCTTCGAAATATCCTTCGGGCAAATCTTCAACTGATGATAACCTGATCGCAAATCGATCTTTGAGAAGACTTTGACTCCTTTCATTTGATCAAAAAAATCATCAATTTGAGGCAGTGGGTACTTGTTCTTGATGGCGACTTCATTAAGAGCACGATAATTGATGCACATTCTCATGCTTCCATCCTTCTTCTTGACAAACAAAACTAGCTCTCCCTACAGCAACGAACTAGGTCTCACCTAACCTTTCTCAAGAAGTTCTCAACTAACTCATCGGCTAGCATCCGATAGGGTCTCTTAGAGATCGGTGATGTCCCTAGCACTAGATCGATGACAAACTCAATGTCACGGTTCGGTGGCATCCCTGGCAATTTTTCTGGAAACACATCTAGATATTCTTTGACAATAGGTACATCTTCCAAAGCACTGAGGTGGCTAAAAACTCCACCTTCTTTCCATTGGTATCCTCGATTATTACAGTTCTTCGGCCACAATCTAGCACAGCTTTGTGCTTTGTTAACCAATCCATACCAAGAATGACATCTGAGATCTGGGTGTCTAAAACAATGAGGTTGGCTAGAAACTCAACTCTAGCTCTAGAGCTTAACTTTGCTCCAGACGACTGGACTAACAGAGTATGCTTAAGATGCATAACTTTCAAATTGTTCTCAGTTGCAAAAACTCCAGATTTAAACGAATGCGAAGCTCCAGAACCAAACAAAATTGATGCAGGTACTAAGTTAACTAGAAACTTATCCAGTACGACGTCAAGTGCTTCTTGGGCTCCTTCCAGAGTGACGTGGTTAACACGACCTCTAACCACTGACTGCGGTGCTCCTCTGGATTAGACCTGTTCAAACACCGGGCCAGGCCAGGCTTCGGGCCAGGCCTGCAAAAGCCCGGTGATAAAACACCGAGCCCGAGCCTGGAATGAGGCCCGGCTCCAGTGCATTTTCCAGGCCCGAGCCCAGCCCGACACAAAATCCTGAAGCCCGAAGCACGGCCCGAAGCCCGATGGTAAATACAAATTACAGAATGAGATTGCATACAATGTCAAGCCAAAGTCAGAACAACATCATGATAATAAAATCAGAACAACTCATTACAACCAATTTAACTTCTTCAGCTTCACATCCGGCCACACTGGGGAGCACTGCCTGGGGGGAGAGCAGCCAGGGGAAGCGTCACGCCATCGCCTCGGGGGAGCGCAGCCGGGATGAGCGCCGCCTGGAGTAGTGCCGCCTAGGGGGAGCGTCGCCGGGGGAAGGAGGGTCGTCGGGGGAAGGAGCACCGCCGAGGGAAGCGCCGCCGGGGGGAGTGACGCCGGGGGAAGCATCGCCTGAGGAGAACACCGAGCGAGGGGGAAGCGCCGCCTAGAGGAGTCGCCGCCGGGGGGGAGCACCGAGCGAGGAGGGATCGGGAGAGGGGAGAGATCCTGGCCTGAGTGACCTCCTGCTGGGGTTGGGACGGGAGGATTAATGGCCTTATTGGCTAGGCCTTTGCCCTTATGGTGGCATGGACCGCATGGTGCACAAGTGCATGGTCATAGCGGTGTCTGGCTGGCAGTGGCTCAGGCTGGGCCGGGCTTTTTTTGGTTTAAAATTGCTAGCCCGAGCCCAGCCCGAAAATAATTCTGGACTTACTTAACAGGCCCGAGCTCGGCCTGAGGTAAAAGCCCGGCCCGAAAAAAACGTGTCGGGCTCAGGCCGGGTCGCCCATGAACAGGTCTACTCTGGATTGACCGGTAGCTTGGGAGGCTCCCTGGTTGCACTTAAATCAACAGGCATGTGGTCGTACAATTGTGGCATAGTTCAATGGTGTACAAAGTTAAGTCTTTAATTGACCAAGGCAAGACTTCCAATTTCTAACTAAGTAACCAATATTCAAATCCCACGCACTGAGCTCCACCATATCATAGAGTTTCCACTACTTGTCTCAGTCTAAATCTTTTCCCACCCTGTTGGTTTAAGTGCAACACATGCCATCAACGAGTAATAGCACACAGCGCACACAGTTTTATCACAAAGTTCCATAATCACTTAGTCAGATTCATATTTGAAACTTACATGAAATGATGACTCGTGGTATGGCTAAGCAGTCTACTCATATCTAACCAACCCATGTTGGTGCTACGATAATACCAACTAAATAATGAACCAATCTAGGGTGACAAAACATCATGACATAACAATAGACAAGGTGAATACAAACAGATTGGATTAATAACTAAACCCAAAAGCATTTAAGTAAATACTTAAAGTAAATGCATTAATTTGAATCAAAGTAATTTTTAAAACTGGGTTCAATATGATCTAAGGTATGACTTACCTTGGAATAGATCTTGGTACTAATCTTGATCTTGGTGCACTCCTTCTTCTTCAAAATTCCCCGAAGAATCAACGTCTACTCGCAAACAAAGCAAATAAACAAAATAAATAAATCAGAGAGAAAAAAATTGCAAAAATTAAATAAAAATCTTAGTAAAATAGAGCTCAAATTTATATGAATTTTTAAATTTGAATGGGCTCAATCGGAGTTCGGATGAAGAAGATATGGCTCTTGGAAGATCTAATCTAAAGAAAATACTCAAAAGGGAATTTGAGTACTGTTCAACAAGCACTCTATATCGAGTATTGTTCATCGATTTCGACTGTACGTGGTCGGAAGGACGTTATGACTGCCTGGTCATAGAAGGCTACGACTACCTGGTCGTGGAAGGTTACGACTACCTAGTTGTAGGAGTGCTACGACTGCCTGGTTGTGGAAGGTTACGACTACTTGATCGTAGGAAGTTTCGACTACCTGGTCGAAGGAAGTTTCGACTACCTGGTTGAAGGAAGTTTCCGGCGACGAGGCTCAGGTTCCAAGGGTTTCGGTGAATGGCGGCGCTTCACCGGCGGTGAGTGGTACCAGCAGGTAGAGGAGGCTAAAGCGAACTCGTGATGCACTCACTGGTGGTCGTGGACGACGATGATGGCCAACGGCGAGTTTTTGGTGACGAAGGGCTTCGGCTATTGTCAGGATCCAACTCTGGCGACACTCTGGCGGCGTGGAGAGGTTGTGGAGGTAGCTCTGGCGGCACTGAAGATGATGGCATGGTTGACGACAACGAGGCGACAGCGTCGGTGGCGCAATTCGAAAAACAAGAAGCTCGGTAAAGCCTTGGATTACGGTGACGCTAGAGCTCTAGGGTCGAGCTAGCTTGAGGGTTTGGGATGAGGGCACTGAGGTGATCCTCAGGGTCCTATTTATAGGGCAGGGGTGTGGCCGAGAGGGCGTATCGATGACAAAGCCCTAAAAGAGTTCGAGATGAACACGAGTGAAATCCCAAGTTTGAAGGAGATGCGAGATTTGATTTTTTTCGGTTTTGGATGCGGGGAGATACGGATGATCAAATGACGTTGTTTAAATAAGATTTTATCGACAGAAAATCCCGCTGTCAGATGGAGCTTCTAGAAGCAACAATGGCGGACAAGTTCGACTCGGGCGCAGCGAAGACGAAGGCGACGAGGATGAAGGCAATGGGGCCCACCTAGTAGAGGGACAAGGAAAGCGGGCGAGGGCAAGCGGGAGATTGGGCCAGACCAAAGGGAGTGGGCCGGATCCAAGGGGATTCGGTCCAAGACATTTACTGAGATTTAGAATAGATTTTCTAATTTAGAAATTACAGAAATGGAAAAAGGCAATTAGAAAATATCAAATGAGCTTAGAAAAATTCTAGAAAATATATCCAAGCACATAGAATCCAAATAAAATAGTTTTGACAATTGTTGATGTTGACATTAATCATATTAAATGGTTTTGATACTGAAAATCCATATTAAGCTTTGAATTAAAATCCAAATAAACTCGGTGGTGAATTTTCCAACTACTAACTATTCAAAGGATTTTTAAAGCTCAGAAAATTGGGATGTTACACGTGATTAGGAGATGTTTAGCTCTAAGTAACAGAGGTTAAAGTTGTTAAGTCTATGACACGTGGGCCCGACTGAAAACTTAGTAAAAAATCTAATATAAAACATATTTAGTATATGAGTCACTGGTATGTGGGACCACCCAATGTTTCCGGTTTTAAAACATGTTTTAAAACTGAGAGATTGACATGTGGACCCTAGCTGTTAGTAAATTAAAGCCAAAAATACGTTTAATCATTAGTTAATGATAAAATGAGTCTATGACATGTGGGATTGCCTCTGTTTTATAAATAAAATCAAAAAAATGTGAGTCATTGACAAGTGGGCTACATATGTAAGTTAATAAAATTCAAAAAATGAGAAAAAAATGAGAAAAGTCGCTTTTAGTTCAGAGAAAAATACGCTTTCTCTGTTTGAAAGTGTAAACCTCATAGAACTTGGAGGAAAATACGCTTTCTCTGTTAGAAAGCATAAAACCTCATAGAATACGCTTTCAACGGTACCTTTTTAATTTTTCTGGATTTTTCAAACCAGGCAAAATTAAAACGTTAATAACTTTTGCATAGGAACTTCAAATTGAATGAATATTTTTTCTAAATTAATATAAAATCATTCTCTGTCCGAGTATGCAAAAATATTTGGATTTTTTTTGCTGTTTAAATTAGTTTTCTATAAATAATTTGCTATCGGCTCTTTTTGAATAGACATCGATCCCGCAAATGAAATTTTCGACAATCCTCCGTCCTCATACTCTGAGATACCAAAAGGCAAGGACCTCCTTTGACCTTGTTGATCCTATTGTTTCCATTATTGTACTTCTTTTACAAAATATATTATGCAAGCATGTATGTTTGCTTAAAATTGCTATATTTAGGGAAAATGGTAGTTATATTCCTATTCAACACGTGATCCTCCTTGAAATATTGATATCCTTATTGTTGTAGGCATTAGGGTATGGTTTAGACAATAAATGATGTCGAATTGGGTATTTCAAATGCGAGTATCGCATATATGCTTAGTCGGGCCTTAGTCTTAACTAAAATTTGAGAGTGGATGAAATATTGAACATGATTTAGGAGATTTTGGAATAATGGTCCAGATAGGTTACCTCTATTAATTTTGTACAAAGATAAAAATACAAAACCTAGATTTCGACGCGGGGCGATTTATATTATGAATTGATGAATATGAGAGGGTTTCTCGCATGTAGATAGGGGGAGATCCTCGCCCGGGTCAATTAAGGACCGAACACCGATGAATCATATCTAAGCCTAAGTGTACAACCACATGTGCCGGTATGGGATGGTCTTAGCTAATTAAGTCATCGAAAACTAGCCTTGCATGTTGGTAGGCCGTAGTAGTGCGAGCAAGTGTGATTGCTCGAAGGGGCTTCCTTGACCGAGGCGTTGGGACCAAAGCCTTTCGACACAACGGTTAATGCCTCACTTTGACAGGAGGTACCTTAGATTGAAGTGAGGGTTGTCATTGCTGAGCTAGTGCAAGGTTAGGACTCGGTGATATAAAGACTTGGATACATACTCTATACTACATACTATAATGTTGTGTGCGGTGGTATCGATAGATGTCGGATAAACTAGAGAACTCGTATGTTGTGAGTAAAGTTGTACACCTTCGGGTATAGTCTGTACTTTTGCAAAAATAGTCTTATCGGAAAATATTAGGATGGATATTTTGATGTTGTTTAAATTGAGTGCTGTGTCTGGTTGAAAATAAGATGTTTATCGCAACCAAGGAGGGTTGTGATTTGTTATTTATCAAGTTACACACTTGTTATTCCTTATTTATTTAACTGCTCTTTAAACTTCCGTTGCAACATACTACACATTAATATTGCAAATAAAACTTGCTTAATGCTGAAAATAACTTGTAGCATAGAGCCTCATCTCTTGTTAGCCATGCATGTATAATAAATGGGCGTCCGGAAATTACACTGAGTTAGTTCTCTTCAATTTAATTTCCCAGTGGAATGAAACATTGGAGCGTATAGAAGGTAGATCAGAATGCGCATTATCAACCTTGTCCATAAGGCTCAACTGGTGATTATTGTATACTCTGTATGCAAGGCATGCATATATACTAGCTAGTACTCCAATCGATGGATTAAGGGAGCAACTTCCAAATTGCAACATTATTATGAACAGTATACAACATTTATTTTCTATAGATGCAACACTTGCAACATCCCCGAACAACGGTTGCAACATCCTAGGATAATAGTTGCAACATCCCCGGACAACGGTTGCAATATTCCAGGACAACGGTTAAAACATTCCCGGACAACGGTTGCAATATCTCCGGACAACGGTTGCAACATCCTTGGACAACGGTTGCAACATCCTCGGACAATGGTTGCAACATCCTCGGAGCAACATCACAAATCAAAACAAAGCATCTAAAAAATGCATTGAAAAACATTACAACATCGCCGTGAACCGTATAAAACATTTTTTTTATAGATGCAACATTTTTTTATACATATACAATATTTCATCAAAATCTGAAAATCAATAAAAGGGAAGAGGGAACCGGCATCATGTCCCAGTTTGACGCTGTAAAGGTTTGTTTCGAGTGGGTTCTCATCGGATTGTAGCGTTCGACGCTAACATATCGCTCCGGACACACTCATCCTATCATTACCCTAAGAAAAATTGATTGCACGCAGCGATCGTCATTGTGTCGGCACAAAGTTGGTTTCGCGAAGTTTCGTACGAATGGTGATCGACATACGTGGCAGCTCATCCCGTCAAATTCACTCTGATACGCTGTGCTGCATGTTGTCATGAGGTCAGTGCGCGTCACGTCACGTAATGACTTTCGAACGCTTAGTTTTGTAGTGTCCGACACAAAGTATGGCTCCGGACTTCCTCATGGTAACGTTTCCCATAATAAATTTATGATATACTATAAGTTTTACTGAGTATGTAATATACTCAATCTTACTTAAATTGATGTTCAGAGGATAAGGATGATCAAATGCCATATGACGTCTTCTTCGGTTCCGGTACCGGGGGTATGGGGATGAGTCTTTTTGTGGTTTACTCCTTATTGGTTGCCTGAAGGTTTGGATGAACATGCTGCTAGACATTTGCGTTTAATCTATAAAATCTCCGCTGCTACTTCTGATATTTGAATTTTTATTTGGCCGGTCAGCCCTGTATTGTAAACTATGTGATCTCTTAAGTTTATGTAGTATATTTTTTTCATGTTATATGTAATTGTGTATAGATGTGTATACCAATGTTGTGAGTGTATGTACTAGCCACTGATCATGTGACTCAAACGATACATAAACGATGATTTCTGGTATTCAACGCTCGGTCGGACATATAATTATAACGGATAGGATCTTGCTATCTACCAATTACGAAGGAGTTGACGTGCGAGGCGACGACGGCACACACATCCATTAGGATTATATATTCGTTTCGCCTTAATCGCGGCTTTGCGAGAACGGCCTAATCGAAGATCGTCATGCTAACGACGAAACGGAACTCTACACAGCTCCATGCATGCTTGAAGGAACAAGAATCAGCATGTAGCGCGCATACAGAATTTTGCTTCTAATTTAGCCCATATTTGCTCTGCGAGGCTAGGAATTCCCACGATACACAAAAGTAAAAGAAATGGATTTGCGACACTTATTCGTGGGTCCAAATTAATTACGCGAACCGAATGATTAAACATGATGCCCGGCTAAAATATCTAAAGATGATGACGCGTCCTGCACAGAGATGGCACCTACACGAGTTCCTCGCTTGCTCGACCTTTCGGTGAAGATGCCGCGGCGAGCTGATTCCTGCCAGCCTAACCTCGTTCGGAAGCTTGGATGCTCGATGTCTGTCAAGCTGCTCTTTCGTGTATGCACACGAGGTGTTCAGTGAAATGTTTACGGAGTAATTAGCTCGCTAATGAAGTGCTTCCGCTGCCCCCTCTCAATCACACGGAGGTTTTCTGCACGCCGTGGAAGTGGAACAATGTCTAGCTCACCGTCTAGCTGACGCATTCTTCAGACTTTGTCCTTTACGCAGCAGAAGGAAACAGCTGCTGCGTCAGGCCGATGGGGTCTGCTCAATCGAACAAATTATCAGGAGAAATCCCCAGCACCGTTGGTGAATGTCAGCTTCTACGGAATCTCCATCTGCAAAATAATTTCTTAAAAGGTAATATTCCATCACTCTTGGGTCAGTTAAAAGGTCTTGAAACTCTTGACCTCTCAAGCAACAATTTGTCAAGCCAGATACCCAAGTTCTTTGGGAACATTACTATGCTCCATTCTCTGAACCTTTCATTCAATAGCTTTGTTGGAGAAGTGCCAATCGTTGGTGTTTTCGCAAATGTTTCTGAAATCTCAATCCAAGGCAATGCCAAACTTTGCGGCGGCATACCTAATCTACATCTGCCTCCATGTACACCAAACAAAAAACATAAATTTCTGGTGGTACCTATTGTTAAATCAAAAACGAAATTGTTAACCCTGGTCTGCTCTCGAAAATCTTCTCCGTTTTAGGATTAAGAGACACAGAAATAAAAGCCCCGCAATCGAATTGCTCTTTAAGCTTCTCGTACACTAAATTAGCAAGAGTAGTCTTGCCTAATCCTCCAAGACTATCTTTACTTGTTTCTTTGATGGCTCTTCCCCCTCCATCAGCATCTTGTTTATAGTTGGTCCTGTCATCCTTCAATCTTGGCCCTGCACGCACCGCACCACACATCCAATGGTCTAGATCACAATTAATTGTGTTGATTATGTCAATAATGATTACTAAACACTAATCATTCGAACAAAATCACGGCAACATGCGTTCACGTGCGAGGCGACGACGAACAGAGATCGTGCCCGGCTCGGAAGCAGACTGCATGCCGCGTGCGATGTGTAAAGCCGCCGCGACCGCATTCAGGGCAAGGAGGTCTCATCTAGCACTGTGGCTCGCAAGCAGACTGCACGCAGAGCAAGGATAGACCAGTTCTCTGCCGCAATTCATTATGTGCTCTCTGTTGGGATAGTCCCACATAGTTATAGCCTTATAAGAGTAGGCAGAGCACGATTTATAAAGGTGATTTATAAAGGTGAGGATGTATTCACCTTACAGACTAGCTTTTTGAGGATAAATGACCCAAAACTCTTTGTTTGTTGCTTTGTAGTTGGACTTGCGAGTATAGCAGTCCAGTCGGAACGCTGGTTTATCGGTCCTGGTTCGAGGCGGATACAGCGGGCTGAAGGAGCTTGCTTGCTTATCTTGAGATTCTTGACACTGATCTTTCTCAGCTTATAAATACAAGCGAGAGCTAGCTCGTGCCTCTTGCATCCACTACCGTTCAGTTCCAAATTAGGTGGCGAGAGCAATGGCGCTGCTCTTCTTCTCGTTCTTGAGTCTCCTCTGTTCCCCTGCTGCTCCGCCGGGGAGGAGCAGTGACACGGCTGACGAGCTCGCGCTCCTCTCCTTCAAGTCCATGCTCTCCACAGGCCCATCCGATTCCGACGGCTTGCTGGCCTCATGGAACACGTCCGGCCGCTACTGCACCTGGGCGGGAGTCGTCTGCGGCCGCCGGCACCCGGAGAGGGTCGTCGCGCTGCGCCTGGCCTCGTCCAACCTGTCGGGCCGCATATCGCCGTCGTTGGGCAACCTGCCCTTTCTCAGGGAGCTGGACCTCGGCGACAACCGGCTCGTCGGGGAGATACCTCCGGAGCTCGGCCGCCTCAGCAGGCTTCGGAAGCTCAATCTTTCGAATAATGGTTTGTCGAAAGAGATCCCTCGATCGCTGGCAGAGTTGCCGTCAATTCATGTCCTGTCTGTGTCATACAATGAACTATCTGGTGAGATTCCACCTGCTTTGGGCAATCTCACCAACCTCCAGAAACTTTACCTCTTGGGCAACAGGCTATCAGGAGCTATCCCTTCATCTCTGGGGCAGCTGCCCAGTTTATCAATGCTCCAGGTAGGATTCAACAATTTAAGTGGGGTGATCCCCACTTCGATTTGGAACATTTCATCTCTGACGTTTTTTGGCCTAAGCAATAACCAACTCCGAGGTACGATCCCCCTCTTGATTGGCGCCAGCTTGAAAAATCTTTCCTATTTGAATCTTTGGAATAATGGTTTGTCGGGAGAGATTCCACCTGCTTTCGGCAATCTCACCAGCCTCCAGGATCTTGATCTCTATAACAACAGGTCAACAGGCTATCAGGAGCTATCCCTTCATCTCTGGGGCAGCTGCCCAGTTTATCATGGCTCTACGTAGGCCGCAACAATTTAAGTGGGGTGATCCCCACTTCTATTTGGAACATTTCCTCTCTAACGTTGTTTTCTGCCGATTATAACATGCTAAGTGGTATGATACCTCCAAATGCATTCAATGCCCTTCCCCTTCTCCAGGAGATATACATGAGCGACAACCAGTTTCGTGGCTATTTCCCAGTCTCACTGGCAAATGCTTCCCATGTGTCACTAATTGAGCTCAATAGTAACTTTTTCAGTGGCATTGTTCCCTCAGAGATTGGAAGGTTAAGAAATCTCAGTTTCCTATATCTAGGCGAAAATTTGTTTGAAGCTAAAGAACCAAAAGATTGGGAATTCATAACCGCATTAACAAATTGCTCCCAGTTAAAAAATTTGATATTGGATACTAATAAGTTAGGGGAAGCTCTTCCTAATTCAATTTCCAATCTTTCCACTTCGCTAACGAATCTTGACCTTTCATCCAACACAATCACGGGAAGCATTCCTAAAGATATTGGTAATCTCATTAGCTTACAACATCTCGATCTCTCTGACAACTCTTTCACAGGAGCCCTTCCCTCTTCCTTGGGAAACCTCACAAAGTTGTTGAACCTATATCTTTCGACTAATAACTTTACTGGTCCAATACCCAGCAGATAATTCAACATCCAAACACTCTCAATATTGTTTTGGGTATCATATACTCCATCCGTTCTTTTTTACTTGGCTTCCTAGAATCCGTGCGGTCAAACTTTCTAAAGTTTGGCCACCAATAGATTTAAAACTATCTAGATTGACTACATAAAAATTATATCATTAGATTTGTCGTTAAAAATACTATCATAATATTATAATTTTATTACTACATCTTAATGTAAAGTTATAAAAAGTAACGGTCAAAGCCGCATCTCGAAGACCGTAAAAAGTCAACAATATTAAGTAAAAAAGAACAGAGGGAGTAATAGTTTAGAGGGATCAATACTACAAGAAATAGGGAATCTCATAAATCTTGAAGAATTCCGTGCAGAATCGAACAAATTATCAGGAGAAATCCCTAGCACCCTTGGTGAATGTCAACTTCTACGGATTCTCTATCTGCAAAATAATTTCTTAAAAGGTAACATTCCAGCACTCTTGGGTCAGTTAAAAGGTCTTGAAACTCTTGACCTCTCAAGCAACAATTTGTCAGGCCAGATACCCAAGTTCTTTGGGAACATTACTATGCTCCATTCTCTGAACCTTTCATTCAATAGCTTTGTTGGAGAAGTGCCAACTGTTGGTGTTTTCGCAAATGTTTCTGAAATCTCAATCCAAGGCAATGCCAAACTTTGCGGCGGCATACCTATTCTACATCTGCCTCCATGTACACCAAACAAAAAACATAAATTTCTGGTGGTACCTATTGTTATTTCTCTCGTTGCAACACTGGCCATCCTTTCATCACTCTACATGTTTCTCGACAACCAATTTGCTGGGTTCTGGATCATTTGGGACTGTGTACAAAGGAGAGTTAGATGGTCAAGCAGGTAAAAGTTCAATTCTTGTTGCTGTAAATGATACGGCCCCAAGTGTTACTACAACTTTGCGCAGTGTTGTGCATGTGTACGAGGATGTCCGAGGCGAGCCAAGTCACGGAGCTAAAAAGAATTATTTCTACGTGGGTTCTCATATTATTCCAATTAATTGAGTCATATTCTTGTTGTTTATTAAAGAAAGTTTTCCTTTTATTTTAGATAGAAGTCTAGCTTTATTAGAGATTTAATCTTGAAACTGTCCATTTCGGATATTAGTTGCGTGTGCAAGTTTGTTTAGTCGGTTCCGAGTCCAAGTCAAAGAAAAGTGCGTGTGTTTGGCCTATAAAGGCTAAGGGCTATGCCCGCGTAAAGAGGAGGTTTTGGCATTGAGAAGTAAGTAATATGGGGCTGTTTGGATTGATGCCCTAGTGAGCCAAATCAAATTTTGGTAATACTAAAATCTGGGCAATGCCAATATCTGGGCAAAAAAAGTAGTTGGGTAGTGTTTGGTTTGGCACCAATATCTGGACAATACCAATATCTGGGCAAAAAAAAGTAGTTAGTAGTGTTTGGTTTGGTATTGCCTATATTTTGGTATTACCAAAATTTGGTAAGGTTGCTATTAATTGCATGGTTAGATTGATTTATCTATTTGAAATGATCATATTTCGTAAACCGAGTATCCGATTTGCGATCCGTTTGAACCATTGTGTTCCTCGTCATTTTATCAACAAAACAAGACCCAACTTGACATATTTTGGGGTAAAAGAAAATTGATGTCATGTGGGACCCACAGGCAATACCGATATTGACTAATATGTCCCTATTCACATCCAACGAAATGATGCCACTTAGCAAACTCATGGGCTAGTTGCCCTACCAATTATTTGGTTAGCTTTTTGGCCACCCAAACTTTGCCTAAGAATTGTGAAGAAAAAATTGGCTTTACCAAATTTTTGTTGGTAGTACCAAAATTTGGCAACAAACCAAATGCTAGCCAAATTTTATAGGCATTACCAATATTTGGTGTGGCCAAATTTTTCAAGGGCATATCACATATTGGAATCAATCCAAATACTAGCCAAATTTTTTAGACGTTACCAGAGAAAATCGCCAGGTGATGGCGGCACATCGTGTGTTTTGTGTTTTGTGATTTCTGATCGAGGAATCAATACGGTGGCGTGGAATTTGATCCCCAGATCAAATCTTTCGTGTCCGATCTACTGATCCCATCTGTCTTTCTTGCGCCGAGGAGCGCTCGGGAGAGAGAGCGCTTTTGAGTTTGTGGCTGCTGCATCAATTCAACGCCGGGTGAATATCTTATTCGGTTGCCTAATCCTGTTGATTACTCGAATTATTTACTGCCCTCTACTGCTGCTGTTTTCTGTTCGTGCGTGAAAGGGCTGCTGGAGTTGGCATCAAACGTCAAAACTCTGCTCTGCTGGTCGGCCGAAAGCCTCTTGGTGATTCAATTGCCGATTTGTTTATTGCTTCTCAACAGGACGTATTAATTGCTAGTTGGTGCTGCTCTTTTGGATTGGAGTGCTGCTGATTCAATATCAACTTCCGAATTGTTAATGCGTCTCACTGATATTATTTAGTACTTAATGATTTGAGTTGGTGTTGGCTGTACTCTCATTAATTGAAGAAAAGAAGTCACGTAGCTATTTGGCTAGGAGATATTTTGCTGGGTGTTGGTGACTGAGGCAAGGTGCACTGCTGATTGTGAGAAAAACCGAGAAGAAGTTATTAATTTGCAGGTTGAGTACTGTGGAAGATCGGGCAATCCACGGATTTAATCTCATCTAGAGGTTGATCCGTATCAGTAAAGGTACTAAAGCTTCAAACTCCTGGGGTACTCAAGAGTTTCACTGCCGAATGCGAAGCACTACGAAATATGCGGCACCGGAATCTTGTCAAGATAATTACAATTTGCTCAAGCATTGATACCAGAGGGAATGACTTCAAAGCAATTCTGTATGACTTCATGCCTAATGGTAGTCTGCAAGGTTGGCTACATCCTAACACAAATGACCAAGCAATGCAGAAGCACTTGAATCTGCGTCAAAGAGTGACCATACTACTTGATGTGGCTTGTGCGTTGGACTATCTTCACAGCCATGGGCCCACACCTGGTGTACATTGTGATCTTAAGTCAAGCAATGTGCTCTTGGATGCTAAGATGGTTGCACATGTTGGAGACTTCGGACTCGCCAGGATTCTTGGTGAGGGAAGCTCTTCTTTCCGGCAGTCGACGAGCTCGATGGGACTTAGAGGGACAATTGGTTATGCTGCCCCAGGTTAGCCTAAACTGTTTCGTTTTCTTTGTTTATACTTGTTTGCCATTATCGTCCTTAGTTCACGTGGAATAACTCATGAAGATGAGCAGAATAAATTAGTTTTCCATTATGGAACATATGGTTCTGTCTATAATATTAACTATACGTGTTATACGAAGTGTAATTTTTTGTTTGTCAAAATGTTTGACAGAATATGGTGCTGGAAACATGGTATCAACAAATGGAGACATTTACAGTTATGGAATTCTTATTTTAGAAACTGTAACCGGGAAGAGGCCCACTGATAGTATATTCAGACAAGGATTGAGCCTTCGTGATTACGTTGAGCAGGCTCTGCGTCATAGCATGATGGACGTTGTCGACGCACGGCTTGGAAACGAGCTTCAGACCGTGGATGATTCTTCCAGCAAGAGGAAGATTTGATTGCCTGATTTCGCTACTCAGGCTGGGAATGTCTTGCTCTCAGGAAATGCCATCGAGCAGAATGTCAACCCGGGATATCATCAAGGAACTGCATGCCATCAAAGAATCCCTTTCGTAGGGAATGCAGAACATGGAGACGGAAGAAATTCCACTTTTATATGGATTGTTTTCATGTGCCGATGATGTGTTCATGAATATCGTTGAGCCCCTTGTAAGTTGTGTTTGGAAATGATTCCTGCGCTGGTTATTTCCAACAGTTTGCATTGCAGGATAAGTGTGTTAAACGACATGGTCCGGTGTAATCTAGATTCTGCAGTTAGTATGTTGAGATTATATCATGTAATCTGAACCAATGTATGCGTTCTGTTTTCATTCCGAACGCTCATACTGTAGCATACTGAACGCTCACTTGATTGAGGATGGTTTGTCAATTTTACAATATACTGATGACACGATCCTCTTTTTGAGTAATGATTTGGAACAAGCTAAAAATCTGAAGCTTATTCTTTGTGTCTTTGAACGATTATCGGGTTTAAAGATTAATTTCCATAAGAGTGATATTTTCTATTTTGGTTCTGCCAAAGCTGTTGAACCACAGTTTACACATTTATTTGGTTGTGAAGTGGGTGCTTTTCCTTTTAGGTACTTGGGCATTCCTATGCACTTTAAAAAGTTAAGGAATAGTGATAGGAAAGGGGTAGAGGATAGAATTGAGAAAAAGCTTAGTAGTTGGAAAGGAAAAAATATGTCTGTGAGGGGACGGTTAGTACTTATTAACTCAGTACTAAGCAGTCTGTCTATATTTATATTTTCTTTTTTTGAAGTTCCTAGATAAGTCCTCAAACGACTAGACTTTTATCGATCTAGATTCTATTGGCAGAGTGACAATCATAAACATAAGTACAGACTTACTAAATGGAGTGTAGTTTGTTCACCCAAAGAGCATGGCAGACTAGGCGTTCCAAACTTAGACGCAAAAAATAAAAGCTTGCTTGGGAAATGGTTATTTAAACTGCTGAATGAAGAAGGTGTTTGGCAATCGTTGATAACGAGGAAGTATTTGGGTGATAAAAGTCTTTCGCAGGTGGTTAATAAGCCTGGGACTTCTCATTTTTGGTCGGGTCTTATGAAAATTAAAGATCAATTTCTTCAGTTCGGGTCATTCTAGGTTCAAAATGGAAGGCAAACTAGGTTTTGGGAAGATATTTGGTTAGGAGATTCTCCTTTGAAAAAACAATACCCTATTCTTTATAATGTGGTAACGAGAAAGGAGGATATTGTGGCAACTATTATGAGATCGACACCTTTAAATATTTCCTTTCGTAGACCTATTATTGGTCCCAAGTTATATGCTTGGAATGATTTAATTTTGAGAATTACTAATTTACAGTTAAGCTCTCAAAAGGATATCTTCAAATGGAATTTAAATAAATCTGGCCTGTTTACGGTCAAATCTTTCTACAGGCTCTAATTAGCAATTGTCGAGTCCCTATTAGGAATTTATTTTGGGTAATTAAAATTCCCTTAAAACTACAAATTTTCCTTTGGTATCTCAAAAGAGGGGTAGTTTTAACTAAAGATAACCTCCTTAAAATAAATTAGAGGGGAAGCAAGTAGTGTTGTTTTTGTATTAAAGAGGAAACAATTCAACATCTTTTTATTGACTGCCCATTTGCACATCTCACTTGGTGGGTTGTCCGTTGTGTGTTTAATTTATCCACCCCTGTGAGCATAGCAAACATATTCGGGAATTGGTTAGCTGGAATTCCAACAATTTTAAAGTCATAATTCCTGGTGGGAGCTAGTGCCTCATGTTGGTCTATCTGGTTATGCCGGAATGATACCGTTTTTAATAAAAAGATTGTTACTAATCCATTGCAGATTATCTTTTTGACTGGGCAATGGCTGAGGGCTTGGGCAAATCTGCAGAAACCAGACCAGAAGGAGTCCATGCTGGTTGGAAGTGACCGTCTGGAGGTTGTGGCGAAGCATATTTTATGTGCTCACGAGTGGCGATTTAGTCACAGGATTTGTAATGGTTGAGTTTAAATTTCAGTCATCATTTGCTTGTAAGGCTTCATGCCCTTTTTAATAGTTTGGTTTCTATGGTGTTTTTAACTTAATAATAAATTAGGCTATGTGTATCTTTGATGCAAAGGTCGGGAGAGGTTTTCTCTTCTATTATCTAAAAATATCCGGCAATGCCGAAGTGCATATAAATACATACGCAAGCCATCCTAGTTTTTTTTCAATGAAGTGCAAAAGCTTTGCACATTTTTTTTCATTAAGCCGAGGACAATAGAGAAACAAAATACAGACAGACAAATAGCGAGTACAAGATGAGAAAGAAACCACACGAAACGGCGATAAAAACGCTATCTAACTCAACCAGAAACATATAGCAAGCAGCGGTCGGTCCCCTCTCCGAAAAACGGATGATGTTGAACAGTGTAGTGACCGAGAAGACCTTCAGACCAATAGAACTGGCGACTGCTAGAGATCAATGGGTGCCTCCAGTCCAACTGCAGCCACCAGGCGCCAAGAGCGGTGCTCGTCAGAAATACGAAGAAGAAGCTGGTTGATAGAGGCGGCAACATTATTGAAAATCCTTTGGTTTCGCTCCTTCCAGATCATCCAGGAGACGAGAATTATATAGGAATCAATATCCTTCCTACATTGATTTTGTGCTGAGTTTCTGGCGCCAATCCAATCGTCCTGCAGAGTGGTCTGGCCGACAGGTATTGCGCAAAGAGATCCGACCTGACTTTCAGCAATCTCACCAGCCTCCAGGAACTTGATCTTCGTAACAACAGGATATCAGGAGCTATCTCTTCATCTCTGGGGCAGCTTCCCAGTTTATCAATGCTCCAGGTAGGCTCCAACAATTTAAGTGGGGTGATCCCCACTTCTATTTGGAACATTTCATCTCTGACGGTGCTTGACCTAAGCAATAACCAACTCCGAGGTACGATCCCCTCTTGATTGGCGCGACTTGAAAAATCTTTCCTATTTGTCTCTTTGGAAGAATGGTTTGTCGGGATAGATTCCACCCTTTCGGCAATCTCACCGACCTCCAAACAACTTGTTCTCGATTACAATAGGATATCTGGTGAGATTCCATTTAGGCAATCTCACCAGCCTCCAGGAACTTGATCTCTGTAACAACAGGATATCAGGAGCTATCCCTTCATCTCTAGGGCAGCTGCCCAGTTTATCAATGCTCCAGGTAGGCTCCAACAATTTGAGTGGGGTAATCCCCACTTCTATTTGGAACATTTCATTTCTAACAGTGTTTTCTGTCGAGTATAACATGCTAAGTGGCACGATACCTCCAAATGCATTCAATGCCCTTCCCCTTCACCAGAAGATATACATGAGCGACAACCAGTTTCGTGGCTATTTCCTAGTCTCACTAGCTAATGCTTCTCATGTGTCACTAATTGAGCTCAATAGTAACTTTTTCAGTGGCATTGTTCCCCCAAAGATTGGAAGGTTAAGAAATCTCAGTTTTTTTATCCTCTGGCACAATTCGTTTGAAAGTAAAGAACCAAAAGATTGGGAATTCATAACCGCATTAACAAATTGCTCGCAGTTGCAAATTTTGGGATTGGATCAAAACAAGTTTGGGGGAGCTCTTCCTGATTCACTTTCCAATCTTTCCGCTTCACTAAATTATCTTACTCTTTCATTCAACACTATCACGGGAAGCATTCCAGGAGATATTGTGTCGGACCCAGATTTCGCAAATCCAAATCCTCTGTGAATACACTGTGCTATTCCCTAGATCAGTAGATAGCACTCACAGGCACATTGTTGAATCATTCATACAAGGCGTGAACTAAAACATTAAATATATTACAAACATCAGAGTGACATAGACCACGTCGGGTCGAGTTTTACAAAAGGGGCTGAACAGGCCAAATTGATTAGATTACATGAAAGCAACGTAAACTACAGCGGAAGCAAAAGGGGTAGAGCTCATCTCCCTACAGGCAATCGACTGGGGTGACCTGTGTACGACTGATATTGACCAAGGGTTTGGGTAATATCGGTTGTACGCAAGTACCAACGAGTCCACTAGACTGAGGCGAGACCTAGACTACTCTTCATCATTTCCATGTCCATCGACTTCTGGGTCTTCATAATACGCATAGTCTCCTTCATCTGTAGCTTCTGAGGGTTTGGGTAAAAGAGCGAGGATGAGCACAACTTCCGTGCTCGCGAGCCAACACACAAAGCAATAAGATACATGCAAGGCTTAACAAGGGTGGATCGGTTCTTTTATTTGCTAAAGCAACATTTTCAATTATCATAATTACAAAGTCCTATCACCTAGCTTTTTAATCAAATTGCATTTTAGTAAAGAGAGTAATTGTGCAATATTTATATCAACAGATGTTACCTTTATGCTTATTTGATTGGGTTTATCCCCATATATTAACCTCACTGAGTTCAAAAACCTAGGGAAAATCCAATCTCAGGGCTAGGTGAACCCACCACATTTTTATACCACCCACAAAGGTTTTTGAAATAGAACTAACTCAAGTTAAGTTACCATGTCCGCCTCTGACCGTAGGCACGGCTGTTTAAATAGTTTAGACTCTGCAGAGGTTGCACACTATATCCACAAGAGATAGTCATACTCATTACCCCACATGATTCCTTAGTCATGTAGTTGAGCGACCGTTACAGTAACCTTTCTAATTATCTCGCCCCTTCCGTCGTCTCACCCATATGGGGTTACGCCCATACATTGCGCGGGATGTTTACCTCAGCGACTGGTGCAGTCGGATTACACCTCAGTGACTAGCAAACTTCACCCTGCGTCGGTGTCCCATTCAAGTTGGTTGTACCGTGCGCTTGCATGTTCCCTTTATCCTTCCAGCGAGATGACATTCAGGGTTTAATAAATTTACTAAGCCAAGTTGCATTTTGCAGACTTGTGGTCGTACTTGTTTTACATGGGAGGTCGTGACAAGATTAAGTCCTTAATCCATCCAGGTGGTTCATTCCACATTCTTACCATTTTCGTGCTTCGTTAGCACCCACCGCCTTACCATCCGCCCAGATGTGGCATTAGCAATTTACTAGGGTTTTGAGGAGTAAAACCAAATTATCTCATTTATTTTAGTCATGGACCTCCAATGACTGCCCAAACTATTTCATGTTTGAAGAGATGATGATTGGGGTATTTAATACCCCGATACTTAAGCAAGACTAGCATGTCGCTTAAGTACAACCTATAACTAGTATTTACCACATAGTTACCAGGGTGACAACGGAATAACATATTTAAATATCAATGGATGGCATATTAAATAATTAATCATTAAATGGGTGTTTAACTACCTTAAGCTTTAACATACATTTGCTTAAAGAATTAAAGCATGTAGTTTTAATAGTTTAAAGGAATATAATTTGCATAAAATGTGGGCTCAATATAATCAAAGTATTGACTCGCCTTGGTTATAAGCAAGAGGGTTTTGATATTCTTGTGCTTGATCAAGTTGGATGTCTTCTGTGTCTTCAAATCCTATTCGGACGAATATACCGGAAAAGGCACAAACAAGCAAAGAGAGCAAATAAGTACTAAAGGAACAATAAATGAACTCCAATTTAAACAAGACCTATTCCATTAGCAAGATCTTGAATTTACAAAATTTTAGAAACAAATTTCAGAATTTTTGGAGCTATAACGGAAGAGAACGGGATTTACGAAGATTGAGATGGAATTTAAAACCCTAAAGAAAATCAGAAAAAAGGGGGAGAGAGAAAGGGCTGACGGGAGGGGCCCACAGCGCAGTGGCATGGTTCACGAGGCAGCCGCGTGGACCGGGTTCACTCGCATAGGGCGCTGGTCCACGGGAACAGTAAGGGGGGCCTACTTGTCGGTCAAAAGGGGGGGGTTGAACCAGGTGATAAGTTTAATGGGTGCCATTACTGTGCGTGGGCCTAGCCGCAGTGAGAGCAATGGCTTTTAAGCTGACCGGTTAAATGGGTTAATGATTGGTTATACTATTAAGACCGTCATTAGGGTTAATTAATGGCGCATGAACAGTCGCCTATCCGAACTTGCCACACACAAGCGAGCTCACAGGCGCGGTGGCGGCTTGAGCTCGCCGCCGGTGAGGGCGGGCGCGGTGGAGGCGACCAGGCACTGGAACGGAGAGGTCTCGGCGAG
The DNA here is from genome assembly GCA_036346405.1 of Phyllostachys edulis. NCBI lineage: Eukaryota > Viridiplantae > Streptophyta > Magnoliopsida > Poales > Poaceae > Phyllostachys > Phyllostachys edulis. Next base: position 40,297,996 of record CM070566.1, read on the forward strand.
GCGAAGCTGGTGATGCGGGTGCGAGCGGCCGGAGGATGGCTGGTGCTGCGGTGCGGGGAGGATGAGCAGCGGCGGTGGCTCGGCCATGGCGGCGAAGGAGCTTCGGTGGTGGTTGGCACCGGGGAAGGGGAGCACGGGGTGGCGCACAGCGAGGCGGTCCTACTGGGTCAAGAGGAGGGCCGGAGAAAGACGGTGGCCGGTGGCGGGTGATGGAGAAGTCGGCGGCCGGAGGCGGTGAAGAAAGCAAGATGCGGCGGCTGCGGTCGTCCAGAGCCGAGGGGGCTTGAGGGGAAGTGTTCCTGGAGGTTGGTGGCGCACGGTGATGGGGGTGGCGACGCCAGAAGATGGCCGGAGCGGCGAGTCGGCTGTGGAGGCGGCGCCAGCCGAAAAGCAGAAATATGGAATTCTTCGGTGGACTTATGGGATCTTCAAGGGGGCGGTGTGGGGGGATGAGGGGGATCACAGGGACACTTAAATAGGTGGCTACGAGGGCTTGGAGCCGTTGGAGAGGGGCTTGAGCGTGCGCGGATGGTGATGGCAGCAGGGCGCTTTCTGCGCACAGAGGCGACAAGGCGGGAGTAGGTGAGGCGGCAGGGAGTAGGCGGGCACGAGGCAGCGGTGTTAGGGAGCAGGAGGTGCACGCGGTGGTAGAGGTGGCCAGAGGCAGTGTCATGGGCGGACGAGAGAGGGAGAGAGGGGCTCACAGGCGTGGGGCACGGCTGAGGGGACATGTCGAGGGTGAGGCGTGCTGACTAGGGTGTTGGCGGCGGTGCAAAGGGCAGGCAGCGGTGCAGAGGCGGTAGCGGGTGCCAGGAGGACAGAGGCGGCGTGGCGCAGGGAGTAGGAGTCACGGGCGTGGCTGAAGAAACAAGAAGACCGGAGGTGGCTGCCGAGCCAAAGAAGAAGAGGCCGAGGGTTGTGGCTGGGCCGAGCAGGCCAAGGAGGTGGGTCAGGGGAAAAAGGGGAGTGGGCCAAGGGGTTTGGGCCAGGTGGGCCAGGAGGCCAAAAGAGAAATGGGCCGGCCCAAGGAAAAACTTGGGCTGAGCCCAAGAAAGAAGAAGGGCCAACTTGAGAAAAAGGCATGGAATTCAAAAGAGAGAAATTCAAACTTGAATTTGAATTTCAGGATTCAAGGGTATTTTAAACACAAACCCTAGCTAAAAGAAGCTGGAAGGTTTTGGAAAATAGCTGATAATTTGAAGTACGGCAAAAAACCGAAAACCAAAATAGTAATTACTATTTCTCGTCCAAAAACGGGACATTACAAATCCTACCCACCTTAAACGGAATCTTGACCCCGAGATTCGAGCTGCTCCGGAAACAGGGACGGGAAATCCAACTTCAGTTGGTCTTCACGCTCCCAGGTGGCTTCTTTTGCTGAGTGGTGGCTCCACTGAACTTTGCAAAGGTGGATTGTCTGACGTCTTGTTCGCTTCTCGATGACGTCAAGGATCTTGATTGGATGCTCTGGATAAGTTAGATCTTGTTGAAGGGCATTGGCTTCAACGGGCGTCTGCTCTTCAGGTACTCTGAGACGTTTCTTGAGCTGAGAGACGTTAAACACGTTGTGGACGTCCGATAGGTTCTCTGGTAGCTCTTGCTGATAGGAAACTTCTCCACGCTTGGCGGTGATCGGGAACATGCCTATGTATCTTGGTGTGAGCTTGCCTTTCACTTTAAATCTTCGAGTTCCACGAAGCGGTGATACCTTGAGATACACATTATCTCCAACTTCAAAGGTTAATTCCCTTCGACGATTGTCGGCATAACTCTTTTGTCTGGACTGAGCTGCTTGAAGGCGATCTCTGATCAATCGAACTTTTTCTTCAGCTTGCTTGAGAGTATCTGGTCCAAAGATATATCCTTCACCTAATTCTGACCAATGCAGAGGAGTTCTGCATTTTCTTTCGTAGAGCGCTTCAAACGGGAACATTTTCAGACTTGACTGAAAACTGTTGTTGTATGCAAACTCGGCATACGGTAGACATTTCTCCCAGTCTACGGTAAATTCCAAAGCATAAGCTTGAAGCATATCTTCTAGAATCTGATTTGTTCTTTTTGTCTGACCATTAGTTTGTGGATGATAAGCTGTGCTGAAAGCAAGGTGTGTTCCAAGGGTATCATGCAAACTAGCCCAGAAATGCGAGGTAAATTAAGAACCTCGATCCGAGACTATTCTCTTGGGTACTCCATGTAAGCATACAATACGAGCTATATACAACTCTTCTAACTTGTCTCCCTTGTAGGTTGTCTTCACAGGGATAAAGTGGGCGACTTTAGTCAATCTATCCACTATAACCCATACCGAGTCACAACTGGACTTAGTTCGAGGTAGACCTGTAATGAAATTCATTCCAATTTCTTCCCATTTCCACTAAGGGATCTGTAGTGGTTGAAGCAATCCTGCTGGTCTCTGATGTTCAGCCTTGATTCGCTGGCATACATCACAACAAGCTACATACTCGGCGATGTCTCTTTTCATTCATGGCCACCAATATAAAATCTTCATGTCTTGATACATCTTGGTGCTGCCGGGGTGCAGGGTATACGCTAAGCTGTGTGCTTCTTTCAGAATCAAATCCTTGAGTTCCTTTTGGTAGGGAACAAAGAGACGTTTCCCATACCATAAGATTCCTTGTTGATCTTCGATCATCTTGGGGGCTTTTCCTTTTGCCAAGAGATGCTTGAATCTCTGGACTCCAGGATGTCCTTCTTGAGCGGTCTTGATCTGCTCTTCTAGAGTTGGATGCACTTCCACATTGTTTACAACGCCTTGTTCTATTAAACAAAGGTCGAGAGCTTCAAATTCCTTGTAGAGCTCAGGTTGATACTCTTGAATCATGATATTACTGCAATAAAACTTACGACTTAATGCATCAGCAACTACATTAGCCTTTCCAGGATGGTAATGGACATCCAAGTTGTAATCCTTTATTAGCTCTAACCATCTTCTTTGTCGGAGGATGAGATCGGATTAAGTAAAGATATACTTGAGACTCTTATGGTCGGTGTAGATATCATAATGATTTCCAATTAAGTAATGCCGCCAAATTTTTAAGGCATGCACTACTGCTGCTGACTCCAAATCATGAGTTGGATAATTGTGTTTGTGAGGGCGGAGTTGTCTTGACGCATAAGCTACAACTTTTCCTCCTTGCATGAGTACGCAACCAAGACCTTGCACTACTAGAGAAAACATCATCACAGCCGGTTCGAAACCATCATCACAGATGGTTTTTCGAACCGTCTGTAATTGTGTGTCTGTGATGACGTCTGTCATCACAGACAGTTGAAAATCGTCTGTGAAAAAACTATCATAGACAGTTCGAAAGTAGAGCCGTCTGTGATAATAGTTGTCATAGACGGTTCTACTTCCGAACCGTCTGTGATAGTATATTTTCACAGACGGTTCTGAACACGAACCGTCTGTGATACTATTACAGACAGTTCGTGATACGAACCGTCTATGATAGTATATTTTCACAGACGGTTCTGAAAACAAACCGTCTATGATAGTTTATCACAGACAGTTCTTGCTCAGAATCATCTGTGATAGTTTTTTCTACTGCAAAAAAAATACTAAATGCATAGAACACTATCACAGAAGCTCATCTACAATGTCTTAGACTGAATCATGGATTCATGGATACACTCATACACATACACTCATAAACTCATATACAACAGAAGCTCATATACCCAAGCCTCCCAAACAGGGATTCATGGATACACATACACTCAATCACTCATACACAATAGACGCTCGGTGTCGGAGGACTGGAGGAGGTCGGCGTCGACGTTGGAGGAGGACTGGAGGAGGTCGGCGTTGGAGGAGGCCAGTGCAGGGGAGGGGGTCGCGGGGAGGAGGCCGGTGCAGGGGAGGAGGCCGACACAGGGAAGAGGACGGCGCGGGGATGAGGCCGGTGCAGGGGAGGTGGCCGGTGTAGGGAGGAGGACGGTGTAGGGGAGGACACCGACACGGGGAGGAGGACGACGCGGGGAGGAGGCCGGTGCAGAGGGAGGACGCCGACACAGGGAGGAGGAGGACTAGAGGAGGAGAAGGAGGAGGACTGCGGGAGGTTGGAGGACCGGCTAATATATAGGGACTCCTGCTACTCCCGCGCACGCATTCAAAATTTTTGAAATCACACGTTGTGAATCACATATCACAGACGGCTCATATCACCAACCGTCTGTGATGAGGTACTTATCACAGACAATTCGTATCACGAACCATCTGTGATAGTATCACAAACGGTTCGTAATACAAACCGCTCGTGAAGAGTACTTATCACGAGCGGTTCGTAATATCTAACCGCTCAGGATCTATCACAAACAGTTCATGATCGAACCGTCTGTGAAGTAATACCTGAGCGGTTCCAAAGGAACCGTCTGTGATGTGGCGTCTAGGATGACATGTTTTGTAGTAGTGTTGGCGCGAAGCATCACAATAGACTTCAAAGTCCTGGTGAATGTCTGGTAGGATCAATACTGGTGCAGAAGTTAACTTCTTCTTTAACTCTTGGAAACTCTTTTCACGGTTCTCTGTCCATTCATACTTCTTTTCCTTTTTAAGCAGATGGGTCATCGGTTTGGAAAGCTTAGAGAATCCTTCTATGAAGCGTCTGTAGTATCCTGCCAAATCGAGAAAACTACGCACTTCAGTTACTGATGTAGGTTGTTTCCATTCCATTACAACTTCTACTTTGGATGGGTCAACTGCAATTCCTCCAGCGGATACAATGTGTCCGAGGAAACTGATCTCATGAAGCCAAAATTCACATTTACTGTACTTGGCATAAAGCTCATGCTCTTTAAGCTTTTCTAGGACCAAATGCAGATGTTCAGCATGCTCTTATTGGTATTTGAATAGATCAAGATGTCATCTATGAATACGACTACAAACTTGTCTAAGTATTTTATAAATATTTTGTTCATGAGGTTCATAAAGTAGGCTGGCGCATTGGTCAAACCAAACGACATGACTGTGAACTCATATAGGCCATACCGTGTGGTGAAAGCCGTTTTAGGAATATCCTCATTCCTGATCTTGAGTTGATGGTATCCTGACCTTAAGTCTATCTTGGAGAAAACTAAAGCTCCTGACAACTGATCGAATAGGTCATCGATGCGAGGCAGGGGATACTTGTTCTTGATGGTTATATCATTGAGTGCTCTGTAATCCACACACAATCTGACGGTGCCATCTTTCTTCTTTACAAAAAGCATTGGCGAGCCCAGGGGGAGGAACTAGGTCTAATGAAACTTTTTTCTTGCAAGTCTTCAATTTGTGTCTTAAGCTCTTTAAGCTCGTCGACGGTCATTCTATATGGTTTCTAGCAATTGAGGTTGTCCCTGGCTTCAAGTTGATTACAAACTCAACATCTCTGTCTAGAGGTATGCCTAGCAATTCTTCTGGGAAGACATCAGGGTAAGCTTGGACTACAGGTGTTGTCTCTAGGGACAACTCTTCAAGGTGGTGGATCGCTCGATCCAAGGGAGATGACCGATCTACACTAACCTTTATTGTGTTTCCTAGGTTCTTGGTGAGCACCACTTTTCTGTTGGCACAATCTATTAATCCTTGATATTCGGCCAACCAATCCATCCCTAGGATGATATCCAGAGTGTTGGATTCTAGCACAAGAAGGTTTGCTAGGAATCCGGATTTTTCCATAGCAATCTCTACTGTGGGACTTACTGAGGTAGCATATAGGGATCCCCCGGGTGAACTAAGTACCACTGGTTTCTTTAACTTATAGGTTGGCAACTTAAGCCTTTCAACAAACTTTCTTGATACAAAAAAGTGTGAAGCTCCAGAATCAAACAAAACTTGTGCGGGTACTGAATTGACAGGGAACGTACCCATTAGCACTCCTGTGGCATCTTGTGCCTCCTCGGCGGTGACATGGTTCACACAGCCATGGCTTTGTGTTGGGGTAGACCTTGAGGCTTGCGATGTCTGATGACTTTTGCTTGGAGCTGAGGTCCGGCCTTGAATTGGAGTGGCTCCTATGTTGAACTTGGCGATAGTGTTCTAACGTTGAGGGAACCTGTTGGCAAAGTGTCCTTTTTCTCCACAGTTGAAGCTGTGGAGATTTGTTGCTGGGTTGACTGCTGTTGGTTCTCCGGCAGGGCAAAGAGTGCAGAAACCACTCCCTTGGGGACGCGGGGCTAGAGCTGAACTTCTCTGTGGCTGGGTTGCAGTTGATCTTAAGCATGAGCTGCCCTGGAATGTTGACTTCTGGGGAAAGTTGCCTTGTGGCCTCTGGAATGCCATCTTTCTTTTGCGGCTGACCTCTGCAGTCTTCTTTTCATTTTCAAGTGCTAGGGATTTTTTCACTAGGTGATGGAAGCTGGGGAAATCATGAAGGATAAGCACGCATACCTTCCACAAAGCGGTCAATTTTCTCTTCTTCATCAGCTACATCATTGGGAGTGTAGCGGGCAAGCTGGTTGAATTTGGTCAAATATTCATTAACTGACATATGGCCCTGCTTGAGAGCTCTGAACTCATTTTTATTCAATCTCATGGTACCAGCTGGTACGAAGTTGGTTCTGAAAGCGGCTTTGAATTCAACCCAGGGAATTGGCTGCCATGCGGGTTCATTTTATTCTAGTGTACTTCAGCAACTTCTTCTACTGCGGCGCTAGCGGTGTGGGCTGGTGGTTCTCCAGTCGCAGATGCTGCTGCTTCTAGTTCTTCTGGTTCTTCTTCTTCTTCTTCTTCTTCTGACTCTGGACTTTCATCACCTCGGGTAGCGAGGTAATTTTCCCACCATGTGGCGGCGGCGCCTTTCAGCTGATGGGTGGCGAAGTTCACCTTGTCTTTATTTGAGCAGCGAGCAAGCCGAAGCTTCTTTTCAGTGTCTTTGAGCCAGTCTTCAGCTTCTAGAGGTTCATTAGCTGCTGCAAAGGTGAGGGGTCTTGTCCTGAGAAAGTCTGCTAGCTTGGACTTACGGCCGGCTGGTCCAGTTTGCTGATTAGTTAGCAAAGCCTGAAGAATCTGAGTCTATTGGAACATGACTTGAGCCATTGTTGGATTCGCTGGCGGCGGGGGAGGTAGATCTTGTCCACGGCCATGGCCATGACCACGGCCTCTTCCTCAGCCTATTGCATAGGCACCACGGACTGGGGCGGCGGCTCTTCTTGGCGGCATCTGAAGAAAGGCTGAGGCTTAGAGCTAGAGGGAGTATATGAGGGTTCACTAGCCCTCTATAGTACACACAGAAGAACTTTAAACCAACAAGAAGATCGAATAAGTACAATACAAAGCCTAGAATGGCTGCATTATATTAAGGGGACTAGGTGTTACATGACTCCTGAAACATAGCATATAGGCTAAGCTAAGTCACGACACAGGATACAAACACATTGTCTACAAAAGAAAAAAATAGAAAGTGCTTACAACCCAAAACACTGCCTACCAAGCACTGCTAGCTAACCTAGACTATCCTGACTACTCCAACATGACGATGAAGATCTCGTGGTCGAACTCTCCCTCCTAGAGAGGCAGGAAGTAGTGGAAGGGAGCTTCCAGCAGAAGATCCCCATGCATCTGACTCAGATGGGTGCAGGTGAAGTGTGCTGCGTCTTGGACGGCTTCAGAATAGCTGCTCTGGGGAATCACGGGTCTGAAGGTGTGAGCGATGAACTCACCCTCTCTGGCATAGAGGAAAACCTCCATGGCCCACGACTCTTGGTCAAGGGTCTGGGTCTTTCGGCCTCTAAAGATAGGATTATCGCGGTAATCCAAGTGCAGCATGAGTTGGTGGAGAATGTCCATGAACTCACTTCCGTCTTCTTCGTAAGAGACAAAGTCCCACGGGCCATCGGACGACAGGTTAGCCAGCTACAATTTTTGAAATAGGAGAAGATCACTAAAGATTTAATGAGTGTAGAGAGAAGTACAGAACTAGGAGTGATGAGAAGAAGCAATAAGTACTCTATATTTTGTCAAAGCTTTTCTTAACTTTTGAAAATAAGACCCAAGTCTTAAGGCGACGACCAATCTAACTAAGGATTCTACAGTCGTATGCTCTGATACCAAGCTCTGTTAGACCCGAATTTTGCAAATCCAAATCCTCTGTGAATACACTGTGCTATTCCCTGGATCAGTGGATAGCACTCACAGGCACATTGTTGAATCATTCATACAAGGCGTGAACTAAAACATAAATATATTACAAACATCATAGTGACATAGACCACGTCGGGTCGAGTTTTACAAAAGGGGCCGAATAGGCCAAATTGATTACATTACATGAAAGCAATGTAAACTAGAGCGGAAGCAAAAGAGGTAGAGCTCATCTCTCCACAGGCAAGCGACTAGGGTGACCTCCACCTGTATGCTTATTTGATTGGACTCTACAGAGGTTGTACACTACACCCACAAGAGATAGTCATACTCGTTACCCCACATGACTCCTTAGTCATGTAGTTGAGCGACCATCATAGTAACCTTTCTAATTATCGCGCCCCTTCCGTCATCTCACCCATATGGGGTTACGCCCACACGTTGTGCGGGATGTTTACCTCAGCGACTGGTGCAGTCGGACTACACCTCAGCGACTAGCAAACTTCACCCTACATCGGTGTCCCATTCAAGCTGGTTGTACCGTGTGCTTACATGTTCCCTTTATCCTTCCAGCGAGATGACATTCAGGATTTAATAAATTTACTAAGCCAAGTTGCATTTCGTAGACTTGTGATTGTACTTATTTTACATGGGAGGTTGTGACAAGATTAAGTCCTTAATCCATCTAGTTGGTTCATTCCACATTCTTACCATTCTCGTGCTTCGTTAGCACCCACCGCCTTACCATCCGCCCAGATGTGGTATTAGCAATTTACTAGGGTTTTGAGGAGTAAAACCAAATTATCTCATTTATTTTAGTCATGGACCTCCAATGACTGCCCAAACCATTTCATGTTTGAAGAGATGATGATTGGGGTATTTAATACCCCGGTACTTAAGCAAGACTAGCATGTCGCTTAAGTACAACCTATAACTAGTATTTACCATATAGTTACTAGGGTGACAACAGAATAAAGGATTCAAGTATTAATGGATTACATATTAAATAATTAATCATCAAATGGGTGTTTAACTACCTTAAACTTTAACATACATTTGCTTAAAGAATTAAAGCATGTAGTTTTAACAGTTTAAAGTAATATAATTTGCATAAAATGTAGGCTCAATATGATCAAAGTATTGACTCACCTTTGTTATAGGCAAGAGGGTCTTCATATTCTTGTGCTTGATCAAGTTGGATGTCTTTCGTGTCTTCAAATCCTATTCGGACGAATATAACGGAAAAGGCGCAAACAACCAAAGAGAAAAAATAAATACTAAAGGAACAATAAATGAACTCCAATTTAAACAAGACCTATGCCATTAGCAAGATCTTGAATTTACAAAATTTTAGAAACAAATTTCATAATTTTTGGAGCTATAACGGAGGAGAACGGGATTTACGAATATTGAGATGGAATTTAAAATCCTAAAGAAAATCAGAAAAAAAAGGGGGAGAGAGACAGGGCTGATGGGAGGGGCCCATAGTGCAGTGGCGCGGTTCACGGGGCGGCCGCGTGGACTAGGTTCACTCGCATAGGGCGCTGGTCCACGGGAACAGTAAGGGGGGGGGCCACTTGTCGGTCAAAAGGGGGGTTGAACCGGGTGTGAGTTTAATGGCTGCCATTACTGTGCGTGGGCCCAGCAGCAGTGAGAGCAATGGCTTTTAAGCCGACTGGTTAAATGGCTTAATGATTGGTTAGACTATTAAGACCATCATTAGGGTTAATTAATGGCACATGAACAGTCGCCTGTCCAAACGTGCCACGCACGGGCGAGCTCACGGGCGCGGTGGTGGCTTGAACTCGCCGCCGGTGAGGGTGAGTGCGGTGGAGGTGACCAAGCACCGAAACGGAGAGGTCTTGGTGAGGCGAAGCTGGTCACGCAGGTGCGGTGGCCAGATGATGGCTGGTGCGGCGTCGCGGGGAGGATGAGCGACGGCGATGGCTCGGCCATGGTGGCGGAGGAGCTCCGGTGGCGGTCGGCGTCGGGGAAGGGGAGCATGGGGTGGCTCATGGTGAGGCGGTCCTACCGGGTCAAGGTGGAGGGCCGGAGGATGACGGTGGCCAGCGGCGGGTGATGGAGAAGTCGGCGGCCGGAGGCGGTGAAGAAAGCGAGATGCGGTGACTGCGATGGTCCGGAGCCGAGGGGGCTTGAAGGGAAGTGTTCCTGGAGGTTGGTGGCACACGGTGACGGGGTGGCTGCATCGGAAGATGGCCGGAGCGGCGAGTCGGCGGTGGAGGTGGCGCCGGCCGAAAAGGAGAAATGGGAAATTCTTTAGTGGACTTACGGGATCTTCAAGGGGCCAATGTGGGGGGATGAGGGGGAGAACAGGGACACTTAAATAGGCAGCCAGGAGGGCTTGGAGTCATTGGAGAGGGGCGCAAGCAAGCACGCGAGTGGTGATGGCGGCAGGGTGCTTTCTGCGCACGGAGGTGACAAGGCGGGAGGTAGGTGATGCGGCAGGGAGTAGGTGGGCATGAGGCGGCGGTGTCAGGGAGTAGGAGGTGCACGCGGTGGTAGAGATGGCCAGAGGTGGTGTCACGGGCGCACGAGAGAGGGAGAGAGGGGCTCACAGGCATGGCGCGCAGCTGAGGGGACAAGTCGAGGGCGAGGCGTGCTGACCAGGGCGTTGGCGACGGTGCAGAGGCGGTAGAGGGTGCCAGGAGGCCAGAGGCGGTGCTGGGAGCATGTAACATCCTAATTTTCAGAGCTTTCAAAATCCTTTGAATAGTTAGTAGGGGGAAAATTCACCATTTGGTTTTATTTGAATTTAATTCAAAAGCTTTGTCGGTGTTTTAGAACCGAACTTACGTAAAGATTGTTTGATTCGGGGGGTCTCCTAGAATAGAATCACGCAGAGAGATTGACACGGGAATTTTTATACAGGTTCGGGCCTTCTCCGGAGAGAATAACAACCCTACTCCTGTGTGTGTATGGTATTGAGTGTATACTGAACAATCAGGGGAAAAACTCAGACTATTACAGATAGTGCTTGTATTCCTGATGGCCACATTCATCCTCCCTCTGATCGTTGCCCTTATATACCCGTGAAGAAGTAGCCGTTCTGCCCTGCTGAAGATGCGCCTCATTAAACCCAGTAATGAGCGTGTAATTGGCAGTAATCACTGGCGTAGTGGCTCCTTCACGTCGCTTGGCAGTTAATTATCAGAGATAATGGGGTATTAAGCGCTATTACTACACAGAGTAACAGCGCATACTAACCGTTTGAATTCCTTAATCAATTGGACCCACTTATCTGTAGGTTTAATTGATCCTAAGGTGGTCGTGGCTGACCTGGTCGTAGAAGAACTTACGACCATAACCTAGTCGTAGAAGAACTTACGATTAGGTGGTGGTGGTCGTAGAAGGGCTTACGACCATAAGATAGTCGTAAAAGAACTTACGACTATGGGGGTGATCGTAGAAGAACTTACGATCACCTGGTAGGCTTCTCCCTTGTAAATATAAGGGGTACTTCTGGGGTCCACATGACATCATATTTACCCATAATAAGAATTATAGATAAAAGATAAAATGAGGATTATTAGATCCTCGTCAAGCTTAATATTGGACCTTGAGTGTCAAAACAATTTAATATGACTAAATTCAACATGAACAATGGTCAAAACTATTTTATTTGGATTCTTTGTGCTCAGATATATTTTCTAGAATTTTTCTGAGTTCATTTGCTAATTTCTATTTGCTATTTGGATTTCCGGGTATTTTTAAAATAGAAAACCTAATATAAATCTCAGTTAATCTCTTGGGCCGAATCTTCTCAGCCTAGTTTCCTTTTCTCTCAAGATGGCTGCGTGGCGACTAATCGCACGTGACTACTTAGAATTTACCGCTTGGCAGTAGCCCTTTCGCTTTAGTCGTTGGATCGCTTTTGAACGGTCCGATGGAGTGGGCAGTTTGGCTGGTCCGAACATCGCCAGCAGTCTGAGCCGTTCGATCGTGCTTGGACGGCCCGATGGCGTTGGGCAATTCGGAGGTTCAAACATCACCTTGGGTTTGGACCGTTCGATCAAGGCTGGACAGTCAGATCGTTTAGCCCGAACATGCATCTGCGCCTTGCCTCACTGACCGGTGGGCCCCGCACCTTCGTCGTCTCTGAAGCCGTCTTCCTCGCGGAGTCTTAAGCCGCGTCCGCCATTGCCACCTTCTAGAAGCTCAATCCGACAAACAGATTCCCCAACTATTTGATCCCGAAAAATCTCCTCAAACTTGATCTTTATCTCTTCCGCATCATTTGGGATATGAATCGTATCTCGAATCCGTTTCTATCTCAAAAATCCGGCGAGCCCGTATCAATCCCGAATTGGGGATTCCCAAACCTAGTTTGTTTGCATGTAGACGTTGATACTTCAGGAAGATTTGAAGAAGAAGGAGCACCCAAAGACCAAGACCAGTACCTAGACCTTTTCCAAGGCAAGTTATACCTTTGATCATATTGAACCCAGTTTTCAAAATACTTTGATTCAAATTATTGCATTTACTTTAAAGTATTTATTTAAATGTTTTTGGGTTTAGTTATTAATCCAATTTGTCATATCCACCTTGTCCAATATTATGTTATGATCCTTTGTCACCCTAGTTTGGTTTATTTAGTTGGTGCTATGGTATTACTAACATGGGTTGGTTAGATACGATTAGTTTGCTTAGCCATGCTACGAGTCATCATCTCATGTGAATTGCATTTATAAACTTGACTAAGTGATTATGGAACTAGGTGATAAAAATGTGTGTACTATGTGCTATTACTCGTTGATGGCATGTGTTGCACTTAACCAATAGGGTGAGAAAAGGATTTGTACTGAGACATGTGGCACTGTGTACTGTTATGGTGGATCTGTGTTGGATGGGAATGATAGTTAGAATTGGAAGTATTATCTTGGTCAATTAAGAACTTAACTTTGTGCACCATTGAACTGAGCCTTACTGTACGACCACATGCCTGGTATGGGACGGGCCTAACTTAGTAAGTCATGGATTCTCGGCATTGATCACTCAGGTAGTAGGTTAGGTTGTGTCGGAATGGGTGGAGGCGTGTACTACTAGGTAGTCACATCGCGGGACGGTTCGCCGCTTCCCTGTCCAACGGTGTTTGTTGTACCATCCACTATGTATAGTTTGGTATGACGGTTTGTAAGCACATCGGGAGTGTCAATGTTAAGATGAAGTTTTCGAAATTTTTTTTATGATTAGTGCTTGCAACACTAGTTGTATCTTGTGGGTAAAGTGTACAACCTCTACAGAGTGTTAAACAATCTATTCGAATAGCCACGTCCGCGGTCATGGACATCCTCGGGGATTTCACACGAGGGGTAGATTTTCATAAAACTTGGGATGGGACAGCTGTGTGAGATAACTTATGCAGCTGTGTGAATAACTTGTTTAGAGTATGTGTCTTTGTGAAAACAACTGTTAAAATTATTATTGATTAATTGTTTTACTTAATGCTTTCAATTTATTATTTATATTCAAATTGCAAATGTTACATTTCTACAAAAGAACCACAGAAGCCATTTCTTTGGAATAAGCCTGCATCTATAAATTGCATTCTGTGGTATGACTTGCAAGTACGGTTGTGTACTCATGCTTGTTGTAAAACTTGCCCCAAACCTACAGAAGAGGAGTCTTCGCCTGCTTTCGAGGAGTTCTACGAAGGTGCCTGATCGTTAAGGTCTGGATCCCAGCTGGTTGTCTGTGGCGAATTGATGGGATCTCCGTTGAAGTTTATTTCATTCCGCTGTTGTTTATTTCTCTATTAGCCCTACGTGGCTCGTTAAGTTGTAAACTCGACCATAAGGTCAAAACCATTATTTGTTAATCAAATTACTCTTTTACGCTATTAATCGCTTTGTGTGGATCGATATTCATCTATATTGACACTGTGTGCACTAGCTTGATCCTGGACTAGTGCAGTATACACAGAGGGTTCAGAATCATGATTTTCGGTCCCGACAGAGGTGGTATTAGAGCCATACTGACTGTAGGTGTTGACCTTAGTTAGATCGGCCATTTGTAAAGAGTCCAAATTATTTTCTAAAGCAAAATTAACTTGCAAGATTAATCAATTGCTTAACTCCTCTCAAGTCTTTCTTGACTCATCTATTGCTGGAATTTTTTTTCCTCTCCCCACTATTTTTAAGTTGTCTTACCCTTGTATCTGTCTTGACAGATGCCTCTCCTTCAGAGTTATGGTGATCGCAAGGGAGGATATGCCGCTAAGCTTTGGAAGCTGCTACAAGTGCTTGGAAGCTTTGACCGTCCGTTGTACGTCGGCAACAACTGGGTTGTGAACGGATGAGACCGCGGAGTGATCTGTCGTCTGACGATCTACGCCAGGAGAGACACCAAGGTGAGCCAGCCTTTAAACATCTCCGTCCGGAGGATCACTTGGCTGGAAAGTATCCAAGAGTCGTCACGCTTGGCCATGCTGCGGATCTGCAACATCTACATGCGTGAGCTGAAGGACACCGTCTTTCGCTACCATCCCAAAGCTACAGCCGTGGACTTACCAGCACGTTACCCATCTACAGAGGGAGAAGGCAACGCCACAGTGGTACACCTCGCCCAGTTCACTGCCGCACAAGAGGAATCATTGGAGAGAGTCGCCACAGAGCTAGAATGTGTCTACGAGACCTTACAGAGGGCAGAAGAAAGGATCGCCATTCTACGAGAAACCCTCTACGACCAGCACGAGCATGAGGGGGATCAAGAGGAAGAAGATCCAGATGAAGGTCCAGTCAAGCCAGAAGAAGCCGCAGAGCCAGAGGAGCCAAAGGAGCCAGCTGCACCAGGGACGCCTGTTCCTGCTGCACCAGTCCTAGGGCATCAGAATCAGTTCACAAGGATGCCAGCTCACTTCCAGGTTTACAGCAGGCAGGAGCGCCGCCGTGGCTGTGGAGGCTTTCTTGAGTAGTTCGTTTAAGTTCCAGTTTAGTCAGGCTTAGCCAGTTTAAGTTTAAGAGAGTCGCCCTTTAGGCGGTAGTTTGTATGCTTAGGTCGTTGTTTCTTTTTGTGTGTGAGTATGAGCTACAAAAGCCCTTAGGCATTTGTTGCAGCCATGCTAAGACCTTAATAATAAAGGTGTTTCATTTGAGTTTCTTCAGCTATGTTTGTTGGGTTTAATCTACCCCCTCGATTAGTTCTTAACTCATCTTGTGCTTGCTATCTTATCTAACCCATGGAGCTTCACCAGATAGTTCAGACTTGTCAAGTCTTTATAGCAGAGCGCCTGCACCCCAGTCGGAAGAGAATGAGCAGACCCCCGTTGGAGCAAATCTACCACAAGCACCCCCTCTTGACTTACAGAACTTTGGAGCCTTCATGGCAGCACAAACACAAATGATGTACACCATGATGAATCAGATGCAGGCTATGAACAACCAGAACAACAACAACAACAACAACAATCATCACCCTGGAGCCCCAGTCGCTCATGGACACCATGGACCATCTAAGTTAGTAGAGTTCATGAGGACTCGTCCACCAACATTCGCTGGACATGTCTCACCAGTAGAGGCTGATGATGGGCTTCGTGTCATTGAAAGGAAGCTGTTGATCACTCAATGCAGCGACCATGAAAAGGTTCTGTATGCTAGTCACCAGATGGAAGACATAGATGTCAAATGGTGGGAGAACTATTGTGCCATGCATGAGATGCCGCAAAATATTTCTTGGGAAGAGTTTTCAATGGCCTTCCATCAGTACCATGTGCCGGAAGGGATAATTGATCTGAAGAAAGATGAGTTCCGCGCACTCAAGTAAGGAGGAATGTCAGTGACTGATTACCTGAACAAGTTTTCTCAGCTAGCTCGCTATGCTGCAGAGGACGTCACTACCGACACCAGAGTTGCTTTCTGAAGGGATTGAACACCGGACTGCAAGTCAGTTTGATTGCTCACACTTTTCCTGAATTTCAAGAATTGGTTAACAAAGCGTTGGTTCAAGAGGACAAACACAAAGAGCTGGAGGACAACCGCAAGCACAGGATGGTTTAGCAGGGAGGTCACCAGTCGCAACAGAAGGCAAGGACAGGTCCGTCTCAGTTCAATAGTTTTCTACCGTAGAATTCTTTCAGAGCACCTGCACCAACATCAGCACCTCGCCCAGCTGCTCAAAATTTTTGCAATCCTGCACCAGTCAACCCCAATCCAGGGAACAACAAATAGCATGATCCAAGAGTCTGTTATTCCTGCCGTCAGCCAGGCCACTTCGCCAACCAGTGCCCACAGAAGGGAACAATCACTCTAATACGTTTCAACCTTGGAGCTACACCTGCCAAGACCCCAGCACAGGGTACTCAATGAGTTTCTCAAGCTACTGGTAAGCCAGGAGGAGCACCGTAATCAGTGGTCAGAGGTCGTGTCAACCACGTCCCTCTGGAAGGAGCTCAGGAAGCAACAGACATTGTACTGGGTAAGTTTCTAGTAAATTCAGTACCTGCATCAGTTCTGTTTGATT
Organism: Phyllostachys edulis; assembly: GCA_036346405.1. Taxonomy (NCBI): domain Eukaryota; kingdom Viridiplantae; phylum Streptophyta; class Magnoliopsida; order Poales; family Poaceae; genus Phyllostachys; species Phyllostachys edulis. The sequence continues at coordinate 40,314,548 of CM070566.1, forward strand.
CTGGAGCTTCGCATTCGTTTGTTTCTAGAGTTTTTGCAACTAAGAATAAATTGAAAGTTATGCACCTTAAGCATACTCTGTTAGTCCAGACGCCTGGAGCAGAGCTAAGTTCTAAAGTGGGATGTTTAGGAGCTAAGTTACTCATAGCTGGAGTTGAGTTTCTAGCCAACCTAATTGTTCTAGACACCCAAACCTTAGATGTCATTCTTGGCATGCATTGGTTAACCAAGCACAAAGCTGTGTTAGATTGTGGCCGAAGAGCCGTGACAATTGAGGATACTAAGGAAAATAAGGTAGAGTTTCTAGCTACCTCAGTTTGTGATGAATATCTGATAGTCAATAGTTTGAAGACCGTCGCTTTGGAGGATGTACCGATTGTCAATGAATATCTAGATGTGTTTCCAGAGGAATTACCAGGAATGCCACCGGACCGTAACATCAAGTTTGTCATCGATCTAGTACCAGGGACAGCACCCATTTCAAAGAGACCCTACCGGATGCCAGTCGATGAGTTAGTAGAAATGAAGAAGCAGATTGAAGAACTTCTTGAGAAAGGTTATGTGAGACCCAGTTCGTCGCTATGGGGAGCGCCAGTTTTGTTTGTCAAAAAGAAAGATGGAAGCATGAGAATATGCATTGATTATCGTGCTCTTAACGAAGTCACCATTAAGAACAAGTACCTGTTGCCCCGCATCGATGATTTGTTTGATCAAATGAAAGGAGCCGGAGTGTTCTCAAAGATCGACCTGTGATCAGGTTACCACCAGTTGAAGATTTGTCCTAAGGATATACCGAAGACCGCTTTCTCAATACGGTATGGACATTATGAGGTTTTAGTCATGTCCTTTGGTCTGACTAATGCCCCCGCCTACTTCATGAACATAATGAATAAAGTATTCATGGAATATTTGGATAAGTTTGTAGTCGTGTTCATCGATGATATTCTGGTTTACTCCAAATCAGAAGAAGAACATGCTGAGCATTTAAGATTAATCCTAGAGAAACTCAGAGAGCATCGGTTGTATGCCAAGTTCAGTAAGTGTGATTTTTGGAAAAAAGGAAGTGGATTTCCTTGGTCATGTGATGACAGCCGAGGGAGTAGCAGTTGACCCTGGTAAAGTAAAAGCAGTGTTGCATTGGGAACAACCCAAGACTGTCACCTAGATTCGCAGTTTCTTGGGATTGGCAGGATATTATCGTCGTTTCATTGAAGGATTCTCATCGATTGCTAAGCCTCTTACGTAATTGTTGGAGAAAGAGAAGAGGTTCACATGGACACCAGCTTGTGAAGAAAGTTTTCAAGAATTGAAGAAGCGGTTGACTTCAGCCCCAGTGCTGATGTTGCCAGATATTCGCAAAGACTTTGATATCTATTGTGATGCTTCGCGTCAAGGATTAGGATGTGTCCTGATGCAAGAAGGAAGAGCTGTCTCTTATGCGTCTAGGCAATTATGGCCTCATGAGGAGAATTATCCTACCCATGATCTGGAATTAGCTGCCGTAGTGCATGCTTTAAAGATTTGGCGTCATTACCTTATTGGTAATCGCTGTGAAGTTTACACAGATCATAAGAGCCTGAAATATATTTTCACTCAGTCGATTTGAACATGAGACAGAGAAGATGGTTGGAATTGATCAAAGATTATAATCTTGGAATCCACTACCATCCCAGTAAAGCCAATGTAGTTGCAGATGCTTTAAGTCGGAAGAGCTATTGTAATGCTTTGGAAGTAAAAGATGTTTGTTCAGAACTTCAAGAGGAATTTCAGAAGCTGAAGCTACAAGTGGTATCTGAAGGATTTGTGGCTAGTCTAGAAGTGCAGTCTACTTTGGAGAAGCAGATTCGTGAAGCTCAACCTAAGGATTCAGTGTTTTCAGACATCAAGAAGAAGATGGCAGAAGGGAAGTTCAAAGACTTCACCATAGAAGATCAATACATACTGTGGATCAATGGACGTATCTGCGTACCAGATATTGATGGTTTGAGACAACTGATTCTGAAAGAAGACCTCACCTACAAAGAGCAGCCAGTCAAGATTTTCGATGTCGTAGAGCGTCGTACCCGAAGCAAGACTGTTCGTTTTTGCAAAGTTCAGTGGAGCAACCACTTAGAAGGAGAAGCAACATGGGAGCGTGAAGAGGAGCTGAAAGCCGAGTTCCCTAGCCTTTTCTCTAGCTAGCCTGAATGTCGGGGTCGAGATTCCTTTAAGGGGGGGGGCGGTTTGTAACATCCCAATTTTCAGAGCTTTAAAAATCCTTTGAATAGTTAGTAGGGAGAAAATTCACCATTTAGTTCTATTTGAATTTAATTCAAAAGCTAAATATTGGACCTTGAGTGTCAAAACAATTTAATATGACTAAAGTCAACATGAACTATGGTCAAAACTATTTTATTTTGATTCTTTGTGCTCAGATATATTTTCTAGATTTTTCTAGAATTTTTCTGAGTTCATTTGCTAATTTCTATTTGCTATTTGGATTTCCGGGTATTTTTAAAATAGAAAACCTATTATAAATCTTAGTTAATCTCTTGGGCCGAATCTTCTCAGCCCAGTTTCCTTTTCAAGACGCGGGCCCGTAGCGGCCTAAGTGTGACCCGCTCAATTTCCTTGCCGTATGACCCTTTCGCTTCGATCGTTGGATCGCTTTTGAGCGGTCCAATGGGTGAAGCGATTAATTTGGTCCGAACGTCGCTAGCGGTCTGAGCCATTCGATCGTGCTTGGACGGCCTGATGGTGTTGGGTAGTTCAGAGGTCCGAACGTCACCTTGGGTTTGGACCGTTCGATCAAGGCTGGACGGTCAGATCGTTTAGCCCGAACGTGCATCCGCGCCTTGCCTCGCTGACCGGTGGGCCCCGCACCTTTGTTGTCTCCGAAGCCGTCTTCCTCGCGGAGTCTTAAGCCGCGTCCGCCATTGCTGCCTTCTAGAAGTTCAATCCGACAAACGAATTCCCCAACTATTTGATCCCCAAAAATCTCCTCAAACTTGATCTTTATCTCTTCCGCATCTTTTGGGATATGAATCGTATCTCGAATCCGTTTCTATCTCAAAAATCCTGCGAGCCCGTATCAATCCCGAATTGGGGATTTCCAAACCTAGTTCGCTCGGGCCCTATAAATAGGACCCCGAGGATCACCAGCGCTTCCGCATCCTAGAGCCGCCACCCTTTTAGCCCCGTTTGCCCTAGCGCCGCCTCAATAAAGCTTTTAGGGTTTTTCGCCGCCGTTAGTTTTCTTTGAATTCGATGTCATTATCATACTGTGGTTGTGATCTGTCTTCTTTGTGTTCTCGTCGCTCGAGCTACCCCAGACCCTTCGCCGCCAATACCTCGTCGGAGCCTTCGTCCGACAATACCCGAAGGTCCCCGCCGCTTGAACCTCGCCGCCAGCCACCACAATCCATCTCAACCACCCGGAGTTGCACCCAAAGGTTCACAATAGCCTCAGCTTCACCCTGGTACCACCCACCGCCGGTGAGACGCCGCCATTCGCCGTTGCCGTTGGTTCCCCAGCGCCGCCGCCCTCGCCGTCATCCACATCAGCGCCAGCTTCGCCTCTGTGCTTGCGTGTCGCGTGTGTGGCGCCGCATCAGTGCGACACGTGCGCGTGTGTGCCACCTCACCTGAGCTAGATCCAGATCGGTTTGGTGAACCAAGTTCACCGTAAACCCAGTCGCTGACATGTGGACCCCACATGTCAGATTTCCTTTTATTTTTCTTATTCCCAAAAATCCTTTGCTAGCGTCACCCTTGCACAATAATCTGATTTTTCTTTTAAGAAATAATTTGGATTAATCTGTTAATTCAGTTTTAGGGTTTTCTTTAGATTCGATCTTCCAAAGCCCATATATTTTGCATCCAAACTCCGTTTGAGCCTTTCAAATTCCTAAATTCATCTAAATTCATCTAAATTCTAGATCATTTATCTAAGATTTTTATTTAATTTTTGGAGTTTGTTTTGCCTCTGTTATTTATTTGTTTTGTTTATTTACTTCGTTTGCGAGTAGACGTCGATACTTTGGGAAGATTTGAAGAAGAAGGAGCACCTCAAGACCAAGACCAGTACCTAGACCTTTTCCAAGGCAAGTTATAGCTTTGATCATATTAAACCCAGTTTTCAAAATACTTTGATTCAAATTATTGCATTTACTTTAAAGTATTTATTTAAATGTTTTTGGGTTTAGTTATTAATCCAATTTGTTATATCCACCTTGTCCAATATTATGTCATGATCCTTTGTCACCCTAGTTTGGTTTATTTAGTTGGTGCTATGGTATTACCAACATGGGTTGGTTAGATACAATTAGTTTGCTTAGCCATGCTACGAGTCATCATCTCATGCGAATTGCATTTATAAACTTGACTAAGTGGTTATGGAACTATGTGATAAAAATATGTGTACTATGTGCTATTACTCGTTGATGGCATGTGTTGCACTTAACCAACAAGGTGGGAAAAGGATTTGGACTGAGACATGTGGCACTGTGTATTGTTATGGTGGATTTGTGTTGGATGGGAATGATAGTTAGAAATTGGAAGTCTTGTCTTGGTCAATTAAGGACTTAACTTTGTGTGCCATTGAACTGAGTCTTACTGTACGACCACATGCCTGGTATGGAATGAGCCTAACTTAGTAAGTCATGGATTCTTGGCATTGATCACTCAGGTAGTAGGTTAGGCCGTGTCGGAATGGGTGGAGGTGTGTACTACTAGGTAGTTGCATCGCGGGACGGTTCGCTGCTTCCCTGTCCAACGTTGTGTGTCGTACCATCCACTATGTATAGTTTGGTACGACGGTTTGTAAGCACATCGGGAGTGTCAATGTTAAGATGAAGTTTCCAAAACGTTTTGTTATGATTAGTGCTTGCAACACTAGTTGTATCTTGTGGGTAAAGTGTACAACCTCTACAGAGTGTTAAACAATCTATTCGAATAGCCGCGCCTACGATCATGGACATGCTCGGGGATTTCACACGAGGGGTAGATTTTCATAAAAGTTGGGATGGGACAGCTGTGTGAGATAACTTATGCAGCTTTGTGAATAACTTGTTTAGAGTATGTGTATTTGTGAAAACAACTGTTAAAATTATTATTGATTAATTGTTTTACTTAATGCTTTCAATTTATTATTTGTATTCAAATTGCAAATGTTGCATTTCTGCAAAAGAACCACAGAAGCCATTTCTTTGGAATAAACCTGCATCTATAAATTGCATTTTGTGGTATGACTTGCGAGTACGGTTGTGTACTCATGCTTGTTGTAAAACTTGCCCCAAACCTCTGTAAGAGGAAGAGTCTTAAATGCGCTCGCTGAGGAGGAGTTCTACGAAGGTGCCTGATCGTTAAGGTTTGGATCCCAGTTGGTTGCCTGTGGCGAATTGATGGGATCTCCGTTGAAGTTTATTTCGTTCCGCTGCTGTTTATTTCTCTGTTAGCCCTGCGTGGCTCGTTAAGTTGTAAACCCGACCATAAGGTTAAAACCATTATTTGTTAATCAAATTACTCGTTTACGCTATTAATCGCTTTGTATGGATCGATATTCATCTATGTTGACACTATGTGCACTAGCTTGATCCTGAACTAGAGCAGTATACATAGAGGGTCCAGAATCGTGATTTTGGGTCCCGACAGAGCAGGAGTCACGAGCGTGGCTGAAGAAAGAAGAAGACCGGAGGTGGCTGCCGAGCCAAAGAAGAAGAGGCCGGGGGTTGTGGCTGGGCCGAGCGGGCCAAGGAGGTGGGCTGTTGAAAAAGGGGAGTGGGCCACGGGGTTTGGGCCGGGAGGCTGGGCCAGGTGGGCTGGGAGGCCAAAAGAGAAATGGGCCGGCCCAAGGAAAAACATGGGCTAAACCCAAGAAAGAAGAAGGGCCAACTTGAGAAAAAGGCCTGGAATTCAGAAGAGAGAAATTCAAACTTGAATTTGAATTTCAGGATCCAATCACTACTACAGAAAAGGCCTTTACAGACGGTTCAGAAACACCATCACGAGCGGTTCCGTGAGCCGCCCGAGTTATGGGTCGATAATGCTAATGGTCATCATGAGCGGTTTTTGAAAATCATAATACATACTATCACGAGGCGGTGCGTAGATGCAACCGCTCGTGATAGTCGACTACCACGCAGCGATGCGTAGATAAAACCGTGCGTGATATTCGACTACCACGCACGGTCCGTAGATAAAACCGTGCGTGATGATCGACTACCGACGAGCGATGCGTAGATGAAACCGTGCGTGATGATGCGACTACCACGCATGCATCGTGCGTGGTAGTCGACTATCACGCACGGTTTCATCTACTGCACTGCTGCGGGTAGTCTTTGCATTGCTAAATCTATTTACGTTTATTGGCTAGCCTCAGAAATGCTAGCCATGCCCTCTGAAACAAGCACATCCAATTCTCATTCATTTCGAAGCACATCAAAATTGCATTCATTTAGAAACAAGCACACATCCAATTCACAAATCAATTAACTAAATTTAACCATTAATGTACATTAATTTACACACATGTACCATTATGTTCAATCTATCTCAATCAAGTTCAATCTGCTACATCGTGGAAACTCCCATTTGGATTTATGACGTCTGCTTAGGGAATGGCGCAAGGTGTGATCGAATTTTTATGAGCTCGCTCTGTTCCAACGCATTTCAACGATGTTCGCAACTTTGTCGATATGAAGGTTAAATTAGGGCTTATATAAATTGGTAAGTATATATGAAATAATTGTTGAAAGATTGACAAACCCGAGGATCATTGGTGATCGCGAACCGATGAGTAGTTGCATGTTGTGGCAAACATAGTATCCACAGACGTTATGACCGTGATTACCGGTGGCCCGCAAAAATAAAATTGGTTAGTTCGAGAGGCATTGCTACGAAGTGTTATATAGGATTAATGTGTACTAGCTAGCAAGTACCGGAATGTTTGATCATGTTGCGGCGTCCTTCCCTTGATATTCCATCCTTTAGCATGTAACACGTCGAACACCCTCGTGACTCCAAGAAGTTAGCCTTAGCCATTGCAAAGGAAGGAAAGACTACAATAGAGTTTCTATGGAGGAAATGTGTTTACGATGAATAAACTCCGGATAGTTGTGAAGTTGTGAGTGGCCCTCTGAGGGAATCTAGGTATATTACGTATTTCGTTTTGGTATAATTACAATTAGAATCCAATGGAACCTACACGGTATGTCGGCATGGTCATTAAACCTAAGTTCATGTTGCTTATAAAGTACAAATCAACAAGTATAGCCAGTAGTGCAACACTACTTACTTCTGGTTGTAGGGCAAAAGTATGAATTCCTTGTTGCGGTGAGCCATGAAAAAATCTATAACGTAATTCTCGACGAATGTTGCATTCGCCGTGATGCTTTGCTCGGAGACAACGTGTGGGTCGAGGAAACCTATCGGTGATTTCCTTCTTTCGGATTCACAGATCATGTATCTATTATACAAAAGCTAGGAGTTATATATAACATTTATCGATATTACACGAACATTGACCGTGATTGTACACACTTACGATTGTCCAAAGATCGTATGATTGAGACGTCGAGCTCGTCGAGGTTGAAGAGACAGAACAAGTCGTCGAAGGTCACCGTGAAGACATCGTCTTGATACACGTGGTTAAAATGATGCTCCTTGAACTTGACGATGACACCCGAGCATCGTTGATCAACCGGCTTGTTGGGTATTCCATGTACCATGCATGCAATTCCGTGCAATCCGGTCCTAGGGTAGGGTTGTCTAACTTCTCGAGCAACGGCTCGCTGGCTTGTATTTCCGACCAACGGCAAGAAGGGATATCGAGAGGACTCGAAAGTCTTGATTTGCCCTTGCCCTTGCTGCCTCGCTTTGTATAGGTTAACTTCACAAGAGTCGATCGAGCACGAGGTGTAGATGCATGTGATCGGCGGGCCCTTGCCATGTCGGTCTGAGTAACCGGTGCGGTCAGTCCGTGGACTTGATGCCGTTGCAGGACATTCCCGTGAAGTTGACACCGGAGCAGGTAGCTCCAGGCAGATGTCCTCCTTGGGCCACTGGATGAATGTTCCAACGGCTTGCCCTAGAGTCATGACCTCATCGTTTGGGGGAATTTTCAGCGGGACGGCCTCGAAATTGGCACAAACACCGTCCACATTCACTTTTGCGAAACCCGGCGCTAGATTTGCACCGTGCACCAAAGCTCCGACACCGGATGGATACACCTGGCCCCAAGCAGCATCTAGGGCAACAGAGACATATCTCACTTGAGCTTGCGCCGTAGCCACCCACGTACATAACGATACAAAATTAGCTACTCCAACAGCCTATCAATGGATTGAGCATTCCGAGATAATAATTATTACCGGATGTCATCGACGGAAAATCTGTCATCACCTATTGTGGTAGGGTTAGGGTTGACGCGCACTACTCGGATGTTTAGAAATTTGGTTAGCGGTATAGTAGGGGTAGGGGCTTCCAACCGACTTGGCATTTGCAATCCCTTAATCCTTTCCTCAAAGGCCTCTATCCGCTTTTGCTCGAGCATACGAATCCTTTCCTCAAAGGATTGATTGAATTTTCGATGAGCTCATCTCGAGGGATGCACGAAGATCCTCTCGTAGCTTTGCATCGTGCTCGGCTTTGGCTCTCTTCCTACTCCGGTACGATCCGGAGTCCGCTTGGAACCATTGTTCCTATGTAACAAAAACACCAGTGCCTCTCGTGCGACCCGGATGCTCATTGTTTCCTAGGGCCGCAGAGAGTATATCTTTCTCCCTATCTGCCTGGAATGAGCCTTGGGAAGATTGTGCACTCAACGTTATCTGCAATATAGCCCGACATGTCATTTCACTTCCTATGAAGTTATGGAGTAATTACAAACTAGGTAGTTCGATATCTTACCAAGCGTTGGGACACTTCCTGGTCTTCGGGGTTTGGAAAGTACACTTCCCCCGTAGGCCGAATACATAACCTCGCAAATAACCACTGTCGGGCGCGCACATTAGTGATCTCGGGAAATAGCAGGGAGAGATTCAAAGCGCTTTTCGCTTGTTCTGATCCCTCCATATCGGGGCTTTACCCGCATACCCAGCGGTGCCGAGTCTGTGGGGGTGCTTGTTTTTTGCCTGGAGGGCCGTGTGCGCCGCACTTTCACTCTTAAATTCATCTGTCGTCTTCTTCGCCACAAACTCGGCCCAGACTCTTCCAAGAATAGATACTTATGGAAGGGCGGCAGATCCTTCTCCACGTAGTTCTTGACAAGCGTGCTCTTGAAGTTCTTCACGCTTTGCACGCAGAGTAACGCAGCGTGTCGTCGCACGGAGTCGGGAGTTCTTAGGGATCTCGAGCGATGCGAAATTTCCGCCCGGCCTGGCGGTTTTCGATGGTCGGGCACCACCTTCCACGAATCATAGGTGATCTTGACCCGTTCCGTGCAACTATTTCGACCATTCTCCGGAATGCGGACGCCGCTTTCGGCGAGGATTGATAGGGTCCTGCATCGATCGACCTCCGTGATGGTAAATCGCCCGTGGGCCTTTTCGATATTCCTCTTCTTCTACCGCGGTTGGATATTGTTCGAGAGGATGGTGCATCATCGAGACATGAGGCGGCGATGACTCGTAATGAGCGGAAGACATCTTCACAAGAAATAGAATTATCATTGCAATGTATTCGATGGCGATATCAAAACAAATACCATATGAATAACTGACTAGAACAAATACAAATTCCTAAAACATGTACAATTATCATGAAGGACCATGATAGATTATTGATAGAAATAGTTAGGGAAAGGGGCGTGGGGGTCGATCGGTAACTCGGCATTGGTTACCTTTGGGCGTCGACGAGACGGACGAGACAGGAGCAAGCGATCAAGGAGGCGGTGGCGTCGAAGGGGAGGCGGGCTCGGGGAACCACGCGGGCTGAGGAGGAAGCTCGGCGGGCTCGGGGAGACGCCGGCCGGGCGGGAGGAGGAGGCGTCGGCGAGGATCGGGGGGAGAATGGCCTGCTCGAGGAGGGCGTCGAGGACGGTGGCGACAGGCTCGGGGAGGAGGAGCGAGAGGAGTTGAGAAACTTAATCGTTTGAGAGTGGCGGCGCGGCAAACCCTAGCTAGAGTCCGAATGTAAATAGGGATGGACATCACGAGACGGTTCTAAATTAGAACCGCTCAGTGATACATTACTATCACTGAGCGGTTCTAACTTAGAACCGCTCGTGATATGTGATGAATCACTGAGCGGTTTTAATAAACAACCGTCGTGATATATGATATCACGACGGTTCTAACTTAGAACCGCTCGTGATATATGATGTATCCTGAGCGGTGTTAATAAACAACCGTCTGTGATATACATGTAGCACAGACGGTTTTGATAAACAACCGTCTGTGATATACATGTGAGACGGTCTGTAGTTCAAACCGTCTGTGATATTATTTTGTATTGGTTAATATATCTAGATCGATCTGTTTATTGGCTAGCCTCAGGAAATGCTAGCCATGCCCTCTGAAACAAGCAGAAAAGACAACAAGTACATGTATATACATCCAATTCACATTCATTTGAGAAACAATCACATCCCATTTCACAGTACAAATCAATTAATTAACTCAAATGAACTAAAATTAACCATTCATCAGAATGTATATACATATACACACATTGTTCAATTAATCTTTAAAAATTAGCCCTTCATGATGATCGACGCGTATGTAGCTAGTTTCGTCATGTTCTTCTTCCTCGACCCTTATGCCGTTTCGAAAGGAGGCAACTCGTCAAATTGATTGTATTCTTCCTCGCCCACTACATTCTCAACTCCGACAATCCTCCTTTTTCCATGAAGAACTACGTGGCGCTTCTTATTTGCCGGTCGGTAACATAGAAGACTTGAACAACTTGGTTAGCTTGAAGACGAATGGTTCGTCTTTGTATCCGACACGTTCGAGGTCCACGGTAGTGACGCCGCACTTGTCGACCTTCACCGTGGGAGATGGACCCAACGGCACCGAAATAGGGGGATCTTGAAAAGCATGTAGTCAAGCTCCCATATCTCCTCTATTTGCCCATAGTAGGAGCTCCTCACCCATCGGTCTTGAATGCATCTATCACGGACACCATTGTTACGTTAGTGCTTTTTATATCCCGAGTCTGCGTATAGAATGTGTACCCATTTATGTCGATCCTCGCCATGTTACAAGCTGTAAATGTTGGCCCTTTTGCCAACCATGTCGCATATCACTTGACGAGCTCCTAGCAAGTCGCTCCTTCAACCATTGGTTGAACAAATCATTGTGTTGTCTCGTGATCCAAACATCCGGCGCGGCGGATTACATTGCGTCAAGCACGCCGTCCTTGTCTTTGTCGATATCTGAGGACACTTCGGTCATGTGTTGCAAGACCGTGTAATGGGCTTGAGCGTACGCATCCATATTTGGAGTGATTGCTTTCCTTCCGATGGTCCCGATACCCTCAAGCCCCCCCTCATGGCGAGATCGAGGCACACCTATCGGTTCGACCGAGCCATGTAATCGGCGTAACTCAATGACCTCTTGGTTGCATAACCTTCGACGATCTTGCCCTCTGGCGAGATCGATTCCGTACATATGACTTGAGAATTCCCATGAACCTCTCAAACGGGTACATGCTACGTAGGAACACGGGCTCGCACATCTTTATCTCCCTCACAATATGAACAATGAGATGGACCATGATATCGAAAAACAACGGAGGGAAATACATCTCAAGATCACATAGTGTCGTCACCACCTCGTCCTGCAGAGCATCTAGTCCTTCGAGATCGATGACCTTCGAGCAATTGTGTTAAAAAATAACACGACCTCATGATTGTCTCTCGGACCTTGATCGGCAAAATACTTCTAATTGCAGCAGGAGCATTTGTGTCATCAACACATGACAATCATGAGACTTCATGCCAATTAACTTCAAATCTTTTATCGAAACAAGTTTCTTCATGTTGGCGAGTAATCGGACGGAACTTTCACGCCATGCAAGCAAGCGCAGATTCGGTTCTCTCGGCCTTGGACAGAGTGTAACAAGCGGGGAAAATACGTTAGTCCTTTATCGGTCCTTGTTGGTGCTAACTCAGTCGATGTCCATATCAACCAAGTCAAGCCGTGCGTTGACACCATCCTTTGTTTTGTCACGAATGTTGAAGAAGAGACCAATTAAGTCATCACATACATTCTTCTCTACATGCATAACGTCGATGCAATGGCGAACTTCTAGGTGCTCCCAATAAGGTAAGTCCCAAAATATTGATCTCTTCTTCCACATGTTCTTCTTACTTGTCCTCGATTTACATCCTTTCCAAGCACAACATCTAAATCCTTAACCATATCATAGACCTCTTTTCCGCTTAAATGCCTTGGAGTGAACTGTCCTCCTTCTCTCCGTCGAATTGTTTCTTCATCTGCGGTATGGGTGAGCCCTCGAAGGAACCTACGATGACGCATGTGTACGGTTTTCTTGAGTGATTCATCCACACACTCTCGGTATCATCTAAGCGGTGAGTCTGGGCTTTGGCCCTTTTGTACTCGGCCGACAGTTAGCAAGGCGGGATAATCATTTATGGTGCGAGAACAACAAGGAGCGTAAAGTGAAGTTCTCTCGTTTGAACGCATCCCATACTGTGCCCTTCAATCCACAATATTTTTAGATCTTCCATCAATGGTGCTAGGTACACATCAATATCATTCCCAGGTTGCTTCGGCCCTTGGATAAGTATCGACAACAAAATATACTTCCGCTTCATACACAACCAAGGAGGAAGGTTGTAGATACAGAGCGTCACGGGCCAAGTGCTATGTCATTGCTCATGTTACGAAAGGATTCATTCCATCTGTACTCAATCCAAACCTTATATTCCTCGGTTCCGCACCGAAGTCTGCAAACCTCCTATCGATGTTTCTCCACTGGGCGGAATCAGCAGGGTGTCTTAACTTTCCGTCATTCTTACGCTCCTCTGAGTGCCAATACAGCAGTTTTGCATTCTTTGGGTTCGCAAAAAACCGCTTCAAACGGGGAATTACAGGAAGATACCACGCCACCTTAGCAGGAGGTCCTTTCTTCACCTCGATTCCCTCGTCGTCATCGATTGCTTCTTATGCTTGTATCGGGATCGTTGCACACGGACATACATGCATGTTTGTATACTCGTTACGGTAGAGGATCTGATCGTTCGGACATGCATGTATTCTTTCTACTTCCATTCCCAATGGACAAAGAACCTTTTTGGCTTTGTAGGTGGTTTTGGGCAACTCATTTCCCTCCGGAAGCATGTCCGCTAAGAGACCTAACAGCTCCGTGAAACTCTTGTCGGACCAACCGTTGCTTGCCTTCAATTTCAGCAGTTTAAGCACGGATGACAACCTTGTGTATTCCGACTTGCGGCAGGGAACAAAGGTTTCTCTGAGTCCTCCATCACGCCCCGAATTGAACATACTCCCTCTCATCACGGTTCCTTCGCATCATAAGCATCTCGATCTAGATTGTCATCGTGCGACCTATCCGAATTGGAACCACAATCGACATCATTCAAGCGCATATCGTTGACTTCTGTATAATATGCATATCGTTGACTTCTGTATAATATGCTCTTCACCGTGGATGGTCCAACATGTATAACCCTTTTGAAACCCCTTGAATCAAGTGTGCTTCGATCTGCGCTCGGTTGTTAAACATCTTGATTCTCGCGATCAATGCATGGACGATACATATATTCCGCCCCTTATTCAATATATCCTCCTCGGCGGCTCTTGTAAAAGAGACGCGCCATTAATGTACTCTTCACTCACACGGTTCTCGGTGTACATCTAGCCGGTCCATCACACGGTTCGTATTGAAAACCACGAAAATAAATAAAAGGGTGATGACTTTCAAAGCGTATTTTACGAGGCTTAATTATGATTTTTTCATTTTTACATTTTTTGGATTTTATTAACTTACATGTGGGCCCTACTTGTTAGTGACTCATTTTTTATTTTATGATTTTATTTATAAAATCTATGGCGGTCCCACATGTCATAGACTCGTTAGTTTATTAACTAAATGATTAAAAACAGTAGGATTAATTTGAAGCTCAAATTGGGCTTAGGGGTGACATCGCATTGCTATATAGTCGTGGCTCTCGGCCCTAAGGTCTCGCCTGAGGCGAACCGACGGTGATGTCCCATGAAGGCGCCTGAAACTAGCGATTTGGCGTAAGCGCTGAAACTACTCAAATTAAAGGATGCTTATGCTTCAAGATCTCACCTCGATCACGAGGAAGGTGTCAATGAAAGTCGGGAAGGTCAAGGCGTGGGTGGGTCGTCGATCGGTGAAGCAGAGGCGACGGCGGCAAGCTCCTCGGCGACAATATCTGGTGAAATGGACCAGCGGCTTAGTGAGGTGAGGCGATGTACTCAAACCGACGCAGGCGGCGATGGACCTATCGTGGCGCCAGAGATATGGAGATCAAGAAGACTATATCTGTTTTGGCGGGAGGCGGAGCTATATATATCGTCTGTGATGAGTTAATTATCACGGACGGTTTTAATAAACCCGTCGTGATATTGGGCAATATCACGAGCGGTTCATGTTTGGAACCGTCTGTGAAGTATCACAGACGGTTCTAAAAAAACCGTCGTGATATTGGGTAATATCACGACGGTTCTAAAAAACCGCTCGGATATTGGGTAATATCACAGACGGTTCATGTTTGGAACCGCTCGTGAATTATCACGAGCGATTCCAAACATGAACCGTCGTGATATGACATCTTCTGAGCGGTTTTAGCGCGAGAATAACACGAGCGGTGGGTAACAAAAACCGCTCGAGATTGTGTTTATCTGAGCGGTTTCGATGAACCGCTCGTGATCGGCGTCGATATAGCATTTACGTAGTAGTGAATGGTATTGAAAACACAAACCCGAGCTAAAAGAAGCTGGAAGGTTTTGGAAAATAGCTGGTAATTTGAAGTACGGCGGAAAACCAAAAACCGAAATAGTAATTACTATTATTCGTCCGAAAACGGGACGTTACATATTGGTAATCTCATTAGCATACAATCTCTCGATCTCTCCCACAACTCTTTCACAGGAAACCTTCCCTCTTCCTTGGGAAAGCTTAGAAAGTTGGTCCGTCTCCCTGTATTTAAAAACAACATAAGCGGGTCGATCCCATTGACCATAGGAAATCTTACTCAACTAAATAATTTGATGCTCAGCATAAACATGTTCAGCGGTAGGATACCAAGCACACTTGGAAACCTGACAAAGTTGTTGAAACTAGATCTTTCGACTAATAACTTTACTGGTCCAATACCCAGCAGATTATTCAACATGTATGATATAATAGTTTAGAGGGATCAATACTACAAGAAATAGGGAATCTCATAAATCTTGAAGAATTCCGTGCAGAATCGAACAAATTATCAGGAGAAATCCCTAGCACCCTTGGTGAATGTCAACTTCTACGGATCCTCTATCTGCAAAATAATTTCTTAAAAGGTAACATTCCAGCACTCTTGGGTCAGTTAAAAGGTCTTGAAACTCTTGACCTCTCAAGCAACAATTTGTCAGGCCAGATACCCAAGTTCTTTGGGAACATTACTATGCTCCATTCTCTGAACCTTTCATTCAATAGCTTTGTTGGAGAAGTGCCAACTGTTGGTGTTTTCGCAAATGTTTCTGAAATCTCAATCCAAGGCAATGCCAAACTTTGCGGCGGCATACCTATTCTACATCTGCCTCCATGTACACCAAACAAAAAACATAAATTTCTGGTGGTACCAATTGTTATTTCTCTCGTTGCAACACTGGCCATCCTTTCATCACTCTACATGCTTCTAACCTGGCACAAGAAAAGTAAAACAAAAGTCCCATCTACAACATCCATACAAGGCCACCCAATGATCTCTTATTCGCAGCTGGTAAAAGCAACAGATGGTTTCTCGACAACCAATTTGCTGGGTTCTGGATCATTTGGGATCGTGTACAAAGGAGAGTTAGATGGTCAAGCTGGTGAAAGTACAATTCTTGTTGCTGTGAAGGTACTAAAGCTTCAAACTCCTGGGGCACTCAAGAGTTTCACTGCCGAATGCGAAGCACTACGAAATATGCGGCACCGGAATCTTGTCAAAATAATTACAATTTGCTCAAGCAGTGATACCAGAGGGAATGACTTCAAAGCAATTCTGTATGACTTCATGCCTAATGGTAGTCTAGACGGTTGGCTACAACCTAACACAAATGACCAAGCGGTGCAGAAGCACTTAAATCTGCATCAAAGAGTGACCATACTACTTGATGTGGCTTGTGCGTTGGACTATCTTCACAGCCATGGGCCCACACCTGTTGTACATTGTGATCTTAAGTCAAGCAATGTGCTTTTGGATGCTAAGATGGTTGCACATGTTGGAGACTTCGGACTTGCAGGGATTCTTGTTGATGGAAGCTCATCTTTCCGGCAGTCAACAAGCTCGATGGGATTTAGAGGGACAATTGGTTATGCCGCCCCAAGTTAGCCTAATATGTTTTCTCTTCTTTGTTTGTACTTGTTTGCAATTATCGTCCTTAGTTTCTGTGGAATAAATCATTAAGATGAGCAGAAGAAATTAGTTTGACATTATGGAACATTTGGTTGTCCATAATATTAACTATACGTGTTATGCGAAGTCTAATTTTTTTCTTCGAAATGCCGAATGTGGCAGAGTATGGTGCTGGAAACATGGTATCAACAAAGGGAGACATTTACAGTTATGGAATTCTTGTTTTAGAAACTGTAACCGGGAAGAAGCCCACTGATAGTATATTCAGACAAGGATTGAGCCTTCGTGATTACGTTGAGCAGGCTCTGCGTCATAGCATGATGGACGTTGTCGACGCACGGCTGGAAAACGAGCTTCGGACCGTGGATGATTCTTCCAGCAAGAGGAAGATTGATTGCCTGATTTCGCTACTTAGGCTGGGAATGTCTTGCTCTCAGGAAATGCCATCGAGCAGAATGTCAACCGGGGATATCATGAAGGAACTGCATGCCATCAAAGAATCCCTCTCGTAGGGAATGCAGAATATGGAGAAGGAAGAAATTCCACATTTTTTATGTTGGAATGTTTCCCTGTAAGTGTGTTCGGAGATGATACCCGCACTGGTCTTCCAACAGTTTTCATTGTAGGATAAGTGGTGGTACACTCAAGTACGATTTCTGTTATATTTAAGTCGGAATATGGACAGCTGAGTCCAAAGGCCTTCAGTGTATGCTGATGGTATGGACGTATGGTCATGCAGTTGCAGTCATGCTTGTAAGTTATAAGGCACCATTATTTTGTCAAAACATGCTAAATTTTACAGATTTGGTACTTTGTTGAACACATGAGGATCAGGAGGCAGCTTGTGATCGTTATAGCGAGTAGATCATAACTTTTTTCTTTTTCTTTTTCTTTTTGAGATGGTTCATATCTTCGTTAAAGGTATAGTAGTTGTAACAGTATGTAAACTACTGTTTTATTGAGTATTCATTTATGGGGATCTAGGGAGGTAGATCCCATTATTACCTTTTTACAAGAACAGATTGGTTGTGTTACTGTCAATGAGATAGGAATTGCTATGACATTCCATATGAACTTTCCTTGATTCTGAGTTGCATTACAAGTTTCGGACCATCTCTGTTGATTTTCATCCAGGCAACAGTCTGCCTGACACCAAACCAAGTTTCTTGGTAGATTTTAGACAGGGTAAGTTTGCTTAGCAAGCTGCTTCAGAAGCAGTCTATTTGGTATGGTTTGAGCTTCAAGCAGCTTTGGGCTGAAAACAGTTAAGCCTACACCCTCCAAATGAGTTCTTAAATAATTGCGATTATACTTCTAAGCATCCGTTTGTAAATCAGGAATTTCAGAATCAGAAAAAAAAATCCCGCGTTCCTAAAGGTTCCTAAATATTGTTCATCTATATTATTTTAGCTTTAAGATACATCAGTTGGTAGCTTGTATCTCGTAACCATTTCCTCTTTCTTTCACAGTTTCCTGGGTACAATTGATGCAGCCAGGCCCCTCCCTCTATTGTAGTCCCTTCCCTGTTTCTTCCTCGCACGTTTCCTCGTTGTCCTCGCATTGCGCCGCTATAACCGAACAAACTTGATCAATCCAACACTCCGGACGTCGACGAGGGCCTCGAGGATTGCCGCCACCGGCTCCGCGGGTGGCTGCCAGGGGGCGAGGCTGGCCCCATCAGGGTGTGCAGGGGATGGCGGTGCAGGCGCCATGGTTCATGCGTGTTCATTCGAACACCCAAAATCTTCAATGAAATACCCTGTATATAGTGGGTGCATATCTAGTGCACATAGTGTATTTGGTGCACATATGCACAAACTTTTTGTTTAGGTATCAAACAAGCATAAAAAATTCTGAAAAAATTCTAGATGTAGTTGATGGTGTTTTGTTCCACCCTTTAAAATTTCAAGTTCAAACTCAATGTATGTTAGAAGAAACAAAAAAGAGAAATTCACTGTGAATAGTATGGAAAGAGGAAAGATATATTACACATTCTATATATTATAGTTGTAGGGATTTTCAGCAAAAATATCGCGCCACGTCATTCTCTTATTTTCGTTCATCTGATATTACTCCTAACGTATATTAGTCGTTGGATCCGTCTGTTCCCCTATGAGACAAAATAGCAACCAAATCCTTTGAGAAACGTCCAAATTCTTTGACTCGCCTAACTCGTCCATTTTGTTTACAATCCGACCCCTAGTGCGGTCTGCCTCCCCACCCCACCCTGCACCACCTCCTCCCTGTGGGCTTCCCTCCTTTCACCTCCGTCTCTGCTTGTGCCTCCTCTTCGTGCACTGTCACGGTGTCGCCGCCTCCCCTCCCTTCCCTGGCACCACCGCCTCCTTTCCTCCCTCCCTTCCCCCTACTCCCACACCAGACGGCCGTCTTCTCGTCCTCTCCGTGCCACAGATCCTCCCTAGCCATCTCTCCCGCCCACGCCGCCTCTATGTCCTCCCCATTGGCGCCATTGTCGTGCCACCCTCCTCACACACTGCGCCTGCAGCGTGCCTAGCAGAGGTGGAGACCGATCCACGGCTAGAGTTCAGGATGGAGGAATGTGGCTGTCCACGTAGGTTGGACTCAACGACATGTCCAAATATCACCATCTCCGACCAAGGCGGCGCCAAATCCAGCCGACGTAGAACAAGGACGTGGCCACGGTCGCTACCGCTGCTGATTGTTGTCCCACCTCGACCTAGCTAGACTCTCCGCTATCACCGCGACATAGTGCATGCGACACAACACAGGTGCAACCCTAATTTCCAAGTCTCAAATCCCAAATTCTAAAGGGTAAAGTCCATTTTACAACCCTGAACTTTTCAAAAAGTCTAGAAAACAACCTTGAAGTCGAAAACCAGACACCACAGGACCTCGATGTTTGCAAACCAGACAAAATACCCCCCCACGCCGATTCACCCTGGTTTTGTGCTGATGGGGCCCACATGTCAGTCCTACTTTTCCTTTCTTCCTCTTTTTCTCTCTCTCTCCCCTCTCCGTGCCTTCACGCCACCCCTCCCTCCCTGTCTCCCTTTCCCCCGCCGCCTCCTCCTCCCTCCCCCGAGCCGCCTCCTCCGCCCCCCTCTCCATGCCCCCCGAGCCACCCTCGCCGCCTCCTCCGCTCACATCCTCCCCCGCCGCCGCCTCATCACCACCTCCCCCGCTGCCGCCTCGTCCCCTCCCTCCTCGGCGGCGCCCTCCAGCGTCAAGTTCCACCCGGAGTGCGTCAGGAAGCACCCCACCGCGTGGTGCCGCTGCACGTCCTGCTGCGGTGCCCACTCCACGACGCTTTTTTGTCTCCTCGCCACCTTGATGGCTTCTTGAGGGCGGCGTTACAGCTCGCCCGACCATGTCCGCCGGAGCACCCAGAGGAAGGCGTGGCCGCGCCGACAAGCCCGGACAGAACCGAGTGAATCGCCGAGCGAAATGACGGCGAGGCTGCCCAAGCTCACATACACGACGGACCGATCCGCGTGGCCATCGAGCCACGCCATGCACCGTCGTCCTTGTGCCTAAGCCGCCCGCCACCGCCGCCGGGAACATAGTGTGGAGAGGCCCAATGGCGAAGATGTCGCGCAATGTCTTTGCGCGATGCACGCGAAGCGCCGCCTCTCGAGGACGCAACCGTGTTGAGTATGGCGCTTCGTGTTTTGCGATCGCTTGCGATTCTTTGGGATTAGCATTTGCAGCATGGGGTCGGCGTCGTCGCTTCCGTGTGACGCCGCAAAACTTGGAAGATCTCGCCGCCGCAGAAGCTCTCCATCCTCGGAACGCCATGTACCGCTCGTCGAGGTCGCCACCGGGAAGGAGCTCACCGAGCTCGACAAGATTGGGCACAGACGGGTAAGCCAAGAAGCTGGACGCGTTGGCGCGCGGAAGGCGAAGCGCCGAGACGCCGAAGCTCCTCCGTGATGTCCATCGCGAACGGCAACATTCCGTTGGCGACAACGCAGTCACCGGCGGAAGCGGTTGTCGTCGTCGACACCATCATCATCGCGGCGCCAGTAGACGCACATAAGGAGGTGAGCAGAGCACGACGCGACGCTAGTCCCGGTCTCGAGGACTCCATGAGCTCCACGAGGCCGCCCACCGAGCGAGGTGGTCGTTGGGGAGCTGTCAATGACGGACAGAAGCGGAGCAGCGGAGAGCGCGCCGCGCGCATCGCGTTCGACCTCCGTCGGTTATGGTCGGTGTGGAGGAAGGTGGCGTGGCGGCGCCGAGGAGCCCAGCGGCGAAGTGGAGCATGCAATTGATGTGGCCCTGCACCGGACACAACCATTGACACGTCAGCGCCACATCACCCAAAACCACCCCTGTTTGGGTTGAGGGGGTAAAATGAATGGTTTTGATAGTTAGAGGTTGGCTTGTACCCGGTTTTGTAGTTTAGGGTTGAAATTCAGACTTTTTGAATAGTTCAAGGTTGTAAAATGGACTTTACCCAATTCTAAATTCAGGAATTTATTTAGTGTAGTTTTGAGTCGTTCTTGGTGAATGAATCATGTCGTTTGTAAAATGTAGATCGTAGAGCTTTGAAAAATGAAAAAGAAGTACGTAAATTTGAAATCTTTGTGAGATAGAATTGGAAAGGCACAGATATAGCATTCACCTCGACGCCAAAACTGATATCTATCGAAAGCAGCCAACTCATTGAACAATATTTTATTAACCCTAAACATCCATTCTAAAAATCCTAGGTCCACCACTGTGGCGGTGGTGACGGTAGAGATGGCCGACGATAGGAATGCAGGCAACGCCTCGGCTCCTCGAAGGGATGATGAATTCACTGCTCTTGGCAGTGAACAAGTGGAAGAAAGATGACACCGAGGGTTAGCACTTGACTACTAGGTCACTTTGTTTCAGTACATCTTCACTCACTGTAACTTCCTGTGAAATTCTGATCACTACTTCAATGAAAAAGACTGGTTTGCTAAAGACTCAACATTGCGACTCACAAAAAGTTTATTCTAAATTTCTTACAACTTTTGAGACTCAGAAATTTTAGTGATAACATTTAAGGCAACAGAATGTTAATTCTTACTCCAATAGCTATGAAAGCTATGAAGATCGAAGTACAAGCACAACAGAAGTTTTGTATTGAATACAATCGAAACCTCGAAGCACAACAACCAAAAACACCGAAAACTCAAATCAAGTGAATTAGGCGGTCAGACTTCTCAGAATGCACGATCTAACCAATGGTCTGGTGGTCGAACCTCTCATTAGGGGCAGTATGACACATGTCACACTCTCTCTGGTGACCCCGAGCCTATTCCCTACGCTGCAACATCTCTACTACAAGCTCTTTGCCCCTCTGCCTTTGTACGCACATGTTTCTATTCATATGAATGAGTGCATGTACCTACGCGTGCATGATGTTATACATACTCGATATCCTCTTCTCTCTTGTTGGTCTCTCCTCTTCTTTGATGTTGGCCAACTCAACGTTGTCCCCAAAACTCAAATATCAACAAAGCACGTTAAAAAGTTCTAAAAATTCCATAGTTTTAAACAATTTCAAATGCATGAAATTTTTGGACTGTTACATGACGACGCCCTCCCCAAGCACGTTGGCTATGTCATTGTCTTTCTCTTAGGCGGCATGGCCTCTTACATAGTCCACACGGTCGGCATTAACTGTCGTAGATACACGCCTAGACAGTAGATTTGTAGGCATCCCTAATCGATTATGTCGACCTTCAGAAATGCGTAAGTGGGAAATGAACCGTAAGCGAACCAAGGATCTGCCTTCAATTATATTGCTCAAGTGTGAAATGATGTACCAGTGACCTCCTCCTTCCATGTTACAGTGGTGTCCAATTTATAGGATGGGAGGGGGGAAGGTGAAGTTACATAAATGACCCTAATTCTAAGGCAACCCTAGGGGTATCCTGTCCTTTCCAGTCAAGTGGGGCCGCCTATGCTGGGCCCACTGGTTGACATTACGCTTGCCAGCTACGTGGAGGGCCTTTACACTAGCCAGCCGTGTAGAGGAGCTTGATTATGACATCGAGGTCAAATTTCGTGTCATTGTCCTGCGTAACCACCATGCTTCGCTGCTAGCGCTTTGTTCACGTTGGTTGGACTGACATGGTCGTCGACTCGAGGAACGTAGGGACCCTTCCCCAACTGTTATCATTATTGAACCAAAATATATGTAATATGGGTCTTATTTTGTAGAATTTGTTGTAAAAACACATGATGATTCAAACAGATCGCGAAACGGAGACTCGGTTCAAAAGATACATACTTTTAAAATTTTGAAACACATAAAAAGAAAGAGAAAAAAATTCAAACAGATCGCTATGCCCATGCGGCTTATAGTCGCTCCTAACCATATGCTACCACATGTAACCATAGGCCAGGCTTTTTAGTGCCGGCCTACGGCCCGAGAAGCATGGCATGGTCCAAGGGTTGTGCTAGCTGCCACGCGGGCTGTGCGTAGTAGGCCTGCCGCCCGGGTGGGCCCAGTGCGGCTGAATTATCTATTTCTTTTGCTCTTTTCTATGTTTCAAAAAAATTCAAAAGGCACATATTTTATTAAATGAATATCTGTTTTGCGAATCCGTTTGAACTATGAATTCTATAACATAAAATCAATATTACATATATTCGGCTTAGTGATGATAACATATGTAAGGGAACAAACAATAAAATTTAGTGGAACAAATCAAACGACTCTCGACTTTAGAAATGAAATATTTCACGCATTAATTTTGAATGTTCCATTATTTTACGGATGATGTATTTGTTCGGAATTGATTAGGGGAAATAAACCAGTTTGGAGTCGGATGTTAGAGTAGTTAAAAATGAAATGTTACACGCTTTAATTTCTAATGTTTCAGTAGTTCGTACAAAAATCAAAACATGCTTGTAGAACAAATCAAAACTATTACGGGAACAAATCAAACGTTGAGAATATTAATGGAACAAAAGATAACTATTAGTGGAACATTTGGCATAATTTCCAATAAAATGACAACGAAATATATGCAAGTGGGTCATGTTTGGAAGATCTTGTAATATAAGAAACACGATGATTCGAACGGATGACAAATCGGATAGTGGGTTTGAAAGTTATAGAATTTTAAAATCTGAAATCACTTTTTAGGTAGATGACGTCAGCAATTTCGTCTTCTAGTGGGCTGCACGGGGCCTTGGCCCTTGTGGGCTTCAGCGTGTTATGCGCCGTGCGAGCGGCATATATCATTACCCAGTCCATATCATATCATGACATGACACGATCGACACGGCCAGGCTGGGCCGGCCGACTTGGTATGATGGGCGGCACGGCACGACGTCTTCTACCTAGCTGTGCTTAGGTCAGCACAGTATGAAACAGGCCAATCGGTCCGAAGCAGACATGGCACGAAACAGGTATGGCACGCAGCAAGGCACACGCCCTACCGCGGCAGAAGGTGGCATGCAACAGGGTGCCCTAATGTGGCACCGCAACAATATGGCGTGCCATGCTTTGCCTTATGGCCAACGTCGTCGTGGTCCTCGTGGAGAAAGGGGAGACAGAGGTGTACTAGTCGACTAGAGAGGACCTGTCCATGGTTGTGCGGTGTCCTCGGTGCAACTACGTGGCTGGCGCCCACCACGCTCGGGTCGTGGTCCTCGGCCCCATGGGCAATGCCTTCTTCCCGGATTCCGGTCGGGGTCTCAGCCGACCAGACTCTTGGGTGGCCTTGGACCCGGAGGCCATCCTTGGTGACGGGCTGACGGTGTCTATATAAAAAATTGGAGAAAAAAATAAGTGAAGACCAAGTTGTATTAGCTTTGGATTAAAGTCACGCTAACAACAAAAATCATTACTTTCTTTAATGATGCTAACAACTTTTGCTTGTAAGACCAGCTTTCTATTAGCATCTCTCCATGCATACAGACATGGATGACGACTGACTTTGAAAAGACTAATTGGCTTTCTATTAGCATCTCTCCATGCATACAGACATGGATGAAGACTGACTTTGAAAAGACTAATCGGTCATGACTTGATCGACAAATGCTTCACATGCTGAGGTCTTTCACCCAGGAGAACTTCGATGATGTTTCGCTTGCCGGAGGAGGACATGCGTCATCGCCGAAGGGCATCATAGATCTATGGACAGAGGCAGAAGCAAGCTATTGCTAGGTGTCTGCCTCCAGCCGAGAACCGTCTGTGGACGTGGTTGATCGCACGACTGCCGTTGATCGAGACCCCGCACACGACGGCCGCCGCCGTCGAAACCTCCGTGCTTGGCAAGACAAATTGGAAAATAAATTGCATGATCATTGCAATAATCAAATTGGTATTAGAATCATGGGTGGGAAAGAAGCACGGACAACGGCTTTGCTTTCCTACGATGACACAAGGATCTCTCTCTCTCTCTCTCTTTTTCTAAGTTGCATTAGTTATATTCAGACTCAGTTGATAAAAAATCTGATATAATTTGATAAGGTTATGTCTCCTACTTTGTATGGATTTTACGAACAACAATAGTTTTTTGATCCCCATGTTATATGCGGGCCATCCAATCACTACTACAAAACAGGCTATAGTAGACGCCTTTGGAACCGTCTGTGTTGGGTCTATCCGGACCTGCGTTTGGCGCCGCCAGCCTATCACAGACGGTTCTTATTTAGAACCGTCTGTGATAGTCATCTATCACAGACGTTTCATTAATAGAACCATCTATGAATTATCACAGACGGTTCTATTCACAAACCGTCTGTGATAATCCAGCCAATCACAGACGGTTCTCATTCAGAACCGTCTGTGTACTATCACAGACGGTTCTCAATAAGAACCGTCTGTGATAATTAGTTATCACAGACGGTTTTTGAACCGTCTGTGATAACGCCTGTTATCACAGACGAACTTTTTCAGACGGTTCGGAAGACCGTCTGTGATGACGGTTCCGAACCGTCTGTGATGAGGCTGTGTGTAGTAGTGAATAGACGAGTAAGATCTTGTCTTATTTTTTCCATCGATTAAGGTGATAATTTCTAAGATTTTTTTTGTTTAAAGTTTATTATGGAAATTCTTAGCCCTGAAGACAGAAGATGCCTTTAATCTTACTAGTTGCTTATTTATAGATATATAGATATGAGAATTCCATCTTACTAGTTGTTTGACTATTTAAAAGCTATAGTCCCGACTGTTAGACGGAGAATCCGGCCCTTGTCTCTCCTGCGCATGCATGCATGGCGTACAAGGCAACTGCCGCTAGGATCACACCCTTGGCTCTCTCCTGCGCATGCATGCACGGCGTGCATGGCAACTGCCGCCAGGATCACGTTATCACTAATCCCGGCCAGATATTCCTCTCCTTGATTCCTGTTTCCATAAATCATGCGAGGTGGTTATCTCAGCCTGGGATATAAATCTGTAACATGTGTTTCCTAAGTAATTCAATCAATTTATTTTCGTGTGATATTTTCTCTCACATGGTATCAGATATATTCGCATCCTGCGACCATCGCTTCCGCTAAACAACAGCCGCCTCTCCTGATCGGATCATGGACGAGGAGGCCGCCGCTGCACGCTAGCGCGAGGACGAGGCCGCCGCTACTGCTGCACGCCAGCGTGAGGAGGAGACTGCCCGTGCACGTGAGCAGGCTGTTGCGCGCCAGCGCGCCGAGGCCGCCGCCCATGCGCGCGAGGCCGAGGCCACTCGCCTGCGCTAGGAGGCAAACACACATGCTGCTGAGGCCACCCGCCTGCACCAGGAGGCTGATGCCACCGCCAACACTAATGCGCACGACGCCGAGGCCACCCACGACGCGGAGATCGCCCACGCCATGATCCTCCACGAGGCGGCCGCCATCGCCAACCTCCACGCCCAGGCCGTCGGTGTCCAGAACATCCGTGCCCTCATGCCGGTCGTTCTTGATCTAGGCTCCCCCAACTACACTGTGAGCACCCGGATTTATTAAGCTCATAATACTTAGTCATCCAATTGTCCCTAGTATTATCAACCAAATAAACCCGGTCTCGAGAGATGTATACTTCCCAGAATGCAGTATACATACCTCACAACAAAAGAATGTACCAATTCCATACAACACATAGTACATAAGCAACAAACTAGAAGTTAATATAATATGGAATAGCTATTACAAAAGAGGGGCCCTTAGGCCAAATAGCAACAATTACAAAAAGATAACAGTGGAAGCAAAAGTGCCATAAAGATGGCTATAACACAAAGCCAATCAGTGTGCCTTAACCCCTGTGCGGTGACCGGACCGCCAAGCTAGTCGTCAAGAAGCAAAGAACACATAGCACAAAAGTGAGGCTCTTGGAGCTCACCTTCTTCCTCTGCAACAAAAGCCACAAAAATGCCACAACCACGGGCAGATGAGTACATAAAGTACTCCGCAAGACTTACGTGTAGGATAACAGAACTATACATAGCTACATGCAAGCTTTATTTAAGTGGATGAGGCTTTGGACTCATTTTAGCATAAAGCAAGTTTCATTTGCAATAACATAATAGATTGAAGGCAATTCGGCAAAGCATTTTTAATTGTTGAAGTAACACGAGATAATAACATAGTAATGACAACATGAACAACCTGGAAGTGACTAGCCCATTAGTCACCACAACAATAGCATGAACATCCATTCATACCATCCCATCAAGTTTTAATTAAATGGTTGAGACTAGTTCTTGAACGACCTTACCAAGCATGTCCATAACCTAGGCGAGGCTATTGAATAGTTTTATCCTGCAGGGTGTACCAATGTACCCACACGCCTGCACCGTCTTTCCTTTAGGCACACTACCTTTGGTATGCAAGCACGGCTAAGTCCTACGAGACATTTCCAATGGGCGGTGCTAATTCGACCAAGACAACCCACGGGACAAGGACACAATAGACGGCTGACCGGTCCGCCCTTGCTCCATTCCACACACACACACACACATTTTATCTTTAAAACACACCAACCGAGCGACCCCAATTAGCACCGCCCAAAGTACTTAGTCAAGAGAGGTCCCATATCCCCTCGTGTGGTTAGCACGCAAAGCGCTTGGCTTAGTGACCCAAGTAACTCGGTCCTTAGGGACCCAGGCATACCACCACATTCCAAAAACCGCACCATCCATCCAATATGCCCAAGTCTAAATCAATCTTTTATTTTCAGTTTTTGATTTACAAAATAACAAAGTACAAGTGCTGAACATATAGGAGTAATAACCATTTTGAGTGATCAAGACCATCGACTAAGTCGATGATCGCCCATTACTACCGATGACTAAGCATGTCTAAGCCATATCAACGTAAACTACTAAGTGGTGAGAGCCCATCCAACGAACTCCAACCACAGCAAATAACCTAGGCTCATGGGTAGTAGACGATGAACAATTCCTACAGATTATGCAACTATAGGATTACTAGCGACATTTTAACACAAAGTAGCATGCATACATATAAGTGAAACAAAATATTAAACTTTAAAGTAATGGGACAATGATGGAAATGATCAAACTGCTTGCCTTGTTGCTGTTGGTCAAATTGTTGCTGAGGGTCACTCTCGGGATCACCACAAATGTCGAAACCTAACGGAAAAGCGATAAAGAGCCGATAAGAACGACGAAAAACAACAAAGACAGCACAGAAAACGAACTCCAAATACCCTGAATTTTCTACAGCAGCAAGGGGATGATTTTTAGGGAATTTTGCAACAAGAATCAATTGATTTGGATTCTCAATGCAAAAGATATGAGCAAAACAATTCTGCTCAGCCCTAAAAATACCAAACTGCACTATTCACTAATTTAATTATGAGGCAACATTTTCTAGAAGGGTGGTAACACTAAGATTTTTACTGCAAAACCAGCACCTCATGAGATGAATAACACAATTGAGTTCATCTTATTTGGAGCTATTATGCACTTTCTACAATTTTTCAAAAACAAGAACTTGAACAAAATTATAATGCACAAGTCCTCATTTTCATAACAGCAACATGCTCAAAACTAATTTTCACAGTGATTTAATTAATAGAGGAAACCAACAAAGTTGGTCTCACTCAAAAATAATCTACAGAGCATTAGTTAGGTATTTTACAAGTTAAGCATTAATTTGAGTGTATATTTAAAGTGAGTTTTAAAATCTAATGGCAAAACTGTGCTCTGGGGCTGAACCCAACTTACAATCATTTTTAGATTAAAGTCAAGTTCAAGACAGAGCTAACACAATTTGAATGACCTCATTTGGATTTAAAATGACTTAGATATGAAATTTTAAAGTTACTACCTTTTTCAGTTCACAACTTAACAATTTCTTTGGAATTTCTAAAAACTCTAAAGACACAGGAGGACATAAGCGGCTCAGATCAAACACGGGAGGTCCTCAACGGTTGAGATCTTCAAAGGAAGATCCAAACTATCAAGATCTCCCGAGGAAGATCTACATCGTCAGGACCTCACAGGGGAGGTCCTGGACGGTCCAGATGTTCCAAGGGAGGTCCTTGATGGCTCAGATCATCCGAGGGAGGACCTTGACGGTCAAGATCTACCCGGGGAGGTCATGAACGGCTGAGATGACTTCGGGGAGGTCCTAAGCGGAGGTCTAAACATCGCAGACCTCCAGGGGAGGTCTGGACGGCCAAGATTGCGCAAGGGGAGGTCCTGGACGTGTCAGATCTCCTCGGAGGAGGTCATGGACGTCCCAGAGCCAGTGCGCACGCGCTTGGACAAGAGATTAAATGCGCGCGAGAGATCTTAAATGCACGCAATAAAGGGTGGATTAAAGGCAGTTTAAGACACAACCAATGATTAACAATGATTGAGGTAAAGATTCGCGCATTAAGTATAGGATCTTTGTCCGAAATTTGACACGGCGCTGCCGTGTACGTCCGACAAAAATCCAAGCTCAAAGGAGTGGTTGTTGCCGGCGATGTAGACCTCGCTGGCGACAACCAAAGACATCCCGTGTGCGCAATAGTGTTGCGCACACCATGAAACTCACTCTCGGCGGCGACGACGGTTTTAATCGCCGGGCGAGCCGAGAGGACAGAGATGACCAAGACGGCCAAAAGACAAAATGCAAAAAGGAGCTCAGCGCGACATTCAGCGTGTGCCCAAACATAAGCTCCATAACATGCATTCAGCGGGTGCCGCAACTAAGGGACTAACGGGAGGAGTACCGGAGGTCCTAAGGTCTTTGGGAAGTGGAGGAAGGTGAAGACCGGAGTTGGAGAAGATGGGGTTGCTCCACGGCCAAAGCTCCGGCTCCAAGCTCCTCTTTGTCCACCTCTCAGAATCGCCCAAACCAAATCAAGTTAGGACTTGCTCCCAGAGGGAAATGGCACAAAAGAAGCTCAGAGAAAAGGAGGAAAACTCCAGGGACCCTTGTCCACCGAGGAGCTCCAAGCTCCAGCAATGGCGGCCAAGAATGGAGGTCAGTGGAAGAGCAAAGCTTAGAAGGCACCAGTGCAAGCTAGAACTTGAAAGAGTGCCAAAGAAGCTACGGGAGGAACCCAATGGGGTTTTATACTTGGGCACAGGAGGTCATGGACCACTGGCTAAGCTCATGGTGAGCTTGGCCCATGGCACGGTCTAGGGCATTGGACATGATGTAAAGTTGACATGGTGACAGCCTTGTGCAGACTGGAGGGCGGAAAGCTGACTTGCATTAAATGCGGGTCAGCAAGAGTTGTTACAAAGTACACAGTGGACAGACCCACATTAATGCACTGCTCAGAAGCACGCATGCGTGACCAAGGAAGGAGAAGAACAGGGGAGGTCTTGATGACCGTTGGATAGGACTTGGGAGGGGTCCTGGCCCTCAGATGCAATTTTTGAACCGTTACGCTCAAAGGACTGGGAGGAGGTCCCAGCCACACGATCAAGGATAGGGAGGTCATGGCCTCACGATCTCCTTAATGTGTATGCGCACGTGGGAAAATGAGACAGGAGGTCCAAGGCGTTGGATCTCAATCCAACGGTGCGGACCTCCTGTGAGGTCTTAACCGCACGCGAGCATAAGAGCATGAGGGGAAGGTCATGGCCTTTGGATTTAAATCCAAGGGCACAAAATGACCGGGGAGGTCTGAGACGTTGCGCAAAAGGCAAGGGAGGTCAGGACCTTTGGATTTTTGATCCAACGGTTACGATCAAAAGAGGGGAGGTCTGAGCTGCATGATCGTATGAGGAGGTCATGGCCTTTAGATTTAGATCTAGGGGCTGCGACCTCACGTCTTGTGGGAGGTTTGATGCGTAAGACAAGGAGGAGGTCGTGACCGTAGATTTTTAATCCAACGGCTGTGACCTCACGTAGGTGGGATGCCTAAGTGGTTTATCAGTGAGGGGAGGTCAGGGCCATGGATCTTGGATCCAAGGGCTATGACCTCACATAGGTGGGAGGACCTGACTAAGAATGTTGAGGAGGAGGTCGTGGCTGTTGGATTGGATCCAACGGCTGCGACCTCAACAGAGTAGGATGACCTCGCTGCGATAGTTTAACAGCTCGAGGAGGTCTTTGAGGTTTAACACACAGGGGAGGTCATGACCATGGATCTTTGATCCAACGGCAATGACCTCATGAGGTGGGGAGGTCTTTGCGGTGTTGACCGCGGAGGAGGTCATGGCGGTTGGATGTAAATCCAACGGCTGCGACCTGATCAAGGTGGAGATGAGGTCTGACAAGGTGCAGATGCGGTTGGGCTGGACCAGCTTTGAATAGGGCTAGCCCAAGGAACAGTGTAGGCTTTTAAACTTAGTTTTTAACAGCTGAAACTTTGCAGAATTGTTTGGGGTAGCAATTCAACTCCAAAATTCTTGAAATTTTAACTGGAGCTTGCTGACAAGGAGATTAACCTTGCATAAAATTTCCAGAGGTTATTATGCAATGCATTTTTCTCAGGAAATTCATGAAGGTTGTGCAATGATTTGTTTTACCTCCAAAATTTATCAACAAGTGTGATAACTCATGATATTTTTCAGAGGGGTCCCACCTCAATCTTTAGGACCAAGGGAGGTATTTTCCAAATGTTTGGCACAAGTTTTAGGACAAGTGGAAAATGAGTTTGACTTTTGGTCAACAAGAGCTGTGTGTTTTTGGAGTACACAACTCTTGTACCATAATTACATGAGAGACTAGGGTTTTTCAAGATGTGAGAAAAAGTTTTAATTTCTACACATATAATTATACTTGAACAAACCCTAATTATACATTTGGGATGTTACAAAATCTCCCCTCCTTACAAAAATCTCGTCCCGAGATTTGGCTCACTCGGTAAAGAAAGATGGATAGTCCGCACGCAGCGATCTTCTCTTTCCCAAGTAGCCTCATCCTCGAGAATGGTTCGACCACTTGAACTTTAAGGAACTTGATGGTCTTATTCCTTGTCCTTCGTTCAGACTCATCGAGCACGTGAGCAGTGGTGCTCGCGATAGGTCAAATCTTCACGGACATCGAGGGTTTCCAACGAGCTTCCTCGGTTGAAACACGGAGGCACTTCTTAAGCTGGGACACATGGAACACATCATGTACCCCCTCAAGTGCAGCTGGCAATTCCAACTTATAGGCAACAGCTCCCTTCTTCTCGATAACGCGGTAGGGACCAACATATCGAGGAGCCAACTTGCCCTTGACGCCGAAACGTTGATGGCCCTTCAAAGGAGAGACTTTGAGATAAACAAAGTCATTAGGCTCAAAACGTAACTCACGTCGACGGCGATCCGCATAGCTCTTTTGCCTGGATTGAGCTGTGCGCAAGCGCCACGAATAATTTGGACTTGGCGCTCGGCCTCATTAATTGAGTCCGGGCCAAAGAGGTCTCTCACCGGTCTCTGACCAGTTCAACGGGGTTCTACACTTTCTCCCGTACAAGGCCTCAAAAGGTGCCATGCCGAGACTGGCCTGAAAGCTGTTGTTATAAGAAAACTCGGCGAATGGTAAGCATTTCTCCCAATGCTTCCCATAAGAAAGAACACAGGCACGAAGCATATCCTCCAAAACCTGGTTGACCCTCTCGGTCTGACCATCAGTTTGAGGGTGAAATGTCGTGCTAAAGGTAAGACGGGTTCCCATAGCCTTTTGCAGGCTATGCCAGAAATGGGAAGTGAAGATGGAGCCACGATCAGAAACGATCGTCTTCGGCACACCGTGCAAACTCACGATGCGGGCGATGTAGAGTTCCGCCAATAGGCCTACACGAAGGTCAGCCCTGACAGGGAGGAAATGAGCCACTTTGGTCAATCGATCGATGACAACCCAAATGGCATCATTCTTCTTCGGGGACGTGGGTAGACTAGTGATGAAATCCATTCC
Source organism: Phyllostachys edulis (assembly GCA_036346405.1). Lineage (NCBI taxonomy): Eukaryota > Viridiplantae > Streptophyta > Magnoliopsida > Poales > Poaceae > Phyllostachys > Phyllostachys edulis. The sequence goes on from CM070566.1 coordinate 40,347,341, forward strand.
GATCGAATCCCACTTCCACTCAGGAACTGGCAAAGGCTGAAGCAGTCCCGTCGGACGCTGATGCTCGGCCTTGACACGACGACATACGTCGCGACTCGAAGAACGAACCGCAATCTCCTCTTCATTCGGGTCCACCAAAATCTCTGGCGGAGATCTTGATACATCTTTGTGGCCCCGGGATGAATGGATAAAGGCGAATCATGGGCTTCGCGGAGGATCAAATTCCGCAATTCCATGTCCTTTGGAACCACAAGGCGTTGCCCGAACCTCACAACACCATGCTCATCCTCAGAAAAGCACTTGGTCGTTCCGTTCTTGACATTTGCCTTAATGTGGCTCACTCCTATATCCGACTGCTGAGCGGACCTGATCCGATCCACCAAGGTTGGTTGCACAACCAAGGTAGCGAGAGAACCACGCTCAACTAAACCCAAGTTGAGACGCTGAAATTCTTCCAAGAGAGCGGGTTGAAGCCCCTTGGACAACAAGGCATTGCAATGCGCTTTGCGACTAAGCGCATCGGCAACGACATTAGCCTTGCCCGGATGGTAGTGAATACCCATATCATAATCCTTGATCAACTCCAACCATCTCCTTTGCCTGAGGTTCAGGTCAGGTTGGGTGAACAAATACTTAAGGCTTTTGTGATCCGAATACACTTCACAGCGATTACCGATTAGGTAATGTCGCCAAATCTTAAGTGCATTAATCATAGCAGCCAACTGCAAATCATGAGTAGGGTAGTTGAGTTCATGAGGTCTCAATTGCCTTGATGCATAGGCCACTACCTTGCCTCCTTGTATAAGGACACAACCGAGGCCTCGACGAGAAGCATCGCAAAAGATATCGAAGCTTCGATGGATGTCGGGAAGAACAAGAACGGGAGCGGTGGTCAAACGCTTCTTGAGTACTTGAAAACTTTCCTCACAAGCATCGGACCACAAGAACTTCTTGTCCTTCTTGAGCAACTCCGTCATCGGCTTCGCGATCTTGGAGAAGTTCTCGATAAAGCGACGATAATATCCCGCTAAACCAAGAAAACTCCGCACATCGGTGACCGAAACAGGCTGACTCCATGAAAGAACATCGGTGACCTTGCTAGGATCAATGGCTACGCCTCCCGCTAAAAAAATATGGCCTAAGAAAGCCACTTCCTTCAACCAGAATGCACACTTGCTGAACTTCGCGTACAGCTGGTGCTCACGTAGCTTGCCTAACACAAGCTTCAGATGCTCGGTATGTTCCTCATCGTTCTTGGAATAGATAAGAATATCATCGATGAAGACCACGACAAACTTATCCAAATACTCCATGAATAACGAATTCATGAGGTTCATGAACAAGGCAGGAGCATTGGTTAAGCCGAATGACATGACAGTGTACTCGTACAAGCCGTAGCGAGTAGAGAACGCCGTCTTGGGAATATCCTCAGGCCGAATACGAACCTGATGATACCCCACTCTCAGATCAATCTTAGAGAAAACTCGAGCTCCAGTTAATTGATCGAAGAGATCGTCAATGCGGGGCAATGGATACTTGTTCTTTACCGTCACTTCATTAAGTGGGCGGTAATCAACACACATGCGCAAAGTACCGTCCTTCTTCTTTACGAAGATTGCTGGACAACCCCAAGGAGATGAGCTAGGGCGGATGAAACCCTTCTCATGCAGCTCACTTAACTGCTTCTTCAACTCCACCAACTCGTTCGGTGGCATCCGATAAGGCCTCTTTGAGATAGGGGTGGTACCGGGAGCCAACTCAATGACAAACTCGAGGTCTCGAACGGGTGGCATCCCTGGAAGATCAGCGGGAAAGACGTCAACAAAGTCACAAACTGTTGGGACTTCGCTAATATCTAGAGCGGGCTTCGCTTCAAGTGCGAAGAGATGAGGGCCGAGCAGCTTCGGCGAAAAGCAAACCTGCTCGCCGGAAGAACTAGACAAAGAGATGAGCTTCCTGGCGCAATCGATTTGTCCCATGTGCTGAGACAACCAATCCATGCCAAGAATCACATCAAGACTCGCTGAATGGAGAAGGATAAGGTTTGCTAAGAACCCTACTCCTTCGATCTCGATAGGAACATCCCTACACTCAGACTCAGCTCTCAACTCCGAACCAGGAGAGCGAATGAGTAGCGGGACCGACAACGGAGAGAAAAGAAGCTCTCCAACACAGAACAAAAGACTCGAAACAAAGGAATGAGATGCTCTGAATCAAACAAGACAGTAGCAGGGTGAGAGTTAACAGAAAGTGTACCTAGCACGACGTCGGGTGCCTCCTGAGCCTCCTCTGCGGTGATGGCGTTGACGCGGCCACTACTCACGCCTTGGGTAGCCGGAATGATCTTCTGGTCCTGAGACGCACCACCTCGACCGCGTCCTCCATTGGGGACGAGGGTCGCCCGATCTTCTTAGGGCATTGGTTCGCATAATGCCCTTCGGTTGCAAGAGAAGCATGTGACCCGGCGGCCGGATTGCGGGGCCGCTGGCTGACTTCGCAGCGACGTGGATGGGACACGGCCTGCGATGGACGAGAACGAGGCGAGGTGACCTCGGGCGCCAAGAATGAGAGTGGTACCTCGAGATCGCCTCAAGCGGGGACGGAGGAACCGCCTGGGTGACTTATGGGTCTCCACTTACGCTATGGAATCCATAAGCTCCTGGTGAATGCTCATGACAATGGCCTTGTCGAGCAAGGCCTGAAAATCAGGGAAGTCGACAATAGATAGCTTGTCCTTCAGCTCCTCAGACAAGCCACGCCTGAACTTGGCCTGCTTGGCCATGTCAGTGGCCACCTCCTCAGGAGCATAACGAGCTAGATGGTTGAACTCGTAGATATACTCCATGACTGAGCTACGCCCTTGCTTGAGCGCAAGAAACTCCTGCTTCTTGATCTCCATCAAGCCAGCAGGGATGTGAGCCCGACGGAAGGCAGCACGGAACTCCTCCCAAGAGACAGTGTGGTCCACGGGCTGCATGGCGAGAAAGTTCTCCCACCATGACAAAGCTGCACCCTCAAGCTGGTGCGATGCGAATAGCACCTTCTCGTGCTCCTGGCACTGCGCTATGCTGAGCTTCCGCTCAACCAGACAAAGCCAATCGTCCGCATCCAAAGGGTCCTCAGACCGGGAAAAGGTAGGGGGCTGAGTACGAAGAAACTCCGTGAGTCCTCCACGCGGCTGATGGGCATTCCCTGGCCCAGATCCTGAAGCTCCGGAAAGTGCAGTGGTGTTGCGCGCGATGACGTCCAGTAAAACTCTCTGTCATCCGCAGTTGCGCCGATCTCAAGAAGGACCTCGGCCATGGTCGAGGAGGAGGAAGCTCCTCGTCCGGACCAGGTGATCGGCCTTGGCCGCTCTGAAAAGCGACCGCCATCTGTTACAAGGAACTTTGGTTAGCAACTAGACTCGAAAAGATAAGGCCTTTAAAGAAAGCAAAAAGCGATCGACTAGGGGAATGGAGATCACCCTAAACGAAAGCCAAAACAGCGGGTAAATAAACTTTAAAAGCTTCTAAAAGACTCTAAGAACAGCCAAGAAATACCAAAAGCAAGGCTCAACTTCTCAACTCAACTAACCCGTATTGAATGAACGAGTAATTGATCGAGAAGATAAAAATCAGATTGCAAGGTGAGAACTAATGCTACTAAAGAGCAAGGTTAAATCAGCGAAATAAGTGTTAGATACTTAGCTAACTAGTATCACATCTTACCCTTTTATTCCCACAAGTTTTAGTTGAATTAACCTCTCATTATCTATCCTAATTAGAAACCTTTGAGACTGCTGTCCGGAAATTTGATGCTTGCTGTCCAGATTTCGCATCCAAGCTCCTCGTCGAATCACCGACTCCAGAACTTCAAAATCTTGTAGTGGGCAGCTCACACTTCAATTTGCCAATCTCATTGGTTCCCCAAAACCCCATTAATCGACAACAACTAATCCTTTTGAATGGAGAAGAGGAAAACATCTTTTTAAAACTCAAACTAGAGCAAGATGAGAAGAGAAAGCTAAGATAGATGAGGAGTAAAATCTGAGAATTACTTAAGCTTTTATAAACTCATTTGATACTTTGAAATTAAGTTTTCAAAATATCCTAAAGACGACCAAGCTTGCGTTACTACGGTCAAAATGGCTCTGATACCAACTTTTGTGAGCATCCGGATTTATTAAGCTCATAATACTTAGTCATCCAATTGACCCTAGTATTATCAACCAAATAAACCCGGTCTCGAGAGATGTATACTTCCCAGAATGCAGTATACATACCTCACAACAAAAGAATGTACCAATTCCATACAACACATAGTACATAAGCAACAAACTAGAAGTTAATATAATATGGAATAGCTATTACAAAAGAGGGGCCCTTAGGCCAAATAGCAACAATTACAAAAAGATAACACTGAAGCAAAAGTGCCATAAAGATGGCTATAACACAAAGCCAATCAGTGTGCCTTAACCCCAGTGCAAATGACGGACCGCCAAGCTAGTCGTCAAGAAGCAAAGAACATATAGCACAAAAGTGAGGCTCTTGGAGCTCACCTTCTTCCTCTGCAACAAAAGCCACAAAATGCCACAACCACGCGATGAGTACATAAAGTACTCCGCAAGACTTACGTGTAGGATAACAGAACTATACATAGCTACATGCAAGCTTTATTTAAGTGGATGAGGCTTTGGACTCATTTTAGCATAAAGCAAGTTTCATTTGCAATAACATAATAGATTGAAGGCAATTCGGCAAAGCATTTTTAATTGTTGAAGTAACACGAGATAATAACATAGTAATGACAACATGAACAACCTGGAAGTGACTAGCCCATTAGTCACCACAACAATAGCATGAACATCCATTCATACCATCCCATCAAGTTTTAATTAAATGGTTGAGACTAGTTCTTGAACGACCTTACCAAGCATGTCCATAACCTAGGACGAGGCTATTCGAATAGTTTTATCCCTGCAGGGGTGTACCAATGTACCCACACGCCAGACCGCCTTTCCTTTAGGCACACTACCTTTGGTATGCCGGCACGGCTAAGTCCTACGAGACATTTCCAATGGACAGTGCTAATTCTGACCCGTACAACCCACGGGGACAAGGACACAACAGACAGCCTGACCGGTCTGCCACTGCTCCATTCCCACACCACACACACACATTTTATCTTTAAAAACACACCAACCGAGCGACCCCAATTAGCACCGCCCAAAGTACTTAGTCAAGAGAGGTCCCATATCCCCCTCGTGTGGTTAGCACGCAAAAGCGCTTGGCTTAGTGACCCAAGTAACTCGGTCCTTAGGGACCCAGGCATACCACCACATTCCAAAAACTGCACCATCCATCCAATATGCCCAAGTCTAAATCAATCTTTTATTTTCAGTTTTTGATTTACAAAATAACAAAGTACAAGTGCTGAACATATAGGAGTAATAACCATTTTTGAGTGATCAAGACCATCGACTAAGTCGATGATCGCCCATTACTACCGATGACTAAGCATGTCTAAGCCATATCAACGTAAACTACTAAGTGGTGAGAGCCCATCCAACGAACTCCAACCACAGCAAATAACCTAGGCTCATGGGTAGTAGAGGATGAACAATTCCTACAGATTATGCAACTATAGGATTACTAGCGACATTTTAACACAAAGTAGCATGCATACATATAAGTGAAACAAAATATTAAGCTTTAAAGTAATGGGACAATGATGGAAATGATCAAACTGCTTGCCTTGTTGCTGTTGGTCAAATTGTTGCTGAGGGTCACTCTCGGGATCACCACAAATGTCGAAACCTAACGGAAAAGCGATAAAGAGCCGATAAGAACGACGAAAAACAACAAATACAGCACAGCAAACGAACTCCAAATACCCTGAATTTTCTACAGAAGCAAGGGGATGATTTTTAGGGAATTTTTCAACAAGAATCAATTGATTTGGATTCTAAATGCAAAAGATATGAGCAAAACAATTCTGCTCAGCCCTAAAAATACCAAACTGCACTATTCACTAATTTAATTATGAGGCAATATTTTCTAGAAGGGTGGTAACACTAAGATTTTTACTGCAAAACCAGCACCTCATGAGATGAATAACACAATTGAGTTCATCTCATTTGGAGCTATTATGCACTTTCTACAATTTTTCAAAAACAAGAACTTGAACAAAATTATAATGCACAAGTCCTCATTTTCATAACAGCAACATGCTCAAAACTAATTTTCACAGTGATTTAATTAATAGAGGAAACCAACAAAGTTGGTCTCACTCAAAAATAATCTACAGAGCATTAGTTAGGTATTTTACAAGTTAAGCATTAATTTGAGTGTATATTTAAAGTGAGTTTTAAAATCTAATGGCAAAACTGTGCTCTGGGGCTGAACCCAACTTACAATCATTTTTAGATTAAAGTCAAGTTCAAGACAGAGCTAACACAATTTGAATGACCTCATTTGGATTTAAAATGACTTAGATATGAAATTTTAAAGTTACTACCTTTTTCAGTTCACAACTTAACAATTTACTGGAATTTCTAAAAACTCTAAAGACCTGGGAGGACATAAGCGGCTCAGATCAAACACGGGGAGGTCCTCAACGGTTGAGATCTTCCAAAGGAAGATCCAAACTATCAAGATCTCCCCGAGGAAGATCTACATCGTCAGGACCTCACAGGGGAGGTCCTGGACGGTCCAGATGTTCCAAGGGAGGTCCTTGATGGCTCAGATCATCCGAGGGAGGACCTTGACGGTCAAGATCTACCCGGGGAGGTCATGAACGGCTGAGATGACTTCGGGGAGGTCCTAAGCGGAGGTCTAAACATCGCAGACCTCCAGGGGAGGTCTGGACGGCCAAGATTGCGCAAGGGGAGGTCCTGGACGTGTCAGATCTCCTCGGAGGAGGTCATGGACGTCCCAGAGCCAGTGCGCACGCGCTTGGACAAGAGATTAAATGCGCGCGAGAGATCTTAAATGCACGCAATAAAGGGTGGATTAAAGGCAGTTTAAGACACAACCAATGATTAACAATGATTGAGGTAAAGATTCGCGCATTAAGTATAGGATCTTTGTCCGAAATTTGACACGGCGCTGCCGTGTACGTCCGACAAAAATCCAAGCTCAAAGGAGTGGTTGTTGCCGGCGATGTAGACCTCGCTGGCGACAACCAAAGACATCCCCGTGTGCGCAATAGTGTTGCGCACACCATGGGCTCACTCTCGACGGCGACGACGGCCTTAATCGCCGGCGAGCCGGAGAGGACAGAGATGACCCGCACGGCCAAAAGACAAAATGCAAAAAGGGAGCTCCGCGCGACATTCAAGCGTGTGCCCAAACATAAGCTCCGCAACATGCATTCAAGCGGGTGCCAGCAACTAAGGGACTAACAGGAGGAGTACCTGGAGGTCCTAAGGTGCTGGGGAAGTGGAGGAAGGTGAAGACCGGAGTTGGAGAAGATGGGGTTGCTCCACGGCCAAAGCTCCAGCTCCAAGCTCCTCTTTGTCCACCTCTGTAACTGCCCAAACCAAATCAAGTTAGGACTTGCTCCCAGAGGGAAATGGCACAAAAGAAGCTCAGAGAAAAGGAGGAAAACTCCAGGGACCCTTGTCCACCGAGGAGCTCCAAGCTCCAGCAATGGCGGCCAAGAATGGAGGTCAGTGGAAGAGCAAAGCTTAGAAGGCACCAGTGCAAGCTAGAACTTGAAAGAGTGCCAAAGAAGCTACGGAGGAACCCAATGGGGTTTTATACTTGGGCACAGAGGTCATGGACCACTGGCTAAGCTCATGGTGAGCTTGGCCCATGGCACGGTCTAGGGCATTGGACATGATGTAAAGTTGACATGGTGTGACCTTTGTGTGATGGAGGGCGGAAAGCTGACTTGCATTAAATGCGGGTCAGCAAGAGTTGTTACAAAGTACACAGTGGACAGACCCACATTAATGCACTGCTCAGAAGCACGCATGCGTGACCAAGGAAGGAGAAGAACAGGGGAGGTCTTGATGACCGTTGGATAGGACTTGGGAGGGGTCCTGGCCCTCAGATGCAATTTTTGAACCGTTACGCTCAAAGGACCGGGAGGAGGTCCCAGCCACACGATCAAGGATAGGGAGGTCATGGCCTCACGATCTTCTTAATGTGTATGCGCACGTGGGAAAATGAGACAGGAGGTCCAAGGCGTTGGATCTCAATCCAACGGTGCGGACCTCCTGTGAGGTCTTAACCGCACGCGAGCATAAGAGCATGAGGGGAAGGTCATGGCCTTTGGATTTAAATCCAAGGGCACAAAATGACCGGGGAGGTCTGAGACGTTGCGCAAAAGGCAAGGGAGGTCAGGACCTTTGGATTTTTGATCCAACGGTTCTGATCAAAAGAGGGGGAGGTCCTGAGCCTGCGCAATCGTATGAGGGAGGTCATGGCCTTTAGATTTAGATCTAAGGGCTACGACCTCACGTGCGTGGGGAGGTTTGATGCGCGTAAGACAAGGAGGAGGTCGTGACCGTAGATTTTTAATCCAACGGCTGTGACCTCACGTAGGTGGGATGCCTAAGTGGTTTATTAGTGAGGGGAGGTCAGGGCCATGGATCTTGGATCCAAGGGCTATGACCTCACATAGGTGGGAGGACCTGACTGAGAATGTTGAGGAGGAGGTCATGGCTGTTGGATTGGATCTAACGGCTGCGACCTCAACAGAGTGGGATGACCTCGCTGCGATAGTTTAACAGCTCGAGGAGGTCTTTGAGGTTTAACACACAGGGGAGGTCATGACCATGGATCTTTGATCCAACGGCAATGACCTCATGAGGTGGGGAGGTCTTTGCGGTGTTGACCGTGGAGGAGGTCGTGGCGGTTGGATGTAAATCCAAGCAGCGCGACTGATCAAGGTGGAGATGAGGTCTGACAAGGTGCAGATGCGGTTGGGCTGGACCAGCTTTGAATAGGGCTAGCCCAAGGAACAGTGTAGGCTTTTAAACTTAGTTTTTAACAGCTGAAACTTTGCAGAATTGTTTGGGGTAGCAATTCAACTCCAAAATTATTGAAATTTTAACTGGAGCTTGCTGACAAGGAGATTAACCTTGCATAAAATTTCCAGAGGTTATTATGCAATGCATTTTTCTCAGGAAATTCATGAAGGCTGTGCAATGATTTGTTTTACCTCCAAAATTTATCAACAAGTGTGATAACTCATGATATTTTTCAGAGGGGTCCCACCTCAATCTTTAGGACCAAGGGAGGTATTTTCTAAATGTTTGGCACAAGTTTTAGGACAAGTGGAAAATGAGTTTGACTTTTGGTCAACAAGAGCTGTGTGTTTTTGGAGTACACAACTCTTGGACCATAATTACATGAGAGACTAGGGTTTTTCAAGATGTGAGAAAAAGTTTTAATTTCTACACATATAATTATACTTGAACAAACCCTAATTATACATTTGGGATGTTACATACACCAAGTGGCGCGGCCGCTTCCTCACACTCTCGGCAAATACTCCCTCGCCGGCCACATCCTCACCGACGTCGTCCATGCCGAGTTCGCCGATTGGTCATGAATGGACTGTGTCGTCCGTGAGTGGCTATACGGCACCATCTCCTCCGACCTCATCGAGATTGTCATGGCGCCACGCACGACCGCGCGCCTCATGTGGCTGGGCCTCCAACAGCAATTTGTCGCCAACCAGGAGACACGTGCCTTCATCCTCGATGCCGAGTTTCGCTCTTTTGTCCAAGGTAATCTTAACATCATGGACTATTGCAGGAAGTTGAAGAGTATGGCAGATGCCCTTGGGGGTCTCAATGAGCTTGTTGCCGATCAGACACTTGTTCTCGCCGTTTTGCGCGGCCTGAACGAGAAGTTCGAGTACATGGCGGCTCTCCTCAAGTGCCAACGACCGTTCCCCACCTTCCTCGAGGTCCAATATGATCTCCTGCTTGAAGAGATGACGATGGCCTCGCGCCCCTCAGCACCATCCACTGCCCTCATCGCCACCATCCCCAGCGGCCCCCCCTCCAGGCGCTTCCCCACCATAGCCCGGGAGCGGGTCTGGCGGCTCCAACCGACGTCACCGACACAGGAAGAATGGCGGCACCAGCAACGGGGGAGGCTCCACCTGGCCCTCGTTCTACAATCCGTGGACGGGGACCATTAAGATGTGGCTTGGTCCCCATCCTGATGTCCCAGGCGGCCAACCCCCGCGAGCACAGGGCGTGCAGCACCCGCGCCCTAATGCACCACCGCAGGCGTTCTACGTAGGACCTCCTCCTGATTGTTACCCGCTGCCTCCACAGCTGGTCTACCCGGCTGCAACTACGACAAAACAGGCAATAGTAGACACCTCATCATAGATGGTTAAAATGGAACCGTCTGTGTTGGTGCTGTCGGCACAAGGCATTTGCCGTGCCAGCCTATCACAGACGGTTCGGCTTACAAACCGTTTGTGAAAGTCATTATCACAGACGGTTCTCATTAGGAACCGTCTGTGATAATTCACAGAAGGTTCCTAATGAGAACCCTTTGTGATTAGCTGGATTATCACAGACGATTCTTATTAGGAACCGTCTGTGATAATTACACAAATGGTTCTTAATGACAACCGTCTGTGATATCCTGGCATTATATAAATTACGCCCGACACATCCTCTACCGCACTACCGCTGCCTCTGCCGCACTGTCGCTCTGGAGGCCCGACACAATCTCGCCAGACTGCCCGCCTCGCTCTGGAGCAATCTGTCTCTGCCCAAGAACCCCGCTGCCTCTATCGCAACCCTGCCGCTGGCTCCACTTAGATCTGCTCCTTCTCCCCCATGCGCCACTTCCTTGCCCTAGCTCCTCCAACCTACGGCTCCTCCCCCGTTGCACCAGCTCAGAGAGGAGAAGGTTGGACCCCCTGCCCCTAGCGCCTCCTCCACCCCGCTGCCTCCTCCACCATTGCACCACTTGCACCTTGCTATGCCTCCACCCCCATTATGCCACCTTAGAGAGGAGAAGGAAAGGAGAGGAATTGTATTTTCTTCGTGAGCTCCGAGGGTAACGATCTATAACCCTTTATGTTTGCTATAATTTAATTGCTAATCAATTTAAGTATGTTTGGTAAATAGGAAGAGTGTGTACTTGCGGTTTATTAATCTAATTTGACACTAATTTGTTACATGCGTAGCGTAGATGGACCAAAACTAGATGTACGGTGTGAACTGTGTGAGTCAAGAGTACATTAATGGCGTGGTTGCTTTTAGAAGAGCCACGAAAGGTGATATGTTGAAGAAGGATAAATTTTATGTCTTGTCCATGCATTGATTATGTAATCAAGATGTTTAACAACTCGGTGCAGATCAAAGCGCACTTGATTTGAAGGGGTTTCAAAAAAGGGTATACATGTTGGACCAGTCACAGTGAAGAGCAGATTATACCGGAAGTTAATAATAACAACATCGCCGAGAAAGTCAACGATATGCCCGATGTGGATTGTGCTTTTGATGAGGATAGGTCGCACGATGACAATCTGAATCAGATGCTACGCGACGCAGAAGAGAACTATAGTGAGAGAGAGTTTTGTAAATTCGAGGGCTTAAGGGAGGACTCGGTGAGACTTTTGTTCCCTGGCTTCAAGCCGGAATACACAAGGTTGTCAACTGTGATTGAACTGCTTAAATTGAAGGCAAGCAATGGTTGGTCCGATAAGAGTTTTACGGTGTTGTTAGGTCTCCTAGCGGACATCCTTCTGGAGGGAAACGTGTTGCCCAGCACCACCTACCAAGCAAAGAAGGTTCTTTGTCCATTGGAAATGGAAGTAGAAAGAATACATGCATGTCCGAACGATTGTATCCTCTACCGTAAAGAGTATGCAAACATGCATGTATGTCCTGTGTGCAAAGCATCCCGATACAAGCGTCAGAATACTGCTAAGGTGAAGCAAGGACCTCCTGCTAAGATGTTGTGGTACTTGCCTGTGATCCTACGTTTGAAGCATTTATTTGTGAACCCAAAGGAGGCCAAATTGGTGCGTTGGCACTTGGAGGAGCGTAAGAAAGATGGAAAGCTAAGACACCCTACTGATTCTGCCAAGTGGAGAAATTTCGATCGGAGCTTCGAAGAGTTCGGTGCAGAACCGAGGAACATAAGGTTAGGGTTGAGTACAGATGGAATGAATCATTTTGGTAACATGAGCAGCCGACATAGCACCTAGTCCGTGAATCTATGCATGTACAACCTTCCTCCCTGGCTGTGTATGAAGCGGAAGTACATTTTGATATCATTACTTATCCAAGGGCTGAAGCAACCTGGGAATGATATTGATGTGTACCTAGCACCATTGCTGGAAGATCTTGTGACAATGTGGAACGAAGGGGTACAGGTACGGGATGCGTACAAACGAGAGAACTTCACTTTACGCGCCATGTTGCTCTGCACCATCAATGATTTTTCTGCCATTGGTAACCTGTCGGGCTTTAGTATAAAAGGAGCCAAAGCCTGTCCGCACTGCTTAGATGCTACAGAGAGTGTATGGCTGAACAACTCGCACAAAACTGTGTATATGCGTCACCGTATATTCCTTCCCAAGAGTCACCCATACCGTAAGATGAAGAAACAATTCGACGAAAATAAGGAGGACGGTTCAGCTCCAAGGGCTTTTAGAGGGAAAGAAGTCTATGATATAGTTAAGGATATCGATGTTGTGCTTAGAAATGGACGTAAATTAAGAACCCGTGAGAAGAACATCTGGAAGAAGCGGTCAATTTTTTAGGACTTGCCTTATTGGGAGCACTTAGAAGTTCGCCACTGCATCGACATCATGCACATGGAGAAGAATGTATGTGATAGCTTGATTAGTCTCTTACTGAATATTAGTGGCAAAACAAAGGATGGTGTTAACGCATGGCGTGACTTGGTCGATATGAACATAAGGACCGAGTTAGCACCGAAAGAGACCGATACAGGATGAACGTACCTTCCCCCAGCTTGCTACACTCTGTCCAAGGCCGAGAGAAATGAACTGTGCTAGAGCTTGCATGGTGTGAAAGTCCCGTCTGGTTACTCCGCTAACATTAAGAAACTCATTTCTATGCAAGATTTGAAATTAATTGGTATGAAGTCTCATGATTGTCATGTGCTGATGACACAAATGCTTCCTGTTGCAATTAGGAGTATCTTGACAAACAAGGTCCGAGTGGCAATCTTGAGGCTGTGTTATTTCTTCAACTCAATTGCTCAGAAGGTCATTGATCCCCAAGGACTAGATGCTCTGCAGGCCGAGGTGGTGACGACTCTATGTCATCTTGAGATGTACTTCCCTCCGTCATTTTTCGATATTATGGTACATCTCATTGTTCACCTTGTGAAAGAGATAAAGATATGCAGCCCTGTGTTCCTACGTCATATGTACCTATTCGAGAGGTATATGGGAATTCTCAAGTCCTACGTACAGAATCGATCTCGACCGGAGGGCAGCATCATCGAAGGTTATGCAACAGAAGAGGTCATTGAGTTTTGTGTCGACTACATGGCTCAGGTGGATCCGATAGGTGTGCCTTTATCTCGTCATGAGGGGAGACTAGATGGTATCGGGATCATCGGAAGGAAATCAATCACTCCCGATCTGGATACGTACGCTTAAGCCCATTTCACGGTCTTGCAACACATGACCCAAGTGTCCCCGTACATCGACGAGCACAAAGATATGGTACGCCAACAGAATCCAGACCGGTCGGAGGTTTGGATCACGAGAGAGCACAATCGTCAGTTCAACGAATGGTTAAAGGTGCAAATCACTAGGAGGTCATCAAGTGATGATACGCTGCTATAGTTGGCACAAGGGCCACAATTTACAATTGTCACATGGCAAGGATACGACATAAATAGGTACACATTTTATACGGCAGCTTAGGATAGGAAGAGCACAGTCCAGAACAGCGGTGTCCGCATAGATGCATTCAGTACCGATGGGCTGAGGAGCTCCTACTATGGGCAAATAGAGGAGATATGGGAGCTGGACTACGTGCTTTTCAAGATCCCCCTATTTCGGTGCCGTTGGGTTCATCTCCCACAGGTGAAGGTCGACAAGTACAGCGTCACTACCGTGGACCTCGAACGTGTTGGATACAAAGACGAACCATTCGTACTAGCTAACCAAGTTGTTCAATTCTTCTATGTAATCGACCCGGCAAATAAGAAGCGCCATGTAGTTCTTCAAGGAAAAAGGAGGATTGTCGTAGTTGAAAATGTAGTGGACGAGGAAGAATACAATCAATTTGACGAGTTGCCTCCTTTCGGAGACGGTATCAGGCTCAAGGAAGAACCCAGTGAGGAAGCTAGCTATATGCGCGTCGATCATCATGAAGGGCTATATTTTAATTAAGAATTTACTCCATTGTAATTAATTTATTCCATAACATGAGACATGTCAATGTGGACTTACCATGTGTTATGGACTTGTAATCTCTTATATATTCTGATGTCAACATGGAATTGTCATCTCTGATTTTGATGTCAATGTGGACTTCATTGTAATGTGGAATGATAATATTATGCGCTTGTAATAAACAGACGATAAAAAGACTATATCCTTTTTACATCACAGATGATAAAAAAAAGGATTAGCGATCCTATCTTAGCCTTCAAATCTTCATAAGCCTTCTCGTCGGCTTCAGTGGTGGCGGGATCAGCGACTGTCAGATCAAACGCCTCCACCTGTGACCTTGCACGCTCGATTCGCGCTTGTAGCCGTTCGGACTCCGCAACCAAGCCCCATATAGCCCAGAGGCCATCAGCCCTGGTCTCCTCCGTCTCGGCGAGGTCGACCCGCTCTCCTGCAATTCGGATGTCGTCCTCGACTCTCCGGGCCGCATCCTCGGTGCAGACCAAGTAGTTCCATAGGACTATCTCCACGATGAGATTTACTTGCTGGATGCCGTGGACCCTCGCATTGGTCCGTCCGATTTTTTTCTTCAAAATGTCGAATGTGACAGAGTATGGTGCTGGAAACATGGTATCAACAAATGGAGACATTTACAGTTATGGAATTCTTGTTTTAGAAACTGTAACCGGAAAGAAGCCCACTGATAGTATATTCAGACAAGGATTGAGCCTTCGTGATTACGTTGAGCAGGCTGTGCGTCATAGCATGATGGACGTTGTCGACGCATGGCTTGAAAACGAGCTTTAGACCGTGGACGATTCTTACAGCAAGAGGAAGATTGGTTGGGAATGTCTTGCTCTCAGGAAATGCCATCGAGCAGAATGTCAACCGGGGGTATCATGAAGGAACTGCATGCCATCAAAAAATCCCTCTCGTAGAATATGGAGAAGGAAGAAATTCCACATTTTTTATGTTGGAATGTTTCCCTGTAAGTGTGTTCGGAGATGATACCTTACTGGTCATTTCCAACAGTTTTCATTGTAGGATAAGTGGTGGTACACTGAAGTACTATTTCTGTTATATTTAAGTCGGAATATGGACAGCTGAGTCCAAAGGCCTTCAGTGTATGCTGATGGTATGGACGTATGGTCATGCAGTTGCAGGCATGCTTATAAGTTATAACGCACCATTATTTTGTCAAAACATGCTAAATTATACAGATTTGGTACTTTGTTGAACACATGAGGATCAGGAGGCAGCTTGTGATCGTTATAGCGAGTAGATCATAACTTTTTTCTTTTTCTTTTTGAGATGGTTCATATCTTCGTTAAAGGTATAGTAGTTGTAACAGTATGTAAACTACTGTTTTATTGAGTATTCATTTATGGGGATCTAGGGAGGTAGATCCCATTATTACCTTTTTACAAGAACAGATTGGTTGTGTTACTGTCAATGAGATATGAATTGCTATGACATTCCATATGAACTTTCCTTGATTCTGAGTTGCATTACAAGTTTCGGACCATCTCTGTTGATTTTCATCCAGGCAACAGTCTGCCTGACACCAAACCAAGTTTCTTGGTAGATGTTAGACAGGGTAAGTTTGCTTAGCAAGCTGCTTCAGAAGCAGTCTATTTGGTATGGTTTGAGCTTCAAGCAGCTTTGGGCTGAAAACAGTTAAGCCTACACCCTCCAAATGAGTTCTTAAATAGTTGCGATTATACTTCTAAGCATCTGTTTGTGAATCAGGAATTTCAGAATGTTAGACCATGCGGCAAGGTCTAGTATATTTTAGTTGATGAATAATTAACAATGTTGGGTACTGATGTTATTTGAGGTGTGTGGTGTGCGTGGACTAATGTCGGTCAAGTTGGGAAGAACTTGTGCTGGAAAAAGATGGTGTTTTGGTCTTTGCATGTGCAGGGTAACTCGGAGGCGATCGTGGTCTACGGCGGTGATCGGGAGATGACTTGGTGTGAAGTCATGGTCCAGAGGGTCGAGGATGCTGGAGGAGACGGTTGAGCTCGAGTTGGGGTGCGTGGAGATCAAAGATGGATGATGCGTGTTAGAGCTATGGAGGTGCGGTCCGGAGGCTACGACACATGACAATTTTGGGTTGTCCAAAATTAGAAGGCTGAAGAATTCGTGCGAGTAGCGGCGTGAGGAATTGATGTTGTATGCATTATGGGCTGTTGATGCATGCATGATGGGCCGGGCTAGAAGGCATTAGAGCTTGTGTTGTAGATCGTGTATGAGTCGGTACCGTGGGTGCCTATAAAAGGCGTTAGGGCCGGCGGCTTGTTGGGAGATCTGGAGACAGAAAAAGCAAGGGCCGGCGGCTGTTGGTGTATCGCTCCTAAAAACCGATCTAGGTAAGGGCTTTTGAACGGGGAGGAGACAAGGTGCTTCGGCGGGTATGCTGGAGATTGATTTTGGGGCATTAATGTTGCATGTATGAGGTACTGGACATTAATGATTTTGCATGCAGCAACTTGAGTTTTTTTAGAATTGTTTATTGCTATTGGCTTCAGCTTTTTGACTTGTGCTTGTACGCGAGAACAAAGAAAATCAGAGAGGTCTTGAGAGCTCTGATGACGGCTGGGGTTTTTGGTTGTGCATGTGTTGGCGTCGTGAGTCCTGTTCGTGCGTGAGGACAGAGACGTGCGGCCGTGGCTTTTGCATGCGTGCATGACTACAAGATGATGCTTTTGCTGTTTTGAACCAAAGACTATTCTGGGGTGTTTTGCTGTTGGGTAATCAAGAGGTCGTGCATGCATGCGTGAGATGAGGTTGATGAGTTAATTAGAAGATCGCGCATGTACTGGGCTTTCTCACTAGTTGCCTCGCGTGTCATCGTCTTGCCGTGCTGCCTTGTGATCTGCGAGTACGGCTGACTGCCAAGAAGTTTTGAGCGATTCTTTCCTCATGGATCAGTAGTGAGTGACAAGAGAATTCTGTGAATGACTCCCTGGTTCACGGCACAACGTCGAGCAAGATCGTGCCAGGTGCAAAAATCTATAACAATCATTCACCCCCTCCCCTTTGATTGCTATTAACGATCCTACACAGAATCAGAAAAAAAATCATGCGTTCCTAAAGGTTCCTAAATATTATTCATCTATACTCCCTCCATTTTTTTTATTTGACATTGACTAGTGTTAAAGTATACTAGTTAACGTCAATTATTTGCAAACGGAGAGAGTATTATTTTAGCTTTAGGATACATCAGTTGGTAGCTTGTATCTCGTAGCCATTTCCTCTTTATTTCACAGTTTTCTGGGCACAATTGATGCCGCCAGGCCCCTCCCTCTATTGTAGTAACTGAAGATGTGGGATCAACATGTCAGTGGTCATTCTTACGCCCTTCCCTGTTTCTTCCACGCATGTTTCCTCGTCCTCGCATTGCGCCGCAATAACCGAACAAACTCGATCAATCCAACACTCCGGACGTCGAGAGGGCCTCGAGGATTGCCGCCACCGCCTCATGGTGGCTGCCAGGCGAGGTGGCCCCATCGTAGGCGTCAGGGATGGCGGTGCAGCACCATGGTTCATGCGTGTTCATTCGAACACCCAAAATCTTCAATGAAATACCCTGTATATAGTAGATATATTACACATTCTATATATTATAGTTGTTGGGATTTTTAGCAAAAATATCGTGACACGTCATTCTCTTATTTTCGTTCGTCTGATCTTACTCCTAATGTATATTAGTTGTTGGATCCGTTTGTTCCCCTATAAGACAAAATAGCAACCAAATCCTTCGAGAAACGTCCAAATTCTTCGACTCGCCTAACTCATCCATTTTATTTACAATCCGACCCCTAGTGCGGTCTGCCTCCCCACCCCACCCTGCACCGCCTCCTCCCTGTGGGCTCCCCTTCTTTCACCTCCCCCTCTGCCTGTGCCTCCTCTTCGTGAACTGTTATGGCGTCACCGCCTCCCATCCCTTCCCTGGCACCACCTCCTCCTTTCCTCCTTTCCTCCCTCCCTTCCCCCTACTCCCACACCAGACAGTCGTCTTCTCCTCCTCTCCCGCGCCACTGCATCCTCCCCTAGCCATCTCTCCCTGCCCACGTCGCCTCTATGTCCACCCCATTGGCGCCATTGTCGTGACGCCCCCCTCCTCTGCACACCGCTGCGACATGCCTAGCAGAGGCTGTGGAGACCAGTCACGGCTAGAGTTCAGGACGGATGAATGTGGCTATCCACGCGGGTTGGACTCGGCGACATGTCCAAATATCACCATCTCCGACCAAGGCGGCGCAAATCCGGCTGACGTAGAACAAGGATGTGGCCACGGTCACTGACGCTGCCGATCGTCGTCCCACCTCGACCTAGCTAGACTCTCCGCTATCGCCGTGACATAGTGCATGCAACACAACACATGTGCAACCCTAATTTCCAAGTTACAAATCCCAAATTCCAAATTCAGGAATTTATTTAGTGTAGTTTTGAGTCGTTCTTGGTGAATGAATCGTGTTGTTTGTGAAATGCAGATCGTAGAGCTTTGAAAAATGAAAAATAAGTACGTAGATTTGAAATCATTGTGAGATAGAACTGGAAAGGCATATATATAGTGTCCACCTCGACGCCAAAACTGATATCTATTGAAAGCAGCCAACCCATTGAACAATATTTTATTAACCCTAAACATCTATTCTAAAAATCCTAGATCCACCACTGTGGCGGCGGCGACGGTGGAGATGGCCGACGATAGGAATGCAGGCAACGCCTCGGCTCCTCGAAGGGATGATGAATTCGCTGCTCTTAGCGGTGAACAAGTGGAAGAAAAGATGACACTGAGGGTTAGCACTTGTCTACTAGGCCACTTTGTTTCAGTACATCTTCACTTACTGTAACTTCCTGTGAAATTCTGATCACTACTGCAATGGAAAAGACTGGTTTGCTGAAGACTCAACATTGCGACTCACAAAAAGTTTATTCTAAATTTCTTACTACTTTTGAGACTCAAAAATTTTAGTGATAACATTTAAGGCAACAAAATGTTAATTCTTACTCCAATAGCTATGAAAGCTATGAAGATCGAAGTACAAGCACAACATAAGTTTTGTATTGAATCCAATCGAAACATCGAAGCATAACAACCAAAAACACCGAAAACTCAAATCAAAGTGAATTGGGCGGTCAGACTTCTCAGAATGCACGGTCTAACCGATGGCCTGGCAGTCGGACCTCTCATTAGGGGCAGTCTGACCTCCAACACGATAGTGAAATCAACACACGATCAAAATCACAAATCAACTTAACTTTTGTGAGCCCACACACAAAAGGATCTACACTCATGTACGCTTCTCAAAGCGGATGACAAACTGGGCTTCCAAATCCGTTTCTTCGTGATCTTTATCTTCACTTGACCTAAACCGCTCACCTTGCATCATGGTTTAGCCAAAGGTCACCAAGGTGGTATTTTGGTGAAGTTTGCAAAATACCCCTTCTCGATCCTTCTCGGAAAACCGAATCCAATCTTCATGAAGCAATCCTCTGCTCCACCATGTGTAGGTTGATCAACAACTCTCTTCATGTCGGCAAGTCTCTCCCATCCAGTTCCCACCAAAACCACCATGGCACTTGCACTGACCCCCACGTCGTTTGATGCAACCCATCGCGCCAAACTTCCTTTTCGATCATCCTTGTCCATTGTGCGTCATGCTTGAGTCTACTAACTTCACCCGACATCCGTGATCGTTCTGGACCTCAGTTCTGCAAGCCTAATCCCGATCATCCTCGCCATTGACTGTCGTTAACCTCTAAGCCTCCTGCACAACAATAGACAAAGAAATCGATTCTGGGCAAGCCATACATCACGCAACACATATGCATTAAAAATCATGAATTTGACCTAACCTACGAACATTGCAGCCTTGCGGACTAGTGAACAAGATAAAATTAATCAGACCGCTACACATGGTCGGTTTGACCGCCAAGCTTGGTCGGTCTGACCGCCAGCGTAGGGAGTTAGCCATATTTTCTTCTTAGAAATCCGAAACTTTTTTGAAAATTTAAAATAAATAGTACTTTTGGCTCGAAGGTCAAAAAATTATAAGACTAAGTGTAGAAGAATCCCCTCTCTTACCTACACTCTCTACTTTTGGCCCAACCCAAAATTCAACCGAAAATTTTGGCCGGTCAGACAACCCTCAAGGCTGGTCTGATCGCTAGCATGCCCGGTCAAACCGCCGCCCACTGCCGGTCTGACCGCCGGGCCTTTGGCCTGCCTATGGCTGGTTTGACCGCTAGAGGTGGCCAGTCAAACCGCCAGCAAGGCCGGTGGGACCGCCGCCTTGTCTGGTCTGACTGTTGGGCCTTTGGCCTGCCTATTTGCCGAAAACGAGTGTTTTAACAAACTCTTGTTATCATTGTCAATTGTATCATCATTCTGAGATTATAAGCATATCTAGGGGATATCCACAGCCTCTATTTTCATGGTAGCTTCGCCACTTATTTTGACAGATTACCGGGCTGAGATTTCTCGTTACGCGGTTGTTTGCTATGACGAATGACGACTACTACTAATATTGCTAATAGTGTACTACTGTTACGTATGACTATTGCAGCAAAGTTGTATGATTGTATCGGTTACCTATGTTAGATTTGACACAGCCATCTGTAAAGTGGGGCTCACGCCGTCCGAACCACGTGGGCACACGTTGATATCTATTTGAAATGTAGACAACGACGAGTTAGCAAAGTATAAACCAAAGACAGATTGACTTGAAACATAGGCCAGGCTTGTTAGTGCGTAGTAGGCCTGCCGCCCGGGTGGGCCCGGTGCGGCTGAATTATCTATTTCTTTTGCTCTTTTCTACGTTTCAAAAAATTCAAAAAGGCGCATATTTTATTAAATGAATATCCGTTTTGCGAATCCGTTTGAACTATGAATTCTATAACATAAAATCAATATTACATATATTCGGCTTAGTGATGATAACATATGTAAGGGAACAAACAATAAAATTTAGTGGAACAAATCAAACGACTCTTGACTTTAGAAATGAAATATTTCACGCATTAATTTTGAATGTTCCATTATTTTACGGATGATGTATTTGTTCGGAATTGGTTAGGGTAAATAAACCAGTTTGGAGTCGGATGTTAAAGTAGTTAAAAATGAAATGTTACACGCTTTAATTTCTAATGTTTCAGTAGTTCGTACAAAAATCAAAACATGCTTGTAGAACAAATCAAAACTATTACGGGAACAAATCAAACGTTGAGAATATTAAATATTAATGGAACAAAGGATAACTCGGGTCGTGGTCCTCGGCCCCATGGGCAATGCCTTCTTCCCGGATTTCCGGTCGGGGTCTCAGCCTCTTCGGACCAGACTCGGGTCGTGGTCCTCGGCCCCATAGGCAATGCCTTCTTCCCGGATTCCGGTCGGGGTCTCAGCCTCTTCGGACCAGACTCGGGTCGTGGTCCTCGGCCCCATGGGCAATGCCTTCCTCCCGGATTCCCGGATTCAGGAACCAATTGTTGGAACCAATCCTTGGTGACGGGCTGACGGTGTCGACCAAGTTGTATTAGCTTTGGATTAAAGTCACGCTAACAACAAAAATCATTACTTTCTTTGATGATGCTAACTACTTTTGCTTGTAAGACCAGCTTTCTATTAGCATCTCTCCATGCATACAGTGATACAGACATGGATGACGACTGACTTTGAAAAGACTAATTGGCTTTCTATTAGCATCTCTCCATGCATACAGACATGGATGAAGACTGACTTTGAAAAGACTAATTGGTCATGACTTGATCGACAAACACTTCACATGCTGAGGTCTTTCACCCAGGAGAACTTTGAAAAGACTAATTGGCTTTCTATTAGCATCTCTCCATGCATACAGACAGGGATGAAGACTGACTTTGAAAAGACTAATTGGCTTTCTATTAGCATCTCTCCATGCATACAGACATGGATGAAGACTGACACTGAAAAGACTAATTGGTCATGACTTGATCGACAAACGTTCCCAACCTACTGCAAATCACCCAGGAGAACTTTGATAATGTTTCGCTTGCCGGAGGAGGACATGCGTCATCGCCGAAGGGCGTCATAGATCTATGGACAGAGGCAGAAGCAAGCTATTGCTAGGTGTCTGCCTCCAGCCGAGAACCGTCTGTCGACGTGGTTGTTGGCACGACTGCCGTTGTTCGAGACCCCGCACACGACGGCCGCCGCCGTCGAAACCTCCGTGCTTGGCAAGACAAATTGGAAAATAAATTGCATGATCATTGCAATAATCAAATTGGTATTAGAATCATGGGTGGGAAAGAAGCATGGGCAACGGCTTTACTTTCCAACGATGACACAAGGATCTCTCTCTTTTTCTAAGTTGCATTAGTTATATTCAGACTCAGTTGATCACAGATCTGATATAATTTGATAAGGTTATGTCTCCTACTTTGTATGGATTTTACGAACAACAATAGTGTTTTGATCCCCACGTTATGTGCGGGCCATCTAATAGACAAGTAAGATCTTGTGTATTTTTTCTATCGATTGACGTGATAATTTCTAGGAATTGTTTTTTTCTGATTTAAAAATTACTATGGAAATTCTTAGCCCTAAGACGAAGAAGATGTCTTTAACCTCACTAGTTATTTATAGATATATATATGGAAATTTTGATAAATGCCACTGCAAAGTGTCCATTTCAGAGAAGTGTCATCGCTCATTTCGATATTCGAAATATGCCATTGCAAGCATCTTTTTCTCATAGAAATACCACTGATCTACATATTTCATAAATATTGACGTTATTGCCCCCGTCTTCTTCGATTGCCATGTCACCATCGCTTCTTCTTCAACACACCGCCGCCGCAGCGCCGCCACCACGTCCTTGAGCCGCTTCACCACCACCGTCGTCCCCTCCTCCAGCACCGCCTTGTACGATGTCCCCAAGCTCCCTTCCCAAAGACCTCCGCGAAGCATGCAGAGGTCCTCCAGTCGGTTGCACCCGCGTCCTCTTAGTAAAACACGTCCGACTCGCCACCAAAGACGAACAGTTGCTTCTGTCACCGTGGATGGCGCGCAGCCTCCGCCTCTTGACGAAGCGCCGCGTGGCTATGGCCACGATCACCAGAACCACCTCAAGCCCATCCGCCGCAATCGCGACGACCACCGCCCGATCTTCGGTGCACGGGCACCTCTGGCGAGTGGCATGATGACGGCATCGCAAAGAAGACCACCGAGCAGCATGAAGACCACCTCCACCGACACCAGCCGACGCCACCGGCACCACTCAAGCGGCCCCGAACAGCCTGGTGTCCATGGCCATCCCTATTTGGATGAAGGTCGTCGTCATCCGCCCAGCCGAGGCCGCGACAAAGACACACGTCGTCGGATGGGCACCATTCGCTAGGATCTTCACGCCCTCCACCTCGCTCAAAGGCACAGCTCCCACGCACAGGGGAGAGAGGAGCGGCGCCGAGGCGGTGTCAAGGGGCGGGCGACGCCATGGGGCAGGAATAGCGAAGGTGGCGGCCGAGGAGACGCAGCGAGCGGCGTCGGTGGTAACGGGCCGCCGGGAGGCGGCGGCGACGGCGGCAAGCCGTCGGCAGCGTAGCACCGAGCCGAGTAGGAGGCACCATGGAGAGAGGGGAGAGAGAGAGAGAGCCAGGCGAGTGAGAGAGAGGCGGCGCCGGAAGGAGAAGCGGCCAGAGAACTTTCATGATGTTTCGCTTGCTTTCCGTATCTTTCTATAATAGTTAAGAGTTGCATCTTTTATACTTTGATACCTCTTCTTATACATATCAGCGTCGAAACTAGATTAGCGATTGTGAGATACGACACGAACGAGCACAGTATCAAGAACGAAGTAGATGAATCTCGTAGAGATAAACGGAAATAACGACAATGAAAAAATCACGACTAGAGAGAGAGATTTGACTAAGCCGACTGCAAATTCCTTAAGTACAACTTCAAACGAGTACAAGGGATTGTCACTCTCTCACAAACCCACTTGAACCTTTTAAGACCATTGGATCCTTGTCCTATACAAGAATCTAGTGCTAAAGAATAACCTAGTCTCTAATCCTCTCGTGCGCTATCTGTTTTGGATGAGTTCCTCTTACTTGGTTTGTTGGCTTGTTTGGGTTCTTTATGATCACACCTCGTGATTTAATATAATTTCCGTTGTCCTCCTACAAAGAGAAATAAGAATTCTAATCTATTTAGGATCCGTTTAGGAATCATTGAAGCACACCTCTTGAAGGCCTGGTAGATTAGGATATGTATCACCTCTCTCAACAATCTTCATCTTGACTCTTATCCATTGAGGTTACCGTACTCCTCCTAGGACTCGGTCCAAGTCGGCTTAGCTTTTTTTCCCTCTCACTTTTGGGAGTGCCCCCACCATATGGGCTCATGCACATCACGCAATATATGTGTTGGTGTTTAGGCTAGTCTACTTGGACTCTCCACTTAAGAGCTCCTTTGTTGTATAGTATGGTTAACCACATCACATCTACTGTATAATCTAGTTTGTTCGAAGGAGAAAAAAAAACACTTTGCGTTCTGCAACTCTAATGGAATCGTCAGCCCCTACGGTCACCGAACTGAGTTGGACTGCAACGCTAACATGGGCTCAATATTATTCCTCCGTATTGTTATATCCAAATCCAAAAAACACAGGAACTCCCGTATTTGGTTTGCTAATTTCTACTCTTACACAAACAGTATTGTCATTATATAAACATAAATTGTGCAAGTACATTGCATCAGATCAAATTTCTGCTGAAAGAAATTAAACAAGTTGTTTGCATCCACTCGATCTCGGGCTCTCGGCTGAGCAAATTAATTGAGTCGTGACGTCAAGAACAATGTATGATTTCTCATCTATATTGAATGTGCTAAAACTTCCTTCCAATCTTTGTTTTAGGTCATCCATGTAACATCCCAAAAATCTCAATTTTGGGTAAATGTATTAAGAATAAGTGAGGGAATAAATTTAAGCATGTTTATATGTAGAAAATTTTATTTGAGCAAGTTTTTGGACTTTTTCAACAAAGCAACAATTGCAATTATATGAAAACAGCAACTTGGAAGAATTTTTGAGAAAAACACGGAATAGATAAAATCCTGAAATTTTATACAAGAAATCATATAGTGCTGGGAGCCTCCACAAAACTTTTCATAAATTTTTGAGCCAGTTTGATAGGTTTAAAAATGCAGCAAAATCTCAGCCTTTTCTGGAAAATTCAAAAACCTAGTTTGAATTTTCCGCTCGCCTGATGGGCCGAAACCCAACTCAACCCATTTCACCACACTGTGCCTCTGCCCGTGCCAGCACCTCGCTTCCCTCTCACTGACGCGGTGGCCCCGCTTGTCAGGACCTTTCGTCCACCTCTCGCCCGCGCGCCAGCTCACCCACAGTTTTGTGCCTCAACTACCCCCGTCGCCTCTGCTAGTCACCCCACTGACACGCCATTTTCCCTTACAGACGAAGAGATCGAAGCCGTGCGCGAGAAACTCATCCTCGGCCGCCGTTTTCTCGCCGCTTCTCTCGCACCAATCTCAACCGTATTTAAGCCCCAAACCGCATCACGAACTCCTCAACTCGCCATTATCGCCTCCCGCCAAGAATCAAAGCTTCTCGCGCTCTGATTCACCGAGAACGAGAGCTTTTCGCCTCCATTGCCTCGGGTGAGCTTCCTTGACCGCGACACCTGTGTCATCGTGCACCTCTTACTTCACTCATCATTCTCCTTTGCTCAATGCAACTCCAAGAGCCATGTAGCACTGAAACGCCATCATCTCCCCCTACTCCGGCGCATGCACCCGATCTGAGCTTCTGTGTCCTCACCATTCCAGAAGGTTTGGACCTCTCCCAAGCGCGTTATCACGTGTTCCAGCCCTCATTCATCTAATCCCCTCACTCAACGTAGGCAAACTTATAGTAAAACTGGACATCACCATCATCTTTCTCCTTCACGGCCGCCGCCGCCATTTATGATCTTCCTCGAAGCCCGGTGAGTCCCCGACCAATTCCATGTGTCTACACCATCCTTAGGATGTAGTGAGCTAATGCTACACTTCTTGTAGCATCTCCATCGTCGTAGAGAGCCAGCACCATGAGCCTCCTTTGCGCCGCCGTTGATCAACGAGGTCAAGTCTTGCTAGGGTCTTATCCTTGTCGGTTGCCTGAGGGCTTGGATGGGCATGCCACTGGACTTTTGCATTTAAATTACTATGTTTCCGTTGCTACTTCTGACACTTGATCTTTTATTTGATCGGTCGGCTGTTGTATTGTAAACTACGTAAATGCTTAAGTTATGTACCATATTGGTTTCATGTTGTATGTAATTTCGTATGGATGTGTATGCCAATGTTGTGGATATGTGTATTAGCCACTGATCATGGGACTAGTACGGTACACACATGAGAATTTCGGGTATTCCACGCCCGTGGTCCGACATCCCATAGTCATCTAGCAACCACACTAATTTTGAAGTCCATAATGACCATCAAGAAATTGGCTTCCAACATCCGTATTCAAAATCCTTCACACAAAAAATATTTGTATAAAAATAAATAGAATTAGGGGATGATTGCAAGAAAGGATTTTTGGAGAAGTTTTGTAGGGAATGAATCCTATGATCGAACCCCTTTGGATTGAAGGAATTTCATAGGATTTTTTTTAATAAACCAATTCCTATGGAATTTCATAGGAACATAGGATTGAGCCCATGAGCACTTTGGGGGCTAAAAATTCCCACAATAATCAAACACTCATAAAATTAGAAAATTATTTTAAATTCTCCTATAAATCGAGAGGAAAAGGAAAAAGGAAAAGGAAAGATCTTATGCATCCATGGATAATGTAACATCCCAAAAGCCACATTTTGGGAAAGTATAATGAAAATAAATGGGAGAATAATTTTGAGCATGTTTATGTGTGGTAAAAATATTTTTAGCATGATTTTCAACTTTTGCATAAATCAAATACTGAATTTACATGCAAATAGAAGCTTGAAAGAATTAACGAGAAACATACAGAATACATAAAATTTTGAAAAATTTACACAAGAATCCATACTATGTCAAAAGCTTCCAAAAATATTTTCATAAATTTTGGAGCCCATTTTCTACGTTTAAAAATTCAGAAACCAATCAGCCTTTCTGGAAAATTCAAAACCTATTTTGAATATCCCGCCGGACCTTTGGGTCAAAACCCAATTCGACCCATTTCGCTTGCGCTCGCTCCAGCCCCTGCTCTCCCTCTCGTTGACATTGTGGCCCTACCTATCAGTGCCTTTCTTCTACCTCGCCTTCTTCTCTGTGCGCTAGTGCGCCGCGCTCGTGCCAGCTCCGCCCACGGTTCACGACTGTCGCCCATAGAATCGAGCTCCAACTGCCTCCATCACCTCCGCCTACCCTAGCCCATGCTAGCCACTACGCTGACGTGCCATTTTCCCGTGTGGACGAAGAGGCCAAAGCTGGGTGCAAGAAACTCATTCACGGTTGTGTTTTCTCGCCACTTCTCTCGTGCCAATCTCTGCCATATTTAAGCTCCAAACCGTGTCACGAACTCCTGAGCTCGCTGTTCTCACCTCCTTCCAAGAATGAAAGCTTCTCACGCTCTAATTCGCTAGGAACAAGAGCGTCATTCTCGACGCCGATGAGTAGGCCTCACACCGCCATTTCCTCTGGTGAGCTTCCATGCCCACGACAACCGCGTCACCATGCGCCCCTTACCTCACTGATACTCTTTCCTTGCTTGATGTAGCCTCGGAAACTCTGTAGCGTGATTGCGCCGTCCTCTTCTTTGTCTCCTGTGCACACCCCGAACTAGATCTCCACGTTCACAGGGCTCTGGTGAGCTTGAATCTCACCTAACCCTGTCATATTGCGTTTCATACTCCACTAATGCTTCTTCCTTGCTTAATATGGATCCAAGCTCAGGGAATCACCAGAATCGAGCTCCTTCAGCAAATTCGGCCGCCGCTTACTCCTTTTCTATTCATCGCCACTCCGGTGAGTCCCCGTCCAATTCCTCGCATCTACATCACCCTCAGCCTACCCATGAGCTAATGCGCACTCTTTTGTAGCCCCTCCATCATCGTAGAGTGCCAGCACCGAGAGCCTCCTCTGCACCATCACTGTTCAATGTCGACAAGCTTCACCGATCATTCCCCGATGCCATTAAGGACCTTGGTGATCTTCTAGTAGCCCTCTAGAGCTATTGCGTGTATTAGATCAGTGGATTAGCTAGCGTAGCATAGAGTTCCTTATAGCTGTCCATGGCACCTCCGCAGGAGATGGTGTTGCCGCCGCTCCGATGACCATTGGTCCCCAAGCCGCTGCCAGTAGCATCGTTGTTGCCCCTTAGATCCAATGCGCACCATCGTTCGTCGCCGATATGCAACATTCACAAATGCCACCGCAGACGCGAGGCACTACACCACTTCTCGCTGCCGTAGTGCCACCTCCGTCCATCTCTCCGGCCACTGCTACCACCTGGTAGGATCGCCGTCAAGCGAGGATCCCATTTTCTTATCCTCGAGCCAAGTCGCTGCATTGTTCGCAGCCGGCGAGCTCGCCATGGTGCTCGGTCGTGCGCGGCTCTGTTCTTCCTCTCATTCACTCAATGACAATGGGCCCCACGTGATTAGGAGATGTTTAGCTCTAAGTAACATAGGTTAAAGTTGTTAAGTCTATGACACGTGGGACCGGCTGAAAACTTAGTCAAAAATCTAATTTAAAACACGTTTAGTATATGAGTCACTGACATGTAGGACCACCCACTGTTTTTGGTTTTAAAATATGTTTTAAAACTGAGAGACCGACATGCATGTGGACCCTAGCTGTCAGTAAATTAAAATGAAAAATAGGTTTAATTTTTAGTTAATGATAAAATGAGTCTATGATATGTAGGACCGTCTCTGTTTTATAAATAAAATCAAAAAAATAAAAATGTGAGTCATTGATAAGTAGGCCCCACACATAAGTTAATAAAATTCAGAAATATAGAAAAATGAGAAAAGCCGCTTTCAGTTAAGAGGAAAATACGGTTTCTCTGTTTGAAAGTGTAAAACTCAGAGAACTCAGAGGAAAATACGCTTTCTCTGTTAGAAAGCATAAAACCTCAGAGAATATGCTTTCGACGTCACCTTTTTAATTTTTCATGATTTTTCAAACCGGGCAAAATTAAAACGTTAATAACTTTTGCATACGAACTCCAAATTGAATGAATCTTTTTTTATAAATTAATATAAAATAATTGTCTATCTTAATATGCAAAAAATAGATTTTTTATGTTTAAATTAGTTTTATATAAATAATTTGCTATTGGCTCTTTTTGAATAGACGCCAATCCCTCGAACGAAATTTTCGACGATGCTTCATCCTCATACTTTGAGATACGAGAGCAAGGTATGCACATCCTATGACCATGTTGATCCTATTATTTTAATTATTGTACTTCTTTTACAAAATCTATTATGCATGCGCGTATGTTTGCTTAAAATTGCTATATTTGGGGATAACGGTAGTTATATTCCTATTCAACGCATGATCCTCCTTGAAATATTGATATCCTTACTGTTGTAGGCATTAGGGTATAGTTTAGGCAATAAATGATATCGAAGTGGGCCTTTCGAATGCGAATATCGCATATATGCTTAGCCGGGCTTTAGTCTTTACTAAAATTTGAGAGTGGATGAAATATTAAACATGATTTGGGAGATTTTGGAATAATGGTCCCCTCTGTTAATTTTGTATAAAGATAAAAATAGAAAACATAGATTTCAACACGGGCGAGTTATATTATGAACTGATGAATATGAGAGGGTTTCTCGCATATAGATAGGGGGAGATTCTCGCTCGGGTCAATGAAGGACCGAACGTTGGTGGATCATATCTAAGCCTAAGTGTACAACCATATGTGCCGGTACGGGACGGTCTTAACTAATTAAGTCATCAAAAGCTAGCCTTGCATGTTGGTAGGCCGTTGTAGTGCGAGCATGTATGATTGCTCGAAGAGGCTCCCTTGACCGAGGCGTTCGGACCAAAGCCTTCCGACACAATGGTTAATGCCTCACTTTGACAGGAGGTACCCGAGATTGAAGTGAGGGATGTCATTGTCAGGCTAGTGCAAGGTTAGGACTAGGTGTTGTAAAGGGTTCGATACATGCTCTAGACTACATACTATAATGTTGTGTGCGGTGGTATCGACGGATGTTAGATAAACTAGAGAACTCGTATGATGTGGGTAAAGTTGTACACCTCTGCAGAGTGTAAATCTATTTAAATAGCCGTGCTCGCGGTCATGAGCATGCTTAGTGACGTTTCATCGGGTATAGTCTCTACTTTTGCAAAAACGGTCTTATCGGGAAATGTTGGAATGGATATTTGTTGTTGTTTAAATTGAGTGTCGTGTCTATGGTTGAAAATAAGATGTTGATCGCAGCCAAGGAGGGTTGTGATTTGTTATTTATCAAGTTACACACTTGTTGTTCCTTATTTATTTAACTGCTCTTTAAACTTCCATTGCAAAATACTATATATTGATATTGCAAATAAAACTTGCTTAATGCTAAAAACAACTTGTAGCTTAGAGCCTCATCTCTTGTTAGCCATGCATGTATAATAAATTTGCGATACACTACAAAGTCTTGCTGAGTACGCAATGTACTAAATCTTGTTTAAATTGTTGTTCAGAGGATGAGGATGATCAAATGCCAGACGACGCCTTCTTCGGTCCCAGTACCGGGGGTACGGGGATGGGTCTTTCTAGGGTTTACTCCTTGTCAATTGCCTAAGAGTTTGTATGGGCATGCCGTTAGATTTTTGCGTTTAATCTATTAAAGTTCCGCTGCTCTTTCTGATACTTGAACTTTTATTTGGCCGGTCGGCCCCTGTATTGTAGACTATGTAATCTCTTAAGTTTATGTACCATATTTGTTTCATGTTGTATGTAATTGTGTATGGATGTGTATACCAATGTTGTGGATGTGTGTACTAGCCACTGATCATAGGACTAGAACGGTATACACACAATGATTTCGGGTATTCAACGCTTCGGGTCCAACAGATGACCCAAATATAATTACGGATATGATCCTGCTATCTACCAACTAGGAAGGAGTTAAAACTGTACAGGAGGAAGCTATCTTTTTCCGTACAGGCGCACGCATAGTTTTTTCAAATATGAAAAAAAGATTCATGTTACAAGTATCCAAAAAAAGATAATTAAGTAGTGTCCATCTGAAGCGTCCGGTGCCCATGCACACCCGGCGTGACATCGATCAACGCAAGAAGCTGCTACATCGATCCTCCGTACCGATCTCGTGCACAATCTAGGCGTTCTGCTAGGTCCTCAATGTGCTTGAGACGATTACTAAGATGATCAAGGCAAGCATATGGATGTTGAGGAGGCTCAGGGATCTAAAAAACAATCATGCACACACAAAGAGCGAGAGACAGGTTCTTTCTTAGTCACTTAGTCACAATTTTTCCTTTTGGTTGTAACATCCTAATGGATGTGTGTGCGCAAACTCCCATGTGAAAGAGTTGCTCGAGTCCTAGCCTCTTTAATTGAATTGAAGTTTCAATTGCCTTTTGGTTGTAAGGCTGCAAGCCGTTTTTATATTGTGATTTGTATGTTACTTTAGACTCTTAAATAAAATGGGTTGTGTGCATCATTGATGCAGAGGCCGGGGGAGATTGTTCTCTTCCATTATCTAAAAAAGTCACAATTTTTTTTACATCTGCATTTATATCTACATAAGCAAATTTTTTTCAAGAAAGTGCAAAAGCTTTGTACAACTTTTCATTAAGAGAGCAGTAAAAACTGTACAAGAGTGGAGCCAGCCAGAAAAACGCTACAAACAAAGCGAAAACCAGAATGCCCACAAGAGAAAGACCACAAGGCATGTGTTACGGACAGCTTTGTTGGGATTCAATTCCAACGCAGGAAGAAAGAAAGTTTGAAGCTGGCAAGTTCAAATATAGAAAGTTAAAGAATAGAAAGAGTTAAATTCGAGTTGTATACAAATAGGACTATATTAGTCTCAACATCAATCGGACTCTAGAACTATATAAAGAGTCTGGAGGCTTGTAATTGAGACAACCAATTATGAATCAATACAAATAGTTTCTTCCAAGTTCTTCTTCCTTTCTATCAAGTTCTAGCTACTCATCCATACACCCTGCGTTCTAGTTCCCGAAGATCCTCGGATCGTATCAACTTGGTATCAGATTCACCGATCCCGCCCACCATGCCACCCAAGGTTGACTCTGCAACCGACGCACGACTCGATGGATTGGAACATGCACAATCGGAACTACTCAAGGCAATCACTAACCTCCAGAGCGAACGACAAAGCGATGTCGCGAAAGAAGAATCGGCGTCCGGCGAGACTTGACGGACTAGCACAGAGATGCACCGGATGTTCGAAGACTCGGGTCGATCCGGCGCCCCAGCCGACGGCCAACCCTTCCGCCCCAACCCAAAGCGGCGACACGGAGAGGAGCGGCGGTTAAACCTTCCGCCCGACCAAAGCGGCACACACGGAGGGGATGCTGCGCTTCCATCTTCGATTGAAGAAACCTCAGCATCACGTCGCCACTCGGGCTCCACCGCCTCCTCGGTTCGTCGGTAATCGAACGCAGGGGGCTTTGAGCTCAACCGCGGTAATCGAGAAGATATCAATGGCTTTCAGGGCACCGGTCGACGACAATCGGTCACATGGGGCGGCTTTGAGCAAAATCGGACACAGGGGGGCGGCTTTGAGGAATATCGGGGCACTGGAGAGGACCTTGAGAATTACCACGGGTGCCGCAAACGTTTTGATGCTCCACGGACGCAGTTGGATCGACCGCGCCTTCCACGTTTGGATCTTCCAATCTATGATGGTTCAGTCGACCCAATCACATGGTTGACTAAATGCGATCAATACTTTCGCGCATATCAAATCCTGAAGAAGATAAAGTCCGGATGGCCGCTTTTCACCGCCGAGGTTGCTCACTCATGGTTTTATCGGTTGAACGCGATGAGGGCCAGATTCCTAGGCGAGATTCAAACATTATTGTTCGATGCGTTTTGGTCGGCCATTCGCACGAACACGTTGAAACTCTCAAGCATCTGCAACAGCTCGGTTCATTGGCGCAATATCAGCAGGAATTCATGGACCTCTTGTGCCATACCATTGGGTTGTCCAGGACTCACCAGATTGAGCTTTTCACCGCCGGGCTATCGGAACCAATTCGCACGCACGTGGAGTTAGCAGGACCGACATCCCTGCAACAAGCTCTGAACTTGGCCCGTGCATATGAACGGCTCAACCCGCCTGTAGCAGTTACGACAACAACAAATAGGCCACAGGCGAACAACCGGATAATGGGCCGCGCTGGATTTCCGCAACCTTCTCGCGCCACTCCATCGTCCCAAGCACCATCCGTGACAACCGCGCAGGCCACGACCCCGGCAACCACAGAGACACGCACGGGAGTCTTTCGCAGGCTGTTTGCTGCCGAGATGGCTGACCGTCGACAACACGGCTTATGTTTTAATTGCGACGAGCAGTTTGTGAGGGGACACCGCTGCAAACGGTTGTTTTGGTTAGAACCCGAATTCGACCACAGTACTGACGATACATCGGAGGACTACATAGCAGCGGAGTTCGAACCAGAAATATCATTGCTTGTTGTCACTGGTCTATGCTCGCCCGCATAATGCAAGTGGCGTTCAGACATGATTCAAGGCATTGCCCTTTTTGACACAGGATCCACTCACAATTTCCTCAATACGGCATGTTTATCTGCGGTCAACCTCATCATCCAACCTCACAGCGGACTCCGGGTCAAGGTGGCCAATGGCGACAGGTTAGCTTGTGCCGGTATTTGCAAACAGACGCCCATGACTATTGCACCGTCCGAGTTCGCCGTCGATTTCTATATTATACCATTGTCGTTTTGATGTCATTTTGGGAATGCAATGGTGCAAGACGCCTGTTGGGACCGGTATTATGGAACTTCGCACAAATGCAATTTTCTTATTGGGAGCATAATACTCAGACACAGGCAGGGTGAATCACCAACCAATGTCTCGCAGCTATGGTACAAACCACGTAACGCACCGAATTGTTGGCACCACTTTTGGCCGAAGTTCGAGCATCGGTTTTCTGCGCCTCTACAGTTTGCCGCCGCCCGATCTGCGATCATCATATTCGCTAGTGCCAAACGCACCGGAAATCATGGTATGTCCCTACCGTTATGCACATATTCGAAAGATGAAATTGAGCGTCGGTGTGCTACAATGCTAGCCCAAGGGATTATTCGCCGAGCTCGTCACCCTTTTCTTCACCGGTTCTTCTTGTTGAAAGAAAGACGATCATGGCGGTTTTGTGGATTATCACAAGACTCAACTAACACACAATCAAGGATAAATTTCCAATCCCACATGTGGACGAACTTTTGGATGAGCTGGAAGGAGCATGTTTCTTCACTAAGCTAGATTTGTGATCCGGTTATCACCAAATTCGGATGTTTCCTGAGGATGTTCTGAAAACGGCATTCCGGACGCACCATGGCCATTTTGAATTCTTGGTTCTCCCTTTTGGTCTATGCAATGCTCCCTCAACTTTTCAAGCGATGATGAATTCCATATTACAACCCTTCCTTCGTCGCTTTGTGCTAGTATTTTTCGACGATATTCTGATTTATAGCAGGACTTGGACGGAGCATCTTCATCATGTTCGTCAGGTGTTGCAGCTGCTTTCTACTCATCAGCTGTTTCTTAACAAGAAGAAGTGCACTTTTGGGTAGCGACAAATTTCGTATTTGGGCCATGTTATTTCGGCTACCGGGGTAGCTATGGATAAAGGGAAAGTCTCGGCAGTCCTCGAGTGGCCACAACCTCGCAACATTCGAAGTTTGCGGGGATTCTTGGGCCTAGCCGGCTATTATCGCAAATTCATCCAGGACTTCGGTCATGTTGCAGCGCCACTTACCCGACTACTTTGCAAAGAAAGTTTTAAATGGTCCGAGGAGGCTTCAGTTGCTTTTGACAATCTAAAACAGGCCATCGCATCGGCACCGGTCTTGCAACTTCCAGATTTTACAAAGGACTTTGTGATCGATTGTGATGCATCGGGGGTTGGTTTTGGCGCCGTCCTGCATCAGGGGGCCGACCGATTGCATTTTTTAGCAAACCGGTGGCAGCTCATCAGGCCAAATTACCAGCTTATGAACGGGAACTAATTGGACTAGTGTTCGCTGTCCGACATTGGAGGCCTTACATTTGGGGTCGCAAGTTTCGTGTGCGAACAGATCATTATAGTCTGAAACATCTCCTGGATCAACGATTGACAACGGTACCACAACATCAGTGGATTTCGAAACTTCTCGGCTACGATTTTGCAGTCGAATACAAACCGGGCAAGGAAAACATTGTCGCCGACGCGCTCTCTCGTCAGCATGAAGAGCTTGCTGTACATGTGCTATCAACTACCGACTTTGCATATTATGATGATCTCCGTTGTCAACTCAAAACTCAGCCATCCTGGACTGCCAAATACAATGAGTGGACGGCTGGTTCATTACCTGGCGAATGGGAATTTTTGGATGGGTTGTTGTTGTGTCGTCACCGTATATTTATTCCCGCTGACTTTTCAGGCCTTCAGCATATTTTTTCTGTTGCTCACTCGGTGGGTCATGAAGGCGTCACAAAAACTTGGCATCGCATCCAGGCAAGTTTTTATATACCAGAGGTCGCCGTTACTCCAAGAGTTTATTAAATGCGTGTGTTACTTGTCAAAAGTACAAATCATCTCGATTACATCCGGCGGGATTACTCCAGCCTTTACCGGTACCTCTTCGGGTTTGGGCTGATATTAGTATGGATTTCATTGAAGGTTTGCCTAAAGTTGCTACCAAGATAGTCATTTTGACCGTGGAGGACAGATTTTCAAAGTATGCGCATTTTCTTACTTTGAGTCATCCGCTTACCGCGATCACTGCTATGCAAGTTTTTTCAAGGTATTGTCCGATTACATGGGTTTCCTAATCAATTGTCGATGATCGTGACAAGATTTTCACTAGTCAATTTTGGAAAGATCTATTCAGATTAGTAGGCCTTGTTACACATGAGTACCGCATATCATCCACAATCGATGGCCAAACCGAGGTAGTTAATCGGACGATTGAAATGTATATTCGTTGTTTATGTGGAGATCGAGTGCGTCGCGGGTCAGCAGTGGTTGGCTTGGGCTGAATTTTGTTACAACACGTCATATCATTCGGCTCTTAAATCCACTCCTTTTGAAGTGGTTTATGGTGACAACCTCCTCCATTGATTCCTCACAAAGATGGCCCCCATGCGAGTCGGAAGTACAACAATTACTAGCCGATCGCGATGAATTTCTCCAGGAGATTCGTTTACGGTTGCTTCAATCTCAACAACACATGAAGAGTTTGGCGGATAATAAACGTCGTGAACTTCAATTTCAAGAAGGTGAATGGGTTTGGCTTCAATTACATCAAAGACAAATTTCTGCTATTGCTCCGGGTCTCAATTGTAAATTGCGTCCCCGTTTTTTCGGTCCATACAAAGTTGTGTCCAAGATTGGTTAGGTTATGATAGGTCGGCACTTCCGAGCATGCCGAATTCATAATGTTTTTCACGCTGCCAATCTCAAACCTTTTGTTGGTACTCCTCGAGCATGTTACTGAGTTACCTCCATTACATCATGGGCATGTACAAGCGCAACTCCGCGAGTATTATTCGCGCACGCCTTAATCGAGGTATATGGGAGTTAAGGGTGCGATGGAAGAACGATGCTGACAAAGCAAGGCATAAAACTTGGATCACTAGAGAAGAATTTCAACGCTAATTTCGATTATCGACTTGAGGACAAGTCTGTTTCAAAAGGAGGGGAAATGTTACGGACAACTTTGTTGGGATTCAATTCAGTAGCAGAAGAAAGAAAGTTTGAAGCCGCAAGTTCAAATATAGAAAGTTAAAGAATAGAAAGAGTTAAATTCGAGTTGTACACAAATAGGACTATATTAGTCTCAACATCAATCGGACTCTAGAACTATATAAAGAGTCTGGAGGCTTGTAATTGAGACAACCAATTATGAATCAATACAAATAGTTTCTTCCAAGTTCTTCTTCCTTTCTATCAAGTTCTGGCTACTCATCCATACACCCTGCGTTCTAGTTCCCGAAGATCCTCGGATCGTATCAGCATGCTAGGCAAACGCTACAAACCACGACCTAATTGGAGGGGGAAGGCTGCCGAAGTTATCCAGCCAACACAAGATGGTGAAAATCGAAGACCCAAGAATGAACGACTATAACTGGTCAACTGGGCGCCTCCAGCAAAGTCGTGTCTGCCAAGCGCCAATGGTGGTTCTCGTCAATAATACGAAGAAGGAGTTGGTCAATAGTAGAAGTGACATTGTTGAAAATCCTCTCGTTACACTCCTTCAAGATCATCCAAGAGAGTAGAATTATGCTAGAATCAATATCATTCCTCCGATGCTTAGGTTGGGAATTTCTAGCGGAAATCCAATGGTCTTGAAGAGTGGCCTGACCAGCGGGGATGACGCAGTTAAGCCCAACCTTTGATAAGAAGCGCCCCCAAACCTGTGTTGTCACCGCGCACCCCACAAGGAGATGGTCGATGGTTTCCGGCCCTTGCCTACAGAAGACACAAACTCCTTGGTTTTGCAACCCACGACGCTGTAAGCGGTCGGCTATCTAGCAACGACAACGGATTGCGAGCCAGATGAAGATTTTGCTTTTGAGCAGAGCGCACGACTTTCAAATGGCCTCAGCACAAGGGAACCTCAGCGATCCACAAAAGAAAGCTGTGTAAGTGGACTTAGAGGAGTAGCATCCCGAAGTGTAGGACCGGAAAGGCGCCTAGAGAGGGGGTGAATAGGATCTCGCCTAGTTTTCACCTTGTTTAGATCAACCGTTAAGTATAGCGGAAGACTTATGTAGGATCTGAACCAAAATCCCCAAAACACAAAACAACAGGGCTCAACTACTGACGGGCGGTCGGCCAAGCAAAGGCGCATGATCAGGCCAAAAGCGGTGATCGACCGTGGGTAAAGCCCGGTCTGACCGGAGTGCGGATTGACCGGCGGTGAAGATGCGGTCTGACCGGCCCCTGTCCAAAACCACTGTTCACAGCCCGAAACCAAAACGAAAATCGATCTAACTTTTGATGTATCCAATCAAACTCAACCAAATTTGGAACACACCTCCCTAAGGATATCTGGGACCTGTTCCAAGTGACGATCGAGTAGATCCACGTCAAAGTTTCGACCTTTTTGCAATTGAACGCAGATTGGTTCAAAACCGAGCAAAATACAAAATCTTGATCCTGACCTTGCTCGTGGGAGATAGATGATCTAAGTGATCTTAGATGTGATCCCACAAGTCATAGCAAGGTAGAAGAAGGCACAAGAACAATCAAAAACCAACGGATCAAGAAAAGACCTAAGATTGCAAATATGGAGCAAGAACATAAAAGAGACTCAATC
Organism: Phyllostachys edulis; assembly: GCA_036346405.1. Lineage (NCBI taxonomy): Eukaryota > Viridiplantae > Streptophyta > Magnoliopsida > Poales > Poaceae > Phyllostachys > Phyllostachys edulis. Next base: position 40,386,204 of record CM070566.1, read on the forward strand.
TTGAGAATCAACCATATATTGATCTGAGGTAGAGAGGGTACACATCCACTCCATCCATGGAGGGCAAAGCTCAATCTATGAGCACACAAATCAACTCCTCTCTATCAAGCCCTAAGCCTCTCCTCTTTCTCTAATGCCCTAACACAAAGCTAGGGTTTTCACAATGAAGTCCTTAGAAGCTGTTTACAGCAGCCACCCCCTATTTATAGGAAGGCTTAGCTTCTAGAGAGTTTAACCTAATGGGCTCCCGTTAAGGCCCAAACAAACGGGACACAATCGCACGCATTTTAAAGCGTCGATTTCACTTCTCTTGACCTAATCCACATCTTGACGCACCGTCTTGCGCCGCGGGTTGGCATTAGGTCACCAAGGCGATATTTGGTACAATTACCAAAATACCCCTTCTCGATCCTTCTCAAGACCGAGTCCAAACCGCGCTAAACACATCCCATGCTTCGCCACGTGTAGGTTGATCCAACGGTTCTCATCGTGTCGGCAAGTCTCTCCCATCCGGTTCCCACCGGACCACCTTGGCACTTGCACCGACCCCCGCACCGTTTGATCAACCGATCGACCAATCGCCTGCTCGGTCCACCTTGTCCATTCTCGCGCCACGCTTGAATCCATTGACCTCACCCGGCATCCATGATCGTTCTGGACCTCAGCTCTCCAAGCTTAGTCCCGATCCTCCTCGCCGTTGACCGTCGTTGACCTTCAAGCTACCTGCACACCAATAGACAAGCAAATCGAATCCGGGAACAAGTTCTTCACAACTTGACCCACGTTAGCTCAAACCATGCAATATGCAACACATGTGCATTAACAACAATGGAAATAACCAAACCAAAAAACAATTCAACTCTTAATGCAACTTTCAGCACCCAACCGGTCTGACCGCCGTTCACTGGCCGGTCTGACCGCGCCAGGCCGGTCTGACCGGTCAAAGCACGCCGGTCTGACCGCTCCAACCTGACAGCCTTTTTTACTTCGCCGAAAACGCGTGAAACTTCAAACCAAAAGCCACATTGCCAATTGTGTCATCATCCTAAGATCATGAGCATATCCCCATGATATCCACAATCTCCCCCTTGATGAACACATTGGCAAACTTCCATAAAAAGAGATTTGGGGTTTGAAACGGTAATTACTCAATGTTTTCGCTCAAAGGCACAACTTGGTCCAAAAGCAAGAAAAGGCAAAGGAAATGACCAAGCTGGCTCCAGAATAGTACGCGCAAGTGAGATAAGGCAAAAGAAGGCACAAAGGCTTTCAATTCCAGAGAATCGACAAAATTGCAAAATCTCACTTAAGGTCCATAAGAAAGAAGAATTGTTCTATTTGACCTTTGATCATTGTGAGGATCCAAAGATTGCAATCAAATTCAGAATTGGCAATTAAAACCAAACGAAAGCAATTCAGAAGAAAACTCCCCCTCACAGTAATCCTCATTTCCATTTTCTTCTCCCCCTGAAACCAAGAGGCTCTTTTTGACATTTTTTCTATTTCTTCTCCCCCTTTGACAATGGATTCATCAAGGAATCAATTCTTCCTCTCTTCCAGAGATACCAAGTACAAACTGAAGAAAGAAGCATAAGAAAGAGCATGCATGAAATGCAATGGAGTGTTCTCAAATTTTTTCATTTTTGTCAAGTTTGAGCATATGAAGCTTTGGAAATTACCCAAACGAACAAGGTAGCATTTCTAATCTGCCACAAGCATCACATCAAGCCTAACAGCGCTAGCAAGATCATGTGTAGACATATATAGCAAAGCTAAGCATGAGGGCTCAATATAAAGCAGTTAATTTTAACAGTTTAAGCAATGTGTCAATTTAAGCAAGTTCATCAACAGTGATCCTAAAATGATAATGGCCATGTCAAAATGTCATTTGTAGACCAAAAAGCTAATAAAGACCACTTTTAAGAGACACACAAGTCCTGATTTGAATCAATTTGCTCAATTTTCTCAAACGCCCATTTTTCAACATTTTTCATTTGCAATGAATATTTGAAGTTGACTAATAGTCTAACTGAGTGACAAGATCCTGGACTAGGAGCCATCCACAAACTCATCCTAAGCTTGACTGAAGTTGAATAAAGGTATATCTTAGTGAAGAAGATCCCGGACTAGGAGCCATCCACAAATTCTTCCTAAGCTTCTACCGTAGGCGACAAATCTTGAGGTTCATGTCGTTTGACAAGCGATCCCCATGAGATCATCTGGATCATCAAACTATCTCCAAGTTCATGTCTAGGACACGCAGTCTCGTGAGAGTAGTTTGGCACAATTTTAGCAAAGACAATCTTGCAATTCGATTTTTCCTTTTAACATAAGAGCAATTAAGTATTCTTAGCAGAACTGTAAGCTCAAGTAATGATCAAAACTAGATTAAAGAGCTAACAGAAGCAATTTTGACAGGGCCAGTGTCACAAAAGGAGCACTAATTGCGCAACTAGCTAGCATATCCACAAATTGCAGTTTTTCATTCAAGTTGATGTAATGTTCTAGCTCACTCATCAAAGACTTAGCTATATATATATGAAAACAAGATAATTCTAGCAAGTCACAGAACTAGACATGTCATTGAGCAAGAATTGGAATACTCAAGCTCAAAAGGGTAATAGGCAAAGCTTCATCAAATAAAGGATAAGCAGAATTCTTATATTACAATGCATCTTTTTGGATTTTGTTATATGAATGCAATATAATACAATGAATACAAAAGAGTCAACTCCCCCTCAGAACAGGCCAAAAGGACTAATAACTCCCAACTCTCCCCGCAGGAAAGCAAATCGAGAAGAATCAAGAGCCTTAGTAAAAATATCGGCAAGCTGCTGTTCAGACTCGACAAAGTGAAGCACAACATCACCCTTCTCAACATGATCTCTAAGGAAGTGATACCTGATATCGATGTGTTTAGTCCTAGAGTGTTGCACAGGGTTTTTGGCAATGTTTATGGCACTAGTGTTATCGCAGAAAAGAGGAACACTGTCCAACGACAACCCATAATCCCGCAGAGTAGATAAGATCCAGAGAACCTGAGAACAACTACTCATGGCAAAGAACATACTCGGCCTCGGCGATGGGTGATCGAAAGCAATGCAGACGATTGCTTCCTAGAAGACCACGAGATAAGAGATGTGCCTAAGAAATGACAAGTGCCCGAGGTACTCTTCCTATCCACTCTACACCCCGCAAAATCAGCATCAGAAAAAGCGCGAATGGAGAGAGCAGAAGAGGACGAATACCAAAGTCCAAAGTCAAGGGTGTCCTGTAGGTACCTGAATATGCGACGCACTGCTTGACGATGAGAGGCACGAGGGGAAGCCCGAAAGCGAGCGCACAGACACACAGCAAACTGTATGTCCGGCCTCGACGCCGTGAGATAGAGGAGGGAGCCAATCATGCTGCGGTACTCCTTCTGGTCCGCGGGTTCTCCATCCTCATCTGGGTCCAGCACGGTGGATGTGGCAATGGGAGTAGACATTGGCCTACTGCTTCCCATGTCGAAGCGTCGAAGAAGGTCCTTTGTGTACTTACTTTGATGAATGAAGGTACCTTCTTTGAGTTGCTTGACTTGAAGACCAAGGAAGAAGGTCAATTCGCCCATCATACTCATCTCGAACTCCCTGCTCATAGAATCTGAAAATCTAGACACCAAAGCATGAGAGGAACCACCGAAAATGATATCATCCACATAAATCTGAACCATCAAGAAATCACTGCCATGCCTGAGAGTGAACAAAGTTTTATCTACCAAACCCATTTTAAAGTCATTTTCAAGCAGAAAACTCTTAAGCCTATCATACCAAGCTCTGGGAGCTTGCTTCAGTCCATACAAGGCTTTGGAGAGTTTAAAAACGTGGTTTGGGAATTTACGACTTTCAAAACCAGGTGGTTGCTTGACAAAGACCTCTTCTTCTATGAAGCCATTAAGGAACGCACTCTTGACATCCATTTGAAAAAGCTTAAAACCCGTGGATGCCGCAAATGCAAGCATAATGCGAATGGCCTCCAATCTAGCTACAGGAGCAAAGGTCTCCTCAAAGTCTAAGCCCTCTACCTGAGAATAACCTTGAGCCACTAGTCTAGCCTTGTTACGAACTACCAACCCATCTTCACTTTGCTTATTTTTGAAAATCCATTTTGTTCCAATTACATGTTGATTAGGTGGAGGTTCAACTAAAAACCAGACTTTGTTTCTATCAAAGTTTTCAAGTTCCTCATGCATGGCATTGACCCAAGAAGCATCAGAAAGAGCATGGAAGACATCTCGGGGTTCAAAAGAGGCAACAAAAGCAGAGTGTGCATGGGAATCAGGAGAAATGAACCTGGAGCGAGTAACCTCGCTCATGGAGATCCCCAATGACCGCTTTCGGTGGATCTTTGTTCTTTGAATGCGAAGAGGTGCTCTGGTGCGAAGTGGCCTCTACCTCACGTTTGTGGAGGTAGGAGCAGAGCCACTCGATCGTCGGTGAAGGTAGGAAGAGGTTGCTCATCCAAGTTGGTGTAGTAGTAGAGCTCTCCAACCATCTCGTAAATGACCGGAGGATGGATTGGGTCCTCATCCTCGAGTCATCGTCGACAAAGATCTTGTCTCTAATATCAATAACTCGTGTACCAAAGAAAGATCGGGTCTAGTACTGTGACTAGCCTCATCAAAGGTGACTTCGCAAGTCTCAACAATTTTGTTAGTATCAAGATTAAGAGCACGATAGCCACGAGAATGAGCAGGATAACCAAGAAAAATGCCATCAGAACATCTAGATTCAAATTTATCAAGATTGCCATGTTTAAGAATGAAGCATTTGCAACCAAAAATCTTAAAATGCGAAACCTTGGGCTTATGACCAAATCTAAGCTCATATGAAGTCTTACCAATAACAGATCTCAAGAACACCCTGTTAGAGATATAACAAGCAGAAGAAATCGCCTCAGCCCAAAATCTCCTAGGAGTGGAATGCTCATCTAGCATGGTTACGCCATCTCCACAAGCGCCCCTGTTCTTCCTCTCGACAACACCATTCTCACGAGGGACTCTAGGGAAGAAAAGCGATGCTCTAGTCCTCTCTCGAGCGAGTGTGGCAAAAGAAGAGTTCTTAAACTCTGTGCCATTATCACTCCTAATGGTCATCAAGGCTCCAGGGAGGTCAACCGCTAGTCTAAGAACCAACTCCCTAAAGAAGCCAAAAGTCTCATCCTTAGACCCCAGAAAATGAACCCAAGAATACCTGGAGTAGTCATCCACAATGACAAGCACATACCACTTACCTCCTACAGACTGAACTCTAGAAGGGCCAACAGTATCTAAGTGCAGCAATTGTCCAGGTCCATCGGTCATAACTAAAGTAAGAGGTGGATGAGAAGCAGAAACCATCTTACCATGTCTACAGGGTGAGCACACAAGGTCTCTAACAGGTTTGAGCTTAGGCAGTCCTCGAATTAAATCCTTGCTACTGATCCTGGTCAAGTGATCGAAGCCTATGTGTCCAAGCCTACGATGCCACAAGACTAAATCATGGGAGTCGAAGCAACAAGGCATCTAGGATTAGAAGCGTAAGAGACATCAAATTAGCACGTAAAATCTTCTCAAACCTAGAGATCTTAAAGACAAGCTCACCTGAGGAATCTAGAACTACACAAAGATCTTTCTTGAATCTAACTTCTAGACCCTCATCAAGCAACTGAGAAACAGATAGAAGATTATACCTCAGTTTACTTACCAAAGCGACGTCCTTAAGCATGAAGTTGTTGTTGACGCCAAGACTTTGTGCCCTTGGTACATCACTTTCGGAGAAGCATCCCCAAATGTGATCAATTCATTGCCGGATGCACGTGTGAGGGAGGAGAACCATCTAGAATCTCCAGTCATGTGTCGAGAACACCCAGAGTCAACGAGCCACATGTCCTCCTTCCTCGCACGACGGACCTCATCGGGATCGCTGAAGATGTCGTCGTCGTTGGAAGAGTCGATGTCGTGGCTGTCCCTAGCCATGAAACACATGCCGGTGAAGTCATCGGCCTTCTTCTTGCCACGAGGATCATCATCATCGTCCTCCGTCTCCGAGTCCACATCACTCATGTTGATGCTCTCAAGAGCAGCAAGGACTTGGCTGACGTACTTGCGATAGTTCGGCTTCTTAGCTTTTGCATCCCGAGCTTGAGGACGCCTCCGAAAGTTCTTCTCCTCCTTGCCCTTCAGCTTGGGGCAGTTTGATCGAATGTGGTTTGGCTCACCACACTCAAAGCAAGTAACGGGTCCTCCTCTCTTCCTGAACTTCACTTTGTTGTAGGCTTTGGTAAATTTGGTGGAAAGGAGAGCTAAATCTTCCTCAGGTAGCTTCTCTAGATACTCATCGCTCAAGGAATGTAACGCAGATAGAGAAAAACCAGATGAGTCAAAATCCAAAGAACTAGAAGCACTACCCTTAGAAGGGTCAACCACTAGAGCCATCACATCTGTCTTGGGGAGTCGCGAGATGAAGTCAATCTCATGCGACTTCAACCTTGAGTAGAGCTTATCCATGGTAAGCTCACTCATGACAGTGTTGTCATTGATGGAAGTGATCTTCATCCCCCAAATCCTTACATCAAGAGCACCCAAGAACTGGCGTGCATTTTCAGACTCAGTGAAAACCAGATCAACAGCACGCAAGTTATGAATGATCTTTGTAAACCTTCCTAGCAACTCATCTAAAGATTCACCAGGCCTTTGTTCGATCTTGGAGTATTCTTTCTTAAGCTGGTTCTGTCTCACTTCCTTGATCGCGGTAGAGCCCTCATGGTAGTCAGCGAGGGTCTTCCAGATCTCGTGAGCAGACCTCAAGTGAGCGACACGCTCAAACTCAGATCGACTAAGCCCTTGAATCAGAAAATTCCGAGCCTTGCTATTAGCCTCCACATCAGGTGTGATCACATCGTCATCGGCTGGCACTTCATAAGGGTTTTTAACCTTAAGCCAAATTGAGTGCCCTTGAGCCTCGATGTAGGCTTGCATGCGAGCCTTCCAGTATGAAAAATCGACTCCATCAAACACAGACGGTTTGTTGGAATACTTGTCAGACGCCATGGCTCTTCAGAACGGTTAAGATCTATGAGAAGAGCTAACCGGCTCTGATACCAATTGTAGGACCGGAAAGGCGCCTAGAGGGGGGGTGAATAGGATCTCGCCTAGTTTTCACCTTGTTCAGATCAACCGTTAAGTATAGCGGAAGACTTATGTAGGATCTGAACCAAAATCCCCAAAACACAAAACAACAGGCTCAACTCATCGACGGGCGGTCGGCCGGCGGCAAAGCGTGGTCGAGACCGAGGTGCGGTCTCGACCGGTGGTAAAGCCCGGTCTGACCGAGTCGGATCGACCGGTGAAGATGCGGTCTCGACCGCCCCCGCCCGTAACCACTTCTCTCACACCAAACCAAAACGAAAATCGATCTAACTTTTGATGTATCCAATCAAACTCAACCAAATTTGGAACACACCTCCCTAAGGATATCGGGACTGTTCCAAGTGACGATCGAGTAGATCCACGTCAAAGTTTCGACCTTTTTGCAATTGAACACAGATTGGTTCAAAACCGAGCAAAATACAAAATCTTGATCCTGACCTTGCTCGTGGGAGATAGATGATCTAGGTGATCTTAGATGTGATCCCACAAGTCATAGCAAGGTAGAAGAAGGCACAAGAACAATCAAAAACCAACGGATCAAGAAAAGACCTAAGATCGCAAATATGGAGCAAGAACATAAAAGAGACTCAATCTTGAGAATCAACCATATATTGATCTGAGGTAGAGAGGGTACACATCCACTCCATCCATGGAGGGCAAAGCTCAATCTATGAGCACACAAATCAACTCCTCTCTATCAAGCCCTAAGCCTCTCCTCTTTCTCTAATGCCCTAACACAAAGCTAGGGTTTTCACAATGAAGTCCTTAGAAGCTGTTTACAGCAGCCACCCCCTATTTATAGGAAGGCTTAGCTTCTAGAGAGTTTAACCTAATGGGCTCCCGTTAAGGCCCAAACAAACGGGACACAATCGCACGCATTTTAAAGCGTCGATTTCACTTCTCTTGACCTAATCCACATCTTGACGCACCGTCTTGCGCCGCGGGTTGGCATTAGGTCACCAAGGCGATATTTGGTACAATTACCAAAATACCCCTTCTCGATCCTTCTCGAAGACCGAGTCCAAACTGCGCGAAACACATCCCATGCTTCGCCACGTGTAGGTTGATCCAACGGTTCTCATCGTGTCGGCAAGTCTCTCCCATCCGGTTCCCACCGGACCACCTTGGCACTTGCACCGACCCCCGCACCGTTTGATCAACCAGTCGCACCGAACTGCCCGTTCGGTCCACCTTGTCCATTCTGCGCCACGCTTGAATCCATTGACCTCACCCGGCATCCATGATCGTTCTGGACCTCAGCTCTCCAAGCTTAGTCCCGATCCTCCTCGCCGTTGACCGTCGTTGACCTTCAAGCTACCTGCACACCAATAGACAAGCAAATCGAATCCGGGAACAAGTTCTTCACAACTTGACCCACGTTAGCTCAAACCATGCAATATGCAACACATGTGCATTAACAACAATGGAAATAACCAAACCAAAAAACAATTCAACTCTTAATGCAACTTTCAGCACCCAACCGGTCTGACCGCCGTTCACCGGCGGTCGACCGATCACGCCAGTCGGCCTCGACCGGTCAAAGCACTTGATCGACCGCCCAACTCGACACCTTTTTTACTTAACAAAATGCATGAAACTTCAAACCAAAAGTCACATTGCCAATTGTGTCATCATCCTAAGATCATGAGCATATCCCCATGATATCCACACGAAGGTTCCCATCTCCAAAGAACATTGTTGACCACTCAAAAGCATCCCAGAGCCGCAGAAATTCGGGGATGTTGACATCTTCAGGCTAGCCCGAAATGTCAGAGACCCAACCGTTGCTTGTAAGGGCGCAAGCTACCGTTCTTTGTTTCCGAGTTGAAGGCTTGACCATGTTGACAATGGAAGGCGCCAGACCTTGGATTGATTTGCTGCCCAACCAGTGATCCTCCCAGAAGAGAGAGTTCTCCCCATTCCCAAGTACAACCACCGTTGAAGCCCGGAACATGTTTTCCTCCATACGGCTTAGCTGGGTATGTAGTCTCCCCCAAGGCCTCGTTGACCAAGACTGCTATAGCCAAAGCTAGCGGATGCGAAGGGCCCGTCCAAGCAAGACCAAGTTTGGAAGGCCTAGCCCCCCAAGATGACGAGGGTGACAAACTGTAGACCAAGCCACTAAGCATTGCCCTCCCGTGACATTTTGCGACCCTTTACAAAGAAACTCTCACCGCGTCTTGTCGATTTCTTTAATCACCGAGAGGGGGGGGTCAAGAGCCATGAAAGTGTACACCGGCATCGCTGATAACACTGCTTGAACCAGAATAAGCTGTCCCCCTTGTGAAATCATTTTGGCCTACCAAGCTTGAAGGCGATTAGCAACCATATCCAATAGAGGTTGGAAGTGTGCCCTAGAAGGTTTTCTCAAGGTGAGAGGCAATCCAAGGTATTTGCATGGGAAAGCAGCAACATTGCAATGAAGAAGGTCGGTGGTGAGCTGGATTTGTTGATCATTACACCGAATTGGGGCGAAAGAACTCTTGGCCAAATTGGTTCTCAAGCCCGATGCTTCGCCGAAGAGTTGAACAATTTCACTGATGGTGAGAAGGTCTGTCCTGGTCGGAGATGCAAACACGACCACATCATCTGCATATAAGGAAAGCCGATGTGGTAACCCTAGCCTGCCGCCAATCGGATGTAGCAAATCCGCATTTTTCGCGGCGCTGAACAGGTTGTTGAGGACATCCATGGCGACAATGAACAATAAAGGGGATAGAGGATCTCCCTGACGCAGTCTGCGACCATACCAAACAAGATGTCCTGGTTGACCATTGACAAGCACCTTGGTTGACGACGATCTGAGTAAGGTACACAGCCAAGCACACCACCTCGGGCCAAAACCTTTGTGCCAAAGAGCGAGAATGAGCACAACTTCTATGCTCGCGAGCCAATACACGCAATGCAATAATATATATGCAAGGCTTAACAAGGATGGCTCGGGTTCTTTTATTTGCTAAAACAACATTTTCAATTAATCATAATTACAAATTCCTATCACTTAGCATTTTAACAAATTGTATTTTATTAAAGAGAGTAATTGTGCAATATTCATTTCAGTAGAGATTCCCTCCATCGGAAACTCTACACTATGCTTCTTTTGATTGGAGCTACCTCCAATTATTACTACCGCTGAGCTTGAAGGCTCAGGTAAAATCCAAACTCAGGGCTAGGTGAGCCCTCCACATTTTTCATACCACCCACAAAGTTTTTGAAATAAAACTAACTCAAGTTAAGTTCCCATGTCCGCCTTTGACCATAGGCACGGCTGTTTAAACAGTTTAGACTCTACAGAGGTTGTACACTATACCCACAAGAGATAGTTATACTCGCTACCCCACATGATTCTATAGTCATGTGGTTGAGTGACCGTCACAGTAACCTTTCAAATTACCTCGCCCTTCCGTCATCTCTCCCATATGGGGTTACGCCCATACGTTGCACGGGATCGTTGTACCGCAGCGTTGGGCGTAGTTGGACTACCCACAACAGCTGGTAACTTCACCCATTCAAGCTGGATGTACCGCAAGCTTGCATATTCCCTTTCTCCACCCAGTGAGATACATTCAGGGTTTAATAATTTTACTAAGCCAAGTTCCAGTTTGCAGACTTGTGGTTGTACTTGTTTTACACGGGAGGTCATAACAAGATTAAGTCCTTAATCTATCTGGGCGGTTCTTACCACATACCAACCACTCTCGTGCTCCTTGAGCACCCACCGCCTTGCCATCCGCCCAGATGTGGTACTAGCAATTATTAGGGTTTTGAGGAGTAAAACCAAATTATTTCATTCATTTCAGTCAATGGGCCACCAATGACTGCTCAAAATTATTTCATGTTTGAAGATGATGTTTTGGGGTATTTTAATACCCTAGTACTTAAGCAAGACTAGCATGTCGCTTAAGTACAACCTATAGCTAGTATTACCATATAGTTACTAGGGTGACATAGAATAATGGAATCAAATATCAATGGATGGCATATTAATTAATTAATCATCAAATGGGTGTTTAACTACCTTAAGCTTTAACATATATTTGATTAAAGAATTAAAGCATGCAATTTTGGTTAATTTAAATGAGTATAATTTACATAAAATGTAGGATCAATATGATCAAAGCATTGACTCGCCTTGGTTATAGGTAAGAGGATCTTGGTATTCTTGTGCATTGATCAAGTTGGAGGTCCTCCGCGTCTTCGAATCCTAATCGGACGAACGTATCGAAAAAATGCACAGACAAGCAAAAGAAAACAATAAATACACAAGAATTTACAAATGAACTCCAAATTAAACAAGACCTATGCCATTAGCAAGATCTTGAATTTACAAAATTTTAGAAACAAAATTCATAATTTTTGGAGTTACGACGAGGGAGAACGAGTCTTACAAAGTTCGAATTAGAATTAAATCAGAATATCAAAAAGGGAGAGAGAGAGAGAGTTGGGCCGACTATCATGTGGGGTCCTAATTAGCACAGTGCCATGGTTTGTAGCATAGCGCGTGGACCAAGCCCATGAGCACTACGCCACTGTCCATGGGGCGTTTTACTGTGCGCGGGCCCTACACGGAAGTGAGTCAAGGTGGTGATTAAGACATCAATTAATGGCTAATTGAATAGCTAATCATTAATCAATTCTTAAGGCAAAGATTTGGGGGGGGGCATTAAAGCCAAAAGGGGGCGGTCTGCTCGGGCCGGCAAGGGAGGTTAAGGGTGCACATGGCTCTGACTCGGGCACGGGCTAGCCGCCGGCGAAGGAAAGGAGGGCAGCGCTGGGCAAGGTCGGGAACAGGCACCCAAGGGGGAGGCGACCACGAGGGCACCTGGGCGGCATGGCGCATGGCGGAAGGCAAGTGTGGCGATGGCACAGATCGTCTGCCAACCGGCATGGGCGACGAGGGAGAAGAAGAGCATGCTCATGAGCTACGCCTGGGGGTGGAGAAGCCGGTGGAGTGGTCTAGGCGGCTTGGGGACGGGGCGGCGGCAGCCGGTGGTGGAGAAGGGAGGACTACGGCGGTGGGGCTCCTTAGCGGTGGGGAGGGAGCTTGGAGGCGGGGAATGGCTTCCTCGCGTCACGAGGCGCGTGGTGACGGTGGTGGCATGCTGGAGACGGTGCCGGAGCGGCTAGTCGGTGGGGAGGTGGCGCGGCCAAGGCGGGAGCGCGGCTTCGGCTCTACTCGGTGAAGAAGGAAGGCAATGGGGAGAAGAGAAAGAGAATGAGCCGAAGGGAAGGAGGTTTAAGTAGCCATGGGGGGGGAAACGGGGAGAGCCGTTGGGGCGCTCGGTCCTGAGGTGGCCGACACGGGCGTGCGCAGGGGGTGGCATAGATGCGAAGGCGTGGGGATGGGCGGCTCTGCACGACGACTTGGGCGGTCAAGTGGCAGGTGGGAGCGCAGGGCGCAGGAGGTCAAGGGAGCAGGTGGTGATGCGACGAGATGCTGCAGCTGGCACGGGCGCGCGCGCTTGCTGACACGGTCATGGCGTGCGTGGAGGCGAGGCGAGGCCGCAGGCGGCGTCAGGGAGCAGCGTGGGGGTGGCAGAGACGTACGAGATGGCGCAGAGCAGCATGGGCGGCATGGGAGTGCAGGGAGCGGGCAGAGCACGGTGAGGGCGCTGGCGCGGCGATGGCGTGACATGGACTTGCTGATGCGAGCAGCGACCTGCACGGCCGGGGCAGGCAAGCGTGCTAACGGGGGCGCAGGTGGGTGCTGACCCGGCTAGGCATCACGGTGCGAGCAGGCCGGGTGAAGAAGAAGCAAGAGGAGGACACGGGTGTGACCCGGCCAAGAAGAAAACAAGCCAGGAGGGTGGTGGTTGCTGGGCCAAGAAATGGCCGAAAGGGGAGGTGGGCTAGGCCAAAGGAAGAGATGGGCTGGTGCCAAAACAAATGGGCCGGGGCCCAAGATGAAATGGGGCTGAGCCTAAGACAAGAGAGAAGGCCAAATTTGAGAAAGGGGCTCAAATCCGAAAAGGAGAATTCAAACGTGAATTTTGAATTCGAAAGTTTCAAGGAGGTTTGAAACACAAACCAGAGCTTAGAGCAGGGTTCACAATTTCGGCGAAATTTCACCGAAATTTTGGTCCTGTCGGAGGGTAACGAAATAAATTCAATTCGTTCAAAAAAAATCGATTTGCATGAATTTGGAGAGAATTTGGAGGGTTCAATTGAGTAAACACTAGTATAGAAACATTACCCCAACCATAGCCTAATGGCAAGGGCCCCTTGTTGGCCTCTGGGTGGGTAGGGATCGAATCCCACCCAATGCAATAATTTTTGCGATTTTTTTAAATTTTAAATTCAAATTTGATTCAAATTAGTTTGAAAACTCACCGAAATTTTGGACCGAAATTCCGAAATTTTGGTGATTTCGGCTATTTCGGCCAAGAACGAAATTTTTTTCAAAAACGAAATTGTTAACCCTGGCTTAGAGGAAGCTAGAAGATTTTGAAATTATTTACTAATTTGAAATATGGACGAAAACCAAAAGGTATTTATTATTCCCGTCTGAAAAACAGACGTTACACCCCTCTCAATCACACGGAGGTTTTCTGCACGCCGTGGAAGTGGAACAATGTCTAGCTCACCGTCTAGCTGACGCATTCTTCAGACTTTGTCCTTTATGCAGCAGAAGGAAGCAGCAGCTGCGTCAAGTCGATGGGGTCTGTTCTCGAAAATCTTCTCCGTTTTAGGATGTCGGACCCGGATTCTGAGAATCCAAATCCTCTGTGAAAATACTGTGCTATTTCCTGGATCAGTAGATAGCACTCACAGGTACATTGCTGAATCAACCGTACAAATCGTGAATTAACACAAATATATTACAACATAGGGTAACATAGACCTCATCGGGTCGAGTTTTACAAAAGGGCCGCACAAGGCCAACTAGCTTACATTACAAAAGGACGACAATATCTACAGCGGAAGCAAAAGGGGAGGTAGGGCTCATCTCACACGAACAAGCGATGGGGTGACACATGTCTGACGGATATTAACCAAGGATGGATAATATCGGTTTATGCTGTGGTACCAATGAAGTCTACTTAGCTGGCGAGATCTAAACTACTGTAACTATTCTACTCCTCGTCATATTCTTGTCCATCATCTTCTGGTCCATCGTAGTAGGCGTAGTCTCCTTCATCTTCATTATCTGGAGGGTTGGGGAGAAAAGCGAGAATGAGCACTACTACTGTGCTCGCGAGCCAACACACAATGCAATAGTATACATGCAAGGTTTAGCAAGGATGGCTCGGTTCTTTTATTTACGAAAGCAAGTTTTGCAATATTATAATTACAAATTCTATGACTTAGCATTTTTAACAAATTTGCAATTTTGATAAAGGGAGTAATGTGCAATAATTATTTTAGTAGAGATTCCATCCGGCGGAAACTCTACCAATGCATCATTTCAATTGGAGCTGCCTCCAATGACCACACCCACTGAGCTGAACGACTCAGGCAAAATCCAAAACAGGACTCAGGAAAAACAGACGTTACACCCCTCTCAATCACACGGAGGTTTTCTGCACGCCGTGGAAGTGGAACAATGTCTAGCTCACCGTCTAGCTGACGCATTCTTCAGACTTTGTCCTTTACGCAGCAGAAGGAAACAGCTGCTGCGTCAGGTCGATGGGGTCTGTTCTCGAAAATCTTCTCCGTTTTAGGATTAAGAGACACAGAAACAAAAGCCCCGCAATTGAATTGCTCTTTAAGCTTCTCGTACACTAAATTAGCAAGAGTAGTCTTGCGTAATCCTCCAAAACTATCTTTACTTGTTTCTTTGATGGCTCTTCCCCCTCCATCAGCATCTTATATCAAGTTAATTCAATAGCTTTTGTTCATAGTTGGTCCGGTCATCCTTCAATCTTGGCCCTGCACGCACCGCACCACACATCCAAAGGTCTAGATCACAAGTTAGTCCTGCCATCTCTTAATTGTGTTGATTATGTCAATAATGATTACTAAACACTAATCATTCGAACAAAATCACGGCAACATGCGTTCACGTGCGAGGCGAGGACGAACAGAGATCGTGCCCGGCTCGGAAGCAGACTGCATGCTCGGCAAGGAGGCCTCATCTAGCACTGTGGCTCGCAAGCAGACTGCACGCAGAGCAAGGATAGATAACCCAAAACCCTTTGTTCTCTGCCGCAATTCATTCATGTGCTCTCTGTTGGGATAGTCCCACATAGTTATAGGAGTAGGAAGAGCACGATTTATAAAGGTGGGGATGTATTCACCTATCAGACTAGATTTTTGAGGATAGATGACCCAAAACCCTTTGTTTATTGCTCTGTAGTTGGACTTACGAGTATAACAGTCCAACAACCTGGGTCAGAACGCTGGTTTATCGGTCCTGGTTCGAGGCGGATACAGCGGGCTGAAGGAGCTTGCTTGCTTATCTTGAAATTCTTGACACTGATCTTTCTCAGCTTATAAATACAAGCGAGAGCTAGCTCGTGCCTCTTGCATCCACTACCGTTCGGTTCCAAATTAGATGGCGAGAGCAATGGCGCCGCTCTTCTTCTCGTTCTTGTGCCTCCTCTGTTCCCTGCTGCTCGGCGTCCCCCTCGCGGGAGGAGCAAATGATACGGCCGACGAGCTCGCGCTCCTCTCCTTCAAGTCCATGCTTGTCGGACCCGGATTCTAAGAATCCAAATCCTCTGTGAATCACCGTGCTATTCCCTGGATCAGTAGCTAGCACTTCACGGTACACATTGTGAATCATTCATACAAGGCGTGGCTCAAACCAATATATTACAACACAGGTAACATAGACCTCATCGGGTCGAGTTTTACAAAAGGGCCGCACAAGGCCAAATATAATACATTACAAAAGACGGCTATATCTACAGCGGAAGCAAAAGGGAAGGTAGGGCTCATCCCACGTGCAAGCGATCGGGTGACTCAGTGTCTGACGGATATTAACCAAGAGCTGGATAATATCGGTTGTACGCGGGTACCAACGGGTCTACTTAGACTGGGCGAGATCTAAACTACAGAACTATTCTACTCCTCGTCATATCCTTGTCCATCATCTTCTGGTCCGTCGTAGTAGGCGTAGTCTCCCTCATCTTCGTTATCTGAAGGGTGGGAGGAGAAGCGAGAATGAGCACTACTACCGTGCTCACGAGCCAACACACAAATGCAATTATATATGCAAGGCTTGACAAGGGATGGCTCGGGTTCTTTTATTTGCTAAAGCAAGTTTTGCAATATTATAGTTACAAATCCTATGACTTAGCATTTTTAACAAATTGCAATTTTTATAAAGAGAGTAATGTGCAATAATTATTTCAGCAGAGGTTACCTCCACCTTCATGCTTATTTTGATTATGGTTACTTCCACCATATTAACAACACTAGGGTACCTCCACCCAGGGAAAAACAAATTCAGGGCCAGATGAGCCCGCCACATTTTTATACCACCCACAAAGTTTTGAAATAGAACTAACTCAAGATAAGTTCCCATGTCCGCCTTTGACCGTAGGCACGGCTGTTTAAACAGTTTAATACTCTGCAGAGGTAGTACACTTTCCCCACAAGAGACAATTAACTCATTGCCCTACACAATTCCTTAGATGTGTAGTCGAGAGGTTGTCACAATAACGTTTCGACTTATCTCGCCTATACGTCATTTCGCACATATAGGGTTCGCCCATAATGTTGAGCGGGATGTTTTACCTCGGCCGACCGGCATAGCGGTGCTATACCTCGGCGACCGGCAAAACGTCACCCTCCTCTTGGTGTCCCATTCAAGCGAGATGAATCCACTTGGCTCCCCATTTATCCGCCCGGTGAAATGGCATCCAAGGTTCAATAAATCTACTAAGCTAAGTCGCAAGTTTTTCTGCAGACTTGTGGTTGTACTTGTTTAACACGGAGGTCGTGACGATTAAGTCCTTAGGGGTATCTGGCGGTTCATTCCACAACCTAATCATTCTCGTGCTCTGAGCACCAACCGCCTCACCATCCGCCCAGATAGAGCTAGCAATTTAGGGTTTATGAGAAGGAAACCAAATTATTTTTCACTCTAGTCAATGGACCACCAATGACTACCCAAAACATTTTATATTTGAAGACATGATGATTGGGGTATTTTAATACCCCGGTACTTGAGCAAGGCTAGCATGTCGCTCAAGTACACCCTATAACTAGTATTACCATATACTTACTAGGGTGACAACGGTTAATGGAATCAAGTTATCAAGGATGGCAATATTAATTATTTAAACAACAAGTGGGCATTTAACTACCTTAAGCTTTAACATACATTTGATTAAAAATTAACGCATGCAATTTGTTAATTTAAAAGAAACTAATTTACATAAAATGTAGGAGCAACATGGTCAAAGTATTGACTCACCTTGATTAGAGGCAATATGATCGTGATATTCTTGGTTTTGATCAACTTGAGGATCTCCGGCGTCTTCGAATCCTAAACGAGCGATTTACCGGAAAAAGATACAACGGCAAAGAGAGCAAGTAAATACAAAAGAATACACAAATGAACTCCAAATTAATCAAGTCCTATGCCATTAGCAAGATCTTGATTTAACGGATTTTTAGAAATTTAAAACATAATTTTTGGAGTTATAACGGAGGAGATATGAATTAAACAAGATGGAATTGGAATTAAAAGAGAGAGAGAGAGAGAAAGAATGGTGCACAGCACAGTATAGACCGAGTCTATGTGCCCTGGTCCATGGGGTTTACTGTTCATGGGGCCCACTTGGAAGAGAGGGGGAGAGGGATGGAGGCCATGACAGGTGGGGCCATTAGATTCCATCCACACTTCAACCATTCGGTTCTCAGGGAAATCAAGAGGGGAAGCAGAGGGAGATGCGGCGGTGGCTCAAGGGCGGTGGCGGCGCCGGCAGATGGAGGCGCGGGGCGACCGGTGGGTTGGCAAAACGGGGTCGCCGGAGGGGGGTGGTCCCATTGGAGGTGGCGGCTCGGAAAGGGCAGCATGGTGGTGGCACGGCCCGAGGCAAGCAGCGTGAGCCACCAGGCGAGAGGCATCGTTAGCGGAGTGGTCTTGGCGAGGTGGGCATCTTGCATGAGCTGCTTGTATTGGTGTGGGAAGGGAAGCCGAGGGTGGTTGGTGGCTGGGTGACCGATTCGGCTCGGCAACGACAGACCATGGGCGGAGAAGAAGGGCACGGCGGCGGCACGTCTCGGCGACGGGAAGGAGGCGGGGAGGGATGGGATCCTTGGGCCTTGAGGCGCGTGGTGACGTGATTGCCAGTGGGGAGGCCAGCCGAGGAGACGAGCAGCAAGGAGGCGGCGCGCCGACATTGGGGGCATGGCGACTTTTCTCTGGAGAACTTACCAATGGGGATGGGAAGCAAAATGGGAGGCCAAGGGAGGCTTGGAGGCTCTCTTGTAGCTGAGCAAGAAGGCAACGGAGCCGTTGGAGGGAGGAATCCGTCGGCGTCCTTGGCCGGTGGTCGTCATGGGTGGCTCGCACGGCCGCGACGGTGATCGACAAAGGCGGGCGATGGTATGAACCAGCGCATCTGGAGTGGCGTGGCGACTTGGCGACGAGGAGCCGGCGTGGGCGCGTTCAGCGTCTGACCGGCGGTGCAGCGGCGTCGTCTGGCGCAGAGGCGAGTGAGCGGGCGGCGAGAGGGAGCAAAGAACGACTTTGCTTTGGGCGGTGGCGGTAGATGACGGCAGCGGCGTGGAGACGCTTCGTGGGAGCAGCAGAGCAAGCATGGAGCATCGAGGTGGCAGCAAAGTGCACGGGGTGGCGTCCACGACACGACGGCGGGTAAGCGCTAGCGATGCCTGAGCGCAAGACGCGGCTCGGTGGCGTCGCTTCAGCAGCAACAGAGCAGCGTTAGTGGGAGCGGCGAGAGGCATGGAATTTGGCGAGGAGCGGCGAGAGGTGACAAGGCGTCTGTGAGCACATGCTCCTGGCCGGGTGGATCGCGACGGCGCTGGTGTCCGGCTTCGGGACGGGACGAGGGCGGCGACCAAGAGGGAACTGGCGCAGCGCAGAGCGGTGGCTCTTGGCAAAGCGACCAGAAGCGAGTGGCATGGGGGTGTTCTTCTGCTGCTGCGAAAAAGCGAGAGCGAGGGAGGGCGCGGTCTTCTTGCTGCAGCAGAGGAGCAGCAGAGGGAGCCGCGCAGAGAGCAGGGGAGCAGAGGGGTCAGGCCACAGTGCTGCAGCAGAGAGGATGGGTGCGGCTCGAGTGGGAGCTGGTGGCCTGCTGCTGGAGGAGGAGCGCAGAGACAGGGGAGTTAGCGGCTCGGGCTTTGTCTTTGGAAGCGAGAGGAAAGGCGGCCAGGAGCGAGGAGGGTTGATGGATCTGCTGCGGCTAGACAGGGGAAGCGAGCGGCTCGGTTCTGGCTGCTGCTGCAAAGACGGCTTGACTGGGAAAAGCAAAGGAAAAGAAGGGAAGGAGAGGACCTCGAGACTCTTTGCCGCACGGCCGGGCGAGGAGAGAAGGACAGGCGGTGGGGTGACAGAAAAAAGGGCCGGCCGAGACGAGCGTGGGCCGATTTGAGAGAAGGAAGGAAGGTTCACTCAAATCGGCCCGAGGAGACAAAACGGAGGAGAAAAACTCCAACAGCGAAATTTGAATTTCAAACGCTCTGAACATTGCATTTGAAACTCGAACCAAGAAAGAATGGGAGTTTTGAAAATAGTTGATACTTGAATTACTGGCGAAGAACTAAAGCGGAAATTATTTACTATTCATCCATCCGAAAAGCGGATGTTACAAACCTACCCACTTTAAATGTAATCTCGACCGAGATTCGAGCCGCTCGAGAACGAGGCGGGTAGTCTTGCTTGATTGATCTTCGCGTTCCCGGTGGCTTCCTTGGCGGTGTGGTGACTCCCGCACTTTGCAAAGGCGGATGACAGCGTCTTGTTCGCTTCTCGATGACGTCGAGGATCTTGATCGGATGCTCGGGATAAGTCAGATGTTGCTGAAGGGCGATGGCTTCAATGGGCGTTTGCTCTTCAGGTACTCTGAGACACTTCTTGAGCTGGGAGACGTGAAACACGTTGTGAACTTCGGACAAATTTTCCGGTAACTCTAGTTGATAGGCAACTTCTCCACGCTTGGCGGTGATGGGGAACGGGCCTATATATCTTGGGGCAAGCTTGCCTTTAACTTTGAATCTTCGAGTTCCACGAAGCGGTGATACTTTAAGGTACACGGCATCTCCAACTTCAAAAGTTAACTTTCTTGACGGTTGTCGGCATAACTCTTCTGTCTTGGTCGAGCTGCTTGGAGAGCGATCTCGATCGGTCGAACTTTCTCTTCACTTGCTTGAGCGATCTGGTCGAAGATATATCCTTGCGGATTCGACCAATCTGAGAGGGTTTTGCATTTTCTTCCATAAAGTGCTTCAAGCGGTGACATTTTCAGACTTGGTGATAGCTATTGTT
The DNA here is from genome assembly GCA_036346405.1 of Phyllostachys edulis. Classification (NCBI taxonomy): domain Eukaryota; kingdom Viridiplantae; phylum Streptophyta; class Magnoliopsida; order Poales; family Poaceae; genus Phyllostachys; species Phyllostachys edulis. Next base: position 40,406,774 of record CM070566.1, read on the forward strand.
GTATGCAAACTCGGCATCGGTAGACACTTTTCCCAATCTCAGTAAACTCCAAAGCACAAGCTCAAGCATGTCTTCTAGAATTTGGTTTGTCCTTTCTGTCGACCATCGGTCTCTGCGGATGATAAGTATCTTTGAAATCAAGGTGTGTTCCAAGGGCATCATGCAACCGCCCGTAAATGCGAGGTGAATTGGGATCCTCGATCGGAGACTATCCTCTTGGGTACTCTGTGTAAACACACTGTCTGAGCCATATATAACTCGCTAACTTGTCTCCCTTGTAAGTTGTCTTCCTTTGGGATGAAATGGGCTACTTTGGTGGGTCTATCAACTATAACCCATATTGAGTCACATCCGGACTTGGTTGGGGTAGACCGGTAATGAAATCCATTCCAATCTCTTCCCATTTCCACTGAGGGACTTGCAGGAGTTGAAGCAATTCTGCTGGCTTCTGATGTTCGGCTTTGATTTGCTGACCTACATCACAACAGGCTACATACTCAGCGATAACTCTGTCTGGCGGCAACACGATTCACTTGGCCTTGGTTCTGACTTTGGCTTTTGTGCGAAATATTTGGATGCTTACTGGTCTGACGGCTTTGGCTGAGAGCTAAAGTTTTGTCGTGAGCTGGTGTGGCTCCCAAGCTGGAAGGCACGGTGGTGACTCGGCGTTGAGGGCACCCATTGGCAAAGTGTCCTTTTTTGTCCACAACTGAAGCAACGAAGATGAGCTATCCGGTTGTGCGCTGCAACTTGGTAAACTGATGCTAATTGTTGGTTCCTAACTATGTACTAGAGTGCCAACTAAAAAAGCTATCAATTTTATCTTCCAATTTGCTGGATCCAAGTCTCACTATTATTGGGATCCACTATTCCAGTATAGCATAAGGTCACCCAAAAAAAAAGTCCAGTCATTTAATAAATCTCACATTCTATTGATATCAAATCATAATTCGCAAACCTTTCTTAGGCGTAAGCTTAAATAATCCAATAGATTCACCACTTTGATTTGCATGATTTCTCTATTTCATAAATCCACAAAATCTAGTAGTAATAATCGCATCTTTCAATTCGATAAACTCCAAGATCATGCTGAATTTCATTCTATCCCTTTTTAGAATGAGATTCTCCAAAGATTAATATCGCGCAAATGTTTCCTCCAAAATTCTTGACTAAAATCCACAACATTATTCACTTAATTCCTCAAGCATATTTATTAATTATAACCCTTTGGAATGTCTTTGCACAAATCCAATACCTTCATTCAAGAACCTTCCAAAGGACTGCTTGTAATCCATAAATTCAAATTTAATGCGCCCAATTATTTTATCACCATCTATCCAACAATTATTTAGTCCAACTCTAACGTCAATAAGATATCCATCGATATAAGAATCGTACTTCAATATCAACAATCCAATAATTAATCATTATATATTTCGAATATTCGATTCGCAGCAATGATCAAACTTCTATAATTCAATCACCAACAATTATAGGTCTATAATTCAATCACTCAACAATAGCTTATTATTAGGATTCAACTTCCAATAATCATTCAATCCCATAGTCCAACAATCGTATGTTTGTATAATTCGATATCTCGCAATTATATACTTCTATAATCTGATCAAGACATATTTCTATAATCCAACCAAAATTTTTGGATAAATCCCAGCCTCTTTATTCAAGCATATCCGATTGAATCCAATGTGACCAACATATCCAATTAATTTCACATTTATTGATTCAATCTAATCCACCAAAATCAACATCATGAATTAGTGTTCCTATAATCCAATCTTCAACAATCATGTAATTCTTTTATCCAAATCCAACCGTAATCGTTTTATCATCCCACAATTATATTTCTATAATTCAATCAAGATTCAATTGACTCTTCCAAATTTAATATCATGAATCAATATGAAAATCTAGTTTCCTCTGCATTCTTCTACCTTTAATGCTCATATATCTTGATTCCAAGTTTCCAATTATCATCATAATCAACTTCAGATTCAATGAAAATTCAAATTCTCCGAATAACCAATTAGTATTTCAGATTCTCTATGTCCTTCATGATCAATCAAAATTTTCCTCCATGATTATCTTATTCATCCTTAATCTATATATTCCACCGATCTGCTATCCTTTAAATCATTCATGATCTGTGTTCACAGGAACTTCTTACAACATCGGCAAATCTCAAGATTTTCAATTCCCAAAATCAGTCATATCAATGATTTCCTGAAGCTATCTAGCTTGGCATCTAACACACTAGTTAATCCCAACGTTAATGGCTTCCATGCGATCTACCCAATTGAACAATCTTCAACAATCTTCACAGGTTTCCAAGATGAGAGGAAGAAAGCACAATAGGCGAGAGGGAACAGCATGCTAGACGAGAGAGAAAACAAGGGAGGAAGACTTGGACTGCTGATCTCTTTGGTTCCATCGGAGGAACAACTCGACTTAGAACTAAGCGAGTTATATGAGGGTTTCTTGGTCCTCTTAGAGCACAATGTGAAGAACTTTAAACCAACGAGGGAAAGAATCAAATACAATACAAAGCCTAGAATGGCTGCATTATATTAAGGGAGTTAGGTGTTACATGACTCCTAAAGCACAGCATATAAGCGATGCTAAGCCACGACACAAGATACAAACACAACGTCTACAAAAGAAGAAAACGGAAAGTGCCTGCAACAAAGGATCGCTGGCAAGCCTTCGCTAGCTAACCTAGACTAATCTCGACTACTCTAACGAAGTACAAGCTACCACAAGCAGTGCGCTTGCGGGAGTGGGAGCGAGAACGGCTCTGGCCGAAAACTCGGCGAGTGAGAACAGGAGCGGGAACAGCTGAAGCTGCGTCCATGACTGGACTCTCCAAGGTTGATGACAGGTGGCGGACTGCGGCGTTGCATGCTCATGTCTTGTGATCATCGATGCGGATCTGGGACGTCGGCCGCACCGAGTTCTTTGGGGAGGACAGCAGTGCAGCCGGAGCTGGGGTAGAGATTGCAGCGACTGCGGCGCTCCGTGCTAATTCGGCGATGACGACATCTTCTCCTAATGTTGAAGAGCTTCGGGTAGCTTTCTCCCTCCTAGAGAGACGAGAAGGAACAGAATGACGGCCTCAACAAGAGATCCTCGTGCATCGGGCACAAATGAGTAGAGGCGAAGCGCACTATGTTCTGATGGAATCAGAACGGCGGCTCCTAGGATGCTCGGTTCGGAAGGTGAGAGCGATGAACTCATCCTCCAAGGAACGAGACTCTCGATCTAGAACCTAGGGCTTCCGGCCTCTGGGGATAGGCTGGCGATGGTAGCCTAGGTACGGCATGAGCTGGCGGAGGATTGCCACAACTCTCCGATGTCTTCTCCATGAGAGAAAAGTCCCATGGGGCATCGGATGGAGCGCCGGCCATCTACAATTTTTGAAATAGGAGGAAAGGTCAGGACTGAGTAAAAACTCAAGTGAAGTCAAGGGAAGTAAAGAACTAAGAGTGATAAGAAGGAGAAATAAATACGCTATATTTTAGCAAATCTTTTCTTACTTTTTGAAAATAGGACTCAAGTCCTTAAGGCTCGACCAATCTAGCTAAGGCACCTACAGTCGTATGCTCTGATACCAGCTCTGTCGGACCCGGATTCTAAGAATCCAAATCCTCTGTGAATCACCGTGCTATTCCCTGGATCAGTAGCTAGCACTTCACAGTACACATTGCTGAATCATTCATACAAGGCGTGAACTGAAACCAATATATTACAACACAGGTAACATAGACCTCATCGAATCGAGTTTTACAAAAGGGCCGCACAAGGCCAAATATAATACATTACAAAAAGCGGCTATATCTCTGTTGAAGCAAAAGGGAAGGTAGGGCTCATCCCACAGAAAGCGATGGGGTGACACATGTCTGACGGATATTAACCAAGATTTGGATAATATCGGTTGTCTGCTGGTACCAATGGTCTACTTAGGCTGGCGAGATCTAAACTACGTAACTATTCTACTCCTCGTCATATCCTTGTCCATCATCTTCTGGTCCGTCGTAGTAGGCGTAGTCTCCCTCATCTTCGTTATCTGAAGGGTGGGGGGAGAAGCGAGAATGAGCACTACTACCGTGCTCGCGAGCCAACACACAAATGCAATTATATATGCAAGGCTTGACAAGGGATGGCTCGGGTTCTTTTATTTGCTAAAGCAAGTTTTGCAATATTATAGTTACAAATCCTATGACTTAGCATTTTTAACAAATTGCAATTTTTATAAAGAGAGTAATGTGCAATAATTATTTCAGCAGAGGTTACCTCCACCTTCATGCTTATTTTGATTATGGTTACTTCCACCATATTAACAACACTAGGGTACCTCCACCGAGGAAAAACAAATTGAGGGCGAGATGAGCCCGCCACATTTTATACCACCCACAAAGTTTTGAAATAGAACTAACTCAAGATAAGTTCCCATGTCCGCTTTTGACAGTAGGCACTACTGCTTTTAAGCAGATTTAATACTCTGCAGAGGTAGTACACTTTCCCCACAAGAGACAATTAACTCATTGCCCTACACAATTCCTTAGATGTGTAGTCGAGAGGTTGTCACAATAACGCTTCAACTTATCTCGCTTATACGTCATTTCGCACATATAGGGTTCGCCCATAATGTTGGCGGGATGTTTTACCTCAGCGACTGGCATAGCGGTGCTATACCTCAGCGACTGGCAAAACGTCACCCTCCTCTTGGTGTCCCATTCAAGCAGAATGAATCCACTTGGCTCCCCATTTATCCGCCCAAATGAAATGGCATCAAGGTTCAATAAATCTACTAAGCTAAGTCGCAAGTTTTTCTGCAGACTTGTGGTTGTACTTGTTTAACACGGAGGTCGTGACAGATTAAGTCCTTAGGGGTATCTGGCGGTTCATTCCACAACCTAATCATTCTCGTGCTCCCGGAGCACCAACCGCCTCACCATCCGCCCAGATAGAGCTAGCAATTTAGGGTTTATGAGAAGGAAACCAAATTATTTTTTCACTCTAGTCAATGGACCACCAATGACTACCCAAAACATTTTATATTTGAAGACATGATGATTGGGGTATTTTAATACCCGGAGATTGAAGCAAGGCTAGCATGTCGCTCAAGTACACCCTATAACTAGTATTACCATATACTTACTAGGGTGACAACGGTTAATGGAATCAAGTTATCAAGGATGGCAATATTAATTATTTAAACAACAAGTGGGCATTTAACTACCTTAAGCTTTAACATACATTTGATTAAAAATTAACGCATGCAATTTGTTAATTTAAAAGAAACTAATTTACATAAAATGTAGGAGCAACATGGTCAAAGTATTGACTCGCCTTGATTAGAGGCAATATGATCGTGATATTCTTGGTCTTGATCAACTTGAGGATCTCGGCGTCTTGAATCCTAAGCGAGCGATTTACCGGAAAAAGATACAACGGCAAAGAGAGCAAGTAAATACAAAAGAATACACAAATGAACTCCAAATTAATCAAGTCCTATGCCATTAGCAAGATCTTGATTTAACGGATTTTTAGAAATTTAAAACATAATTTTTGGAGTTATAACGGAGGAGATATGAATTAAACAAGATGGAATTGGAATTAAAAGAGAGAGAGAGAGAGAAAGAATGGTGCACTGAAGACAGCACAGTATAGACCGAGTCTATGTGCCCTGGTCCATGGGGTTTACTGTTCATGGGGCCCACTTGGAAGAGAGGGGGAGAGGGATGGAGGCCATGACAGGTGGGGCCATTAGATTCCATCCACACTTCAACCATTCGGTTCTCAGGGAAATCAAGAGGGGAAGCAGAGAGATCTGGCGGTGGCTCAAGGCGGTGGCGGCGCGGCAGATGGGGCTTGAGGCGACGGTGGGTTAACAAGCGGGTCGCCGGAGGGGGGTGGTCCCATTGGAGGTGGCGGCGGTTCGGAAAGGGCGAAGCCTTGGTGGTGGCACGCCCGAGGCGAGCGGAAGCCACGGCGAGAGGCATACGTTGGCGGAGTGGTGCGGCGGCGAGGTGGGCATGCGCATGAGCTGCGCGCTGGCGTGGGGAAGCCGACGGGGTGGTTCGGGTGGCCTGGGGGTGACCGATTCGGCTCGGCAACGACAGCCATGGGCGGAGAAGAAGGGGGCACGGCGACGGCACGTCTCGGCGACGGGGAAGGAGCAGGGGGGAGGGGGATGGGATCCTTGGGCCTTGAGGCGCGTGGTGACGCGGTTGCCCAGGGGGGAGGCCGACCGGAGCGGACGAACGGCAAGGAGGCGGCGCGGCCGACATTGGGGGCGCGGCGACTTTTCTCTGGAGAACTTACCAATGGGGATGGGAAGCAAAATGGGAGGCCAAGGGAGGCTTGGAGGCTCTCTTGTAGCTGAGCAAGAAGGCAACGGAGCCGTTGGAGGGAGGAGTCCCGTCGGCGTCGCGCTGGTGGTCGTCATGGGTGGCTCTGGCACGGCCGCACGGTGATACGACAAGGCGGGCAGTGGGCGCAGACCCGCGCATGCGGAGTGGCGTGGGCGCGGCGACTTGAGGAGCCAGGGAGCTGACGTGGGCGCGTTCTGGCGATACGACCGGGCGGTGCAGGCGTGCGTGCGAGGCGCAGAGGGCAGGTGAGCCGGGGCGGCAGAGGGAGCAGCAACGACTTTGGCACCTGGGCAGGTGGCAGGTAGATGACGGCAGCGGCGTGGAGACGCTCGTGGGAGCAGCAGAGCAGCATGGAGCATCGAGGCTGGCAGCAAAGTGCACGGGGGTGGCGTCACGACGACGAAGGCGGGTAGGCGCGCGTGCACAGAGCGCAGCACGCGGCTCGGCTGGGCGTCGCTCGGCGCAGCAAGGACGGCGTTGGTGGGAGCGGCAGAGGCATGGGGCTGGCAGGGAGCAGCGAGAGGTGACAAGGCGATGCGCAGGCACATGCTCACAGCGGGGTGGATGCGCACGGCGCTGGTGTCACGGCTCAGGACGGGACGAGGGCGACGACCAAGAGGGCCTGGCGCAGGCGCAGAGCGGGTGGCTCGGTGCAGGCGACACAGAGAGCAGGTGGCATGGGGGCGTTGCTGCTGCTGCGAGAACAGGCGTAGAGCAGAGGGAGTGGGCGCGGTGCTGCTGCAGCAGAGGAGCAGCAGAGGGAGCCGGCGCAGAGAGCAGGGGAGCAGAGGGGGCTGTGCCACGGCTGCTGCAGCAGAGGGGATGGGTGCGGCTCAGGTGGGAGCTGGTGGCGCTGCAGCGGGGAGAGGAGCAGCGCAGAGGACAGGGGAGTTGGCGGCTCGGGCTGCTGTGCTGGAGCAGAGGAAAGGGGCGGCCAGGGAGCAGGGAGGGTTGATGGACTGCTGCCGCTGCTGCACAGGGGAGCAGGCAGCTCGGTTCTGCTGCTGCTGCAGCACGGCTTGACCTGGGAAAAGCAAGGAAAAGAAGGGGAAGGAGAGGACCTCCAGGGCTGCTGCACGGGCTGGGCAGGGAGAGAAGGACCGGGCAGTGGGCTGACAGGAAAAGAGGGCCGGGCTGGAGACGTAGTGGGCTGAGCCCGAGAAGGAAGGAAGGTTCACTCAAATCTGGCCCGAGGAGACAAAACGGAGGAGAAAAACTCCAACCGCGAAATTTGAATTTCAAACGCTACGAACATTGTATTTGAAACTCGAACCAAGAAAGAATGGGAGTTTTCGAAAATAGTTGATACTTGAATTACGGCGAAGAACGAAACGGAAATTATTTACTATTCATCCGTCCGAAAAACGGATGTTACAATGCTCTCCACAGGCCCATCCGATTCCGACGGCTTGCTGGCCTCATGGAACACGTCCGGCCGCTACTGCACCTGGCCGGGAGTCGTCTGCGGCCGCCGGCACCCGGAGAGGGTCGTCGCGCTGCGCCTGGTCTCGTCCAACCTGTCAGGCCGCATCTCGCCGTCGTTGGGCAACCTGTCCTTTCTCAGGAAGCTGGACCTCGGCGACAACCGGCTCGTCGGGGAGATACCTCCGGAGCTCGGCCGCCTCAGCAGGCTTCGGACGCTCGATCTTTCGAGGAATGGTTTGTCGGGAGAGATCCCTCGATCGCTGGCAGAGTTACCATCAATTTGTGTCCTGTCTCTGTCATACAATGAACTATCTGGTAATATTCCACCCGCTTTGGGGCAGCTGCCCAGTTTATCAATTCTCCGGCTAGGCTTCAACAATTTAAGTGGGGTGGTCCCCACTTCTATTTGGAACATTTCATCTCTGACGTGGCTTGACCTAAGCAATAACCAACTCCGAGGTACGATCCCCCTCTTGATTGGTGCCAGCTTGAAAAATCTTTCCTATTTGACTCTTTGGAATAATGGTTTGTCGGGAGAGATTCCACCTGCTTTCGGCAATCTCACCAACCTCTGGAATCTTGATCTCTACGGCAACAGGCTATCAGGAGCTATCCCTTCATCTCTGGGGCAGCTGCCCAGTTTATCATGGCTCCAGGTATCTTTCAACAAATTAAGTGGGGTGATCCCCACTTCTATTTGGAACATTTCCTCTCTAACGATGCTTTCTGTCCAGTATAACATGCTAAGTGGTATGATACCTCCAAATGCATTCAATGCCCTTCCCCTTCTCCAGGAGATATACATGACCAACAACCAGTTTCATGGCTATTTCCCCTTCTCACTAGCTAATGCTTCCCATGTGTCACGAATTCAGATCGGTAAAAACCTTTTCAGTGGCATTGTTCCCCCGGAGATTGTAAGGTTAAGAAATCTCAGTTTCCTATATCTAGGCTACAATTTGTTTGAAGTTAAAGAACCAAAAGATTGGGAATTCATAACCGCATTAACAAATTGCTCCCAGTTAAAAAATTTGGTATTGAATACTAATAAGTTAGTGGGAGCTCTTCCTAATTCAATTTCCAATCTTTCCACTTCGCTAAGGGAACTTGACCTTTCATCCAACACAATAACGGGAAGCATTCCTAAAGATATTGGTAATCTCGTCAGCCTGCAACGTCTCATCCTCTCACACAACTCTTTCACGGGAAGCATTCCAGGAGATATTGGTAATCTCATTAGCATACAATATCTCGATCTCTCCAACAACTCTTTCACAGGAACCCTTCCTTCTTCCTTGGGAAAGCTTAGAAACTTGGTCTGTCTCTATGTAGATCAAAACAACATATGCGGGTCGATCCCATTGACCATAGCAAATCTTACTGAACTAAATGATTTGGTGCTCAGCATGAACATGTTCAGCGGTAGGATACCAAGCACACTTGGAAACCTGACAAAGTTGTTGACACTAGATCTTTCGACTAATAACTTTACTGGTCCAATACCCAGCAGATTATTCAACATCCAAACACTCTCAATATTGTTTTCGGTATCATATAATAGTTTAGAGGGATCAATACCACAGGAAATAGGGAATCTCAAAAATCTTGAAGAATTCCGTGCAGAATCGAACAAATTATCAGGAAAAATCCCTAGCACCCTTGGTGAATGTCAACTTCTACGGAATCTCCATCTGCAAAATAATTTCTTAAAAGGTAACATTCCAGCACTCTTGGATCAGTTAAAAGGTCTTGAAATTCTTGACCTCTCAAGCAACAATTTGTCAGGCCAGATACCCAAGTTCTTTGGGAACATTACTATGCTCCATTCTCTGAACCTTTCATTCAATAGCTTTGTTGGAGAAGTGCCAACCGTTGGTGTTTTCGCAAATGTTTCTGAAATCTCAATCCAGGGCAATGCCAAACTTTGCGGCGGCATACCTAATTTATATCTGCCACCATGTACACCAAACAAAAAACATAAATTTCTGGTGGTACCTATTGTTACTTCTCTCGTTGCAACACTGGCCATCCTTTCATCACTCTGCATGCTTCTAACCTGGCACAAGAAAAGTCAAACAAAAGTCCCATCTACAACATCCATACAAGGCCACCCAATGATCTCTTATTCGCAGCTGGTAAAAGTAACAGATGGTTTCTCGACAACCAATTTGCTGGGTTCTGGATCATTTGGGACTGTGTACAAAGGAGAGTTAGATGGTCAAGCAGGTGAAAGTACAACTCTTGTTGCCGTAAAGGTACTAAAGCTTCAAACTCCTGGGGTACTCAAGAGTTTCACTGCCGAATGCGATGCACTACGAAATATGCGGCACCGGAATCTTGTCAAGATAATTACAATTTGCTCAAGCATTGATACCAGAGGGAATGACTTCAAAGCAATTCTGTATGACTTCATGCCTAATGGAAGTCTACAAGGTTGGCTACATCCTAACACAAATGACCAAGCAGTGCAGAAGCACTTGAATCTGCGTCAAAGAGTGACCATACTACTTGATGTGGCTTGTGCGCTGGACTATCTTCAGAGCCATGGCCCCACACCTGTTGTACATTGTGATCTTAAGTCAAGCAATGTGCTCTTGGATGCTAAGATGGTTGCACATGTTGGAGACTTCGGACTCGCCAGGATTCTTGGTGAGGGAAGCTCTTCTTTCCGGCAGTCGACGAGCTCGATGGGACTTACAGGGACAATTGGTTATGCTGCCCCAGGTTAGCCTAAACTGTTTTGTTTTCTTTGTTTATACTTGTTTGCCATTATTGTCCTTGGTTCCCGTGGAATAACTCATGAAGATGAGCAGAATAAATTAGTTTTACATTATGGAACATTTGGTTGTCTATAATATTAACTATTCGTGTAATACGAAGCCTAATTTTTTGTTTGTCAAAATGTTGAGTGTGACAGAGTATGGTGCTGGAAACATGGTATCAACAAATGGAGACATTTACAGTTATGGAATTCTTGTTTTAGAAACTGTAACCGGGAAGAGGCCCACTGATAGTATATTCAGACAAGGATTGAGCCTTCGTGATTACGTTGAGCAGGCTCTGCGACATAGCATGATGGACGTTGTCGACGAACGGCTTGAAAACGAGCTTCAGACCGTGGATGATTCTTCCAGCAAGAGGAAGATTGATTGCTTGATTTCGCTACTTAGGCTGGGAATGTCTTGCTCTCAGGAAATGCCATCGAGCAGAATGTCAACCCGGGATATCATCAAGGAACTGCATGCCATCAAAGAATCCCTTTCGTAGGGGAATGCAGAACATGGAGACGGAAGAAATTCCACTTTTATATGGATTGTTTTCATGTGCCGATGATGTGTTCATCAATATCGTTGAGCCCCTTGTAAGTTGTGTTTGGAGATGATTCCTGCGCTAGTTATTTCCAACAGTTTGCATTGCAGGATAAGTGTGTTAAACGACATGGTTCGGTGTAATCTAGATTCTGCAGTTAGTATGTTGAGATTATATCATGTAATCTGAACCAATGTATGCGTTCTGTTTTCATACACTCATACTGTAGCATATCCGGCAACGCCGAAGTGCATATACATACATACGCAAGCCGTCCTAGTTTTTTTTCAATGAAGTGTAAAAATTTTGCACATCTTTTCATTAAGCCGAGACAACATAGAAACAAAATACAGATAGACAAATAGCGAGTACAAGATGAGAAAGTAACCATGCGAAATGGAGCCGTCGGTCCCCTCTCCGAAAAACGGATGACATTCAACAGTGTAGCGACCAAGAAGACCTTCAAACCAATAGAACTGGCGACTGCTAGCGATCAACGGGCGCCTCCAGTCCAACTGCAGCCGCCAAGCGCCAAGAGCGGTGCTCGTCAAAAATACGAAGAAGAAGTTGGTCGATAGAGGCGGCGACATTATTGAAAATCCTGTGGTTTCGCTCCTTCTAGATCATCCAGGAGACAAGAATTATATAGGAATCAATATCTTTCCTACATTGATTTTGTGCTGAGTTTCTAGCGGCAATCCAATGGTCCTATAGAGTGGGCTAGCCGGTAGGTATTGCGCAAAGAGATCCAACCTGACTTAGGAATCGCGCCCAAACTTGCACTGTCACCGCGCAACCAACTAGGAGGTGGTCGATGGTCTCTTGCATGTGCCCGCAGAAAACACACACCCCTTGATTTTCCAATCCTTGATGTTGTAGGCGATCGACCGTCCAGCAGCAACGACGGATTGTCAACCAAATGAAAATTTTGCAATTAAAAGGTGCCCTAGCTTTCCAAATGGCCTCGGCACAAGGAAGCCTTATAGAGCCTATGAAGAAAGCTCTATACGCCACCTTTGAGTAGATACCCGATGGTTCCCACCGCTAAGGAATCGAATCGGCCTCACCTTGAGTTAATTGGACTGAATGTAGTGTATCCCATAACCTTAGAAATTCCGAAATATCAACATCCTCTGACCGACCCAAAATGTCCGAAATCCAAACCTCATTTGTCAGGGCTTGAGCTACCGTTCTTTTCTTTCGGATTGGTTGATTAACCATGTTTGCACTAGATGTCGCCAGTCCAGAGATAAAGCGGCCATCCAGCCAGCGGTCCTCCCAAAACAAAGTTTTTTCGCTGTCCCAAACTGAGACTAAAAATCGAAGCATGGAACATATTTTCATCCGCTCGACTGCTTTGAGTTTGTAGACTCTCCCAAGGCCTCACTGACCAAGACTGCTGCAGCCATTGCAAGCAGATGTGAAGAGCTCGCCCAAGCAAGACCAGGTTGGGAAGGCTGAGCCCCCCGAGATGGCGAGGATGGCATACTGAGGACCAGGCTACCAGGCAATGACCACCCGCGACGTTCTGTGATCCTTTCCAAAGAAACGCACAACGTCTCTTATCAATTTCTTTGATAACCAAGAGTGGGCGACCGAGAGCCCCAGGTGAAAGCAAACCGGCTAGCCAACCTTGAAGGCGATTAGCGACCATGTTCAATAGAGGTTGGAAATCTGCCTGGGAAGTTTTTCGCAAGGTGAGGGGCAAGCCGAGGCATTTGCAAGGAAAAGTGGTGATGTTGCAGTGCAAATTGTCAGTGATGAGTTGTTTTTCTTGGACGTTGCACCGAATTGGCGCGAAGGAGCTCTTTGCTAGATTGGTTCGCAGGCCTGAGGCTTCGCCGAATAGATGGAGAAGCTCTTTGAAGACTATTAGGTCTGAACTGACCGGAGATAGAAACACAACCACGTCATCTGCATACAAGGATAGCTAGTGAGGTAAACCTTGGCAGCCACCGATTAGTTGGAGCAACGCTGCATTTTCCGCCGCTAGAACCAGATTGTTGAGGACATCCATAGCGCTGATGAACAACAATGGAGATAGAGGATCTCTTTGACGAAGTTCGCGACCATGCCAAACCGGTTGACCTGGTTGGCCATTGACAAGCACTCTAGTGGACGATGAACTGAGCATGATGCTTAGCAAAGCGTGCCACCTCAAGCCAAATCCTTTGTGCCTGAGAACTTGCAGCAGAGAGGGCCATGACAAAGAATCAAAGGCTTGTGCAATGTCAAGTTTGAAAAGGAAAGTTGTTTTTTTTTGTTGGTAGAGATGGCGAGCGGATTGCCTAACTAGGAGGAAATTGTATTGAATTGAGTGAGTTTTGGTGAATGCAGATTGGTTTGGAGTTACCATCTTTGCCAGATCCGGAGCTAGCCTTCGGGCAAGAACTTTTGAGAAGATTTTGGCGAAGCTGTGAAGAAGGCTGATAGGCAGGTAATCACTCAGTTCCTGAGCTGTGTGTTTCTTCAGCAAGAGGGTTATCAAAGCCTTGTTTAGCAAATGAAAATTTCCTCCCGCTAAGCGACCGAGGGCATCGAAAGCCGCATTATGTCTGGCTTGATGATTTCCCAACAGTGTTGGTAGAAAAGACCATTGAAACCGTTTGGCCCTAGAGTCTTTTCGGATGGCATGCTCTTGATTGCTTCCTATACAAATTTTTTGGTGAAATCAGTTTCTAGTTCCCGAAGGTCGTGGGATAGCATGTTGAGGAAATTCAAGTCCAAGGAATGATCTCGAGTGATCGGTTTTCCAATGAGTTTTACAAAGTGATCGTGAAAGACCTCTTCCAACCCTTTTTGAGTGAGCACCTAGAAATCAGCGACCTTTAAGCTTGCAATGAAATTTACGCGCCTACGATGATTTGCATGCAAGTGAAAGAACCATGTGTTTGCGTCCCCCTCCCGCAACCACCTGATACGTGACCTTTGTCTTACGATTGTTCTTTAAAAGGACCATAGCCCTAGCATTTTCTTTTTGAGCTCCATTAGTAACCAGCACTCCCAAGGAGAGAGCAGCCGGTTTTCTTCAGCCAAATACAGCCGGCAGAGTGCCTCTTTTGCCATCCTGGTTTGCTACCGAATGCTACCACACTGGCGCTTGCTCCAGCATTGCAATGCATGACCTATGGTTGTAAGGAGGGTATGAAGGCGTCGTATAGGGTTGCACATGGGGTTGTCGCAATTCCAAGCCTCAGCAACCGCCTCCTGGAAATCTTCCACCCTTGTCTAGAAAGATGAAAAGTGGAATCGTCTCTTGGATCCCATCAGGAAAGCTGTTGATAGCATCAGGGGGCAGTGATCAGATGTCGTCCCAGTTTGGTACGGTGAACAAATCTTGTCTTTCCAATCTACTAAAATTTACATGGTATCAGAGCCCACAAACTCCTACAAGATAACTGGGTCCTCTTCTGCCGTCGCCAACTCCATTGTCGTGGTAGCCAGCTTCGCCGCAGCCGGCATTCTTCCCACACCGTCCTTTTTCCACCTAATCAACATCAAGCTCTCACGGGAGAATTATCTCCTGTGGAAAGCACAACTCATGCCATAACTTCGTGGCTTGTAGCTTTTGTGATTCATTGATGGAACCCAATCATGCCCGGAGAAGATAATCGCCCAGACCACCGAGTCTGAGATGTCGTAGATCATCAACCTAGCTTACCAGTTGTGGCTTCAGCAAGACCAACTAGTTCTTAGCACAATCTTCTCGTCTCTTACCCAGGAAGTGCTGGCGCAAGTTCTCTTCTTGGGTACATCCTGAGTGGTATGGACTGCCATAGAACGCATGCGTTTCCTCATGCGAGGATCATGTAGATTCGCAGACAGCTTGTAGGTATGCGCAAGAAGGAGGAATCCATCATCGAGTACTTCAACAAGGTGAAATCAGATGAGGAGATCATCACGTGCATGCTCTCCAGCCTTGACAATGAGTATGATTCTCTTGTTACCTCCATCACAACCAGGCCGGATGTCATCTCTGGAGATCGGCCGTCTCAAAGACTCTGTGGCTAAACTGAGCAAACTCCTCCAATGAACCATTCCTGCCATGGGAGAATGCACCAATCTGACGTCGATTGACCTAAGCTATAGCCAACTCTGAGGTATGATCCCTCGATCGCTGGCAGAGTTGCCATCAATTCGTATCCTGTCTCTATCATACAACGAACTATCTGGGGAGATACCACCTGCTTTGGGCAATCTCACCAACCTCTGGGGTCTTGATCTCGATGGCAATAAGTTATCAGGAGCTATCCCTTCATCTCTAGGGCAACTCCTTAGTTTATCATGGTTCGAGGTAGCCTTCAACATATTAACTGGGGTGATCCCCACTTCCATTTGGAACATTTCTTCTCTAATAGTGTTTTCTGTCGAGTTTAACATGCTAGGTGTTATGATACCTCCAAATGCATTTTATGCCCTTCCCTTTCTCCAGCAGATATGCATGAACAACAACTAGTTTCATGGCTATTTCCCAGTCCCACTGGCTAATGCTTCCCATGTGTCATGAATTCAGATCGATCATAACCTTTTTCAGTGGCATTGTTCCCCCAGAGAGTGGAAGGTTAAGAAATCTCAGTTTCCTATATCTAGGCCGCAATTTGTTTGAAGCTAAAGATCCAAAAGATTGGGAATTCATAACCGCATCAACAAATTGCTCCCAGTTTGTTAGACCATGTAGCTAGGTCTAGAATAATTTAGTTGATGAATAATTGACAATATTGATTACTGATGTTATTTGAGGCGTATGGCGTGTGCGTGGACTTATGTCGGTCAAGTTGGGAAGAACTTGTGCCGAAAAATATGTTGCTTTGGTCTTTGCAGGTGCATGGTAACTCGGAGGCGATCATGCCCTCGGTGAGGACCGGGAGATGGCTTGGTGCGAAGTCATGGTCTAAAGGATCGAGGATGCTGGAGGAGATGGTCAAGCTCGAGTTGGGCGCGTGGAGATCAAAGATGGATGATGCGTGTTGAAGCTACGGAGGTGCGATCCGGAGGCTACAACACGTGACAATTTTGGAGTGTCCAAAATTGGGTAGTGTGGCAAAAGTTGAAAAACCCGTGGTACGTAAGGGTTGCGGGTCCCTTATTTGTTGGATTTGGATAAGAACTCATGGTATTAGGGATAAGATCATGGTTTGGGCCTTAGACTATAAATAGAGATGAGTTTAGGTGCTAACTCGGGGGGCTAGAGAGATGTAATTTTCATGCTAGAATTTAAGAGGTGCTAGGAGGGCGTTTTGTAACCACAAACTTGATGATCCAGCGATAAAAATTTAGGTCTGAAAAAGGAGGCAGCATATCTCATGCACATACACCATTCTATGCACATATGCACATGAGAGATCTTGTCCATCCATCCAGTGATCGACGGACGGTGTTGCACCCACTCCCCACTCGCTGGCCATTTTGCGAAACTCCCCCCGCCGAAACAATCTTCTCATTTCTCCGGTTCTCCCCGCCGAATCATCCTCCGCCTCCAGCACCTCCCCACGCTATCGGGTCAGATACCTGGGTTTTTTGGGAACATTAGCATGCTCTATTATCTAAATCTTTCGTTCAATAGCTTTGTCGGTGAAGTGTCAAATTTTGGTGTTTTTGCAAATGCTACGGCAATCTCGATCCAAGGCAATGGCAAACTTTGCGGCGGCATACCTGATCTACATTTGCCTCCATGTTCTTCGGATGTACCAAAGAAAAGGCATAAATTTCTAATGATTCCTATTGTCATTTCCCTCAATGCAATAGTAATCGTTCTTACATTGCTCTACAAGCTTCATTCCTGGCGCAAGAAAAGCAAAACAAAAATTCCTTCAATAACTTCGATGCAAGGGCACCCATTGATCTCTTATTCGCAGTTGGTTAAAGCAACAGATGGTTTCTCAACAACCAATTTGTTGGGTTCTGGGACATTTGGTTCTGTGTACAAAGGAAAGTTAGATGGCCAAGCTGATGAAAGTACTGATTTTATCGCTGTGAAGGTACTGAAACTTCAAACTCCAGGGGGCACTGAAAAGTTTTATAACCGAATGCGAAGCACTGCGAAACTTGCGACATCGGAATCTTGTCAGGGTAATTACAGCTTGCTCAAGCATTGATACTAAAGGGAATGACTTCAAAGCAATTGTGTTTGACTTCATGCCTAATGGTAGTTTAGAAGATTGGCTACATCCTAACGTGATTAATCAAACAGAGTTGAAGTACTTGGATCTCCTGGAAAGAGTGACCATACTGCTCGATGTGGCTTATGCGTTGGATTATCTTCATTGCCATGGCCCTGCACCCGTTGTACATTGTGATGTTAAGTCAAATAATGTGCTCTTAGATGCTGATAATGTAGCCCATCTTAATTGGAGACTTCGGACTCGCTAAGATTCTTATTAAGGGAAGCTCGTTTTCCCATCACTCAACGAGCTCCATGGGATTTAGAGGGACAATTGGCTATGCTGCCCCAGGTTAGTCTAATATGTTTGCTTTTCTATGTTTTTACTTGTTTGCTATTTTTTACTCCATTTTTTAATCAAATAAAGCATGCCACTAGAGAAACTCGTAGAGGATTTTTGGAAGAGACGAGTTTCATACTTTTCTGTGATGTATCCCTTGGTTTCTGTTCATAATGTTACAACATAATTTTAAATTTAGAATTGTTATAAGAAGTATAATTTTTTCTAAATGTTCGATGCAATAGAGTACGGTGCCGGAAACATGGCATCGATACATGGAGATATTTACAGCTACGGAATTCTAGTGTTGGAAATAGTAACTGGGAAGAGTCCCACTGACAGAAGATTCAGACATGGATTGAGCCTTCGGGAATACATGACAGGGTGATGGACGTTGTTGACAGACAGTTGCTGATGGACCTCGCAAACGGGCGTGCGACCGGAGATGACCCTTCATACAGGAGAAGATTGATTGTGTGATTTCGCTTCTAACACTTGGAATGTCTTGCTCTCATGAAACGCCACCGAGTAGAATGCTAACTGCAGAAATCGTCAAGGAATTGCATGACATCAGAGAATCTCTCCTGAGGGAATACAGAATTGAAGATGGAAGATATGCCAATGTTACGTTGGAATGATCATGTGTGTGGATTATATATTCGTGGATATTAATTGCTATGATCTTATTTCTCAGTGTTTGCATCTGAATTATTGAGGGTAAACTTGAATTTTAACCATTTCACCTGCCTGCTTGTTGAAGGACTATCACACCACTTATGTAAATTATGGCCACAATTAGTTACTTCTGTAATTAATCTTTTTCCGTTGTATTATCATAATAAAATTTCCATATAGGCCTCCCGTGTATAGTGATGGTGTTTGGTTAGTCATGCTAATAATGCATACTTTCTATGTGAAAAAACAATTATCTATAAATTAACGACGCGGGTACCACCTCTTGGTGGGGTGATGGAGTTGTGGGTGTACCACTCTGTTAGTGATATACCCTAGAGACAATCATAGAGATCTCTATGATTGTATTGTTTCTATATTTATGAACTTTTGAATAATATATGAATGAAATATCATTTATATTGATTGACAAGTATGTGACTTGTTTGTGAAACTCTCTATTTATGTTTATGATGCCATTCTAAACATCTATGATATTATGTCATTATGTGGGATACTTATGATTTATGGATCAGCATATATATTGATTGATCATGTTTTGTAGATCATAGATATAAGATATCAAATCAATAATATGGATATGCGTTGGAGAACATAGTGTTGGATTAACCTGCCTTGAGACACTACTAGAATTGTTATATTCGTAAGTATCATCAATTGGTCTCATACATAGTGTATCTGAGATTCTTAGACTTGATGTCGTCATGGTTTCCTACATGTGTAATAGTTTACTTAAAGGGTGCCAAACTCTACTCTATAAATGGGCAATCACAAAGGTAGCTTTCAGGTTTACTATGAAACATACGGAGGAATGTGAGCGATCAAGGTGGAATTTGCCTCTCCTATTTAACGGGAGAGATATCTCTAGGCCTCTCAATATGGTTGGATTAAGGTAGTGTATGGCCATGTCGAATATGGTTGGGGAGTCAACTACAACTAAGTAATCCATTACAAGATTGAGTGAAGAATCGAGCTATCATAGAATGGCATGCATCTCGCCTTGAGTTCGATCTAATATCGTAAGGCAAAAGGATCAGCACATGAACTTTATAAAAGTTCATCCAATATGATCTTTATATGTATTCAAGAGTCACTATATCCTGCTAGGAACTGCTACCGACTTGTGGATCTGAAAAGAGTTTTCGGGTCACGACCGATTATGCATGAACCTACAGGGTCACACACTTAATGGATTGGAACAAACTAATTCGGATTGGATCTGTTAGAGGCTTAAATCGGATTAAATTCGTACGTGGTTAAGAGCCCTAATGGGTTTCTAACGTAGGGATCTGTTAGGAGCTCTTTATAAGGGGAGGCATGGGGGCTTTTCGGAGGATATTACACCACCCACCGACGCCATGGACAGCGGTAGTAGGGTGATACAGCCCCACCGAGGAAGCAAAGCAGGAGGAAGTGGCGGCGGCAGCGACCATAGCCTGGGATCGGACTATAGGCAACGTCTTGTGGCCACCGGTGAAAGCGCGGCATCGGCTTCCTCTTTGATGACGTGATGACGCGCGCAGCCAGGTGGACCTCTAGGCGACGAGCAAGCTGAGGAGATGGCGCCGAGGGTAAGCGCTCGAATCTTGGACTCCTTAGCTGGTAGCTTTAGAACGAATCTTTCTTGCAGCTTTTACTTTCGGTGCCTCGCCATGAATTACTGCAATGCCTTGAATTCCATAGTAGCGTTGCGGTTTCAAAAGAATATAAAGGTGCCTTGATGTGTGCTACGAATATGTGACACCCTGAATTTATTTTAGCATCTTTTTGGAATTTTCAAAAAAATAAAAAGAACCATTTTGTTTTGATAAGAATTCAAAGCTGACTAACTCGAACTACAACTAAAAGTTCCTTGTTGGTTTGTTGAGTTATTGGAGTTTTGCTGGTCTTTCCTTCTCTGTCCATCTTTTGCCCACCTCTGACCCAGACCTCACCTTTGTTAGGATCCAGAGGTTCGGACCTCCTCTGTGCAGTCTTCCTATGGTCCAGACCTCCTTAGGTCTAGACCTCTCAAGTGCTTAGACCTCCCCGTGTCCTTCAGGACCTCCCCATGTCCTCTAGGACCTCCCCTTACATTTATTTGACCTCCTCATGTCCTTCAGGACCTCCCCATGTCCTCTAGGACCTCCCCTTTACCTTTATTGGACCTCCCTGTGTCCCACCGGACCTCCCCGGGTCCTCCAGGACCTCCTCCTTACCCATTTACATCTTCATTGATTGTGAGTCGTCTGATTTGCATTGAACGGCTTGATCCTAGTGAGGCGTCCGGGTGGTCCGAACGTCCCACCTCCTCTGAACCTTTGGATCTTCATTGGACGGTCCGATTTGTTGTGGCGTTCGGGCGGTCCGAACGTCCCAACCATTTTGGACGATCCGATCGAAATCCAGCGGCCCAGACCTCTGCCTTGTAGATCTGAACCGTTAAGACCTCCCCCTTGGAGATCTTAACCGTCCAGGACCTCCTCCTTGCACATCTGGACCGTTAAGACCTCCCCCTTTGGAGATCTTGGCCGTCCAGACCTCCCCTGTTGGGCGGGTCCAATCTTTAGGACCTCCCCTTGGGAATCCTAACCGTTCAGAGCTCCCTTGGATTGGATCCTACGGTTCTGGGCCTCCCCTGCGGGTGAGGTTCTCCTTTGACCTTTGCAGACCTCCCTACTTGTAATCGATCTTGACCGTTGGACCTCCCCGTGGGAGATCCAACCGTTAGGACCTCCCTTGCGGATGAGGACCTCCTCCTTGCCCTTGCGGACCTCCTCTGGTGCGCTTGATCTTGACCGTTTGGACCTCCCCTTTGGAGATCCAACCGTCAGGACCTCCCTAGTGGGTGAGGACCTCCCCTTGTTCACTGCAAGACCTCCTCGAGGTCCTTACAGGACCTCCTTGGCGGGTCTTGGCTGCCCCACTGGGCAGTCAACACACCCAGTTTCTTCTAGATTTGACTATGTCCTTTGGGCAAGGAAGTCTCCGCAGCATTTAATGCACGTTGTATCACATTAAATGCCCTCACCTTTGCAGTACTCCTGTCATACCGATTGTCACATTCCTTGCCTACTCTCTTGTCCTATTTACCAACTCTTGTTGACTCATCCTGGGTCATGTGCATGGCTTCCCCTATATATATTTTGGGCAAGCCCTCCTTTATCACTTTCTTCCTCATTTCTGCTCTCTGTCTCAACCGAGCCACCATAGCCCTCCTCTCTCAAGTCTCTGGACCTCCTCCAACAGGCCTTGGGACATCCCCTCTGGAGCCCTAAGACCTCTCCAGTGAGCTCCTTGGACCTCCTCTTGACCTCCCAGCTGCTCTGTTGGTTTTGTTTTTAAGTTTATTTGGAGTTCTTTGGATTCTTGTTTTAGCTTTGTTTGAATATTTGGTTCTTCACGTGTAGATTGTCAAGACCATGGGGAGCCTGAGTTCAGTGAGGGAGAGGAAGCAGCTCGAGATCTTGAGCAAGGCAAGTTACACTCTTGAACATGTTGCACCCAATATTTCAAATTACTTATGTCGTTTTCAAGATGTATGCATGCTTACTTTACTAAGTATTTCAATGCCTATCTTTCAATCCATAGTTAAACCTACTGTTTGGTATGACCTCTATCCATGATTGAATCAACCTCCTTGTCACCTTAGATAAAAACTAGTTCTTGCAATAGCAGGGACCCGAAGCTCTTGTAAAATGACATGCTTAGTAATGCTTAGACCAAAATCTTGATTTGGGGAGTTTAGACCAAAAACATCAAATAATCAAATGTTTTGAGCCATGGCATTGGTGTGCCATGGAGTTTTCGGCCATGACATTGGTGTGTCAAGGATGTTTTACTTGGCCTTGGCATTGGTGTGCCATGGAGAATTGTAAAGCATAGTTAATGAAAAATGGTTTTGACTTGGGCGAAGTTGGTTGTATGGTTGGTGCATGTCTATGCACGGGGGTCGTGTGATCCGATGCCCCAGGGTTGAGGTTTGTCGCCCAAGTCAGTTAAGGACCGGTCTTTGAGACACCACTTGCTAAGCCTATATGGGCTATGCCAAAATTGTTCAACCACATGTCTCCAGTATGGGGCGTGGGACCTGGCTAATTAATTTACAAAGCCTTACCATGGTTTACCCTGCGGACGCGGTGGGTTGTCATGTTATGACTAGTTGTAGTCCCACCCGGCTCAAGAGGGGGCTTAAACCCGGCGGATGGAGAGTCCAATGGGAGCGAAACCTTAGAGTGGGTGGACTGTGGTGGGGCAATGCATTGTAAAGGTCTTGTCATGTGCTCTAGACCTCTCACCAAAGGAAGTGTGAGGTGGCATCGACGGATGCCAAGCAAACTAGAGAACTCATGTCATGTGGGTAAAGTGTATAACCTCTGCAGAGTGTAAATCTATTCGAATAGCCGTGATGCGGACATCCTTAGCTATGTTGTTCCGTATAGTGTTTTCAATTCAACAAGTACCTCAGAACAATATGAGCTTACTAAAAGAGTTGAGGAACAAGAGAAGCTTCTGGGTGAAGTTTGTGCAAAGAAGCTTAACCGACAGGTGAATCTGTTCCATGAATTTTCTTTAAGTTTAATTGAGAACGTTATACTGCCTAATAGCGGGTCATCGCTTATTGTTAGGTTTGAAGGAGATACCTTATGTGAATATCAAGAACATGATGCTTCTCGGGGTGTTTTGATGCTCACAAAAATAGCATGCAGCCTATGGGACGTATGGAAGGTATGGGTTTATGACGATCTTTGCAGCAACTCGGAAGGATCTAGCATGAACAATATATATATTTGGAAAGCTTATCAAGTCTACTTTCCAACGGATCAAACGGCACATGATTTAGAGCTTTCTATAAAAAGTTATGCCTATTCGAGTGCATGCTGCACATTCAGACCGACCAACGCGCAAGAGTTGACAAAGTTAATGATTTCGCGGCATGTACGATATCTTGGGAAGATATCCAGCTTTGCCATGACTTTCCAAAGGCTTAAAAGAGTCCCTTTCTCAAGTTTCACACGGATTCAAGTCGTTTCAATTAATGAAATTGAAGTTAGGAAGGTTTGGATTAAATTCGGATTCGGAATCAGCATCAAAATCGGATTCAGAATCAGCAGTACAGTCCGGATTAAAAAGGTCATAACTTTCACAAACGGAGTCCGATTTGGGTGTTCTTATACTTGTTGGAAAGCTAACTTTAAGCCTGATCCAACGGATACTCGATCAGCCTCAGATTCATCATGTATCAAAAGATATGACCGAAACAATGTGACAGTTGTAAACTCAGAGTTTCCTTTTTTGTTTTAGATTGTGTCCGAATTGGAGTAGGAGTTCTAATTCCGAAATAGAATAGGAGTAGGGCCTCTTGGCCAGCCATAAGGTGAAGAAGAGCACTATATATTGAGGGGTAGACCCCCATTGTATCTTCAGACCACGATTAAAGATTTTGATTGCTTTTTTTGCATCAACGCTTGATTCTTCCAAGAAGTTTGGTGAAGGCCAACGACTTGAAGGGGAATAGGGCGTTTTCTTCCAAAGACCGTTCTGTCTTTTCGTTGGGAATTGAGGGATCGGTAAAACTCCACTTGGTGGTCGGATGGAGTACACGTGAGATTAGGCGAATTAAAGAGTTGCAAGTTCATGCATTGGCATCGGGTGAGCAACTACGATTTGTCAAGTCAAGCGTGCAAGTTATCTTCGATCCTACGTCGAGAAGATCGGGAACCCCCGTATCATCTTGGTATCAGAGCTCCGTTGACTCGGTAGGATCTTTATCCAGTTATCTAGATTTCATTTTTTTTCCTATACACGAAAAAGCCATACAAAAAAAAATTCTTTCAGCCGTAGTTTTTAATTTGTTATTCTAGTGAGTTTTGTTAAGTTTTTGT
This sequence comes from Phyllostachys edulis, assembly GCA_036346405.1. Lineage (NCBI taxonomy): Eukaryota > Viridiplantae > Streptophyta > Magnoliopsida > Poales > Poaceae > Phyllostachys > Phyllostachys edulis. The sequence goes on from CM070566.1 coordinate 40,430,900, forward strand.
CCATTAGAATCAAGTTTAGTTTGCTGATCTTGAATTTTTTTTGCGTTGCTTTTTATTTGAGCCTAGTTTGATCTTTTTTTTTGTCGTGTTTACACAAAAAAAATTGACACAAAAAGAAGTGAGACATCAATTTATCCTTTGTGAACCTTTCAATCCTTTTGCGAATACTTTGAACCTATTTAAGACTAGCTAAATTGTTGCTTAGGGCTGCATATTAATATTTGTGTTCTTGCAATTGTTCAAACATCAAAAGGTGGGAAAGAAATTTTGCTAATTTTGGTAGAACAAGAATTTCGGCCATAGTTCAAAAAAAAGGAAGGAAAAAGAGAAGAGAAAAAAAAAGAGAAAAGAGAAAAGAGAAAAAGAGAAAAAGAGAAAAGGAAAAAGAAAGTGCAAAGCCGAACCATAAACTTGAGCAAAAATCCCACTCATTCTTGATTCAATTGTTAGAATATCAATATTTTGTGCAATCTTGTGCCCTAGTTTTCATTATTTGCAACTAGCTAGCGTCTTTCTATAACTTGTGCAATACGAGCTATTTTGTTCTTCACTTATATCTTACATAGCTCATTCCTTGATTGCACTAAGTTCCAATATCTTTGCGTGTGAGTTGCTTTGTTTTTCACTTATATCTTTGTGATCGGCAACTAGGCATTGAATTCTAGTCTGGATATTTACTTAGCTTCACAATACCTAGAATTTTCAGATTAAGTAGGTATCCATACCAAGCTCCACATAAACATCCGTTGTCGTGTTTTGACTTGCTCTTGAATTCGCTCAATTATCACATTGTTCTCACCTATAATATCAAGTGTGAGTTTTTTATCTCAATTTACTTCGGAAAGGTAAGAATGTGATTTGGTAAGACGAGTGAGTTTGAGAGATACACATATACCTACATACATATTCTTTGCTTTGCTACTAACAATGGTAGATCGTGAGTATACGTATCTTCCCTTCTATGGTAGCAATGATCCAGAGGAGTATCTTGAGTGGGTACAAGACATGGAGTTCGAGCTTGAATCCCAGAAGTTCGAATCAGAAGCCAAGGAAGTGAGAGTGGCCACTATGTTTTTTAAGGACTATGCCTCTAGTTGATGGCAACAACTAAGTGGGAAACGGTTCATTACATCTTGGGTCTACTTAAAAAGGGCCATGAGAAGAGAATTTGTTCCATCCTATTATGAGCGGGAACTACTACACCATGTGGAGAGCATTACACAAGGATGCAAAGTTGTCCAAGATTACTATATTGAGTTGAATCATGCAATGCGTCGTGCCAATATCACTAGTGCATATCAAGAAAAGACATACTTCAAAGCAGGCTTGAATTTTCAGATCGTTGTTGCACTTCAAGATGAATATTTTAAGTAGTCCGCAAGATCTTGTGAAATATGCTACTGAATATGAAAAGAGACTTAAAGACATGCAAGCACATCAATTAAATCTGCGTCGACTCTTTAGTTCTTATTCATCCTTTGGTGTGTCACTTGAGAAAAGGTCGAGCTTGAATTTTTCTTGAAGCAGGTCGTGGTTGGTGGTAATTGTGCCATTGCTAGCCCACGGTCTTGCAAGGATGAGATGTATCAAAACCCATGTGAGGATGAGAGCCACATAGCCAAATTGAGTGAGAGTGATAAAACGAGTGAGCTGTGTGATTCCACCATATGCGAGATTGAGAGCATCCCAATTGAGTATGTGAGAGATACACCAAAAGAAAAGAGAGGGATAGATGATAGGCCAAGTAAGATTATTTTTGAACCTAACAACTTACCCTCTATTTCTAGTGTTGTATCTCACATTGTGCAGGTTGAACAAGCAAATAAGGAGTTGAACATTCAAGAGCCCTCACCATTGGAAGAGAAAGATGAAGAGATAACCATGGTTGGAGAGGGAATGCCTGCTGCCCTAGGGTTACATGATGACATTACGATACCCACGACACCTACATTAATTGAGGAGGATGATCAAGGTAACACTATTGGTACTGAATTAATAGTTCATCAAGACAAGGTACGTAAAACTGAGAACTCCGTTATTCCTTTCATGATTCCACGTTCTAAATTTGATATGCTTAATTTGCATAATGTGGAATTGATTACTCAAAAAGAAGTTCTTAGTAGAATATTCCTTAATGATTCTTTTTGTTATATCATATTCGATAAACCTAAAGAGCTATCTAGTGTGATTAAGAAGGTTTTTGAAATTTCATGCTTAAGATCACTAGTAAATAGCTACATATACACATATAAATTCAATTGGATTGGAGATGTTGGTGTAGACAACATGTTTCAAGTTTATCGAATATGCATTACTTGTGATAATCTTGCTGATTTAAAATTGCATGTTTTGCGCAAACCATCTATTGCGCAATGTCATGGTCACTTTGAGAAGGGTTTAAATACAAGTGCCTATTGTTTAGAACACAACATAATGCCTACTTGTTTATCTCTTACATGTATAACTAATCAGAGTAACACAGTTGAAGAATGGAAAGGTATCAATTGGTTTTCACCCACTTTACTTGAATTTCATGTTGGGAAGGTGAAATTTGATGATATGAGTCAGTTGTGTAATTTGAAATATGATTTCGAGCTATCGATTGTGCAAAACAACAAGAAGAACACAATAATTGATTCATATATATACCATGCATATACGTTGTTTTCTTTGTCTAGCACATTTTTAGGTTATCAAAAGCCGAGGACAGTTTTTCTTGAAGAAAGGGAGGATGATGCGGACATCCTTAGCTATGTTGTTCCGTATAGTGTTTTCAATTCAACAAGTACCTCAGAACAACATGAGCTTACTAAAAGAGTTGAGGAACAAGAGAAGCTTCTGGGTGAAGCTTGTGCAAAGAAGCTTAACCGACAGGTGAATCTGTTCCATGAATTTCCTTTAAGTTTAATTGAGAACGTTATACTGCCTAATAGTGGGTCATCGCTTATTGTTAGGTTTGAAGGAGATACCTTATGTGAATATCAAGAACACGATGCTTCTCGGGGTGTTTTGATGCTCACAAAAATAGCATGCAGCCTATGGGACGTATGGAAGGTATGGGTTCATGACGATCTTTGCAGCAACTCGGAAGGATCTAGCATGAACAATATATATATTTGGAAATCTTATCAAGTCTACTTTCCAACGGATCAAACGGCACGTGATTTGGAGCTTTCTATAAAAAGTTATGCCTATTCGAGTGCATGCTGCACATTCAGACCGACCAACGCGCAAGAGTTGACAAAGTTGATGATTTCGCGGCATGTACGACATCTTGGGAAGATATACAGCTTTGCCATGACTTTCCAAAGGCTTACAAGAGTCCCTTTCTCAAGTTTCACATGGATTCAAGTCATTTCAATTAATGAAATTGAAGTTAGGAAGGTTTGGATTAAATTCGGATTCGGAATCAGCATCAAAATCGGATTCAGAATCAGCAGTACAGTCCGGATTAAAAAGGTCATAACTTTCACAAACAGAGTCTGATTTGGGTGTTCTTGTACTTGTTGGAAAGCTAACTTCAAGCCCGATCCAACGGATACTCGATCAGCCTCAGATTCATCATGTATCAAAAGATATGACCGAAACAATGTGATGGTTGTAAACTCAGAGTTTCCTTTTTTTATTTTAGATTGTGTCCGAATTGGAGTAGGAGTTCTAATTCCGAAATAGAATAGGAGTAGGGCCTCTTGGCCAGCCATATGGTGAAGAAGGGTACTATATATTGAGGGGTAGACCCCCATTGTATCTTCAGACCACGATTAAAGATTTTGATTGCTTTTTTTGCATCAACGCTTGATTCTTCCAAGAAGTTTGGTGAAGGCCAACGACTTGAAGGGGAATAGGGCGTTTTCTTCCAAAGACCGTTCTGTCTTTCCGTTGGGAATTGAGGGATCGGTAAAACTCCACTTGGTGGTCGGATGGAGTACACGTGAGATTAGGCGAATTAAAGAGTTGCAAGTTCATGCATTGGCATCGGGTGAGCAACTACGATTTGTCAAGTCAAGCGTGCAAGTTATCTTCGATCCTACGTCGAGAAGATCGGGAACCCCCGTATCAAGCCGTGTCCACGGTTATGGACATGCTGGCAATGTCACTCAAAGTTAGCTTTTGGTTTTGGTTTTCAAAAGATCATGAAATTGGTTTTGGTGGTTTAACCAAAAATTGGGTATGGGCGGGAAGCCTTGTGCAGGAGGGTATCCTTCACCATTTCAATGATGAATGTATCCAACTGAAAATGGATTTGTAAAACTGAATTTTAATTATGGTAATCTGCCTTGAAACTTAATACTTGTATTTGAAATAAAATTGGCTTTATGCAAATCAACCCGATTATGCTGTCCCTTGATATATCCCTATGCATGTCATTCTGTTAATTGACGGGTGTAACTTGCGAGCACGGTTGTTGTGCTCACTCTTGCTTGATTCATTTATTGAGCAGATGAAGACTTCTTTGATGATGAAGACGACCAGCTCAATTAGGCCACGCCCTCCAGCCAGTCACCTGTGGTGTAATGGGTGGACCCTGTCTTTGTTTTTCGCTGCTTTTGTGTGCTCTCGGTTGTTGGAGCTTGTAAGCAACCCTTGTAAACAAACCTCCTTTTGATGTTAATAAAGTCTTGTGGATGTTTGTGTTATCACTTGTTTGCTGTGAGAACCAGTCGATGATCTCTGGGGGCTGGTTTGGATCACAGGGGACTTTAGGCTTGCCCTGAGCCCCACGACCTCCTCGGGGTGGTTCCCTTCGGACCTCCCTCAAGTGGAGATGTGGAGTTTTGGGGAGGTCTAAGGTCCCGCGACCTCTGCGGGTCAGGACCTCCCAGACCTTCGAGTGGTTCTCTCGGACCTCTCGGGAGGTCTGTGCGGTCCACCGGGATGTCCTCTCGGGATGTCCTGGGAAGTCCTTTGCGGACCTCCTAGGAGGTCCTGAGGGACCTCTCGGGACGTCCTGGGGGATCCTCTCTGGATCTCCTAGGAGGTCCTGAGGGACCTCCCGGGTGTGCCCCCAGGCCGGGTTGTCACAGAATATCATTGTAGTAAAATGATCCTTGCAAGTTGCATTTCACCTCAAGATTGACTTACCAAAATTTTCCTTTTGAATGCAACTCAAAGTTTAGACTGGCAATAATTTCAGCAGAAACTTTGACATCGAAATATCGAATCTAAACCCAAGCTTATCTTTTGTGCTAAAAGTTTTGAGATGGTATGAATTTCAAGCTATGATTAGTACTCAATGTCGAGTCGAGCTTAACCTACTTGTTATACTTTGATACTTCTTCTTATGCACAGTTACCCCCAGATTGGATCAGAGTTGCGAGATATGGCACGACTGTACATGATGTCAAAAATAAAGTATATGAATCCCATAGAGAGAACCTAATAACAGCGATGAAATAATCACGACAAGAGAGAAAGATTTGGCGAAGCCGACTGCAGATTCCTTAAACATAACCTCAAAAGAGTATAATGAATTGTTGTTGTCTCACAACCCTCTCGGTCCTTTTAGAACCTTTGGATTCTTGTCTTTTATACAAGAATCTAGTGCTAAAGAGTAACCTAGCCTCTAATCCTCTCGTACGTCTCTTGCTTTGGATGAGTTGGTTTGTGGCTTGTGTTCTCTATGATCACTCCTCATATCTTTATATAGTGCCCCCTAGTTCTCCCTCAAAAGGAAGTTGGAATCCTAATCCTAATAGGATTAGGATAATAATCCTTGTAGAACACATCTCTCAATCTTAGTAGGTTTGGATATGAGTCACCCGTAGAATCTCAACCTTGATGTCTATCCGTTGAAGTCACCGTGCTCCTCCAAGAATTCGTTCCATGTCATCTCTATTATTTTTCTTTTTCCAATTTTTTTCCTACCACCTTTGGGAGTGCCCCACCACAGGGGCATATGCACATCACCGCAATGTATGTGACGATGTCCAGGCTAGCCTACCTGGACCCTCCACCTGAGAGCCCCTTTGTTGTGTAGTTTGGTTAACCACACCTCTTGTTCCGACAGCCCTCCATGCTATAGGTTTGTACCGCCTCCGAGCTCCACCTGCCCATCGGTACTGCGTGGTTGGTCCCACCACATCTTTCTTCTTCCAACAGCTCGCATCTTTGCCTTCACACCTGCTAGATTACGCACCGATGAGTTCCCCAGGGCATGTTGATGCTCGTGTGCATGCCCCTTTCTTCCCTGACGTCACCACCTCTTTCTTCCCTAGCGTCGGCCGCCGTGAGCATGCCACCGCACCTCTAAAGTCACGAAGGTGGCCGTGGAGGTGGGGGAGGCAGAGGCGGGGAAGCGGAGCGGCGGCGTTGGCGAGCGGGAGGGCCGTGATGGTGCTTGAGTTCTACTCGCCCCAGTGCCGCCTGTGCCAAAGGGAAATTTATTTATTTATTTCTAAAAAAACCTACTCATTTTGAATAATTTTAGATACTAGATAGGAATCATAGATGCACATCGAATTTAGGGATAATTTTAAAACAAATGATCGCCCACCGTGGGGCTGGAACACACGACCACAAGGTTAAGAGCCTTGCGCTCTACCAACTGAGCTAGACGGGCTTCTGTTACTGTAGCAGCCCACCCATAGTAAAAAACACCACTGACCCGAAACAAAACGAGAACTGACCAATAAACTGATTGCTCTACAGGCCGACCGTCATTGTTCCATGCGTGCGCCAATCTCCTGTTTTGACAACTCAAATTAAAAAAAAAAATCCTTTTGAAATTTTCAAGACCTCACAAGTCACGACAAATAGGACACAACATTTGGATAATTTCTAAATTAGTGTTCTTGCCTCTGAGACTCTGAGTTACTCTATCTATGTATAAGCAAAACGCTTGCCCTCAAACTGTGTGGTCAGTTGCTGTATTACAAGAGTACTCCATATGATATTATCCTAATACTTTCACCAACAAAATCCAATCCCGTATGGAAAAGAAGCAAAATTTTAGCCCTGGTTCTTCTTCCTGTTCAACTTTCCAGCGCACTTGAATCATCATCTTGTTCCCCTTCCTCATTCGTAACCCTTGTGTCCTTTAACCTGGCTATAGCTGAATCCTACTTGACCCTGGGTGCAGAGTCCTGGTAGTAAGATTGTTTCTTATCAACTAGAGATAACTGAATCCTACTTGCTAGTTTGCGTATCCCGGGGATCTTATAGCATTCAAATTCGTCAAGCACTCTGCTGGCACAGACCCACTGAAGCTGTTGGATGAGATATCAAAGAGCTGTAGCAATGGAAAAGAAAGTGTGTTTCCATTGCGAATAACGGGATGATGACTTATGGGACCATGAATTTCATTTGATCTCAGTACAAGCACCCTAACTTGGGGATATTATCCAGCCAATGTGGAACTTCGTCCTTCATACAATTGCTTCCAACATGGTACAGTGGACTAATGATTCTGTCTTTGTTTGCTGAGTGGAAATGAAATTTGTTATGTTGGGAACAAAATTAAGATAAACTTTGTCAAAAAGATGGTATATCGACGAGTGGTTAATGGTTTGTGAAACCAGTTTAATTTGTTCATGAGCTGAGTTAAAACATGCCTACTTTTTTTTCATCTTCGGAGTTAAACTTGCTTTGCTGAAAAATATCCGCAATTGTTAGGAATAATCAAGTTCGGCAGTTTTGCATGCATTAGTTGAGTTGGTCAGTTTGTTAGTCATGTTAATTAGTTTTGCATGAATGGATGCATTTAGTTGAATAGGTACTCAATGCGTGAGTTACTAGTGTGTGAGTGCATGGGTTACTAGTGCATTAGTGTGCTATTAGTGGTAATACGTTAGTGTTGCATGAGTGCTTTATATATCGCTGCAGTTGTGTTGTTTCAGTGTGGAGTGAATAACAGAGAACAAAAGTGAAAAGAGACCAAGCAGTTGCGGTCTCGCAAAACTTTCCGTGTTCCTGCCGTGTGTTCATCTTCCACCTTTCGTGAAAGTGTGCGTCCACGGGTAGAATTTCCAACAATTGGTATCAGAGCCATGTCGAGGGCAAGGTCCATGTCGCCGTCGAGCCGCACCTTCGTTGCTAGCAGTGGTCCGTCAAGGGTACCGGGAAGAGAAAGCAGCGTCTCTCTTCAATACCCTATGCTGACTAGTAGCAACTATGATGCATGGTCAATGAAGATGCAAGTGTACATGGAGGCGCAAGGAGTATGGGACGCCATTGAAGAAGACGGCATCGAGAGGCGCCAAGACAAGAAGGCACTTGCGGCCATCTACCATGGTGTGAGCGAGGAGACCCTTCTTGCTCTTAACGGCAAAAGGACGGCGAAGGAGGCATGGACGACTCTCAAGTCCATGTACGTTAGAGTTGAGCGCGTGACGAGGGCCAAGCTCCAAACTGCCAAGAAAGAATTTGACAACCTTCATATGCGCAAAGGTGAGTCAATCGATGAATTTGCCATGAGGGTCACCCTCGCTCTTAGCAAGATGCGAACGCTGGGAGAGAGGGTTGAAGACCCTTGTGTGGTGGATAAGGTGCTTCGGGTCTTAACACCGAAGTTTCTGCCGATCGTTTGCACTCTCGAGAACCTCGAGGATTTGGATGTGATGTCGGTCGAAGAAATGTTCGGGCGGCTAAAGGCGTTCGAGGAGCGCCACATGGTTAGTGAGGAGGAAGGTGAGCATCTGCTGCTCACCCGCGCCCAATGGGAGTCCAGGGCCAAGAATAAGGAAGGTGGCTCTGGCTCCGGCAAGAATCGCAAATTTGACAAGGCTAAAGTAAGATGCTACAATTGCAACGACTATGGGCATTTTGCTTCCGAATGCCGTAAGAAGGACGAACAGGCGCATCTCATGGAGGCGGATGCCGACGATGAACCGACGCTGCTGTGAAGCCATCTTGATTAGGGGGAGATTGTTATGAATAATCAAGTTCAGCAGTTTTGCATGCATTAGTTGAGTTGGTCAGTTTGTTAGTCATGTTAATTAGTTTTGCATGAACGGATGCATTTAGTTGAATAGGTACTCAATGCGTGAGTTACTAGTGTGTGAGTGCATGGGTTACTAGTGCATTAGTGTGCTATTAGTGGTAATACGTTAGTGTTGCATGAGTGCTTTATATATCGCTGCAGCTTGTGTTGTTTGATGTGGAGTGAATAACAGAGAACAAAAGTGAAAAGAGACCAGCGAGCTTGGTCTCGCAAAACTTTCCGTGTTCTGCCGTGTGTTCATCTTCCACCTTCGTGAAAGTGTACGCCCACGGGTAGAATTTCCAACAAGAATGCCGGTGAGCCTAAAGTCCGAACTTCGGAAGCATTTTGCTTCCGCCTTGTTGTGAAAGTCCGAAAATTCTTGGTTGAAACAGGTTATGCGCTAGATCTGCGAATTTTTATTTAAATAATCTATTTTTATTCTAAATTACAAATATATTCCACGACTTTTTTTTTACGGAAATATTCCATGTCGCCCAATCGTTGGGCATCGAATATCATGTGATTTGGCGATCGAAGCGACGCGTAACCGTTGGGCTTTAAATATGCAGAGCCGAACCGATGGGGTAATAATGATCGCCGAACCGTTGGATGGAGCTGTCGCTTAGCTTGTATGATTGATGTTCGCCGCATGTGGTGCGGCGATGGATTGCTTATATAAGCGCGCGGTCCCCGCCGATTCCTTTTCCTCCGCTTCAACAAAGGCACTCGCTCGTGAAGGAGAAGAGAGGAGAGAAGAGAAAAAGAGAGGAAGAGGAGAGGAAAAAGAGAAGGAGAGGGAGAAGGGAGTTTCACCTGCGAGGTAAGTTGGTTTTATTTTGTAATGCATTCTTTTAGTAGGTAAATAATTTAGTTAGATCAAATAATAGTGTAGTTTTTGGATAGGTAAATAGTTTATTTAGCTAAATGAGTAGTACAAGAGCACCGTAGGAAATTGTAGTTAGAGAAAAAAATAGAAAATCGAAATGTTATTGATCTCGTATGTAAGTAGTAGCCATAAAAACTCTAGTTAGAGGAAAAATAGTTTATTTTGTAGTGTAATTTTTTCGGTAGGTAAATAGTTTATGTAGCTAAATGAGTAGTATAGTAGCACCCGTAGGAAATTGTAGTTAGAGAAAAATATTAGAAAATCGAAATGTTGTTGATTTGTATGTAAGTAGTAGCGATAAAAACTTTAGTTATAGGAAAAATAGTCGTGAGGGAGTAATATTAATCTTTGTTTGTGAGATGTATTGTAGTAGTTAATCGGTATATGCGTGGCCGACTATTATTGGGTGAATAATGCGTGACCGAGCGCATAAGGAGGATGAATTATTTGTATAAACCAATTAGTACAAGTAAATTAGTATGAACTAACCGACTTACGTAATTGGTAGAAGACCGAATGCCACTTGGAGCATTTGGATTGCAAGTTAGCGTCCGAATCAGTATTTAGGTTGAATATGAATATCGTACTACACGCTCATTGTGGCCTCTGCTTTAGGGAATGAATGACGCCTTGATTATCTTTGTCGTGTAGTTATCGGCGATATAGACGAAGAGCCTTACAAATGTAAATTGCAATGTAGCAAGACTTGCATGTAAATGCGTTCTATGAAATGACTAATTGCAATGTTCAAATATTTGCGACCATACTGAGAAGTCATGCCTGCATCCACTACATTGAAAGCGCATTATGGTGTTGGCACCGTTAGTGAAGGTCCGTGGGGTGTTGACTTGAGTAGTTTTCAGAAGCCACTCTGGTACACTTAACGGCGAGAATGCACGAATCGAAGATGTGAAGCATCGGTGACCCGCAGCCTTCTCTTTGAACCCCGAGTTGTGCGGCGTGGACATACAAGGGCTTTGGGCCGGTCTCCCACGAACATCACCGGGAGTTGAGAAGATCAAGCGCCGGCGGTGTGGAAGGGCTTTATAGAAGGATGTCGGCGCCGTGGATATGAGTGTGTGATACTTGTGCAACCATGCCCAAAAGAAGTCAGACAGCCCCCGGCGGATATCATCCGGGTGGTGCGGAGCTCGGGTGCCCAAAGATGTTGTCAAACAGAGGTCCCGAGGGTGTGTATGCGTGATGGGCAATATGGAGCATCGTTCGGCGTGCTCTGCGGGATAGAGCCGATTTGGGACGGCTCGTTCTCTTGTCACCCACGAGGTATGCCTTGGAGATCATGTCAACGAGGCTAGCAGACGATGCAACAAACCGAAGCTCTTTCACAAGCCATGCTCTCATGTGCTCGCAGCATGTGGGGTGTGCGTATGGACCCTTTCAACTTTGTGGCGAGTACTTCTTGAAGGAGAGGGTGGTGCAAAGCGTGGTGGCGAGCTTAGGGGCTTCGGGGTTGTGGGTAACCGCCACCTCCGATATTGCAAATAGGATCTGGATTCGAATATTGACATCTTTGAAGGGGCAAGGGTCGCGTCGGCAGAGTCGTCGTATCACGAATGATATGGACGAAGCACAAGCCGGGGCGTTGGGTACACGTTGCGGGCACTGCGGCCAGGAGGGGCACACAGCCAGACGATGCAAGGCACCAGCTGAGGAGTAAAATTATTTATGTAACTTTGTATCCGGTGTGCAAAGTGGGACCAAAATTGCAAATCAGTCTATATTGTCATTTGTACTTTGTATTATTTATGTAACTGTTGTGCTACTACCGAATTTTCTTTTCATGTACGTAATGACGTAAGACATGTATCGTCGTAATGTTTATTTAAGTGTTGTAGTACTATAACTGTTTTTGAAAGACTGTCCTGGTAGCCTAGTACTCGTTGATTTCTTTGTTTGCAAGTTAAATTTACTCATTCGTTACACTCGATGTTTTATTTCCGCGTATTTGCTAACTTAAAGTTGTTTTGCAGGTATGGCTCACGGTGCGGACTGGAGTTTCGGCCTGCTGGAGGAGCGCATCGACCGGCTACATCGCGCGTCGCGTCGTGTCCCTCATCCTACGGGGGGTGTCGACGCGACTGTGTTGGGGGTGATCCGCACGCGGACACCTCGGGTGGCCTGGAGGCTAGACCCACGCTGGACAGACAGGTTAGTATACGTCGACACTATCTTCTCGCCGAGCGGTTTTCTGTCCGACAAGACCAAACGGGCAGCTTTTGCGAGTGAGAAGACCACACGGGTCACCTTTTGCGATGATAAGACCAAAGGAGACAACTTTGCGCAGTTCAGGGTTTAGGTATAGGGTTAGGCTTTTCAGATCGACTTGACTACCCTGAGCACGTCGTCAGCTTTTAAGACCGAAAAGACAAGACTCTTCAGAAAGACGTGACAACACTACGCCTCGCCGACTTTTCGGGCCGATAAGACAAAGCACTCGCAAAGCAAGCCATGACTTCTCACCGCAAAGTAAGACGTGACAACACTATGCCTCCCCAGCTTTGCAGATCGACATGACAACACTATACCTTCTCAGCTTTTCAGAATTAAAATACATGACTCTCTCCTCTGCATGAAATTAACCACACCATGCCAACCATGGGGCTTATAAATGGGGCTTGAACCAAACCCAACTCTACACAACACTACACAACACATACCCAACTATGGACTCTTGAGACACTTCTCGCGAGGATGTTCGAAGCAAAAGCGGCTTAAGCGTAAGAGGAAACAATTGCAATACCCAGATTTTTCAATGAAAGATGCTCCAAGACCACCACGTTTTCGATCCCGCGGTGTGTGTGGCGAACCGGCAGAGATCATTGATCCACACACCCGCACACCGCGGCCCGGCGTACTACCGACGGGCACTATATAAATGGCGTTTCTTTCGCGGCAGATCGATTTTCCTCTCGCAACGTTGAATTCTTTAAATTTTAACTTCATCCCCACGTAATGGCGGCCGAGATGCGCCGCCACTTCTTCGATGGATCGGCGGCCCGGAGATGTACGACGAGCATTCCTCGGCGAAGTACATCTTTGAACTACTCGGTGCGGGCGAGAACTTCGTCGCGGTGGAAACCTTACGTCATCGGACCACGTTGACGAGGCAACCGGCGAGCCCGATACTTCGCCAAGCGTAATCCATATGGACGACGTGAGTTATGAAGAATTTACGTCCTTATTACGTAAGGTTTCGATGCGGTGTACTTACATCCATCATACAATCGCAGGACATTGACGACTTCGACATACCGGCCCGACGTGGGCGATCCGCGACAAAGGCAAGGAAAGGCTCAGCGGTTGACCCGCCGCCACAAGCAGATCCGGCCGCCCGGCAGAATCCGTATGGACGACGTGAGTTATGAACAATTTACATCCTTCTTACGATTTTCACTACACGGTGCCCTTACATGATGAAATCGCAGACATGGACGACTTCGATATACCACCGACGTGGGCGATCCGTGACAAGGGCAAGGAAAGGCTCATCTTGGTGAGCCCCGCCACATAACAGATCCGGCCGCCTACCAGAATCCGTATCCACGACGTTAGTTATTAAGAAGTTAAATCCTTCTTACGTTACGATTCTCATTATACGGTGCACTTACATCATCGAACCGCAGGATATGGACGACTTCGACATACCAGCCCGACGTGGACAGTCCCGCGACAAGGGGAAGGGGAAGGCCGGCGAGGAGTTCAACGCCGAGCTAGCAAGGAAGGAAAATGGCCCGGTCCACGCAGATGAGGTTAGGTCATTACGTAGTACCCCGACCCTACCCCCATGTTTTTTACTATCCCTAAAGGCATGTATACTTACATGGTCCGGATATACTGTCACAATGTACCGTAGTAGTAGCGAGTTTGACTAAAGCAATTAGCCGAACCATCATGCCATGTGACTACGTGTCACGTGCTTCTGATGTACGCGGACTCTAATGTAGTTCTGGTTCTGTGTCTCCACTAAGCCATCAAAGCAAGACTATATTGCAAGTATGCCTCTTCTAGTGCAATCCTAGAAAGAACCATTCGCACCGACATTGAATCCTCCATGTTTTAAAGCATCTTCATAATCACAACGAGCGTTCTCAGCCCTTCACTCATATTCTCAGATAGGTCCATAAAGTACGACCTTCCCGCATCGAGGAGAGACTCCTTCCTCACGGTAATATCACTTACCTTTCTACTTACAACTCATTACTGTCTCAATCGTCCTCACAAAATTCAACAGAAAATTAGCGCACTACAACAATATACAACGATCAAAAAATGTTATTGCGACTCTGACAAATTTCATACCTATCATATTCTACGAAAATAACAAAGCAGACCAACTAACAGCGTCACAACACTATTATTTTCAAAATAAATATCATGACACAATCAGATTTGCTAAATTTAGTTCACCTAGAAAATGTAATATTCATTACAACTCAATTAAACAATATTTAAAAACAACAAAACAACTGCAGGCTCTGTCGCCGAACCATTGGGCGATCGAACGATCGCCAATGACAGACCCGATCGCTCAATGGTTCGGCGACAGAACTCATCGCCAATGACAGATGCAATCGCCCGGCTGTGATGATCGTGCAGGCAGACAGATCTGTCGCCCAATGGTTCGGCGACAGAAACCGATCGCCCGGCCAATGACAGATCGCCGCCCAACGGCGGCAGTAGAGAATATTTCCGTAAAAAAAAAAGTCGGTGGAATATATTTGTAATTTAGAATAAAAAATAGATTATTTAAATAAAAAATTCGCTAGACTGCTACTACTACAATGGACACGCTGAAAATTAAGGATGGCCTCGGCAGAGTAAGCTCCGGAGTTCTGAGCACTAGCTAGAGCATTTCCTTGAGCACAGCTTTACCTCGGTGCCTTGCAGGGTTGTTGTCAAGTGTTTTGCTCCTGCAGTGCCATGTTTTATCATTCCCATGATGCCTTTCTGTTGTCCGCTTTGCTGAACTTATGAAGAACCTAAGCAAGCTACTATATTCCATTGTCCATGTGTGCTTTGATGGTCAAAAGGGAGGTTCAAGGTAATCTATAGGGATCAGAATTCAGAAATATATGCACTGACGGAGGTTGCAAGTATTAATTTTTAATCTTCTTTTCGGCCCCCTTTTTTTCAGTACCAACAGGCAACTTCTCTTATTCAGTTGACATCGAAATCTGATCCACTGTAAGTGACTGTAACTTCCTACCAAGAACTTTGTCCATCCTGCCTTCCTAGTACCTGCCAATTGCCACCTGGAGGCTGGACTAACAGGCAGCTAGATTGATCACACCCTCCTTTGCTAACTAATTATGCTATGGCAGTTCTGAATTCTGATGAGGTCTTTAACAAGTACAGCATTTGGTGAGGAAGGCCGTCACTACAGCCTAGTTTAGATGGGTAGCAACTAGCAACCTAAAAACTTAGCAGTTTTAGCTGTCCCTTACTCTGCACTGCAATTACATCAAGACTGAATCCAAAAGGAAAAAAAAAAAGGTTTACTGAGGATAGAGATTCCTCGAGTTGTTGAAGGAGGCGGTACTAATCTCTACTCTACTACTTAAAAGAAGGAGTTTGCGGTCATCTATCCTCCCATCATCAATCACATCCGTCCGATCGGGACCAGATGATGGACAACTTCAACTCCCCTGCTTTCACACCCGATTCCCATCCTCTCCTCTCCATCTTGATTCCATGCTATGCTGCACGGTCCACACCGTCGCCATCTGAATCGTCGTGTGGGCAATCGATTTCGCCGCAGGCATCCACCGCGTCGGCGAGAGTAGGAACGGCGATGAAGCGAAGGTCAATCTTGACTCACAACGTCGAGTGGACGGCGACGGGGCCTCCAGATTTGATCAGCGAGCGGCGGCGGTGGCGGACCAAGATTCTCGGCGGCCACTAAGGTGTGTTAGACCCGCTATCCCATCTTGATCTGCCTCGTCCAACTCACTTCCCCTCTCTTGACAACCCGGTGATGTCTGATTGGGGCTCCGGTGGTGGTAGGCACCGCAGCAGCACAGGAGCAATGGTGCTACGGAAGGTGGCGCGTGACTAGGAGTAGGCGAAGCCGGTGCAATGTCTTGTGGAGGCCGCCCTGCATGGGGACGCCGTGGCTGTGGATAGGTGCCTTGCCTCCGCGGATGCGATTCGCCTACCATGAAGCCGCCACACTGTTGTCGATTCTCCTGGTCGATGGAGGTGGCGCTGCGTGAGGAAGCAGCTGGCAAGGTGGTTCACTACACCATGGCACAATATTAAGGGCAATGCAACTGCCGAAAACGGCTTTTCGGCAATTTATCTCGCCGAATGTGTATTCGGCGATTATTCTGCCGTAAAGTCTTCTTGGGAAAGACATTTCCGGCAGATATCGTATTCGGCGATTAAAGTGTCCTAGATAAGTTGGTTTTCCCGGCAGTTAGAGTTTCCCAGATTAGATTTTTCGGCGATTGGAGTTTTCGGCGATTATATGTATTGGCGAGCTAACATGCCCTCGGTTGTATGTTTTGCCGGCAGATTAACATGCCCTCGGTTGTATGTTTTGCGGCAGATTAACATGCCCTAGATAAGTTTGTTTTCCCGGCAATTAGACTTATTCCCGGCAGTTAACTGCCCTAGATTGTGTATTGTCCCCGCCAGAATAGACACCTATATACATATAAAATACCAATATAATTTAATTACGCTGCCAAGATATTTTCTCAATAATTTGCACCATTCAACTAGAATTTAGAAAACATACAATTTTCTCGATTTTACCACTTAGAAAATGTCATATCAACAATCAAATACAGCTAAAACACAGATGAAATTCAAATGATGCAAAATACATAAACCTATAATATGATATTTCTGATAAGCATAACAGTACATGTGCAGTACATTATACACATGCAATTCCAGAATTCTGAGCATTATAATATAGCCACGATCTCCTTGGCATATACAAAACATCTACACAAAAAAAGTCGACAATACTAGTCTATCCTTGGCACATGTAACTTCATATCAGAACCTCAGCATGATCTCGGCCACGGCCACTACCAGTTTTGGTTGACAACTCAACTCTCCATCCATTCTTACCTATAAGCACAACACAATTGGCATGCAGATCATGAACACAAATCCATGAATTGCAGGAATCGGACTATCAAAACTGGAAATACAAAGTTGCAGGAACTAACAATCAGTTGCTTTAAAAGCTTTACCAAGTGGTCTTTACCAATGTGGGGGTACCTGCAAAATAAGTAGCATAAAACTAGTAAGCCAAACCCTCAATCTCATGTGAGCATTAAGAAAAATAAAAGCAGATAGAAGACAACTGTTCTACCAAATCTACTGGAGAGAGTCTCTCACTTTCATAAATGCTTAGTAGCAGAGAAAATTATTATGATTGATAATGAATTATAACAGAAGCAAATTGATCAGACAATAGAGTAATGTATTTGTACCTCTCAACTAACTTTAGGTAACCCAAAGGGAGTGATATGCCATCATCATTTTCTTCACCACTATGAAAACCACCATGTGAATACCAAGCATATTATCTTCGGGTAGCGGTGATGCTCCAGAGTTCATTACCTGATTCTCCAAAGGTCCGCTTAAATGGACCATGTGATAAAAAATGCATAATGAGAAAGTAAATTTCCCTCATTTCAATATCAACATCAGCCTCGGATGGAACATCTGCTGACATAACTAGATTCACAGAATTAATGTTTGGTTCTTTGTTAATGCACTGCACCTCTTTAAGCTTCTCCTAATTACCAAGAACACCTGACCAAGTGAAATTGTAAAGCAAATTAACATAATAGTATGATAAAAAAATCGCAGAGCATCAAATGCTTAGTTCCATACATCTAGAAGGCCAACTTTGGAAAACATATTCCTAGTTTGAGTAGTTTATACCATTCCACATAACACAAGATTAATAAATTCTTCCGAGACAACCCCAAGGTGGAAAAGGAGAAAGCAGGAATGAACCATGTTTTGGCCAATTCAAGAGGAAATAGTAGGATTTTGGCAATATTTTTTACCAAGCACCGAAAGCGCTATCATGTACCGCATCTTTGCTTCATAGAATGTTTATGCGCTATCATATATCTTTTAAGCTCTAGAATCATCGACATTTAAGGATCGATTACCATGATGGGGAAACAGGAAAAGGTCTAGAACTTCTAGAATTTCAACAAACCAAGAACATTAATCGATATATACAAATACAAACAAGTTCATATGATGAATCGACATCGATATGACTACTCCATAATGCAAGATTATGCGCTCCTTGAATATTTCCAATCTTGTAGGTAGTTGTAGATTTAGTTTCTCAAAGCACAAGCGCACCAATACATTCATAAAATATGGTAAGGAGGCGGAAGGCATGACTTACATTTCTCAACTTCCTGACTTACATTTCTCAACTTCCTATGTGTGAATAACATCAAAGATGCCAAATTCAAAGGGTGTGTGAGCTTTCCGTCTTTCTCGTTTGTGTCTCAATAATAACAGTAACAACCTTATGATAGCCCTTCACTTTGCCTTTATTATATGGTTAAAAGACATACGCAAAATGATTGCCATTGCTATGGACACATTACATTTGTCCCATCAATTCCGTGAGACAACAAAATTATTGTTTCATGACTTACCACTATAATATTCTTGGCATAGCATAGAAACTTGGTTTCATGAGTCTTTGAGTTGCTACTTCATGTACAAAGTTTACTTCATTCAATCATCGGCTGAGAGGTATGCTCTCTTCTAGTGCTTATTACTACTGTTTGCGTAATGCAAATCCTAATTAACGATTCTATGCTTCTTTAAATTTTAGTTGACAAGTATAAAACTCAAAACATTGAGCCATCATGAATTCTTAGTGCTTAGTTTAAGCGATCGACTTATAATTAATGAGTCATATTCGTCATTAAAATGATTTCAGACTAATTAGCATTTTGCTGATTAATTAGTGAGCTTGGGGTAGCTGAAGCACATTTTACCAGACATCAATATGAATGACACAAAAGGGACACATTTTGACTCAAGCCATAATAGAACATAAATTTATCTAAAAAAATTGCACATTTTCAGATACTACAATTTTAACTAAATTAGTACATATTTTTTTATGAACCACAAAATATCTACCTGATCTAGCAGCAAGCACAAGGTTAATGGTTTTGACATTAGGACAGTGACTTTAAAGCATTCAGGGGCTTGGCCCAATAAACAAACAGATCCTCATGGCTTGGCCCAAGCAAATGATTACAAGTTGAAAGATGTGTTAATTGTTACTATGTTTGAAAGGCAATCAATGAAATTGCTTCAAGAATTCACCAACTACAACAAAGTTGTGGGGGCCAAAGATTTCTAAAAAACAAACTCAAGAATTTTTGTGGGGCCAAAGATTTAGCGAGGCCATCTTTGTCATAAAGAAATCTGCACTAGCTACATATACTTTAGTACTAATACTCCTACAGATTAAATGAATCTTGAAAAGACATGTGGATCTTGAAAAGATAGATAAGGAAGAATTGACTCCAAAGTGAACAAGATTAAATGATTAAATAAAAAGCGAGGCTGAGCAGTTTAAAGTCTCAAGAAATAACCCTTAGTTTTCTAGCCACTTTTTCACAGTCCATTCTCGAAAGGCAATATATGATGCCACATTCTTTAGGATGATTTGCACGGATAAAGCTATTAATATCCTCAAGGCACTTCTTTGTCTTGGGCCTTACATAGGGGTGCAAACGGAGCGGATACGGACGGATATCGCTCATCCCGTATCCTTTTGAGATATATGAGATATCTAACAGCAGATGTAAGAATGGACTGATCAAAATTTCATCCTAAATCATCTAAAATATTATGTTGTTTAATAATCAATGTGTGAGACTGGAATTAGATGAAAGAAATTTTGCAAAGTTTCGCCGTGCCATGGCATACAATTGACAGGGCAATTTACTCTAGAGTACAATTATATTAGATCACAACAAAAACCGTGAAGGAAAACGTATTGTATTAGACCAAGGCAGCTACTAGAAGGTTGCAAAAGAAAAGAATTAGCAATATTTGTCTCTAAATAAACCAATAAAGGGATCGATATTTTCACCTTTAAGGACAGATGATACCGATCCATACATGTTATCGCTCTTTCGACATCCTCAATAAGTATTTCTCGGTTACTAGATGCGCATTATTCTTGCTGCCTCACCTTTAGATAGATGCTTCCTAGCTCCATGAAGACTCAAAGTATCATGACGGTGCTTCTTGACACGTGTAGCAATAGATATACTTTACAATCTAGGTGTGAATATGCGATTTGCCTTGTCACCGTGACTTCCCAGTAAGCTAAGATGCACAATCTGGACCATGGGCATATTGGTTTGTGGAATCGGCAAGAGCCACTTGTGGCAAGGTAATCACATTAATGAACTTAATAACATAATAATCTTGAGTACTTAGCGAGAATACATACGTTTTGGCTCATGAACCTCTGTAAACTTCAAGAATATGAGAAGTTGAACATGTCCGCCTTGTCATCATAGTCGTAATAATTGTAATACAACACACAAGATGAAAGTTGCCCATCTCGCCAAAGACGTCCACACTCCTAAAAGAATGTTTGATCATCAAACAACTTAAATTATCTTGACTTCACTTGTGCACACATTGTGAAACTTATGTCATTAGAAATACCGATGATATCCTTCAATTGATTTGGGCGGGGAGTGATGAATAACAAAATGAACATCGGGTTTATTAATACTGTAGTTTGTACCATTAGCATGGTGCACAAATAAATAGCATTTATCTGAGATGTTTGAAAGATCAAGTTACCCATCCCAAATGCAAGCATGTACAGATTATGTTTATCTTATCCATACTCCATTGCCTCTGGACATGTGCTCTATCGTTAGGATCCATGCTACCATAATTGAATTAGCATTTGGTGTAAGGATGTAAAACTTTCTACATTCGCAAAAATCGCTAGAATATTGGTTCAACAAACAATGTGTTTGACGGTTCGACAAAAAGAAATATCTATGCATAAATCTGAAAACAAGACGCAAGGACACATTAATAAAAAATCAATGCATGATCGTTCTACATAAAAAAAAGATTCTAGGTTCACATCATCTGCGTGACAAATTCACAACTCAGACAATCTGTTAAGGCTAATCACAAACATAAAAACTTTATCATAAAGCTTGCCAAGAATATCAAGATAGCGCAATCTTTAGGATTTGGTGCACAATCTTTAGGATTTGGTGCAAAGAACTCGACTAGTGACTAACAGTATACACAAACTCTAGCAATACATTGGCAATCTTAGTCGATCAATGGCCTAGGTGTTTGAAAACAAGCAAAGGCCATCCTCTTAATCTAGGTAACATGATAAGGAACCAAGTGAGCACATGCAATATTTACGTATACCAGATGTCGATCTTTGTTACCAAAGACAATATTCAAAATCGTCCAGCAAGCCTCTTTCTTAATGCTTTCCTTGTAAGTTGTAACCGTACAAAGCTCATTTCCTGCTCATACAACCGCAACAACCTGAACACTTGTTCGTGCAAATATCTTGATACGCAAGAAGGGTCCCAACCTTGGAGGCACGGGTGAAGCGATCTCGCTCTCTCCGACGGAGATGTTGAGCACCAACTTACACCTTGATCTCCCTCATCGGGTTTCATTGCTTCTTCTTGACGCTGCGAGCATCACGATAAGCACACCGATGCACACAGAGGTTAACCGTGTGCGCATCGAGGAGCGTAAGTATGGGAGAGGAGGGAAGGTGAGAGAGCCTGACCATGGAAGAGGTGGCAAGGGCGACGGGGTCTTCTGCGTCGGCGGCGGGGTAGGGAGGAGAGGATCAGGTGCCGAGGGTGGCGACGGGGGATTAAAAGAGGGAAACCCTAGAGTCTGGCTAGAGATGGGAAGGAGACAAGGTAGGAGGGAGGCGGCGGCGGCGAGGGAGGAGGGAGGCAGAGGTGGAGGCCGCGGGTGGGGGAGGTCATGTAGATGACGATTGAGGGTTCGTGGGAGGGGATGGGAGGCGGCAGCGGCGGCGAGGGAGGAGGAACGCGGTGGCGGCGGTGAGGGGATTTGGGAGATGCGGCATTGGATGGGACGCTCACCTTGTTAGCGGCGATGGGGACGACCTTGAGGGTCCCGGAGGCCTTGTCGAGGACGCCGAGGGCGTACTCGCAGAGTCGCGGGCTGCAATGCCTCGCCGGCGAGCTCCCGACGAGCAGTCGAGCCCTCCACTGGGCGCCACCAGCCAGGCTGGGGCTCGTGTGGAATGACCGTCTTGTGAGGGGGCTTGGGCGGCGAGGAGGGAAGGAGGAGGCGGCGGCGGCGAGGGGAAGGGAGGCGGTGGCGAGGGAGGGAAGGAGGCGTGGCGAGGGAGGGAAGGAGGCGGCGGCGGGCGGGGGATTTGGGGTTGGGAGCGGGGCTGGAGGCGGACAAGGGAGCGGATGAAGAGCGGGCGGGCGAGCTGCAGAGGGTTATTTGGAATTGGGAGCGCGCGGGCCGTGGCGCGGTGGCGGCGTCAGCGTGGATGGGCGGCGTTGGGAGGTGGGATGGCGAGGACGAGGGCGGCATTGGGAGGAGGGACGGCCAGGACGAGGGGGCTACTGGGACGAGGGACGGCCAGAGGCGGGCGGTGCGAGGAGGAGGTGGTCGGGGAAAGGAGGCCCGGGAGAGGTGGGGCGGCGGGAGGTGGATGGTCGGAAGAAATGGGGATTGGGGATAAGGTCTTGGTGCAGTCTGTGAAGGATTTGGCTTCGGTAGAAAAAATTTCATTGCCTTGCTTGCGCTAAGGTAATTCGGTTTGACGTCATACCATTAAGGGTCTCTATTATCTCTGGCAGATATAATGACCTATTAGAGTTTTTTTAGGGCATATGTATTGTAAGCAAATTTTTATTATCCCCGGCAGATGAGTTGTTCTAAATAATGATTATTGCCGGCAGATAACGTGACCCTTAATCTCTTGGATATGCCCGGCACATGTTTTGCCACTAATCCATTTTTTCCCCGGCAGTTAATTGCCCTTAATACTATGCCATGGTGTAGTGGTTGTGGAGGCATGTGAGCTCATGAATGGTGTCTCACCGCTCTTCACTGCCGCACACGCCGACTATGCCGATGTTGTCCGTAGTTGTTCGGTAATAGATCAATGTAAGCTTTTAACTCTTGTTCTATCTAGCTACCCCTCGTACGTTGTCTGTAGCTGGTGACTTGGAGGAACTTTGATTTATTCAGTGGCTAATATGGGTTTCAAATGCATGCCGTCGTACGTTGTATGTAGCTGGTGACTTGGAGGAACTTTGATTTATTCAGAGCCTAATATGGGTTTCAAATGTATGACAGGCCTGAAAAAGTTTTATTCTGCAAAAAAAAAATGGTTGGAAGTATTGCTCTTTTTTGCACCAATGTGAAATTTTTTTTTTGAATGAAAACCGGCAGGAGAGTTGCCTGTTATATTAATAGAGGAGGGGTGGAACAAGGTCCGCACAAAACCAGAGTTAAAGAAGCCGGGCCGAAATTACAGAGAAACAAAAAACTCCAAAGATTTGGCCCCCGCGAGGTGCCAAGCTCTTCCCTCCTCCTTTATTTTAGCAAGGAGGTCAAGAGGCGCTGTTGCCCTATGATTGAAAATTCTCGCGTTACGTTCCTTCCAGAGCTCCCAGACGATTAAGATCAAGGTCGTCGTCCTGGTCTTCCTAAAAGGACCTGATGTTTTTGCCACATTGGACCACCAGGTAAGAATGTTTGTGCAAGGGGACCAGGTGGAGGGTTGAAAGTCGCTCGATCCGATCCGATCCGCCATGAGCTTCCAACACGACCCGAGTAAGCAGATCAAGCAAAAAGGTGTAAGACTGATTCCGGGGTGTGTCTGCAAAGGGGCAAAAGTGGTTGTTTGGCCAACCCCTTGCTCCAAGCCTGTCGGAGGTCCACAGTCTGTTTTGGATTGCTAGCTGCTTAAAAGCTTACCCTTTGGCGGGCCTGGGTTTGCCGGATTAAAGGTTTGAAGTTGGTCAAGATGGAACCCAAAAGTGTAGAGCGAGGGCGGATCTGGAGGAGTAGGATCCATTCGGTTTTGCTTCCGGATATCTCATCCGGTGCCTTGAAGCGATTGAACTTGTTCGATTTTGGTCCTGATCGCATTGAATTGATCGATGTGATCGATCGAGAAACTCGACGATTGGTTAATGTCCTCGCACCCACCGTTCGCTCAGAAGGTGAGAATCTGGTATTTTTACGCTTTGAGGAAGCAAAGATCTTGGGGGCTATGACTTTGGGGATCTCGCCAAATAACCACGCCGAGAACCATAATTTGGCCGTCTTCCCATCCCCGAGGGAGATCCGTGTTGCCGCCGCGAAGAGATTTCGGTCCGAGTCATCGCAAGGGATTTCCATGCCTACCCAGGGTTTAGTGGGGTTCTTCCATTCTTGCCAGAGCCAGCGCTGTCTGATTGCCGAGGAGAAATGCGGGAGGCTGAGGATGCCTAAGCCGCCAAGGTGGGTTGGGCGACACACTCTTTCCCAGTTGATTTTGCAGTTTGCACCCGAGATGTTTTCGTAGCCGGGCCAAAGGAACCACCGCCTTAACTTGTCTATGGAGAGGATAATTTCTTTGGGTATTTTGAAGATTGTGAGGAAATAAATTGGGATCGAGGTGAGAACTGATTTGACAAGAGTGGCCCGTCCTGCTGGAGAAATTAGACGCTGCTGCCAGCCTGCTAACCTACCGGCCACTTTGTCGAGGAGCGGTTGAAAGTCCACTTTGCGGAGCCGTCTGTAGGTGAGCGGGAGTCCCAGGTATTTGATCGGAAAGGTTGATCGGATTGCCGGGCAGTCTTGGAGCACCGAGGTAAGGTCTAAATGGTCACTGACTTATTGGGAGCCTGATGCTTTTTTGGAAGTTGGTGTGTAGGCCGGTGGCCTTCCCAAAATTGAGGATGATTTGGGTGGTTAAGAAAATTTCACTTGGGCTAGGGTTGATGAAGATTGTTGCATCGTCCGCGTAAATGGAGGTTCTAAGTCTGGCGAAGCGGTCACGAAGGGGGGCGAGGTGTCCCAGATCCGTTGCCACCTCGAGGAGGCTTTGGATGGGGTCGATGGCCAAAATGAAGAGGAAGGGTGAGAGTGGGTCTCCTTGCCGCAACCCCCGCCCATGAGTGATCACATTACCAGGAATGCCATTGAGGAGGACTCTCGACGAGGCAGACCTTAACAGGGCTGCCACCCAGTTTGTCCAACGAAGGGGGAAGCCTCTTTTTTGCAGCAGGTCAAGAAGGTAGTCCCAGCGGACTGAATCAAAAGCCTTGGCTATGTCAAGCTTGAAGAAGAGAGAGGGGGTATTGGAGTGGTGAAGTCTTCTAATCAGGTTGCGGACGTAGAGGAAGTTGTCGTGAATACTTCGAGTCTTGATGAAGGCACTCTGGGCTCACGAGACCAAGCTATTGAGGAAAGGCGCCAGCCGCAGAGCTAACGTTTTGGCGATCCACTTCCCGATCCCATGTATAAGGCTGATAGGTCTGAAATCTTGCACTTTGTCGGCACCCTCCTTTTTTGGGATGAGCACAATGTTTGCAGTATTGAGTAAGTGAAAGTCTGCGACGTCATGCGGAGGAGTGAAAGTCATGGAACACATACATGATTTCTGCTTTAATGATTGGCAGCGAGATTTGTAGAAATTTGTGGATAAACCTTCCGGCCCCGGTGCTTTGTCTCCCGGTAGTTGGGCTAGAGCAAGGAGCACTTCAGATTCCGAGAACGTGGCCTGCAGACTGTGTAAATCCTGTGCCGGGGGGTGCAGTGCCTCCCAGTTGAGATCGGTGTCTCATGGGCGCCTCGCCCAACATTTCTTGGAAGTGCTTTTGAGTTATGTCCTCTTTCTCAGAGTGCGAGATTGCCCAGCCCAAGCCATTTTGGAGTCTTTGAATGTGGTTTTTTCTTTTACGACCATTTGCTTTTATATGGAAGAACTTTGTGTTTGCGTCGTTTTCTCTGAGGTTTGTGATCCGGGAGCTCTGGCGTTTCCTGGTTCGCTCAATCACTGCTAGTCCCAGTACTCTCTTCTTTAGGTGGGACCTCAAGGACAGTTCAGAAGAGGACAAGGCCCTGCGCTCTTGAGCCATGTCGAACCTGAGGATGAGCTCTAGAGCCATATGGAGAAAGAGCCTGGGCCGGGGGAAGAGGGAGAAGCTCCATGATTTAAGAGCGGATGCCGTGGAAGCTAGCTTGTGGTGCAACCTATGCATGGGTTCGGTGTGCAGGCAGGGGGCTAGCCAGGCAAATTTAACCGTCTCAAAGAATCCTGGCATCCTGATCCAGAAGTTTTCGAAACGAAAGGTTTTGGGTCGAGCGGGTCCGGAAGAGTTGGACAGGAGTAGGGGGCAATGGTCGGAGATCGAAGAGGACAGCGCCTGAAGGACGTGGTTGTCGAAGAGGGTATCCCAGCCTTCATTTGAGAAGACTCTGTCCAGCCTGACCAGGGTAGGTCTCCGACGTTCGCTGCTCCAAGTAAATTTTCTGTTTTGGAGGTGAATTTCTTTGAGCTCACAAGCGTTGAGCGTATTGCGGAATTGCGCCATGCGACGCGGGTTTATGTTGGAGTTTTTTTTATCTTGAGCTCGATAGATGAGGTTGAAGTCCCCTAGGACCAGCCAGTTGGTGCCGGTGGAAGGTTTTAGAGAGGCGATTTCTTGAAGGAAAGCCGACTTGAGTCTGGTTCGGGAAGGTCCGTAAACTATCGTTAGACGGAAGGACGAGTTGCACGCTTTTAGGCGTACCGTCGCCGACAGACTGAAGACCGAGATGAGAACATCCTGTACCGCAATGATCTCGTTGTTCCAGAGGAGGAGAATTCCACCCCTCGAGCCTTCCGCCGGGTTGTAGACGAAATTCCGCAGGTTGTGACCCCCAAGGGAGCAAGCGAGGTTTTGGTCCACGGAGGCAAGCTTGGTTTCCTGCAAACAAACAAGATGGCACGTCGTGGAGTTGAGGGTCTCCTAAACGAGCGCGTGCCTAGCCTGGTTGTTGAGACCCCGACGCTCCAAAGAGAGAATGTTGATGCAAGGGCTTGTCATGATAGGAGGTTGCAGCCGCAGAGAAGGAGGTGGCCTAGGGGAAAAAGGGTTTGCGGCAAGAAAGCTTCACAGCAGGGATCCATTTCTTCGGCCTCCGCCAGGGACCTGCAATTTGATATGTTGTGTTAAGCGATCTGCACCAATGTGAAATTTGATATGTTGTGTTAAGCGAATCAAACAAAAATCTCTTTCAGTGATTTTTTAAGTAGTACCGAGCTGGATCAAAACCATGAGCAAATATTTAAAGGGTTGTTCTTTATGCAAGAGAAGGTCACCAAGAGGAGTCTCATCTCTGGCTACTACAATTTTAGTATCCTTGATGATTTCTAGATCCGCCTCAGATAGATATGGGGTAAATGACTTGAAATTAATTGTGTGCCCTTTCTAAAGTGTTCTGTAATTTGTATCACCGAGCTCAGTTCATCCCCGGTTTTTCTTCTAGGAGTAAAATAAATCATAGCAACAAAATAATGCTTTGTTTGGTAGCTGCATTCACCTTTTTCATTTTTCCTTTTCAAAAGAGCATATCTTGATGTACCAGATTAGATGGTTTACACTACACTTGACGATGTGATCACCAAGTGGATCATTTGCTCAGGGTGTCATCTCCTAGGCCATAACATTGGGAGCACAAGGTGAAATGAAAGAGGTGCTCCAAAAGGAACATACAAATAAATCCTCCTTATAGAAGAAACGGTTTCGAGAAAGGCACCCCTTTTTAAGCTTCTGTGAATAATCCATTAGAATTAAGGTAGCTTCTGTTCGTGGGTTGTATAATAACTTGTATAGGATAGGAGAGTACAACCCGATTTCACCCTTCGTGATGTTGAAAGGGTGCTAAAAGGTACAATCACCGAAATGTGTATATGATCATAGCATGCATAATAATAATATAATCTTAGTTATCAAAATTTGTTGAGAGAGATGCATGAAAGGTTTTTATATAAGCATTCTGCCATGGACCACCATGTTGCAAGGTAAGTCTGATATACTATGTGACTATGGCACTCGTACGCACCACTAAGCAAGAGGGTAGATGCTTACTAACCTTTGGCAATTTGATAAATTGTTTGATTTCATATCATACTTCTGTTTAAGAACTTCCTGTCCTGTTAGTGGTTTAGGAATTAGTAACTTTTCTAAGAAGATGGAGGTGGTATTTGATTGAATTAATTGGGCAGTGGGAGTGCCAAGTGATTATGGAATGCTATTGTCAACTATCCATAAAATGGGTTTTGTTACTTATCTATTTTAACCGGTAGAAATAAGATTGCTGAATTATTATTAGTTGTTGTTGCCAGCTATATCTATGTTTGTATTTTCTCACTTTTTTGCATATCTAAATATCTTTCACCCTTATGGAAACAATTATGTGGTTGTAGTGCCCTTAGTTTGTCTCAGATCACTTGCTGCTCGTGTGGAAGACTCGGCAAAGTTGGGCAATAACGATATCTTGTTTTCACTTGTATTAGATACTCCCCCAAGTTAGTTGTGTTTGTTTGGGAAGACTTCCTGCTTTAGCTAGGCTTTTTTTTTTTGGGAGACTCTTTAGCCAGATTCTGATGCATTGCAATGTCTTCATGTTGAAAATCATACCATGTCTTTCTGTTACTTTAAATCACTTTTGATAACAATTTAACTTCTGTAAAAAATATGATATAAATGGTTTATGGTTAGTGAAGATGGCCAAGAGTGATTGAAGAGAGGATAGGAAGGCGACAACAGTAGTGTGATTAGGGGAAGGCTGCGGAAGGGAGGCTGGGCTCACTACGGCGGCAAGAGTGTCACTGTGAACTTATAGGAATATGTGTGATAATGATGTGTACTAATTTGCATCATATTTTATTGATTCTTTCGAACAAAACTTCTACAAAATTTAAAAAGTTGTATGTGCATGACTATATTGTGATGGGACAAATGTATTGTGCAGGCGTTTTGGATTTGTGATCATTTCATAATTTGTATACAGAGGAAACAAGTAATATTACAAATTTATAAGTTCTTTATCTTAGAAGAACAATCATTGTCCTTGTCCTAGAGGGTGTTTTATCGTGGATTCCGTAACAATGTCCGGGCATTTAACTAGTATGCAATAAAAAGTCTAGCCCACCTGCGTACGCACGGTGATCTGGGACAAAGATGGAGGCGGAGACACCGCGCGTGGAGGACGACGGCCAACATTGATTCGGTTGGCATCGGATGCCGTCCAAAGGTCGGTCGGTCCGTTGCGTACTTCCATCCCGTTGAGCAGTTGCAAACGGGACACTACCAACTGTTTGAAAAAAAAATTCTCTTTACTGTAATCTTTTTTATGTGTTGTGTGTGTTGAAGATAAGGGTTGTTTAAGCTTCAACCACATAGATCATTATTCACTGTGTCAATTTGACAGCATGGAGTGCCAACTTGACAAGTGGGCCCGTAATTTATTTATTTATTGCTTTGGAACCCTCACGCTGTGGATGACCAAACGGATTAGAACAGCTGAGATTGGACCGATAGCGAGCTGTCTGGGTGTTGGATCCGCCCCTGTTTGCTTACCTCTTAGGGTATCTCTAATAGTTTGTCTCTTAGCTTATCTTTAATACCCTTTATGTCACCTTGAGACAATATTAGATACAACTATTCCAATAGTTTGTCTCTTAGCTTGTCTCTAACACCTTCACAAGCATTTAAGCTTTGCATGAATCAAATAACCATACTTATCAACACTAACTCCAATCTTTGTGACTTACATGTGTTGTTTGGTTACATCTACCTATATAAACAAGCAGCAATTCTAACACTAAGCCTCACAAGCATTGAAACTTTACATGATAATTTCGAAGGAACGAAAAACAAAGTCATCTATATTAGTTTCAGAACAATAGGGCAGCAGATACAGAGATAGCGTCATCTATTATTAAGGGAAGCATTCAGGTTGTTACATCTCTACAGCTAGAATAGAAGAGATATACAATATCAAGAAAACAAAAGAAAGGCCAAAAAAATGCTAATACACTTTGGAGCATCTGAGGACGGTATTTTAAGATGTGTTCTGAGGTATCACTCGTACGTTCTCTTCCTTTTCAGGATTGTTGAAACAACAGCAACAGATCCAATGAGGAATAGAACAACCAATGTCTTGAAGTCATACAGCTCTCTAACTGATTTTAGATCGCCTAGAGCTCCACCAGCCTGCAGGGGCAATATCAACAACGATCATTAGTAGGTATGAACTCATCATCCAGGGAAAAAGATACGGAAGATGCTTCCAAAAGCATGCAACATGATCCATTGATCCCCAATACACAACCAGATAGGGCGCAAGGCTAACAACTTACGACAAACGTGGGACTTGTTATGAAAAATTCAATACTTTAACACAAGACAAATGGAAGTTAGGATATGGGCATAAAGACTATAAACTCATCAGAGTTAAAAAAAGAAGACGTAAAGTGGGTGCTCAGGTGTTTAATCCTCAGGCAGTTCCATGGTGAAGGATGGCCTAACCAAGTTAACTCTTCACTAATATAAACTGTTACAGAATAATTGCATCCAATGGCAATTCATTTAGATCAGGTGCCAATCTTAATGCCCATCTGGATAGTCTTACAAGGTTCCGTCAGATTCATTGGATATATGCCAGAATGGCTTTTTCTTAAGGGGGGATTGACAATCTGCCACACATTTCTTGTGGTTTTGACAAAATGCTATTAAATTCCTTTGCAATTGATTATTTGTCACACCTTTCCTTGCCTCTTTGTTTTTTTGCCATTGTAGACATTACTACCCTCGTCTTCTTCCCTCTTCTTCTTCTTCTACCTATTCCTTTCTCCGGCCATGGCTGACCCGTCGCTCTGGCCGCCGCCGCCGCACCCCCGCCCCTCTCCTGTTCCCATGATCAAAACCAAAAATGAGTCAACAATAAGATCATTGCATCTGTTATTAAGAAGATGATTACCTTTACAGTGATATAAGATGCTGGGATGAGACCGATTAGTGTCGCAGCAAAGAAAATATGGAAAGGTATGTCAACAATAGGTGACGCCATATTTATGAACGTGTTGGGTAAAGTTGGTGTTATTCTCAGAAAAAGCATATAGTTCAATAGTTTGTCTTCTCTTTGCAATCTGCATTATAAACAAAAGTAATGTTATATCAAATAAAGAAACAGCTGAAGTGCCGAACTCTGTCATCTGGGGAAAGGATCTCAAGAAAACCAGCCAATGGACATACAGGAGTCAGTTTGTTACTAAAAGCAGAAGATTACCTCTGACTGGAAATATCTCAGTTTTTCAGGCCACAACCAGCTAACCAAAGGTCTGCCAATGAACTTGGATAAAAAATAGCGAGATGAGGCACCGGCTGTGGCAGTGAAGACAACCAAAATGCCACCTTTAATCACTCCAAAAAGAGCTCCAGCCAGTAATGACATGAATATTGTTCCAGGGATCATAAATGTCTGCATGAAGATGTATATTGAGCAATACCCCAATATAGAATTTGCCTGATAATCTCTTACATACACAGCGAGATTGTCTCTGCAAGTTTCGGAGAAAAGTAGCAGCAATCAGAATTTCGTATTCCAAACATATATATCCATTACATAATAATGCACATTTCAATCAGTTACTACTACAGAAATACATAGACATAGCCATCCTTATGGATTTGAAGATAGCTAGACTTTCCTGTTATCCCATTAAAAAAACAGAAAATCAACCAAAATGAATTGACAGTCTATTTAATTCTGCTTATATTAATAATCAAACAAAGTACATAAATGATTCAATATTCTGAGATTGCTATATTAATATGACTAAACCAATAATATGTAATGCCAATGTTCAAATAGGAAAAAGCACCATATGTACGCAGCTTGTTTTGTACAAGAACACTATGAATAATAACTAGAAACATAACTCAATTTACTAGAGTTTGGCAAGTGGTTACAATGGCCACATTCTAGTACATGAAAACAAGTGATAAAGTATTTTCTAATGTTTCAATCATCTCATCAAATTGTCAAATTAGCTAACAACAAAACAGGAGTATCTATATTGCAACTAAAACCATAACTGAACGCACTAGAGTTTGGTAAGTGGTTGCAATGGACATGTAAGGCACAAAACAAGTGACGAATTAGTATTCCAGTTTTTCATCCGTCTTATCAAGTTGTCAAATGAGCTAATCAGCTAAAAGAAAACAAAATGAACAACCATGTGGAAAATACAAGTTGTTATTAGCCTCAAAACAAACATAAACATTACATGCATGTTAGTACAGCATGGAAATCAGATGTTATGTCTGTGAAAGATTTACTACAATCGCCAAAATAACAGAACTTTATTGACTATAGTAGCGTTCAAATCTAAATTATTTAAGTAAAACTCCGATTTGAAGTTGAACTGGCTAACAATAGATTTATCCAACTACTGACAAGCTTAAATAATATCATCTTGATAGTGAACTGCAAAAGAAACTTAGCAGCTCTCAAATCATATTAGATCTAAGAATCTTGTACTAGTGCAACTATCAAACTAGAATGAGATTTTTGCATCGAATACCGCACGACAAATCATAAGGAACCTGTACCATACTTGCAAGTACAACCAGTGGAAACAGTCATTTTTTTTCTACGCAATGACAAATTCATGTTGACATGGACCAAATCGGGTTGCAGCCACTGCAAGATCAACCAGGAAAGCGATCTTCTCTTGTCCTCTTGCAAGAAACTAGTAGCCACCTTGCCGTTTATTTCCTAATCTGTCTTATTTTTGTCCTGGATCTTGACGGCGACGGGGCATCTCTTCCCCTTCTTGACCACCTTGTCCTCCTTGTGGCATAAAAGGAGGCAGCGGGCGCTGGGCCGGCAGCGCCGGCGGCCGGGCGCGGCTCCAAGGACCGGACCGGGCAAGGGGGAGGCGGCGCCAGGAGGAGGCAGCGGGCGCTGGGCCGGCAGCGCCGGCGGCCGGGCGCGGCTCCAAGGCTCCAGAGGAAAGGAATCGGACCTGAAAAACTTCACGCGGGGGAGGGGAAATGGAGTGAGGAAGAAGAGAGATGGAAACGAATCTGAAAGGAATGTTGTCGCCGAGCTTCACGAGGAAAAACTTCGCGCGGGAGGTCTTCGCGCCGGATCTGCCGAGAAGAAAGAAAACGCGTTAACAAACGACGGTCGCTCTCCAACAGAGAAATGGGTCATCGCGTTCACCTCGTTGTGCGTTACGCGATCGTCGCTTGAGGAAACGCCGATCTGATTCTCTCTTCTTTTTCTCTTCCCTCCAGCTCAGTAAAAATCCAATGAGACATCTCTTAGAGACAAGTAAATTAGACTATTGGAAATGCCCTTATGACAAGAAAACGATACTAATCCTTCCAAATAAAGTGAGCATAGGCACAGTTACAATGCAATTTTGAATAAAATCAACCTCGCAAAAAAAAAGAACAGGAATAAAATCAAACTGGAATAGGGGGTGAAAAAACGATATACACAAGATATATAAGCCTATAAGCCATTCCGAGGAGAAATTTCTCGGGAGAATAGACGGCCTTGTACCTAAAAAAACAATATTGCCGTGAAGTTAATCAAGCTAATCAGTAATTAGTATAGGATATGACTTTGGCTATAAAATACTCCTCCGCATCGATCATAAAGGCTTCAAATCCCGGCTATAAGCTACGTACATGTTGCCGTTGCCACATGGGAGACGTGACGAGGAGGAATCGTATCCTCCGATGTGGATGTGCAACGACGCGGTGATGATAACGATGGTGCGACCTCTCGCCATCACCGAGAGAGGCGGTTGGTCGATCGATCCCGGCAAATCATGGCGCTACGTCGCTGTGCCGCGCGCATGATTGGTTCGGGAGCGGGAGCGGGTGGCCGAGACATGATCGATCCGCTCGTGACGAGGGCACCACGTGGGCGGCGTTGGCGGGAGGCGAGCGAGTCGCTCGGGGAACAGGAATCGCCACGCGCGCACGTTGCGAGAGGCCTCCCTTCCCACGTTCTCCTTCTCCGCTCCGCCACTCCTGCTCCCAACTAGCAGCCAACCAACGGCTGCACGCTGCACTAGGAATGCACATGGGGCGGGCTACGACAGCCCACATCAACCCGTGCTAGCTGCCGAGGCATGTGTGGGTGCCGCTAGCCCACAATGCAATGCCACATGCAGTTTTGTGAGTTTGGCGGCAGCCCACAAGGCACCAACTCTTGCTTAGTAGTTAGTAGTAGTTCTTTATTAGCAGTGTACTCATCTCCATCTCCATCTCGCACGCACAGCTCGCTAATGGAGCCGCCAGCAGGAGCAGCTGCAGCACAAGGGAAGAAAGATCCTGTGGTCAGCTTCGGCAAGATGCTCATTGACTTCGTCCCCACTATCGTTGGTGTCTCGCTCGCCGAGGCTCCGGCCTTCCTCAAGGCGCTGGGGGCGCGCTCGCCAACATCGTCATCGCCGCGGCACGCCTGCGGGTCCGCCACCTTCGTGGGCAAGCTATGTGATGACGAGTTCGGCCGCATGCTGGCCCGCATTCAGCGTGACAACAGGGTGGACGCCTCGGGGGTGGTGTTCGACACCTGTGCGCGCACGGCCCTAGCGTTCGTGACACTGCAGGGTGACGGCGAGCGTGAGTTCATTATCTACCAGAACCCGAGCGCCGACATGCTGCTGACCCCAAGAGAGCTGGACGTCGACCTCATCAGGAGGGCGTCCGTCTTCCACTACGGTTCCATCAACCTCATCACGGAGCCCTGCCGCTCGGCGCACCTGCACGCCATGAAGGTGTCAAAAGACGGCGGCACGCTGCTGTCCTACAACCCCAACCTCCGCGAGGCACTCTGGCCGTTCCGCGACGAGGCCCACCAGGCCTCCAGCAGATCCTCAGCACCTGGGACTAGGTAGACATCGTCAAGGTGAGTGAGGTGGAGCTCGAGTTCCTCAACAAGGACGTTGTGCGAGTGCGACTTTGCGACGGACACGTAAAATATGGTGCACCGAGTGGGCAATACGGTTGGCCCGTTTAAAATGTTAATGACTTGGTGGGTCAGTATGGACAGTTTAGTAGACTGTTTTTGTGGGACAAGCTAGCGGCTTAGCGGACAGACCCATTCCACTTACACTCCTACCTGCACCTCTGCATGCGCCCTTCGTGCTCAGGCACACGGGCTCACAGTGCCTTTAAACGGCCGGCCGTTGCATGTGTCCTACCTTTTTTCCCATTTTAAATTCGGAGATGTCACAAACTTCCAGCAGGCTTGGTATGAACTGACCGGGGATCCAGAAGAAATATCATGGGCTCACTCTTCTAAGCATAATAATATCATTGCTTATTTATAAGTGTAATTTGTTATCTCTAAAGAGAATTTATACTGACTTAACAAGAAGTTATTGAGGTCATTTGACCCGATGCTTCCGCCCCCCGGAACTGACCATGGATGTGGCTAGCTACTAGCTAGTACTAAGAGCATCTACAATAGTTTGTTTCTTAGCTTGTTACTAAGAAGAGAGAGTATTCAATCTAATAAAAAGAAACAAGCATTCCAATGGATTGCTTCTTAAGCTTGTATCTAAGACTTTAATTGCTACAAGTGTGCATGATTCTTGATGATCAACAATGGGGTACAACTTTGTGGCCTATATGTTTTGGCTCATTTATCATATCATCTGCAGGGGAAGCCAAGAAGATAGGCTGCACAAGATCCGGTAGATTTTTGTTGGTAGGCAGTGGGATCCACAAAATGAGTGTTTAGGTAACAACTAAGCCTCCAATAGAGTTTTTTTGTTGTTTCTTATGTCTTGGTATTAACAATATGATAGTTTTTTCATGTAGAAACAGCTTCACCTTCTCTCCTCATCTTCTCTCCTCCACATCATCTAAAAGCTGATGTGGCAACCTCTTAGTAACAGCTGAGGTGGATTGTTGTAGATGCTCTAATGCACATAAGTGTCGTTTTGTGCGCAAAACATAATTTTGACCACCAGCTCCTACGTAATATATTTGTGAAACCCAGTAAAATTGTAGTATCAAAATAAAAGTATTTTTTATTTGGCCAATCTAAATATGTTTGTAAGGACGTTCTTGGTAAAATTTAAAATAGTTCGACGGCACGTATTTCGGGATTGACTGAATAGTTTTTTTTCCATGTTACACGTACCGTAGAAAGAGTAATGAAGGTGTAAGTTATTTTTTAGACAAATTTATAAGTTTTGATTGTTGTGGCTTGATTGAATCAGAGGCAATGGAATTCAAAAAAGAAAAAAAAAGGTCGGATGCATTGGTTTGGTGCTGTGTATCATGGTGTTGATAGATACCGAAATAATTTTGGACAATGCGCGCAATATAATAGTAGCAGTATACATGTGCCATGTATTGTTGGGAAGTCTACCATCAAGATGCACGAAGTGTTTTTCCTTTCGTTTCGTTTAGTAGTTCCGATCTCGGACGTGCTAGAACAGATTAAAAAAAACAATAGTCCGCGCGACACATATCACCATAAAAAGGCTTCTAACTGGTTAATTTAATTGGTATACAAGAACAAAATGGATCCAAATATTGAATAATCGTTGTCATCGTGGGACAATACCAAGTCAATCACACATAATAATTGCCCACAAAAACCCCTTTGACCTTAAGGGTTTTGTAGCACCTAAAAAAACAGATACCAAATACCAAAGTAGAGGTGGGAGTCGGGTCGTGCCGTACCGGCACGAGACGGGCATGACGGGCCGCGGGCCACGGCAGCATGACACGACGAACTCCTCAGGCCATGCCGTGCCGCACGGACAGCCGTCAGAGAGGCCCAGCATGGCACGAGGGCACGCAGGGCCTCCGTTGGGCCGTGTTGGCAAGGGCACGGCACACACCGACTGTAGCCGGCGATGGGAGGATTGATGCGGCATGGCGATTTCTTCTTCCTGAAATCAAGCGACGCCCCCATTCGCGGCCGTCGCCCCTACACGCCGTTTCCACTGCCCTGGTGAGATTCTCACCGTCCCTTCCGCGTCACATGGTGTTCCACGACGCTACAAGCGTTTCCCCTTAACCAATTTGGTACTTTCACCACCGGAGCACCGTGTCACCGCTGTCTTCCCCACACGTGGCCGAAACCATCACCGCCGTCGCCATCCTCTCCCCACTGAGCCATTCTTCAATCCCTCTCTCCTAGATCTTCGCCTCACCTCCCTCTTCCTTCCCCTACCACCCACTCCCGCTCTCCCTCCCCATGGCTCCGCCCCCACAGCGAGCCACCCATGTGGCCTTAGGTTCCCGCCGCCAGCCCACCACGGCTCCTCCCCGTCACCACCATCCACTCTGGTGAGTCCTACACACCTCCTAGATGCCGTGCTCCCCTACTTTCCTCCCTCTCCGTCCCTAGTGAAGGGATACAGGTAGGCTATACTAGCTAGCAATTCAAAAATTCTACCACGTAAACCAGGATAGATCGTTACCACTAAACACGCAGTGCAGCGGAAGAAGAGTTGGAGCAGTCTGATCCAACGTAGAGCGCATCGACGAAGTGGTCGTAGTCGATCGTCCACTTCTAGCAACTAATCGCGTTTCTTGTGAAGATCGTGGATCGTCCTCGTTCAGCACAGTAGCAATCGCAGCAACGTCTCTATGATATCTACACGTCCAGGGATAGAACAACGTACGCCGGTGTGTTAGCACCAACTTGCACGGTTGGGCTCTCAAGAAGATGGCAGCTAGGGTTTTGGTGGAGCAACTCACGTCCCCTGTCTCTCTACCTGTCCAATAGCCTCATAGATCCCCTTATACAAAGCCCATGACAGATCCTATCTGAACACATTTGTTCCAACCCGTTAAGTGTGTGACCCTGTAGGTTCATGGGTAATCGGTTGTGACTCGAAAATTATTTTCCGACCACGAGTCGTTAGTGGTTCCTAGTAGAACATAACGATTCCCGAATACACATAAATTATCAAAATTTTAATTCTACCAGCATGGATTTGTAGGAATATTGTCTATTTGTCATGTTTTCTATGAGCTATACTGTTGTGAGGACCCCGGTTTATTAGGCTTGTAATACTTAGTCATCCATTGACCCTAGCATCACAAACATAATAATCCGTGTCTTCGAGATATGTATACTTCCCAGAAAGCAGTATACACACCCCTTTACAAAATCATGCATCAATTCCATTCAAGACATAGAACCAAGCACGAACTAGATTAAAAGACATACATAATATAGAGTTATTACAAAAGGGGTCGACCGGCCAATTACAACAATAAAAGTAACACAGCGGAAGCAACATGCCATAAGATGGCGATAAACAAAAGAGAGCCACAAGGTTTGCCTTTAGCCCACAAGGCAACCAACCAAGACGCCTAGCTCGATTCCCAACCGCAGCACATCTCACAGAAGTAACGCCCTTTGGGCCCTACCTCCTCTGCAAACAAGGTTATTAAGCAAAGCAAATGAGTACAAATAATGTACTCGCAAGACTGACGTGTAGTATAACAGAACTATAGTTTAACTATATGCACGCTTTATTTAGTGGATGAGGCTTTGGACTTATTTTAGCATAAAGCAAGTTTTCCTTGGCAATATTTAAATAATTTCCAAAGCAGATTTGCAATTCATTTTCAATTTGCAAGAACACGAGACAAGTACAATATAACCATAGAAAGACAACAACAATCCTGGAAGTGACTAACCCAATAGCCACCACAACAATAGCATGAACATCCATTCATACCAACCCATCAAGTTTTAGTTAAATGTTGTAGTCTAGTTCTTGCACGACCTTACCAAGCATGTCCATAACCTAGGACGAGGCTATTCGAATAGATTTAACCCTGCAGGGGTGTACCAATGTACCCACACGTCAGACCGCCTTTTCGCCACATGATTAGCACACTTCCTTTGGTATGCCAGCACGACTAAGTCCTACGAGGTATTTCCAATGAATGATGCTAGTTAAGAGTCGCGATAACCCAAAAGGTAGGAGACACCGGCCCAGTCGCAGCAACTGCGGATGCTCTTTCCCTTATAAAACAGTTTTACTCACCTGCGACCCCCAACTAATACCTCCCAAAGTACTTAGCCAAGAGGGGTTCCTAATACCCTCGTGTGGTTAGCACGCATAAGCGCTTGGCTTAGTGACACAAGTAACTCGGTCCTTGGGGACCTAGGCACTATTCCGTTCACACCCAACAAATCACACTAACATCCATTGTGCCCAAGTCAATGACAGTCTTACTTTTATTTTTGTTTTATTTGTTTACAAAGTAACAAAGCACAGAGGGACATAATGGAATAATAATTTTAGTGTGATCTAGGTCATCGACATAATGTCGACAACCGCCCATTTCTACCGTTATCTAAGCATTGCTAAGCATATCGAAACGTGATCTACTAAGTGATGAGAGCTCATCCAACGAACCCTACATCACAGCAAGTAATCCTAGGCTTAGTAGTACAGAAAGGACATTTACCTACAGATTATGCACCGATAGGATCACTAGCGATATTTCAACACAAAGTAGCAATGCATACATATAAATAAAACAATATATTAGACTTTAAAGTAATGGGACAATATGGATATGATCAAACTACTTGCCTTGCTGGTTTTGCTCAATTTTTTGCTGAGGATCACTCACGGGATCAACACACTCGTCAACACCTAATCGAAAAGGCGAAAAGAATCGATAAGAACGACGAAAACAACAAAGACAGCACAGCAAACAAATTCCAAATTCTCTGAAATTTCTACAGCAGCAAGAGGATAATTTTTAGGGAATTTATCAATAAGAACCAATTGATTTGGATTCTCAATGCAAAAGTTATGAGCAAAACAAATCTGCTCAGCCCTAAAAATACCAAACTGCTACTATTCACAATTTAATTATTTGGCAACATTTTCTAGAGAGGTGGTGTTACTGAGATTTTTATTGTAAAACCAGCACCTCATGAGATGAATAACACAATTGAGTTCACCTCATTTGGGGCTATTATGCATGTTCTATAATTTTTCAAAGACAAGAACTTGAACAAAATTAAAATGCATAAGTAATCTTTTTGGGAACCATAACTTGATCAAAACTAATTTTACAGTAAAGTTCATTAGTAGAGGAAACCAACAAAGTTGGATTCACTCAAAAATAAGTTACAGAGAACAAGTTATGCATTTTTCAAGTTAGATGGATTTTTAATATAGCAATTAAGGCCTACACATGTTTACATCTATTTCTAGATTTTTCTGCAGCTATAACAAGATTAAAACCATTTTTACTTTAAAGTTTAGGTAATAACAGAATTAAGAAAATTTATTTCAACTAAAAAGGAGTTAAAATGATTTTGTTATGCATTTTTGATTTACTGAAATTTTAATATATTTAATAAAGTTGAAAGGGTTTTAAATGCATTTACAGATTTTTCTCGAGCCATAACAATCTTGAAACTATTTTTAGATTAAACTTTAGTTCATAACAGAATTATTAAAAGTGGAAACAACTGAAAATGAAATATTATGAAAAAGTTATACCTTTTCAAAGTTTATTGCAATTTCGGTTGTGAAATAAATCTCTCGGGATTAAATAAATCTTTACCGAAAAGGAAAAGGCGTGGCGCAACCTAGGCCGTTGATCTCACATCCTACGGCCCACGCGCGGTGCGCACAGTGCACAGTTCACGGTCCGATCGGCCCAATGCACTGGAGCCGTCAGATCTTGATCCCACGGCCCACAGAGGTGGTCCGAATGGCGCAACGATTCCCCGCCGTCAGATCTGGATCCCACGGCCATCAGAGTGGTCGACGGCGGCGAACGATCGGGCCGTTCGTTCTAGGACAAAAGGTGAGATTGGCGGGACTTGAGTGGTCGAACGGCCCAATGGATGTGGGCGTCGATCCGAGATCAGCGGTTGAGAACGAATTAAGCGTTAGCGATTAGAACGAGGAAAAGCGGCAATTTGGGGCCCACATGGCAGTGACGCTGAGTCACGCGCGAAGGGTTTTATCGCACGCACATAGTGCTGCGGTCCCACATGTCAGTGACAGCAGCCAGGGGGAGTTAAGTGTGTACAAGGGGTTTTATTTAAATCACGGGCCCACATGTAAGCGACCCATTAGCCACGGCTTAAGACAGGTTTATTGCTAATCACAGATTAGACCTTAATGACTGTCATTAACGTGCCTAACCGGCGACAACGCCCTGATTACGTCCGGCAAAAATCCCGACGAGGTTCAACGGCTAATCGCCGGCGATTTACGCCACCCCAGAGCAAACCGAGGGCACCTACAAGTGCACAATAACGATGCGCTCCTACCGGTACCACCCACATCTTCGGTGAGGGCCCGGAGCGGCGGTGCGACGGCGAGGTGCGGCGGCGCAACGCACGGGAACAAAGGCAAAGAAGGAAAGCTCTGCGACAACGTCATTCAGCGGGTACTCGAGCTACTAGAAGCTATAAGGGACCAACCTGAGTGACGCGGAGGAACTGAGGACACTTGAACAGCTTTGGCGACGAAGCTCCGCGGTGGCAACAATGGCGGCAACGTGGCGAAGCTGCCCTGAGCTAAAAGAAGGAGTCCGCGTCATCAAAATGGGTTCCTTACCTCCCACTGATGCTACTAGAGAGAGGAATTGGAGGGAGGAGGACTCACCGGCGCCGGAGATGAAAAGGGAGCTTTGCGGCCGAAAATGGGGATTTTCCGAATTAGACTTCTCCTGAAAAGATAATCCCAAATTAAGTGAGGGGATTTACTTCAGAAGGGTAGAGGGTGACTTCAGAGCGAAAATAAGGAGAGGAGAACCACAGGAGTACCGCCTTCACCGTGAGCTTGAAGCTCGGCAATGGCGGCCGAAGCGATTTTGGCGACTTGAGCTCTAACCAGTGGGGTGGGTGCTAGCTAGGGCTCACTGGTGCGTAAAGAAAGCCAAGGGAGGAAACTAGGGAGCTTAAGTAGCGGGGATGGCAGAGAGCAACGGCACGGGAGCCTCGGATGCTTTGACTGCCATGGGAGCACCGAGAGCGACGGGAGTAGGTAGCGCGAGGACTTCCGGGGGCGGTGCACGACGAGCAATAAATCTTGCTGCGATGACCGTTGAGCTGCACCAAGGTGACCGACGCTGCGCCCACTCCATTGCTCTGCCATGGTCTTTGGCGTCTTGTGGAAGGAGGAGGATGACGACGCGGCAGCCGTCCGATCTGCATCGCGTGGCTGAGGCGAGATCGAGAGGGGCCCAGGGTTGCGCAACGTGGGCCGTGCGATGCCGATCCAATGGCCCACGGTACGCGCGCCAAAGTGAGCCCCACGGTGCGTTTAGTTGACTGGGCCGAGTCACTTGGCTCGAGCCCAAGTCTGACTCGGACCCAACAAACAGTGACCCCAATTGGGTTTTTAAAATAAACAGCTGACTTTGAAGAATTGTTTGAGGTAGCAAATCAGCTCCAAAAATTATGAAATTTTTACAGGAGCTTGCTAACTCAAAAAGGAACCTTACATAAAATTGCCAGAGATTTTTATAACTTGCATTTGTCTCTAGAAATTCCATAAGGTGATTTCAAATGTTTGACCAAGGTTTGACTTGCCTCTAAAAATATTCAAATGAAATCTAGAAATTATGAGAAAATTCAGAGGGGTCAAAAGTCACCCCAAGAACTTAGGAAAATTATTTACAAGGGTTTGGCACAAGATTTGACCAAGGAGGTTTTTGATTGGAGTCAATTGGAGACTTTGATTTTTGAGTTTCCATTTTCCATAATTCCCTTGCAAGAATTACAGATTTGGTCAAGTACTTCCAAATGAAGAAAAAGTTTTAATTTCTACTCATTTTCTTACATTTGAAACACAAATCTAAAATTGGGATGTTACAACTGTCACGCTTCGGGTAAGCAACCCCTGGGACCCAAGATCAGCAGCTAGTCCGCATAGTATCAACAGCGATGTGATCACAGCCATACAACAAACTATAGATGAAGAAGACAAATTAACATTAATAATAGCAAAAGACCTTATGGTCGAGGTTGTTACAGAGCCGCCCCACAGGGCTACAACACAGCAGAACACAAAACACACGCGGAAACCGCCCGACATGCTCACAGACAATCGAGTGGAGGACGTCCCCTAGCACGAGAGGTCTTCGAAGAGGTCAGAGGTCCCTGGGTGGTCTTCAGCTGCTGATCAATCAGAGGGCACAAAGTCGTGAGTACTTTTGAATGTACTCAGCAAGCCGTAGGGAAATATATGCAAATAGTATTCATGCAAGGCTTGACAAGGAGGTCTTTATGGTTACTTTGCAGAAAGCAATATTGACTGAAAATACAATAAGTAGATTGCAAAGCATAAGTTGAAAGATTAATGCATAAGTAATCAAGTTTCTTTGAAAAGACTCGTGAACACCCTATCCACACCCAGACCACTCATGACCGCCCTGGTCACTGCCCAGACCACTCGAAACTAACCAAGACCAATAAGTTTTGAGAAAGTCTACCCCTTGCGTGAAATCACTAAGCATGTCCATAACCGAGGACACGGCTATTCGAATAGTTTTACACTCTGCAGAGGTTGCACAACTTTACCCACAAGATATGAATTCTCTAGTTTGTTTGGCATTCGTCGATGCCCCTGCTCACTACCTTATGTAAGCAGGCTAGAGCACGTGACAAGACCTTTACA
This sequence comes from Phyllostachys edulis, assembly GCA_036346405.1. Taxonomy (NCBI): domain Eukaryota; kingdom Viridiplantae; phylum Streptophyta; class Magnoliopsida; order Poales; family Poaceae; genus Phyllostachys; species Phyllostachys edulis. Next base: position 40,474,451 of record CM070566.1, read on the forward strand.
AGGTTCTGTTGTGACCCGGTTCTGCTCGCTAAGGATTCGCCGTACTGGCCCCCTCTTGCGCCATTTCCAACCCCAAACAGAACCAACTCAAAGCATTGCTAATTAGTTGGCTAGGACCACCCCACAATGGACTTGTGGTTGCACAGTATGGCCCGGATCAATGGCTTACAATGTTAAGTCTTTAGTGGTTGCTCATGCGATACCTCCTCATCCCAGTGTGCTTTTAGCACCCCCTTTACTGCACGATCACACGCCCGAGAGAAAACATTTTGGGTTCAACTCGGCCAATGACCACCCTGGTCATGGCACCACAAGTTTTATTAACGGCAACACATGCTAGGGTAACGCATGCCAAGACAACACATGCCAAGGCAACACGTACCATAATTCCATAATCTCTTAGTCAAATTTAATCATCATTGAAACAAGTGATCGAGAGACACACTACTACAAAATAGGCTATAGTAGACGCCCCATCACAGACGGTTCCTTTGGAATCATCTGTGTTGGGCATTGCCGGACCTGCGGGTGGCGCGGGAAGCCTATCACAGACGGTATTTTTAGAAATGCGTGATGATCATCTATCACGAGCGGTTTGTAAATAGAACCGTCATGAATTATCCTGACGGTTCTATTCACAAACCGTGCAGTGATAATCTACCAATCACGAGCGGTTCTATTCAAGAACAAATGCGTATAATATCCTGAGCGGTTCTAAATAAGGACCCGTGCGTGATTGAAGATATCACGAGCGGTTTGTAAATAGAACTATGCGTGATAATTCTGAGCAGTTCTATTTACAAACCGCTCTGTGATAGATGATATCACTGAGCGGTTTTTATTAAGAACCGCGTGATATACTATCGCGTATAAATTGAAGCGCGACACATCCCTCTCGCCGCTTTGCCGCCTGTATCCTTTGCCGCCTTGCATTGTGCCTCTGCCACTCCCTCTGCGCCTTGCGTTTGGATAATAATCAACGGCCCCCTGGCTCTTTGGGCTCACTTAGATCTGCTAGCTAGCTTCTCCTCCCAGTGCGAGGCCACTTCCTGCCCTAGCTCCTCCAACTGCGGCTCCTCCCTAATTAAGCAGAGATGTAATATCTTGATTATCCTTTTTCCACTCTATTGATTAGTGAATTTCCTGATTTTGCTACTCTGTACATAGACCCTAATGTTTTGTTTTCTTTGTTGTATTCCTTAATCGGAAGCATAGGGTTTAGGTTTCAATTAATACTACTTGATGAGAAAAGGCAAAACGTACGTACATTTAGCTCTCAATTTGATGGACCCTAATTCTAGAAAATGAAAAGCAAAACATGTAGCCTTTAATTAATCTGGTGTAATTTCTTTGTGCAACGATGAGACAAAACGAGTAAGTACGTGCAAAGAAGTGAAAGTCTTAATCAAAACTAATTTCATGAGTAGTTTTCTTGAACAGATTAAAAAGAAGAATTTATGACACACCAAGATAAGTCACATGTGCAATGATCTATTTTATATTTCCTCCATTTATATCCATGAAGAAAGCGTCATCACGCAGTGGTTTATTGTTTCAATTATATGAAAGCGGATACCAGCGCAATCGCAGCGGACCAACTGCTAGTTATTAGGATCTTCCTCTTGTCTTTTGTCTCGTATCTAATCAACAATCATGCGGATAATCAATAATTATCCGTTCGCTTGACTTAGAGAGAGAAGGTTGGACCCTTGCCCTAAGCGCCTCCAACACCGCCGCCTCCTCCCCATTCGCCACCTTAGAGAGGAGAAGGAAAGGAGAGGAATCGTATTTTCTTTGTGAGCTCAGAGGGTAACGATCTATAACCCTTTATGTTTGCTATAAATTAATCGCTAATCAATTTTGACACTAATTTGTTACATGCGTAGTGTAGATGGATCAAGCTGGATGTCTGATGTGAACCGTGTGAGTCAAGAGTACATTAATGGCGTGGTTGCTTTTAGAAGAGCGGTGGCGAGGATATGTTGAAGAAGGAGATAAATTTTATGTCTTGTCCATGCATTGATTGCGTGTAATCTGAAAATGTTTAACAACGTGGCGCAAATAGAAGCGCACTTGATTGAAGGGTTTCACAAAAGGGTATACATGTTGGACGATCCACGGTGAAGAGCGATTATTACACATGAAGTTAGTAATGATGGCATCGCCGAGGAAGTCAACGATATGCGGATGTGGGTATCTTGCTTTTGATGAGGATATGTCACACGATGACAATCTGGATCGGATGATCTGCGATCTGAAGAACTACTGATGAGAGAGAGTTTTGTAAATTCGAGGGCTTAAGGGAGGACTCGGTGAGACCTTTGTTCCTGGTTGCAAGCGGAATATACAAGGTTGTCAACCGTGCTTAAACTCTGAAATTGAAGGCAAGCAATGGTTGGTCAATAAGAGTTTCACGGCGTTGTTAGGTCTCCTAGCGGACATCCTTCCGGAGAAGCGTGTTGCCCAAAGACCACCTATCAAGCAAAGAAGGTTATTTGTCCATTGGGAATGGAAGTAGAAAGAATACATGCATGTCCGAGCGATTGTATCCTCTCAGTAAAGTATATGCAGACATGCATGTATGTCCGTGTGCAAAGCATCCGATACAAGCGTCGAATCTTGCTAAGGTGAAGCAAGGACCTCTGCTAAGATGTTGTGGTATCTGCACTGTGATCCCACGTTTGAAGCGTTTATTGCAAACCCAAAGGGCTTAAGATTGCTGCGTTGGCACTCGAGGAGCGTAAGAGAGATAGAAAGCTAAGACACCTGCTGATTCTACCCGTGGAGAAACTTCGATCGGAGCTTCCAAGAGTTGATCTGAAGCGAGGAACATAAAGTTAGGGTTGAGTACAGATGGAATGAATCCTTTCGGTAACATGAGCAAAATGACATAGCACTGGCCCGTGAATCTATGTATGTACAACCTTCCTCCTTGGCGTGTATGAAGCGGAAGTACATTTTGATGTCACTACTTATCCAAGGGCGAAGCAACACAGGAATGATATTGATGTGTACCTAGCACCATTCTTTGGAAGATCTTGTGACAACTGTGGAGCGAAGCGAAGTGCAGGTATGGGATGCGTACAAGCGAGAGAACTTCACTTTACGCACCATGTTGTTACGCACCATCAATGATTTTCACGCCCTTGGTAACTCGCTAAGACCCGATACAAAAGGAGCCAAAGCTTTGTCGCCTTTGCTTAGATGCTCTGAGAGTGTATGGTGAACAACTCACGCAAAAGCGTGTATATCGTCCTTTGTAGGTTCCTTCGAGAGTCACCCATACCGCAAGATGAAAAAACAATTCGACGGAAATAAGGAGAACGATTGGCTCAAGGGCTTTTAGAGGAAAGAGGTCTATGATATGGTTAAGGATATCGATGTTGTGCTTGGGAAGGGACGTAAATTAAGAACCCGTGAGAAGAACATCTGGAAGAAGCGGTCAATTTTTTGGGACTTGCCTTATTGGGAGCACTTAGAAGTTCGACACTACATCGACGTCATGCACGTAGAGAAGAATGTATGTGATAGCTTGATTGGTCTCTTGCTGAACATTAGTGGCAAAACAAAGGATGGTGTTAACGCACGGCGTGACTTGGTTGATATGAACATAAGGACTGAGTTAGCACCGGTAGAGACCGATACAAGACGAACGTACCTTCCCCCAGCTTGCTACACTCTATCCAAGGCCGAGAGAAATGAACTGTGCCAGAGCTTGCATGGAGTGAAAGTCCCATCTGGTTACTCCGCTAACATTAAGAACCTTGTTTCTATGCAAGATTTGAAATTAATTGGTATGAAGTCTCATGATTGTCATGTGCTGATGACACAAATGCTTCATGTTGCAATTAGAAGTATCTTGCCGGACAAGGTCCGAGTGGCAATGTTGAGGCTGTGTTATTTTTTCAACTCAATTGCTCAGAAGATCATTGATCCCCAAGGACTAGATGCTCTGCAGGCCGAGGTGGTGACCACTCTATGTCATCTTGAGATGTATTTCCCTCCGTCATTTTTCGATATCATGGTCCATCTCATTGTTCACCTTGTGAGAGAGATAAAGATATCTGACCTGTGTTCTTCGTCATATGTACCCGTTCGAGAGGTACATGGGAATTCTCAAGTCCTACGTCGGAATCGATCTCGTAGAGGGCAACATCATCGAAGGTTATGCAACCGAAGAGGTCATTGAGTTCTGCGTCAACTACATGGCTCGAGTGGAACCGATGGGTGTGCTTCTATCTCGCCATGAGGGGAGATCGATGGTATCGGGACCATCGGAAGTAAATCAATAACTCGATCTGGATACGTCACGCTCAAGCCCATTTCATGGTCTTGCAACACATGACTCAAGTGTCCCGTGATATCGACGAGCACAAAGACATGGTGCATATGCAAGAATCGAGACCGGTCGGAGGTTTGGATCACGAGAGAGCACAACCGTCGATTCAACGAATGGTTAAAGGTGCGAATCATCGGGAGGTCATCAAGTGATGATACGCTACTATGGTTGTACGAGGGCCACAATTTACAATTGTCACATAGCAAGGATATCGACATCAATGGGTACACATTTTATCTGGCTGACTCGGGATAGGAAGAGCCTGATCCGAAGCAGCGGTGTCCGCATAGATGCATTCAAGATCGATGGGATGAGGAGCTCCTACTATGGGCAAATAGGCGAGATATGGGAGCTCGACTACGTGCTTTTCAAGATCCCCTATTTGGTGCCGTTGGGTCCATCTCCCGGTGAAGGTCGACAAATGCGGTGTCACTACCGTGGACCTCGAACGTGTCGGATATAAAGACGAACCATTCGTACTGGCTAACCAAGTTGTTCAAGTCTTCTATGTAATCGACCCGGCAAATAAAGTGCCACGTAGTTCTTCATGGAAAAAGGAGGATTGTCGGAGTTGAGAATGTAGTGGACGAGGAAGAATACAATCAATTTGACGAGTTGCCTCCTTTCGGAAATGGCATTAGGCTCGAGGAAGAACCCAGTGAGGAAGCTAGCTATATGCGCGTCGATCATCATGAAGGCCTATATCTTAATTAAGAATTTACTCCAATGTAATTAATTTATTCCATAACATCATGTGTTATGGACTTGTAATCTCACATATATTTTGATGTCAACGTGAAATTGTCATGTGTTGATGTGTTATGGACTTGTCATATTTGATATTGATGTCAATGTGGACGTACATTGTAATGTGGAGTATCAAAATTGGTTTCACTTGATTTGGAGTTGAGTTGAATTAGATATGAAATTTTGAAGTCAAATGTGTTATGAACTTGTTATGGACTTGTCATATTTGATATTAATGTCAATGTGTGGACGTACATTGTAATGTGAAGTATCAAAATTGGTTTCACTTGATTTGGAGTTGAGTTGAATTAGATATGAAATTTTGAAGTCAAATGTGTTATGAACTTGTCATCATACTTGTCACCGAGGTTAGAATTCATATGGACTTGTCATAATTGTCATCATACTTGTCTCAGCGGAGTTCACTATGTTTTGTCGGGATATTTATGTCTCACCGAGTTTGATATGTTTTGTCAGGATATCATAAATTGGCATCGGGTTTTAGGCTATCACGCACGGTTTTATTATACAACCGCTCGTAGTAATATCACGAGCGGTTCTCCTTACGAACCGCTCTGTGATACACTTTTTATAAGGCGAAACGCTAGGGTTTCTCTCTCACTTCTCACTTCCTCTCGCGCCCTTACGCTCTCGCGCTCGTTCGCCTCCTCTAGGGTTTAGGGCTCGCCACGCGCCGACACGACCTCGGGCCGTCGCCTCGACATTGGTGCCCCGACCTCTGTCTTGCCCTGCGACCTCGGCGCCTCGACCTCGGCGCCGACCTCGGTGCCGCCCTCGACCTCGGCGCCCGTTCACCTCCCAGTCAGAAGGCGTCGCCCGCCGCCGACCTCGGTGCCGCCACCCCGACATTGGCGCCTCCGACCTCGACGCAGCGCCGTCCTCCTCCCGTGTCGGCCTCCTCCTCTCTGACCGGCCTTCTCCCTCTGACCAGAAGCCTTCTCCCCATGTCCTCCTCCCGTGTCGACCTCCTCCCCAGCCTCCTCCTCCCAAGATCGGCCTCCTCCCAGACTGGCCTCCTCCTGCACCGTGAGTTCTTGTGCGGCATCCTCTCTGTGAGTATTGCTCCTCTGTGGCGATTCGGTTGATCTTTGCATATATATATATATATATATATATATATATATATATATATATATATATATATATATATATATATATATATATATATATATATATATATATATATATATATATATTTTTGCGATGCTAGTTGCAAATTGATCGATGGGCTTTGTTGACATGCTCTGTGATGAACTACATCTTATCTTGAGATTGAATGTGATAGTTAGTTCATACTTGAGCTCTATTGTATTACTTACTCTTGTCAATATGTTGTCTTGTTAATTGGTTACTTTCGGTTGAGCTCATAGTTCTATTGCAAATTGATCAATTGCATTGACTAGTTTGTGATTCTTCTAGTAGTCTGTATGAGCTCATTCAACTTTTCATTTGCCATCTTGATCTCTATAGTCAACCTCTGTTTGACTAGAAGTTTAATCTGTTTTTAGATTAGCAGTTGAGATCATTTGTGAGTTAAGCAAAGTATTGTTTAGAGCTCATAGTTTGAATTTATATTATCATATTCATTTCATGAAGAGTATAGACAATAGGATTGAGATGGCAAAGACTTGTTCTTTAGCTACTCTCCTTCTGAGAGCACATAATATCATCAATTAATATGTTGGAATAGTGTTTGTGCACCGTGAGTTCTTGTGCGGCATCCTCTCTGTGAGTATTGCTCTCTCCGATCGGGCGATTCGGTTGATATATATATATATATATATATATATATATATATATATATATATATATATATATATATATATATATATATATATATATATATATATATATATATTTGCTAGTTGATACCTTGATCTCGTATTAGTTCGATTTACGAGTCTAATCTTGAAGATATTGCAAATTGATTAGTGGGCTTTGTTGACATGCTCTGTGATGAACTCTGCATCTTATCTTGAGATTGAATGTGATAGTTAGTTCATACTTGAGCTCTATTGTATTACTTGCTCCGTCAATATGTTGTATCGTTAATTGGTTACTTTCGGTTGAGCTCATAGTTCTATTGCAAATTGATCAATTGCATTGACTAGTTTGTGATTCTTCTAGTAGTCTGTATGAGCTCATTCAACTTTTCATTTGCCATCTTGATCTCTATAGTCAACCTCTGCTTGACTAGAAGTTTAATCTGTTTTAATTAGCAGTTGAGATCATTTGACGTTAAGCAAAGTATTGTTTAGAGCTCATAGTTTGAATTTATATTATCATATTCATTTCATGAAGAGTATAGACAATAGGATTGAGATGGCAAAGACTTGTTCTTTAGCTACTCTCTTACGAGAGCACATAATATCATCAATCAATATGTTGGAATAAGTAATCGTACCTTCGTTAATCTCTAGACCTTTTATTGGTGAGAGTTTAATCGAGCGATTCTTATTAAGAACCATCTGTGAATCCTTCGCATTTCCTTAGAGAATTTGGTGGATTAAGGAGTGTTAAATTCTTTAGGAATTATGCTTTAATGCTAATTAATTTTGTTGGGATTAATTCTGAAATTTTTCTAAAATCGCATTTTTACAACAATCCAAAAAGAAAGTTTTACTTGATTCTATTTTGTTTCTATGTTGGGATTAAACCTTTGCTTAGCATTTCCTTCGTCGATCATTTTACTCCACGGCATGAAGCAGATGGTACACTCCAGTGTGTCGGGCTCGATGAAGTAGGCTCGGGCAAAGATAGGCTCGGGCAAAAGATTTGTATCACTAGTTTCTATCTATACAAAGATCACAAGAGAAGCTGGTGGATTAAGGAGTGTTAGGAGTGTTAGAATAGAAGCTCGTGGATTAAGGAGTGTTAGGAATGTTAGTAGTGCAGATGAGCTCATTCAACTTTTCATTTGCCATCTTGATCTCTATAGTCAACCTCTGTACTTCTTCCTGAGATTAATTGTTTCATATTTATGCTGGAATGTTAGTAGTCAGTATGAGCTCATTCAACTTTTCATTTGCCATCTTGATCTCTATAGTCAACCTTTGTACTTCTTCCTGAGAGCAAGTAAGCGAGATGGCAGAGGCACCGTCTTTGCTCACCCACATCGACGCCGCAGATGGAAGAGGCGCCGACGAGGCCGCCAACAAACCCCGCAGATGGAAGAGGCGCCGACGAGGCCGCCAACACCGACCCGTGGATGGAAGAGGTGCCGACGAGGCCGCCGTCACCATCGACGATAATGACACGTAAGCGAGATGGCAGAGGACAATCGAAAATGCCTACGGGCCGGCTGGTCATCATGGAGGTCAGTGACTTTGGGGTCCCTCTCGAGTCCCAAGAGATCGTGGCGTAGATTCCGGACCATCTGCGGGATACTTGGAAGGAACGGGTCCTCATCACCACACCAAGGTAGAAGGACTGACGAAAGAAGCGAAGGCGCTACGTGGGATGTAACTTTCAGAGAAGTTCACTATTCCGTAGCACATGTGGCACGCAGCGGCGACAGACGGCGATGCTCACGATGGGTAAATCGTGGAGGACCTTCAAGAGCATTCTTGTCACGGCACGTGAACACGGGTCGACGCCTTCGTGCAAGATAGATTCTTGACGCGGGAAGCATGGGACACCTTTGTGGCTATGAAAACGTCGGCGAATTTAAGGAGCAAAGTCGGCGCAAAAAGCTCTCAGACACGAAACACTCACCAAGACAGACTCGACACCGTAGGTGCACGGTAAATCGAGGAATGGGCGGAGAAGGAGAACCTGTTTTCGATGTCACGGACCCGCGTTCCCTAATTTGGTTAAGCGAGGGCACAAGTCTCGTCTTGGGAAGCATCTCCTTCACAAACCCAGACTGTGAAGTGTCCCAACGTGTGGTAAATATATCGAACTACTAAGTTGTTAATAAGTCCATAACTTCATAGTGCCTATAATAACGTGATGACCTCTTGCGGTGTGACTTGATCGCCCAAGCTTCCCAAGGCTCCTTCCATGCGAGCGGGAGAAGGATATACTATCTCGGCCTTGGGAAATAAGGAGCACCAGTCGCACGCGAGGCCTTGGGGTTAACGTACCTTGGAGTCATGGATTCGCGACGATCATCGCACGATAGGACTAGGAAGAGATCCAAGGTCGAGCACGACAACCGGTTAGTGCAGATGATTACTAACCAATTTCAAGTAGAGATGGCAAGATTGCGAGTCAAATGGATATACTCATGAGCAGTGATCGCAAGCCGCCCGCTAATTTGGGAGAGATCCTCCTCGACGTCGGAGTAGCGTCGCGTCAACAAGATAATTAGTGAACATGACGACGTCCGATTACTGATAGACAACATCAAGGTAACGTACATCTATGGAATGCACCAAAGATAGACCCTAAGGACGCCCTAAGGACGCCTTAGCTAATTGTGTATCGTTTTGTAGGAGCCGACGCCCTGTAAGCTCCAAGTGAGGATGGATGGGTCCCTTTGTATTGAGGCTGCGCAGGGGATGGTGTACCCATACGAGGAAGGGGAAGTGAAGACGGTGCCCGGTGGTGCATGGTTACACCAAGGTCCAAGTGGATATGGTACATGTCAATTTCGAGCCATCCATTGGACATTTGCCCGAACGAAGAGATCACAACACTAGGGGATGCCGTCCTCTCTTTTATCCAAATGGCCCAAGAAGAACATCGCTCGACCCAAAGAAGGCTTGCGATCCGACACGACCATTCCTCTCCAACGGACCCTCGATGACTCCACCTCATGTTTCGCCTCAAAGGCCACCTCTTCGATTCCCGTGGAGAAGACGCCAAGGAACAACAAAAGCGTGCCGACGTGTCGGTTCGAAGTCGTCTCACAAAAAGACGCGCAATCGCTAAGGCCAAATCAAAATCAACGAACGTTAAGGCGCCTCCCAAGTCCGGAAGTCCAGAAGTCCGGAAGTCCGCGATACGGGAAGTCCGCGATACCCGGGAAATACATCATCGGAAAACCGTTGTGCTCCGGCGCAGTATTAATGCACGCTAGATATGCTTGTCAGGCTTTGCATGCCTAGTACTTGGACAAGACCCAAAAGAAGGGGTGCGATACTGGAATCACCGTCAGATACGAGGACAAGCATTTCTTCAATAGGACGAGGTACTTCGTCATGGGCTTCAATGATTTATTTGAACTATTCAACCTCGTTGGCCTCGACGTCTCGCTTCTACGATGTTGGATACTGTAAGTGCGTACAATCAAGTTCTACATTCATCTAATACCGATAAATATCACAACTCATTGCTTATGTATAGATACATCTTTGCAAAATGTCCGGAATGGAAAGAACCGTGGGTTTCCTCGACCCACACGTGGTATCGTTGCAAACCATCCAAGAAGACTCGTTCTTCGTTCGAGAAATACATAACAAGGTCATTGCTTCTACAGAGGAACATGAAGTACATAGTGGTGCCCTACAACGTGGGTAAGTGTCACTACTTGCTATACAAATTTCATTTGTACTTTATACGCAGCACGAACTTAGGTTTAATGACTATAGCGACATACATGAGTAGGTACCATTGGATCCTTTTAGTTATTATACCCAAGAGGAACCATGTGATATACCTTGATTCCCTAAACCGTAACAAGCACGACTTCAGCACTCTAAGAGGAATACTCGAGAGGTATGCTCATTTCCTCCTTACATAACTCTATTATAGTCTTCATTCGTTTGAAATGGCCGAGGATAACTTTTTGAATCATGTAGGTCGTTCATCAATTATGTTGCCAACAAAGGAATATCTACGATGGAAAGAGCGCCTAACTAACACACAGGATGGATTTTCTATACGCGCTACAACACAATAATCCTATATCATACTTCATAATAACACGTCTCGAACCGACTATACCTATATATGTAATTCTATTTTTGCGGTCGCTTGAGAAAAAGATGATGAGTTATGTGCAATCTATATGCGCTATCATATGCGACTAATCCTTCTGACTAGGAAGAAGGATCACGAGGTTTGTCAATCTCGAAATAATTATTTCTTAATTATAAATTTAAATATATATATCTTACCACTTTACTCTTGCTAGCTTATGGGCCTTGAATTTACAATGTGATGGACTCGTTGCGGAAGAGATCAAGGACATTCGAGGAAGCTCTACACCTTTATCAACTCGAAATCATTAACGACAACGGAGAGTTTCACTCGTCGCCAACCCGAGCATCACCCCACTAAAACCTCTCAACGCAAAACAATTGTATCTAGTTGTAACTATAGCGACAATACTTGAACAAATGCGATCTTTTGTAATATATTTTGAGTAATTATCACTTTGAGTTGTCATGGTCGCTTGAATCTGCTTTTTGTGAATGCTTGAATCATTTCGTGAATGCTTGTTTTCAGAGGGCATGGCTAGCAATTCACGAGGCTAGCCAGAAAACAAAGAAATTGTGGGCGGGTATGAGCTATCACGAGCGGTTTTTGTAAAAAAATGCGTGAAGGCAGTAATATCCTGAGCGGTTTCGATTGGCAAATGCTCGTGATAGGAGAATATCATGAGCGGTTCTACACAAAAGCATGCGTGATATTCACAAATCACAAGCGGTTTTGATTTAGAACCGTGCGTGATATTCTCCTATCACGAGCATTTTTTATTTAGAACCGTCAGTGATATTCTTAGATCCTGAGCGGTTTTCGGTTGAAACCGCTGCGGATATTTTGACTTCACGAGCGGTTTTTAATAAAACCGCGTGATATTTAAATATCCTGAGCGGTTTTGTACCGCTGTGATAATATCTCGTTATCACAGACCAACAAACATAGGCGGTTTGAAACCGCTGCGTGATGACGGTTCCGAACCGTCTGTGATGTCGGTTCCTGTAGTAGTGACAACACATAACTAAGCAGGTCTAAGCAAATATACGCACCCTTATTGGTTATCGCAATAAGAATGTGCAACTAAGATTACCCACCTATGGTGTCCAAAGGTACATATCAACATGTCGAACACAAGTATTCAAGGAGTCATACTAACGAGTGGGTGTTTAGCTACTTCCCAAACCATTTTTATATAAATAGCCATGCATGTTAATATAAAACAAAGTAATTTTACAAACTGGGTTCGATATGATCAAAGGTCTACGACTTGCCTTCGTTGAAGAGCTGAGGTTCTTTGGTAGAGCTCGCTGGATCCAAGAACTCTTCGCGAACCGGAATCTACATGTGCGAAAAGAGCCAAATAAATACAACAAATCCAAATAAAATCAAAAGCGCCAAACTAAGAACTAAAAAAAAAGGTCTTTGAAATAGATAGAATAGGAGCGAGCTCTCGGGAGGAGGTCCAACCGAGAGAGAGACGAGGAGGTCTTGAGGAAGGGGTCTGAGGAGGAGGTCCCGAGGAGGAGGTCAGGGAGGAGGTCATAAGGTCCTCTGAAGGATCGACTACTCACGTGGTCATAAAGGGACACAACCACATAGCGTGGTTGTCGAGAGCAAAAGGAGGGTGGGTCTGAGAAACTCACGACAGAGAGAGAGAGATCTTGGAGAGAGAGAGAGAGAGAGCGAGCTCGGTGAACTCTTTGGAGGAGGTGCGGCGCAGACGCCCGTGAACTCTTTTAAGGTGGCGGTATATGCAGCCCCATGGCTCCTTGGCGACGAGCAAGCGAGCAGTCTTGACTCAAATGAACTTCTTGGAGAAACTTCAAGCATTGAGAAGCTGGGTGAGAGCAAGAGAATTGAGTGAGAAAAAGGTGATGAGAGGGGGCTGCTCAGACTTTTATAGCCGAGGAGGATGGGAAGAGCAGTTGAGAGACTTTGAAGCACACACGATCAAGGGTAGGTGAAGGAGCAGATGGGAGCAGGTCTGGGAGGAGACAAGAGGGGGAAACGGGTACAACAGAAAAGATAGCATTTAATGCAACACAACAACATTTAATGCTCAAGGACCTTTGCGTCAGCAGTGACGCAACAGGAGGAAGGAGAAGGTGAACAGAGCTGACAAGTGGGGTGTAACATCCCAAATGTATAATCAGGGTTTGTTTCAAATGTAATTAAATGTGTAGAAATTAAAACTTTTTCTCACATGTAATTATTGTCCAAGAATTGTGTAATCCAAAAACACAAAGTTCTTGTTGACCAAAAGTCAATTTCATTTTCCATTTGTCACAACTCATGTGCCAAACCTTTGGAAATAATCTTCCTTGGTCCTAGAGTTGATGTGGGACCACTCTGAAAAATATCACAAATTATAAAACTTGTTTGATAAATTTTGGAGGTAAAACAATCCTTTGAAACGACCTTTAAGAATTTCGAGAAAACTTCATTACATAAAACCTCTGGAAATTTTATGTAAGGTTAATCTTAATGTCGACAAGCTCCAGTTAAAATTTCATAATTTTTGGAGTTGATTTGCTATCCCAAACAATTCTTCAAAGTCTCAGTTGTTCAAAAGTTCAAATTCAAACATTCACTGTTCCTTGGGCTGAGCCGCATTCAAAACTGGTCAAGCCCAACCTCTTCAGACCTCCTCTCCACAAATTTGAGGTCGCAACCGTTGGATCAAGATCCAACAGTCGCGACCTCCTCCACAGCCAGCGCACCCCATCAGACCTCCATTTCCACCTTGATGAGGTCATAGCCGTTGGATTCATATCCAACCGCCACGACCTCCTCCTAAGCCATCACAGTGAGGTCCTCCCCACCCACGTGAGGTCATAGCCGTTGGATCAAAATCCAACCGCCATGACCTCCCTTTGTTGTCGTGCACCCAAGTCCTCCCACCTTGCCAAGGTCATAGCCGTTAGATGTAAATCTCACGGCCATGACCTCCCTTGCCCTCTCATCACCATTAGATCTTTATCTGATGGCCATGACCTCTTGTGCCACGCTGATGCTAAGACCTCCCGGTCATTGTGTGCCCTGGATTAAAATCCCAAGGCCATGACCTCCTTGCGCCTTAACAAGGCCGCGCGCAGCCTAAGTCCTCTCAGGAGGTCCGCACCGTTGGATTTAGATCCAACACCTTGGACCTCCTGTCCACTTATCCTTTGCGCATCCACGTTATGAAGATCGGAGGGCCATGACCTCCTTGTCCAAGATCGTGCGGCTGGGACCTCTTCCCAGTCACTTAAAACATACCGTTTCAAACTTAACATCCGAGGGCCAGGACCTCCCCATCCACTTAATCCAATGGCAGATGTGAGGTCCTGTTCTTCTCCTACCTTGGGCGCGCGTGCAGCCATGGCAGTGACCAAAGTCAGAGCATGTCTTGTCCCAACGGCTCTTGCAGGCCCGCATTAAATGCATGTCAGCTCTGGCCGCACCCTAGCCCATGTTCTGACCACCTAACCTGTCACCTCCATCTTGTCCAAGTCCAGGACCTCCCATGGACCTCCCATGGGCTAAGCTCACCATGAGCTTAACCCATGGTGCAGGACCTCTCCTGCCTAAGTATAAAACCTCCTCGAGCTCACCCTTGGCTTCTTTTACACACAAGTGGGCTTTGCCATGCCTGTGCTTGGTTGAGCTCCTCCACTGACCTCCCTTTGACTGTCATTGTTGAAGTCCTTGGAGCTCTTGGTGAAGGCTTGCTCCAGTGGCTCCCTCTCACCCTCTTGCTCATTTTATGCTCCCCCAAACCTCCTGGAGTTGAACCTAACTCATTGTTAGGTTGACATTTCAGGAGTGAGCTAGTGGAGCTTGGAGCTTGGACTTGAGCAGTGGAGCTTCCTTGTCTTCCCCAACTCTGGTCATCACCTTCCTCGACCTCCTCAGCACCTTCACGACGTCCAGGTAATTAACCTCCTGGTAGTCTTTAGTGCTGGCGCACGCTTGAATGGATGTTGCGGAGCTTTATTTTCCAAATTGGTCTTTTGGGCCGTGCTTGCCTTCGTGCTCCTCTCCGGCTCGCTGGCGTTCAAGGCCGTCGCCGCCGTTGAGAGGAGGTCCACTGGGTGCGCAAGGCTATTGCACACTCAGTGGTGCCCTTGGATGTCGCCGGTGAGGTCTACATCGCCGGCGATTACCATCTTTTCAAACTCGGGTTTTTGTCGGACGTAAATGGCAGTGCCGTATCAAATTTCGGACAAAGATCCTCTCTTAAATGCGCCAATCATGGCTCAATCTCGCTAATCATTGGCGTGTCTTAACAGCCTTTAATCCTGTCCTCATCGCGCATTTTAAGGCCTTATTTGGACCTCCTTGTGTCCGCGCGCGTTAATTCCATGTCCGGCGTGTGCGTGCGGCATAAGCGCGATGTCGCTGGCTGCGGGGCGTCCATGACCTCCTCACGAGAAGATGGAGGCGTCCGGAACCTCCCTTGCGCAATCGTGGCCGTCAGACCTCCTCAGAGGTGCAGCGGCGTTAAGACCTCCTCGTGGACCTCCTCGAGGTCGTCCCACCATTGCGGACCTCCTCCTTGTTGTGGTCCGTGGGATGCACCATCAACGGCCATGACCTCCTCTGCTTTCAAGCCGTTGCGTGATGGGAGGACATGGACCGGCCGATCCAAGATCCACGCCCATGACCTCTGGACCTCATGGCCAGCGTGTGTTATCTTCGGGAGGTCTTGAGCCGTTAGATTCAAGATCTATGGCTCACGTCCTCCTGTGTCTTTATGGTTTTAGATATTCGAGATCTCGCTATTTTTGCAAAGCGAAAAAGGTATGAACTTCAAAAATACATAACTAAATCATTTTAAATCCAAATGTAGTGATTCAAATTGTGTTAGATCTATTTTGACACGGACTCCAATCTAAAAATGATTGTGGGCCCGATTCAGACTCGAACATGGTTTTGCAAATATATTTCAAACCTAACTTTATTTGTCTCTTTAAAAATTCATTTAACTTGTAAAATGCATAAGTAATAATCTATAGGTTAGTTTTGAGTGAATCCAACTTTGTTGGCTTCCTCTATTAATGCTCTAAATGTTGAAATAGGATTTAGGCATGTCTTTGTTTTCAAAAAGCTTTCTTGTGCATTTTAATTTTGTTCAAGTTCTTGTCTTTGAAAAATTATAGAAAGTGCATAATAGTTCAAAATGAGGTGAACTCAATTGTGTTATTCATCTCATGAGGTCTTGGTTTCTGATAGAAAATTTCGATATCACCACCCTTCTAGAAAATGTTGCCTAATAATTAAATTAGTGAATAGTGCGATTTGGTATTTTTAGAAATTTGAGCGATTTGTTTTGCTCATATCTTTTGCATTGAGAATCCAAATCAATTGGTTCTTGTTGCTAAATTCTAAAAATCACCCTCTTCTTCTTGTAGAAAATTGAGCATTTGGAGTTTGGCTGCTTGATCTTGTCTTTTGGATTTTAAATCGTTCTTATCGATTCTTTTCGCTTGTTCGTTTAGGTGTTGACGAGTGTGTTGATCCCGTGAGTGACCCTCAAGAAACATATTGAGCAAAACCAAGAAGACAAGCGGTTTGATCATATCCATAATGTCCCATTACTTTAAAGTTTAATACTTTGTTTCACTTATATGTATGCATTGCTACTTTGTGTTAAATTATCGATTAGTTGAGCCTATAGATGCATCTCCTGTAGGTAAAATGTTCATTCTCTACTACTAAGCCTAGGATTACCTTCTTTGTGATGTAGAGTTAGTTGGATGAGCTCTCATCACTTAGTAGATTACGTTTTGATATGCTTAGCAATGCTTAGATAACGGTAGAAATGGGCGGTTGTCGACATTATGTCGATAACCTCGATCAAACTAAAATTATTATTCCATTATGTCCCTCCTGTGCTGTTACCTTGTACACTAATAAAACAAAAATGAAAATAAGACTGTTATTGACTTGGGCACAATGGATGATTGGTGTGATTTGTTGGGTGTGAGCGGAATGGTGCCTAAGTCCCCAAGGACCGAGTTACTTGTGTCACTAAGCCAAGCTCTTTTGCGTGCTAACCACACGAGGGGGATATGGGACCTCTCTTGACTAAGTACTTTGGGAGGTGTTAATTATGAGCTGGTCGGTGGGTGTGTTAAAAATAAATGGTGTGAATGTGTGGTGTGGGATGGGAGCATTAGCAGACCGGTTAGGCTGACTAGTGTGTCCTTATCCCCGTGGGTTGCGGCTCTTAATTAGCATCATCCATTAGAAATGTCTCAGAGGACTTAGCAGTCTTAAGATACCAAAGGAAGTGTGCTAAATCATGTGACGAAAAGGCGGTCGACGTGTGGGTACATTGGTACACCCGCAGGTTAAAACTATTGAATAGCCTCGCCCCTAGGTTATGGACATGCTTGGTAAGGTCGTGCAAGAACTAGACTACAACATTTAATTAAAACTTGATGGGTTGGTATGAATGGATGTTCATGCTATTGTTGTGGTGGCTATTGGGTCAGTCACCTCCAGGATTGTTGTCATCTATCTATTGTTATTATTGTTACTTGTCTCGTTGTTACTTGCAAAATAAAAATGAATTGCAAATCTGCTTTGAAAATTATTTAAATACTAGTAGGGTGTCCGTGCGTTGCAACGGAACCTCAAACCTTATACAAATAATATTTCTCATCAACGAATCAAAAGATAGTGATACATATATCTACAAACAACACATTAGTGTAACATGATAGAAAAAAACACTCCGTGCGATAATTCTATAAATGAACGATTTACATCTATGAAAGATCATTGATGTATGGTTGAGTGTTCATGCGTTACAACGGAAACCTCAATGTTACACAAAATACTATGCATGTTACATACACTCATCATGTGAAGCATTAAAAAGCAATCCTCATTGTAGTTGTATAAATGTAAATGGCAAGCTAGAACTCATTAAAGTAAGCATTAAAGAAACATAATCGTAGTTGTAGGAAAGTAAATTGCAAGCTTTAAAGATAACTAACAAAGATGAAAGATTTGTAAGGGTGCATTGGACATCAAAGTTTTCTCTAGACATACAGACAATCTTCTTTCATAACGTTTCATTTCAAGCTACCATCTCCTCAAGTCCAACATCATCAACACGCATTCAGGGTGACACTTGCAATTTAATTTGAAGTATTTAACAACATCCAGTAGACAGTCTTTTATGCTACAAACTTGATTGACAATTCGACACATGATCAAACCAGGTAGGACATTTGTACACCCTCAAAAGAAATAACAAATTCACTATGGTCATTCTTGTAGGTCAACCAAAAAATTTACACAATATAGAACATATTCTATGAATAAGCTAAGTGGAAAGCAATTACAAACCTCGTGGAAAAGCATAGATTCTATTGCCAGCAATTTCTTGAATGCATTGCCATCGTTGTTGCTCAAGGTCCGGAACAGGGAAACTGAGGGAATGTTGCACACGGTGTTAATGAAACGCATGAAGTAGAAGCCTAAGTCATTAGACTTAACCTCACTAACAACATGTAAAGCCTCATCCTTTTGTGCATCTTCTAGTAATAATTGAAGTTGTTCGATGCATTCATTACGAAGTGATGTCGATATAGCTGTTTTTGGCCATTTGAAATTCTCTTGCAACTCGAATGATGTCACCTCAGTTCCTAAAGATGCTGAGAACAGACCTTGGACTGCAAGGAATTTCAATATCTCAGTCTGCACTTGAAACTTTTCTTCAATACACTTAACCATTTCAGAATCTGTCAGTGAACTTCCTTCAGATGTAAGCTTCAAATTTTTCAAGACACAAGGAATTGTATTCACCACCCAACTCTTCAGAAGGTCAGCATTCCCTTGGCCAAAAAGGTCCTTATCTTCAATTGAGCCAACTTCTGAATTTTCATCAGTTGTCTGACTTTGATCAGATGGTTCATCTGCAACAGACCCTTCATCCACAAAGAGCGCCATCAAATTTTGCAGAAGACATAAACAATCTTGACCATTGCGGAACTTGGCCACCAACTCTTTAACAGTTTTTGTTTTTGTCACGCAGTCAAATCTTCCGCTGCTATACTTCTGCAAGTTAATAATGACAGCAACATTTCGATCATTGTCATCACTTATTAAACTTACTAACTCTTTCAGAAAATGTTGGCCGGCATTGTGCAACCATGATGATTCATTTGATAGAATATCCATCAAACCATGAACAACTTTGCTGGACAGAACTACTTGAATAGATGACGGCGGCAGTCTTGGAAGGAGATTAAGAAGTATATTAAATGCCAAATGCTTCCTGTCATGAGATGAAAGCAGCAATGATCCTTCCATTATAACCTCGCAGAAAATATGTAGATTCTTTTTCACATCCTCAGAGGAGCTGCCTTTCTTATTCTTTTTGTACTTTTTGCTAGAAGCGGTGTTATTATCATTCTGCGAAGCTGACTCACGAATGAGCATGTCTGTGATCACAAGCCATAGACTATGAATACGTGGAAGACAAAACGCAGATTCCTGCATATATTACAGCAGAACATTTAAAGGATCAGCCAACAAATGACACCCCACATAAATAAATTTCATAAACATAAGAAATGCAAGTTACATAATACACCTTGATTACTTTGAATTTTATGAAGTTCCTCCTAAACCGTTAAATTATTCAAAAAAATACCTTAAAACAAGCAGCAATGGATAGAAGATGCCCTTCTGCAAAAAAATTGACAGGGCTGAATGGATATGGCAGAAGCTTCCCAAATATCTCCTTCTGGACATTAGTTCTTTCTTGCAACTTCAAAGCCAAAAAGAGTGCATCTGGATCTCCAACGTCAGCAGCTCTGTTGAACCAATCTTGTACACCAGGAGCTTCAATAACCTCAGATAATATAGCTTCATCTGGCAGCTGCAACACATAGAAAAATTCAGCAAATGTCGAATCAAACAAGTGGTCAAATACTGGCACTGTTCACAAATGGACAAAGATTAGGAACACGCCAGTGAACATATGTAGTTCATAAATCCTCTTTTTCCATAAATAAAACATGTAAGGTGCAATTTCTATATAATAATACAACACGGTAGTCGCAATTGCCATAACCACAGGTTGCATATGGCAATATGCTGCAATGGCAGATTTACATGGGTTTAGGAAAAGTGTGTTTTCGATGTTCAGCACCAAATTAGCATGGACTACCAGCGCTGCTGCCGTTTCGACTAACTTGTGTAAACCTTCCATTATATGCACAATATATCTGTTTATACGACCCAAAAAAAAGCATCTCATGTTATAAAATTGTTCAATATGTGCTTGAGGCATGTACCTTCCTGGCCAAATCGAGAATCACTGCAACTGCAGGCTCAGTTAGATATCATTTCTTGCTACCAAGTTTTACAACCTTGCTCACGAAATCCTTGACAATGGGAGAACATTTGTCACGTGTCCACTGTCCTGAAACCCGTCCAGACCTAGCAAGTGATCCAAATCCAAACAGGCGCCCCAAAAGATTGTCCTTAGCTTCCTACAACAAAAATGAACAATAAAAAAATAAGTTGACATCAAAGGCAGACAGAAGAAAGTGCAGCTGGTCATAATGATAAGGATTTGGCAAGTTACCGGTCCCTTCATCGCAGATGAATATTCTAGTAAATTAGATATCAATTTCATAACTGCTTCAACGCTGATTGCTTGAATTGATTCAAGCACGACTACAAGACCCAATGCAAATCCTTGCCTTGCAAACTGCAGATAAGGTCAAATGAATTAGTTGGAAGTGTAACGGAGCAGACTTAGAACATAAGTTTGTCCTAGAGTCAGGAAAGTATTTCTGACCTCTCTAGAAGAAGAGATGCCGCGAATGAGCCACTGGATGGCATACCGCACGGACGGCGCGCAGTTCTCCAGGCCATCATCCTTCTCAGCCTCCATCTGCGAGGGCCCATCACCATCGCCCGCTTCCATCTTCCCCTTCCATGCACCCTTCTCGTACACCCTCTGCACCTCCCTGAGCTCCGCCACAAGCGCCTCCGCTGCGGCCTCCCTCACCGACGCCTCTGGCGATGCCAGGTCCCTGAACACGTTCATGTGCTGCCCCGACCCCGCCGCCACCAGAGCGGGTGGGGGAGGGACTGACGCCACAGCCTCCGCCGCCGCCGCCCGCCGCCGCCGCGGGCGGCGGCGGCGGCTGTATTTTAGCGGCGGCGTCGGATTCGGCGGACTGGCGGTGGTGGTCCTTGTCAAGCTCCTTCTGCTGCTTCCTCCGCTCCATGGCCAGCTTCTTCTTCGCCGGCGCCTCCGCGGCCGGGGCCATCTTGGCGGTGGCCTCGTCCTGCGAGGATTCCGAGGCGGCAGGCGCACGAGCCGGCGGTGCCAGGAGGGGAGGCCGTGGCGGCGCAGGGAACCAGAGCAGGGCCGAGCCGAAGGTGAGGGGGGCGAGCCAGGGAGGAGGAGCCAGAGGTGACTGCTGGACCGGCGGCCGGGCTCGGCGAGCAGCGCCAGAGGCGGCGCAGGCCGGACGCGCAAGGGAGCTGAGTGGCAGGAGGCGGCGGCGCGCCAGCAGTGGAAGGCTCCGGCCACCAGGGAGCCGAGCAAGGGGCGACGCCATGGGGAGAACTGGAGGGGAAGAAGTGGATTCAGGTAAAAGATCTTGCGGGGAGTGGAGTTTGCGCGTGGGGAGAGGAAGCAGCGGCGCGGCGCGCAGGGAGCGGCGGCATCGGCTGGTGGGAGAGGTGAAGAATAGAGGAAGGAGTGGAATCGTGTAGCGGAAGGAGATAAATCGTGCGAGCAGTTGGGAGCAGGAGAAGCAGGGGATGCCGGTTGTTTTAGCCTGTGCGTTGCTTTTGGTGGACGATTCGTTCGTGAGCGAATTAAACTCGAAATTATAGTAGTAGAGATTGCAAATAAAACTTGTTTTATGCTAAAATAAGTCCAAAGCCTCATCCACTAAATAAAGTTTGCATGTAGTTAAACTATAGTTACGTTATACTACTGCGTCGGTCTTGCGAAGACATTCTTTGACTCATTTGCTTTGCTTAATAACCTTGTTGCAGAGGAGGTAAGGCCCAAAGGGCTTTACTTTTGTGAGATGTGCTGCGGTTGGGAATCGAGCTAGGCGTCTTGGTTGGTTGCCTTGTGGGCTAAAGGCAAACCTTGTGACTCTCTTTTGTTTATCGCCATCTTATGGCATGTTGCTTCCGCTGTGTTATCTTTATTGTTGTATTTGGCCGGTCGGCCCCTTTTGTAATAACTCTATGTTATGTATGTCTTTTATTCTAGTCGTGCTTTGGTTCTATGTCTTGAATGGAATTGATGCATGATTTTGTAAAGGGGTGTGTATACTGCATTCTGGGAAGTATACATATCTCGAAGACACGGATTATTATGTTGTAATGCTAGGGTCAATGGATGACTAAGTATTACAAGCCTAATAAACCGGGGTCCTCACAAAGTTGGTATCAGAGCCATACTGACCATAGAAACCCTAGCTTGGTCATCCTTAGGATATTTTGAAAAACTTATCTTCAAAACATCAAATGGTTTATGAAAGCTTAAGTAAAGTCTCTACTTTTACTCCTTACATATCTTAGCTTTCTTCCCTCATCTTATTCTAATTTGAGTTTTAAAAATTGTTTACCTCTCCTTCCTTCAAAGATAGTGGTTATCGTTTAACTGGTTTTTGGGGGAACTTATGAGAGTGCTAAATTTGAAGTCTTGCCTGTCTTTTGGTGAAGAATAGAAGTATTGGAGCTGAAATTCAAATCTGGAATTGTTAGGACAGCAAGCAAGCATTTTGGGCAGCGAGCTCAAGCTAGTGATTAAGGTAGAAAATGAGAGGTTAATTCAACTAAAACTTGTGGGAATAACAGGGTAAGATGTGATACTAGTTAGCTAAGTATCTAACACTTATTTCGCTGGTTTAACCTTGCTTTTGAGTAGAAATAGCCCAAAAATAGCTTGCTGAAATTTTATCTTCTCAACCAATTACTCGTTCATTCAATACGGGATAATTGCATAGAGAAGTTGAGCTTAATTCCTAAGTTTCCCTTGCTGTTTTTAGAGTCTTTTGGGAGCATTTAAAGTTAAATACATGTTGTTTTGGGCTTTCGTTTAGGGTGATATTCCATTCCCCTAGTCGTTGGCCTCCGCTTTCTTTAGCTTCTACTTGTTGGGTTTTGGGTTGCTAACCTCTTTCCCCTTTCAACAGGATGGCTGGTCGTACTCAGAGTGACCAAGGTCAGTAATGTGGGACGAGGAGCTTCCTCCTCCTCCCACCATGGCCGAGGTTCTTCTTCGAGATAGAGTGCAACCGTGCGGATGATGTGAGAGTGCTCTTGGATGTCATCACGCATAACACTTCAGCCCTTACCGGTGCTTCAGGATCCGGGCAAGGGAGTGGACATCAGTCTCGTGGGGGCCTCGCGGAGTTTCTTCAGTACTCGGCCCCACCTTTTCAGTCGAGGACCGCTCGCATCTGATCGGCGGCCGTCGGTGGAGCGAAGCTCAAGATCGCGCAGATGCGTGGAGCACGAGAAGGCGTTGTTTGCATCGCACCGGCTTGAGGGTGCAGCTTTGTCTTGGTGGGAGAGCTTTCGCCATGCGCCCGCAGACCACACCGCCACTTGGGAGGAGTTTCAGATCGCCTTCCGTCGATCTCATATCCTGCCGGCTTGATGAACATCAAGCGGGAGTTCTCGCCCTCAAGCAAGGCGTGGCTCGACCATGGAGTATGTGTGCGAAGTTCAACCATCTTGCTCGTTATGCTCGAGGAGGTGGTACCGATATGGCCAGCGAGGCTAAGTTCGGGGTGGCTTGTCCGAGGAGCTTAAGGACAAGCTATCCATCGTCGACTTCCCAGATTTCGGGCCGTGGTCGACAAGGCCATCGTCATGAGCACTCGTAGGGAGCTTATGGATTCCGCAGCGCAAATGGGAGTCCTACAAGTCGCCCAAGACCAGTTCTTCTCGCTCGGTCGGTCTCGGGGTACCATCAAGTGACTTCAGACCGAGGTTGCCAAGACCCTCTCGTCTTCGCAGTCGTGCCCCTACCACGCACTGCGAGTCATCCGTGGCCGCAACCCAAATGCCGGGGTCACTTGCGCCGCTGCTGCGACGAAGGGGCATTATGCAAACCAATGCCCTAAGAAGACTGGATCAGCCCCTCGTCCTAATGGAGGACGCGGGCAAGGTGGTGGATCTTCTCTGGATCAGAAGATTGTCCCCGTAGCCCAAGGCGGGCGCGGATCGCGTCAACGCCATCTCTGCTAAGGAGGCACTTTGGAGGCACCGACGCCGTGTTGGGTACGCTTCTTGTTAACTCCCATCCTTCTACTGTTTTGTTTGATTCTGGAGCATCTCATTCTTTTGTATCTCAGTCTTTTGCTGCTGTTAGTGATCTTTTGTTTGCTCCTATGTTGGTCCCGTTGCTCATTCGCTCTCCCGGTTCGGAGTTGAGAGCGGAGTTGGAGTGCAGGGATATTCCTATCGAGATTGAGGGAGTAAGATTTTCAAAGAAATCTTATTCTCCTCAATGCGCAAGTTTAGATGTGATTCGGGCATGGATTGGTTGTCCCAAAGACACGGGCAAATCGATTGCGCCAGAAGCTCATCTATCTCACCATTTCTTCCGGCGAAAGGTGTTCGCCGCCAAAGTCGTCAGCCCTCATCTCTTCAAGACTTGAAGCGAAGCCGACCGGATATTCGTGAAGTCCCAACGGTATGTGACTTCATGGATGTCTTCCGACGATCCGCCAGGATGCCACCGGTTCGTGATCTCGAGTTTGTCATCGAGTTGGCTCCGCATCGCCTACGATTTGAAGAGGCCTTATCGGATGCCACCGAATGAGTTGGTGGAGTTGAAGAAGCAACTTAATGAGCTTCAAGAGAAGGGTTTCATTCGCCCTAGCTCATCTCCGTGGGGTTGTCCGGCTATCTTCGTTAAGAAGAAGGATGGTACTTTGCGAGCAGGCCGACATTACCGTTAAGCTTAATGAAGTGACGGTAAAGAACAAGTATCCTTTGCCCCGCATCGATGATCTCTTCGATCAGTTATCTGGAGTCCAGGTTTTCTCCAAGATTGATTTGAGAGTGGGATATCATCAAGTTCGCATTCGACCTGAGGATATTCCCAAGACGGCTTTCTCTACTCGCTATGGTTTGTATGAGTATACCGTCATGTCGTTCGGCTTGACCAATGCTCCTGCCTTGTTCATGAACCTCATGAATTCGGTGTTCATGGAGTATTTGGATAAGTTTGTCGTGGTCTTCATCGATGATATCCTTATCTACTCCAAGAACGATGAGGAACACGCCGAGCATCTGAAGCTTGTGTTGGGCAAGCTGCGTGAGCACCACAGATGAAGTTGACAGCGCGCTTTTCGGTTAAAGGAAGTGGCCTTCTTGGGCCATGTGCCAAAGCAGAGGCGAGTGCTTGATCCTAGCAAGGTTAGTGATGTGCTTTCCTGGAGTCAGCCCCGTTCAGTCACCGATGTGCGGAGTTTTCTCGGTTTAGCGGGATATTATCGTCGCTTTATCGAGAATTTCTCCAAGATCGCGAAGCCGATGACGGAGTTGCTCAAGAAGGACAAGAAGTTCGTGTGGTCCGCTGAATGTGAGGAAGGTTTTCAAGTACTCAAGACGCGTTTGACCACCGCTCCCGTTCTCGTTCTTCCTGATATCCATCGGAGCTTCGATATCTATTGCGATGCTTCTCGTCGAGGCCTCGGTTGTGTCCTTATGCAAGAAGGCAAGGTAGTGGCCTATGCATCAAGGCAATTGAGACCTCATGAACTCAACTATCTTACCCATGACTTGGAGTTAGCTGCTGTGATTCATGCACTTAAGGTTTGGCGACATTACCTTATCGGTAATCGTTGTGAAGTGCATTCGGATCACAAAAGGAGATGGTTGGAATTGATCAAAGACTATGATGTGGGTATTCACTACCATCCGGGCAAGACTAATGTCGTTGCCGAGCGCGCTTAGTCATAAAGCGCATTGTAATGCCTTATCGCTCAAGGAGCTTCAAATTTCACCCTTATTGAGGAGTTTCAGCGTCTCAACTTGGGTTTGGTTACATGGTTCCTCGCTACCTTGGTTGTGCGACCAACCTTGGTGGATCGTGTCAAGGCCGCTCGGCAATCGGATTCGGAATGAACAAAATCAAGGAAAATGTCAAGAACGGAACAGCCAAGTGCTTCTCTGAGGATGAGCATGGTGTTGTGAGGTTCGGGCAACGCCTTGTGGTTCCAAAGGACATGGATTTGCGGGACTTAATTCTCTGCGAAGCCCATGATTCTCCCTTGTCCATTCATCCGGGGCCACCAAGATGTATCAGGATCTCCGTCAGAGATTTTGGTGGACTCGTGTAACATCCCAAAGTGCTGTTACCAAAATAAAAATAAATAAAGATATTATTTTATTGGATTTTCTGAAATCTGAAAGAGTATGATTGCTTTATTTGAATTTAGGAAGTTTTAAAAATCAAAAGTAAAATTTGTTAAAGTTTTTGAAGTTTTATTTGAGTTAAAGTTGAAAAAAATAAAAATTAATTAATTTCTGGAATTTTCTAAGATTTTAAAAGCTTTTCCCTAATTATTTTAAAGCAAAAATAAATTATTTACAAAATCAATTACCAATTATAAGTTGGAATTATTTTTATTAAGTTCAAAATAATTTTAGGAATTTTTATGAATTTTTCTAGAATTTTTGGACTTTATCCGCTATGTTGTAAAAATAATCGATTTATGGTGTAAATCTGAATTAATTTCGAAAAAAAAAAAATTTCGTCAGCCACTTCCCGGCTGGTCACCCAGCCCAATTTTTCATCCAGCTTAGCACGCTTAACGTGCAGGGCTTTTGCATGTGGCTGCTACCACTATGACCTTTTGTCTTTAATTAACATAAACAATCACTTTATTCTCTTAACCCTTGCTTTCTCTCTCCTATTCCATCTTCTTCAACCGAGCTTTTTCTTCTCTGTGTTTTTTTCTCAGCCGAGCAGCAATGGCCGTTCTCCATGACCGCGCCTCCGGCCATCGCCGCTGACCTCGCCGCCGGCCACCTCCACCACCGCACCGCCTCCTCAATGATCGCCACCCTCCCTTCCCTCTCTCTTGTTGCTCCATCTTGCAGATAAAGCTCCATGCAGTGGCATCAATGGCAGCCAGCCATTCCTTTCCTCTTTTCTCCCCACTCACAGCATTAAAATCAAATCCGGTTAAAGCGAAACGTCCGCATTATCGTCACGCACGTCGCAGCACTTTCAATTGGACGTTATATCCACCACATGCAATTAATTTAGCCGCTTCATTTTCGTTCTTAAGTGCACTCGGAACGGCCGCCCCTCGATCTCCCTCTCCCGGCCTCCTCCGCCCCTATAAAAGGAAGCACCGGGTGCACAATGCTTCACTCATTCATCCTCGAAAATCTTAGCTCCTCTCTCCTTTTCTCCTCTCCGCAATCGAAGATTTTCCGTCGCCGACCGAGCTCCCTTCCGCTGCCTCTAGCGCTCTCTACGGTGGAGCCCCGGAACCATAGACCACACCGCTAGCTTTGCCTCGCGACGTTCTACGCCAGTGCTCCCTCGCCGCTGTAACATCGCCGAGCACCGCCGCCACCATGAGCTCAAGCCGCCGACGTCGTCGCCCCGCCTCCGCCATCCGTACACATTCCTTCACAACCGAGGTGAGCACCGCATCCCCGTCATCCCTCTCTCCATTCCACCCCTCGCCGCCGTCGGAATGCCATTGCTCATTCGCAAGCAATGCCGTCATCTAAACCATAGACCGAAGCTTCTTCTTTTGTGAATTGCGTCGCCGTCGAGCTAGCTCCGGCCAAATAGTCTCCACCTCTGGATTCGCATCGTCGTCCTCTACGCGGTGCTCTCCTCCCCTCGCCGTCACCGTCACCGGAGCACCATCGGCACTAGGTCCAAGCCGCCGGCCATGCTTCTGTTTCTGTTCGCATGTTATGAACGAAGAACAGTGAAAAGTTTCTAGTCACGTCTTTTGTTTGTCTTTTGTTTGGTACATGTCCATTTTAATCTTCTAAAAATTCGTTCTCTCTCATGCAAGCTTCAAATCTATTAATTTTTTCTCCTAAATTCATCTAAATTCATCTACTATTCCCAGTATTTATTTCATAATTTTTAGATTTTATTTAATTTCCGTTAATTATTTGGTCCATTTTACGCGTCGTTGCCGCCGCCGGCCGACCGTACACTTTTCACCGCAACCGAGGTGAGCTGCCTGCCTCGCGTTCCTCTTCAAATCGCCACAAACCTCATCCGCTAACTCCTCTCCGTTAGGGCCGCAATGCCGACGTTAAGCGCCGTCCGTCAGAAGGATTTCTCCATCAGACTGCGTCGCCATCAAAGATCCTCTCGCCGAGCCGTCAACACCGTTGAGTTCGCCTCAACGCATTCAACATCGTACTTCCTCGCCATAGCCCTAAAACTCTTTCTTTGTTTCCAGTTATCCGAAATCATAATTTTCGATGAATAGTACAATTTTCGGAATTTTATTATTTCATGTAACACTCAACCTTCCGGAATTTCGTTCTCACTCATACGAACTCCGATTGCGTCGATTCAACTTCCTAAATTCATATAAAATTGATACCTTCCTAGAAGTATTTATGTTATAATTTTTGGATTTTATTTGGATTTTATTTGAATATTATTTGAATTCGAATCGTTTACACGTATAGATTTCGACGACTTCGGACGACCGGATTTCAACATCATTTGAGAATAATCCATTAAGCAAGGCAAGTTACATTCTTGAACATGTTAATCCCAGTATTTAAAATTATTTAAATTCTGTTTTAAATTATTATTGCATGCGTATTTATATTCAAGTAATTTAAATTCCTGTTTTAAGCTTTATAGTTATTCCCAATGCCTTTGTATGTCCAATTATTGTCAAGAGAGGTGGTATGGAGAATTTATCGAATGCAATATATTTTGGAGTTACAATTTGTCGGAGTTTAGATAATAAAAGAAGATTGTGCATGGAAGGGTGAAGTTAGAGGAAGATTATTAATAGATAATGGATGTTGAATTACGTAAATAGATAATTATTGATATTGGCTTATTGAGAATGAATTGTAGAAATATAATATGGTTGGATGTGGGATTATTAGAGTTGTATGATTGTTGGATATTAGATGTCAATCATAGACATAGATTATTATTGGATATTGGAATGAATGATGTTGGATCATTAGAAATACATGATTATTATGGTTGGATTGTAGAAATAAATAATTGTTGTATACCGGATTTTAGAGGTAGATTGTTGTTGATGTTGGATTAATAAAGATTGGATGATAGATAGATACTATAGTCAAATACTGAATTGTTGATGTTGGATTCTAGAAATAGATTGTCATTGGATATCAAATTATCTAAAATTTGATTATAGGATTACATAGTCATTGGATTGATAGATATCGGATTATAAAATTTGAGTATAGTTAAATATTTGGATCAATTGAAGTTGGATCATAGAAATAGACCTATATGGTGTAGATTGGACTAATGGATATTGGATTGCTGAAGATTGGATTATCACAATACTGATGGTTTACATACTGATCTCGTTCTTGACAAGTCTTGGACATTTAACCCCTCACCTAGATAAAATCTAGTTGATACAATAGTATGAACTAGAACATTTTGAGAAAGATTATGCTTAGCGATGCTTAGACCCAGAAATGTTTGATTTGGGAACTTTTGGCCAAAAAATCAAATGTTGTTACAAATCTATGGCATTGGTTTGTCATGGAAGATTCTTGTAAAAGAATTTGAGAAAACGGAAATAAAATTATGGTTTGTACTTGGGTGAAATGGACGGTTGGTGGGTGCAGGATAATGCACGGGTTCAACTTGGTTAAGGTTGAGGCCCATGGGTTTTGTGGAAAGTCGCCCAAGTCAGTTGAGGACCGGCCTCTGAGCGTTCCTTTGTTATGCCTATAATGGGCTATGCCTCACCGTGCAACCACATGTCCCGAGTATGGGTAGGGACACCGCTAATTAATTTGCAACGTTTCACCGTGGTCGTTCCCTTCAGATGCAGTGGGTAGTCATGTTTACGACCTATGTTAGTCCCACCGCAAGAGGGGCCGAACCCGAGGTTTTCAATTCCAAAGGGGTGGCTAAACCTTAGCGAGGGTAATCAGCGGTGGAATGGCGCATTGTAAAGGCCTTGGCACGTGCTCTAGACCGCTTACCTAAGGTAGTGAGCGGTGGCATAGATATATGCCGGACAAACTAGAGAATTCGTGTCTTGTGGGTAAAGTGTACAACCTCTGCAGAGTGTAAAACTATTCGAATAGCCGTGTCCACGGTCATAGACATGCTAGCAAAGCCACTCAAAGTTAGACTTTGGTTTTGATTTGAAAATGGATTTGACACAAATGGTTTATCAAATTGGGAATTGGGCAGGAAGCCATGTGATAGGAGGGTATCCTTCACCATTCATGTGTGAATGTTATCTGACTATAAAATTGATTTAGAAAATGAATTTTTAGTTATGTAATAACTGCTTTGGAACTTAGTACAAGTATTTAAAGAAAATGCTGCTTTATGCAAATCAACCATATTAAGCCATCCTTTGTTACATCCATGTATGCATATCATCCTGTTATTTGACGGGTGTAACTTGCGAGCACGGTAGTTGTGCTCATACTTGCTTTATGCAAACAAATTTCAGAGGAGAAGGATTTCATCGCCGGTGTGGATGTCGACGACTAGGCCGCTTCCCCAGTCGATTGCCTGTGGCAGATTAACTGGACTCTACTACATCTTCTTCGTCTTCCGTGTGTTTTTATTGTTGGCTTGTAAGCCCTCGTTGTAATAAACTCGCTGATTATTAATAAAGTTATGCGATTTATGGATGTTACCATATTTGTTTAACTGTGTGAACTAGCTCTTGATCATGGGACTAGTTGAAATGCATGAGGATTTGGGACGTTAATCCCGGTCTTACAACTCGCATGAAGAGGGAAATTGCGTGTTCCAAGTGGCGCGACGTGTTGTCGTGTGAAGGCGAACATCGGCGTCAAATGGATTGCTTCACCTTTGCCGCCTCGAGTGGAAGTGGGATTCGATCGGAATGGATTTCATCACCGGTCTACCCATGTCCCCGAAGAAGAATGATGCCATTTGGGCCGTCATCGATCGATTGACTAAGGTGGCACATTTCCTTCATGTCAAGACTAACCTTCGGGTAGGTCTTTTGGCAGAGCTCTACATTGCCCGCATCGTGAGTTTGCACGATGTGCCGAAGACGATTGTGTCGGATCGTGGATCTCTTTTCACGTCTCGTTTTTGGCATAGCTTGCAAGAGGCTATGGGCACTCGTCTTGCTTTCAGCTCAGCATATCATCCCCAAACTGATGGTCAGACCGAGAGGGTCAACCAAGTTTTGGAAGACATGCTTCGTACTTGTGTTCTTTCCTATGGGAAGCATTGGGAGAAATGTTTTCCATTCGCCGAGTTTTCTTACAACAACAGCTTTCAGGCTAGTCTCGGCATGGCACCATTCGAGGCCTTATACGGGAGAAAGTGTAGAACCCCGTTGTATTGGTCTGAGACCGGCAAGAGACCTTTCTTTGGTCCAGACTCGATCAATGAGGCCGAGAGTCAAGTTCAGCTTATTCGTGAGCGCCTTCGCACAGCTCAATCCAGGCAAAAGAGCTATGCGGATCGCCGTCGTCGTGAGTTGAGTTTTGAGCCTAATGACTTTGTTTATCTCAAAGTATCTCCTTTGAAGGGCCATCAACGTTTGGCGCCAAGGGCAAGTTAGCTCCTCGATATGTGGGTCCCTACGCGCTATCGAGAAGAAAGGAGTCTGTTGCATATAATTTGGAGTTGCTCGCTGACTTGAGGGGTACATGATGTGTTCCATGTGTCCCGATTAAGCAAGCCTCCGTGTTCCAACCGAGGAAGCTCGTTGGAAACTCTCGATGTCCAACCAGATCGACCTATCGCGAGCACCTGCTCAAGATACTCGATGAGGTCGAACGAAGAACTAAGAATCGCTCCATCAAGTTCCTTAAAGTTCAAGGGTCGAACCATTCCGAGGATGAGGCTACTTGGGAAAGGGAAGATCGTCTGCGTGCGGACTACCCTTCTTTCTTTTCCGAGTAAGCCAAAATCTCGGGACGAGATTTCTGTAAGGGGGGAGATTTTGTAACATCCCAAATGTATAATCAGGGTTTGTTTCAAATGTAATTAAATATGTAGAAATTAAAACTTTTTCTCACATGTAATTATTGTCCAAGAATTGTGTAATCCAAAAACACAAAGTTCTTGTTGACCAAAAGTCAATTTCATTTTCCATTTGTCACAACTCATGTGCCAAACCTTTGGAAATAATCTTCCTTGGTCCTAGAGTTGATGTGGGACCACTCTGAAAAATATCACAAATTATAAAACTTGTTTGATAAATTTTGGAGGTAAAACAATGCTTTGAACAGCCTTTAAGAATTTCCTGAGAAAACTTCATTACATAAAAACCTCTGGAAATTTTATGTAAGGTTAATCTTAATGTCAGCAAGCTCCAGTTAAAATTTCATAATTTTTGGAGTTGATTTGCTATCCCAAACAATTCTTCAAAGTCTCAGTTGTTCAAAAGTTCAAATTCAAACATTCACTGTTCCTTGGGCTGAGCCGCATTCAAAACTGGTCAAGCCCAACCTCTTCAGACCTCCTCTCCACAAATTTGAGGTCGCAACCGTTGGATCAAGATCCAACGATCGCGACCTCCTCCACACCAACAAGACCCCATCGACCTCCATTTCACCTTGATGAGGTCATAGCCGTTGGATTCATATCCAACCGCCACGACCTCCTCCTAAGCCATCACAGTGAGGTCCTCCCCACCCACGTGAGGTCATAGCCGTTGGATCAAAATCCAACCGCCATGACCTCCCTTTGTTGTCCTGCACCCAAGTCCTCCCACCTTGCCAAGGTCATAGCCGTTAGATGTAAATCTCACGGCCATGACCTCCCTTGCCCTCTCATCGCCATTAGATCTTTATCTGATGGCCATGACCTCTTGTGCGCTACGCGTAGCGCTAAGACCTCCCCGGTCATTGTGTGCCCTTGGATTAAAATCCCAAGGCCATGACCTCCTCGCGCCTTAGCAAGGCCGCGCGTAGCCTAAGTCCTCTCAGGAGGTCCACACCGTTGGATTTAGATCCAACGCCTTGGACCTCCTGTCCACTTATCCTTTGCGCATCCACGTTATGAAGATCGGAGGGCCATGACCTCCTTGTCCAAGATCGTGCGGCTGGGACCTCCTCCCAGTCACTTAAAACATACCGTTTCAAGCTTAACATCCGAGGGCCAGGACCTCCCCATCCACTTAATCCAACGGTGGATGTGAGGTCCTGTTCTTCTCCTACCTTGGGCGGCAGGCGACCATGGCGTGGCCAAAGTCGAGCATGTCTTGTCCCAACGGTACATTGCAGTTCAAGATTAAATGCGTGTCAGCTCTGGCCGCACCCTAGCCCATGTTCTGACCACCTAACCTGTCACCTCCATCTTGTCCAAGTCCAGGACCTCCCATGGACCTCCCATGGGCTAAGCTCACCATGAGCTTAACCCATGGTGCAGGACCTCTCCTGCCTAAGTATAAAACCTCCTCGAGCTCACCATTGGCTTCTTTTACACACCAATGGGCTTTGCCATGCCTGTGCTTGGTTGAGCTCCTCCTCCACTAACCTCCCTTTGACTGTCATTGTTGAAGTCCTTGGAGCTCTTGGTGAAGGCTTGCTCCAGTGGCTCCCTCTCACCCTCTTGCTCATTTTATGCTCCCCCAAACCTCCTGGAGTTGAACCTAACTCATTGTTAGGTTGACATTTCAGGAGTGAGCTAGTGGAGCTTGGAGCTTGGACTTGAGCAGTGGAGCTTCCTTGTCTTCCCCAACTCCGGTCATCACCTTCCTCGACCTCCTCAGCACCTTCATGACGTCCAGGTAACCTCTTGGTAGTCTTTAGTGCTGGCGCACGCTTGAATGGATGTTGCGAAGCTTTATTTCCCAAATTGGTCTTTTGGGCCATGCTTGCCTTCGTGCTCCTCTCCGGCTCGCCGGCGTTCAAGGCCGTCGCCGCCGTTGAGAGGAGGTCCACTGGGTGCGCAAGGCTATTGCACACTCAGTGGTGCCCTTGGATGTCGCCGGCGAGGTCTACATCGCCGGCGAGGACCATCTTTTCAAACTCGGGTTTTTGTCGGTCGTAAACGGCAGCGCCGTGTCAAATTTTGGACAAAGATCCTCTCTTAAATGCGCCAATCATAGCTCAATCTCGCTAATCATTGGCGTGTCTTAACTGCCTTTAATCCTGTCCTCATCGTGCATTTAAGGCCGCGCGTTGGACCTCCTTGTGTCCCGCGCGCATTAATTCTATGTCCGAGCGCGTGCGCACGCGCAAGCGTGATGTCGCTGGCTCTGGGACGTCCATGACCTCCTCCGAGGAGATCTGGAACATCCAGAACCTCCCCTTGCGCAATCGTGGCCGTCCAGACCTCCCCAGGAGGTCTGTGACGTTAAGACCTCCTCGTGGACCTCCTCGAGGTCGTCCCACCATTGCGGACCTCCCTCCTTGTTGTGGTCCGTGGGATGCACCATCAACGGCCATGACCTCCCCTCTGCTCGCGCGCGCGTGATGGGAGGACATGGACCGCTGGATCCAAGATCCACGGCCCATGACCTCTGGACCTCGCGAGCGCGCGCGTGTGTTATCTTCTGGGAGGTCTTGAGCCGTTAGATTCAAGATCTATGGCTCACGCCCTCCTGTGTCTTGATGGTTTTAGATATTCCAGAGATCCGCTATTTTTGCAAACCAAAAAGGTATGAACTTCAAAAATGCATAACTAAATCATTTTAAATCCAAATGTAGTGATTCAAATTGTGTTAGATCTGTTTTGACCTGGACTCCAATCTAAAAATGATTGTGGGCCCAGTTCAGCTCCAGAACATGGTTTTGCAAATATATTTCAAACCTAACTTTATTTGTCTCTTTAAAAATTCATTTAACTTGTAAAATGCATAAGTAATAATCTATAGGTTAGTTTTGAGTGAATCCAACTTTGTTGGTTTCCTCTGTTAATTCTCTAAATGTTGAAATAGGATTTAGGCATGTCACTGTTTTCAAAAAGCTTTCTTGTGCATTTTAATTTTGTTCAAGTTCTTGTCTTTGAAAAATTATAGAAAGTGCATAATAGTTCAAAATGAGGTGAACTCAATTGTGTTATTCATCTCATGAGGTGCTGGTTTTACAATAAAAATTTCAGTATCACCACCCTTCTAGAAAATGTTGCCTAATAATTAAATTAGTGAATAGTGCAGTTTGGTATTTTTAGGGCTGAGCAGATTTGTTTTGCTCATATCTTTTGCATTGAGAATCCAAATCAATTGGTTCTTGTTGCTAAATTCCCTAAAAATAACCCTCTTGCTTCTGTAGAAAAGTCAGAGCATTTGGAGTTTGGCTGCTGTACTGTCTTTTGGATTTTCGTCGTTCTTATCGATTCTTTTCGCTTGTTCGTTTAGGTGTTGACGAGTGTGTTGATCCCGTGAGTGACCCTCAGCAGCATATTGAGCAAAACCAGTAAGGCAAGCAGTTTGATCATATCCATAATGTCCCATTACTTTAAAGTTTAATACTTTCTTTCATTTATATGTATGCATTGCTACTTTGTGTTAAATTATCGATTAGTTGAGCCTATAGATGCATCTCCTGTAGGTAAAATATTCATTCTCTACTACTAAGCCTAGGATTACCATGCTGTGATGTAGAGTTCGTTGGATGAGCTCTCATCACTTAGTAGATTACGTTTTGATATGCTTAGCAATGCTTAGATAACGGTAGAAATGGGCGGTTGTCGACATTATGTCGATAACCTCGATTAAACTAAAATTATTATTCCATTATGTCCCTCCTGTGCTGTTACCTTGTACACTAATAAAACAAAAATGAAAATAAGACTGTTATTGACTTGGGCACAATGGATGATTGGTGTGATTTGTTGGGTGTGAGCGAATGGTGCCTAAGTCCCCAAGGACCGAAGTTACTTGTGTCACTAAGCTAAGCGCTTTTATGCTAACCACACGAGGGGATATGGGACCTCTTGACTAAGTACTTTGGGAGGTGTTAATTATGAGCTGGTCAGTGGGTGTGTTAAAAATAA
Source organism: Phyllostachys edulis (assembly GCA_036346405.1). Classification (NCBI taxonomy): domain Eukaryota; kingdom Viridiplantae; phylum Streptophyta; class Magnoliopsida; order Poales; family Poaceae; genus Phyllostachys; species Phyllostachys edulis. The sequence continues at coordinate 40,510,588 of CM070566.1, forward strand.
ATGGTGTGAATGTGTGGTGTGGGATGGGAGCATTAGCAGACCGGTTAGGCTGACTAGTGTGTCCTTATCCCGTGGGTTGCGGGTTTTAATTAGCATCATCCATTGGAAATGTCTCAGAGGACTTAGCCGTGCTTGCATACCAAAGGAAGTGTGCTAAATCATGTGACTAAAAGGCGGTCGACGTGTGGGTACATTGGTACACCCTCGCAGGTTAAAACTATTCAATAGCCTCGCCCTAGGTTATGGACATGCTTGGTAAGGTCGCAAGAACTAGACTACAACATTTAATTAAAACTTGATGGGTTGGTATGAATGGATGTTCATGCTATTGTTGTGGTGGCTATTGGGTTAGTCACCTCCAGGATTGTTGTCATCTATCTATTGTTATTATTGTTACTTGTCTCGTTGTTACTTGCAAAATAAAAATGAATTGCAAATTTGCTTTGGAAATTATTTAAATATTGCAAATGAAACTTGCTTTATGCTAAAATAAGTCCAAAGCCTCATCCACTAAATAAAGCTTGCATGTAGTTAAACTATAGTTCGTTATACTACTACGTCGGCCTTTGTAGTACATTCTTTGTACTCATTTGCTTTGCTTAATAACCTTGTTGCAGAGGAGGTAAGGCCCAAAGGGCTTTACTTTTGTGAGATGTGCTGCGGTTGGGAATCGAGCTAGGCGTCTTGGTTGGTTGCCTTGTGGGCTAAAGGAAAACCTTGTGGCTCTCTTTTGTTTATCGCCATCTTATGGCATGTTGCTTCCGCTGTGTTATCTTTATTGTTGTATTTGGCCGGTCGGCCCCTTTTGTAATAACTCTATGTTATGTATGTCTTTTATTCTAGTCGTGCTTTGGTTCTATGTCTTGAATGGAATTGATGCATAATTTTGTAAAGGGGTGTGTATACTGCATTCTGGGAAGTATACATATCTCGAAGGCACGGATTATTATGTTGTAATGCTAGGGTCAATGGATGACTAAGTATTACAAGCCTAACAAACCGGGGTCCTCACATGGGGCCAGTTAAAACTCGGGAGGGTAGTCCAAAGGGGAGGTTGTGACCCAAGGGGAGGTCGTGACTCTTGTACTTAGGAATTCACATGGAAATCAAATTGCTAATATGTTTTATTTTTATTTCGAATTTCCGTTTTATTATACTTGATATTGACTCTTTTACTTAGAAATTCATATGAAAATCAAATTGCTAATTTTATTTTATTTTATATTCTGAATTTCAGCTTTAATCAAATTGACATGAACTCTTTCTTTTAATCTTAACCGTTATAATATGGGTCCACTAGAATTGATGGTGTACATTATTCTCTTTCTCTACCGATTAACGTGGGAATTTCTAGCCATTGACAACGAGCGTGGTAGCTTCTTTTGATTGTTTTAACAATATAATAGATAGATAGATATATTTATTCCGTGCCATCGCAATCGTCACTAAGTTGAAAAAATATCATGGCAAAAGAAGTCGACTTCCAAATGCCAAGGCAAAGGACCAAAATTCTTGAAAATGCCATTGCCGTCCATTTTTCCGTTATAAGAGTGCGAACTGGCCATTTTTGCCCTTACCTCTCCTTCCTCTTCTCATCCTTTCCTATTGAAGCATTTCATCGAGCACGTGTTGTGCATGGGAGACGGAAGCCTCAACCCATTACGCCCCGATCTCAACACCGTTGTCTTCCATTCCGCCTCGTGGCTCTGAACACGCCGAACGCCTCCTAGACTTTTCATCGTCGCCGAGCTCGACGCCGACGAGCTTCCGCCGCCTTCCACCATCATCGCCATGCCAACTCCGACCACCTCCGCCTCATTCACGACTTCTGCTCAGACGCCTTGCTCCATTGGAGCCTGTGGCGCGCTAATTGGACCCTCCACCACCGGTCACTGCGGCAAGCTCCCCGCCTCCGTCTTTGCGCGCGCGATCGGCGCTGGTCGGGCGATTAGCTATGGTGAGTCACAAGGCCGATGAGCTCCGCAAGGGAAGTGCGTCGTGAGGCGAGAGAGGGACGGGGCAAGAGGGCACCGTAGGGCGGGACATGGGCCTTCATGTGGCTCCCTGCATGGAGTAATCGAGACGGTGTGGCATTACGAGTCTTGCAGCAGGTATTGGACCTTTGGTGGGACGCGAGCTTATGTGGTGGCGCCATGAGCCACCCTAGCCCATTGAGTGCTCTACCTCGGGCCATCGACATCATACACTCTACTGAAATAGATTTTATGGAAAACCGGCTATATCCGATCTTGGTTGGCCTTTCACCCCTAGCCACAAGTCATCCTCAGATTTTGCCACATATGTGGGTTCGTCCTCCAAGGCATGTTAGAGCTCTTCAACCCGCTCATGGCTAGATCGACGGTTTTGGGTCAAATAGGAAGAACGTAAATCTTCCACCCGAAAGCGTCTACACCTAATGGCTTAAGCCATCGTTCCCATTTCTCGCCGACCCATCATGCGACGGCAAGGTTTGGGCACCGTCGAGCACATGGGCGCAAGACGACGAGGCCCGGGAATGACGACGTGTTGGTGTGATTCTCCAAACCTTGCTTCCCTTTCTACGCTTCTATGGCTAGCTTAATCTCGAACTCGATACCATTGACCTCACTTCAAGGGCGTGGCACGCGCAAACGCGAAAGGAGGCGCAGAATGATTGCACGGCGATGAGCGCTTCGGCGGCGAGCACGAGCGGCGCATCTTAGGCGAGGGTCACTACTACAAAACAGTTATAATAGACGCCCATCACGCACGGTTCCTTCGTAACCGCTCGTGTTGGGTCTGTCCGAACTGCGGGTGGGCGCGCGACCTATCACGAGCGAGATTTTTAGAACCGCTCGTGATAGTCACCTATCACTGACGGTATTTTTAGAACCGCTCAGTGATAGTCACCTATCTGAGCGGTTTGTGAATAGAACCGCTCGTGATAATTCCTGATGGCTCTATTCACAAACCGCCTATGATAATCCCCCAATCACGCACGGTTTTTAATAGAACCGTCGGTGATCATTCGCTGAGCGGTTCTAATTACAAACCGCTCGCGTGATAGTGCAGATCACGCAGCGGTTCTAATTAAGAACCGCTCGTGATATCCCGCTATCCTCTCGCCGCATCGCCGCTCTAGAGGTTTCAGGTCACGAGCGGTTCTTTAATAGAACCATCTCGTGATATCTCGCCAACACTCGCCAAGATGGCGCCGCCTCCGCCAAGACCGCCGCTCGAGGTTTTCAGGTCTGAGCGGTTCTTTAATAGAACCATCTCGTGATATCCTACCAACACTCGCCGCACCGCCGCCTCGAGGTTTCAGGTCACTGCAGCGGTTCTTTAATAGAACCGCGTCAGGATGATCCTGCACGGTTCTATTAAAAACCGCTCATGATAGGTGCTATCACGCACGGTTCTTTAATAGAACCGCTCAGGAATGATCCTGACGGTTCTATTAAAACCGCTCAGGATAGGTCTATCACTGAGCGGTTCTTAACAAGAACCGCCTCTCGATTGTTAGGCGGAAACGAAAATTTGAACATAATGGGTGGGGCTGCAAACTCGCTTTATATAACCTCCATCTCCTCCTCTGCGGTCTCTCCTCCTCACACTCATACCTCCATCTCCTCCTCGGTAGTTTCTCCTCCTCACACCTTGTGCCCGACCTCACGTGAGCTTGTCGCCGGCCTCCTCCAACTCGCTCCGGCCTCATCGTCACCGGCCTCATTCAACCATCACCCGGCCTCCTCCACCTCGCCCGACCTCGCTGCCACCGGCCTCCCACGACGCTGCCGCCTTGACCTCCTCCACTTGCCGCCCGGCCTCCCACGACCTCACTCTCTACTCCCCCCTTTGCTTTGTGATGTGGATTAATGAGTTGATGCTACTGTGATGTGGGTGATGCTACTGTGATGTGTTGTAACACCCTGATTTTCAGAGCCTTTTTGAAAATTTTCAAAATAAAAAGAACCATTTGGTTTCGATGATAATTCAAAGCTTAATTTGAGAATTTCAGAATTTGAAGAGTTTAAAATGACTAAACTAAACTTCAACTAAATCCAAAGCTTAGTTCTTTTGGTGTTGCTCTAGCTCTCCAGAGCTATCTCTCCCTGTTGAGACTTTTGTTAAGTCTACCTTTTTGGTCCAGACCACCTTTGGGTCGGGACCTCTCTCTTAATCTCTCTTTTGTAGTTTAGACCTCCCTTGAGGTTTAGGCTTCCTGTGTAGCTAGACCTCCTCTGAGGTCTAGATCATCCTTGTGGATTTAAACCACTTTCCTTTTTATTTGAGTACTCTCTTCAGATCAGATCCTCTCTGTGTCCAGACCTTCCCTTTGGTTTGGGCCGCTTTGGATCTCTTTGTTGGTTTGAATCTCTTTGGTTCAGACCTCCTTCCTGTGTTCAGACTTTTTCTAAGTCTAGACTTCCCGGACGATTAGACCCTTTCTAAATGCCCAAACCTCCTTACCACTTGGACCTCTCCTATGGTTCGGACCTCTTCTTTGTCTTGACCTCTTTGATGACTGGATCTCTTTTGATCCTAGACCGCATTCTTCGGTTGGGCATGTTTTTATGCCCAGACCTTCCTCTGGGTTGATCTAGCCAGATCTCCCCTCACATCTTTTACTCGAGTCTCCCTCTTACTCACTGGAACGCCCAGTAACTCGCCTGAACCTATTTGTGTCCAATTAGATCTTCTTTGCATCCGATTGAACCACCTTTGTGCTCAATTGGACCCTCTTTTGGTTCCCTCTGAACCATTCAGACCTCTTTAGGCCTAGGTCTCCCCTCATAATCACTTGAGTTCCTTTTACGCTCTTGTGAACCTCTCGGTGATCACTTGGACTCCTTTCCACCCTGATCCTTATAACCTTCTCTTTGGAAAAGTCCTCTTAGTGCAATCTAGTATTACCGCACCAACTCGCGGTATTACCATTTTCTAGGACCTCCTTCTCATTTTTATCAGGACCTTCTCATTCTTTAGACCTCCCGGTCTATATGACCTCTTAGTCATTTGGAGATCCTAGCCAACAAGACCTCCTTCTTGTCCATTCGGACCTCCCGTGAGTAGGTCGATGGACTTCCTGTCCAGAGGACCTCCTCCCGGTTGTGTCTGTTGGACCTCCCTATCGTTTGACCACATCCTAACCACCCAGACCTCCTCCGGGCAGGTCTAGACCGTTAAGATGTTCCTTGATCGTATCTGAGCCATCCAGACCTCTTTCTAAGATGATCTAAACCGCTCCGACCTCCCTTGATCATCATCTCTGAGCCGCTCAGATCTTCTTTGCTTATTTTCTTGATCGTCAGGACCTCTCCTGGCTTTTGATCTTGACTGTCAGACCTCCTCCTTATGAGATCTGACCGCCAGGACCAGCCTTTTGTGGATCCTGTCCTCAGGACCATCTCGTGGGTGCCTTTCGGACCTCTTGTCCATGAGACCTCCCCCTTGTGTGTCCTTTGGGACCTCCTCCTTGTTTAGTTGGGTCTTCCCATGTCCTTTAGGACCTCTTTGTGTTCTCTAGGACCTCCCCTTTGTCTGGATCCCAACCGTCCAGACCTCCCTTATAAAGATCTCAACAGTCAGGACCTCCTCATGTCCAGACCTCCTCTGTTTGTCTGGACCTCCTCAACCTCTAGACCTCCCTATCCTTCGGACCTAGGACCTCCTCAAAGACCTCCTCTGCGGGGCAAGACCTCCCCTCTTGACCCGACTGTTTCTAAGTTGACTAGCCCCACTTGCCAGACTTAGTCATTCTCATTTCCTCCGCCACGTTAATATCTTGGGCATTTAATGCATGTCTTGTCACATTAAATGCATCCATATACGTGGTGTTTACTTTGAATTTGGTCACTTAGCTGTGCTCTGACATTTTTCTTTGTCCCTTCCTAAAGCAACATACCTTGTCCTCTCTCGTACCTTTTACCCAGGGTGGTGGTGACACCTGCCGTGCCACTCACCTACCTTTGACCCATTTCTATACTTATCCTTGACTCGTATACTCCTAGTATTCTCTTCACCCATCTTGTTTAAATGGTCCGGGGAGCTCTACAGCACCATCTTTTACCACGCTCACCATTTCAACTCCTGCTCAGTGGCTTTCTTGGGAGACCTCTTTACCAAGAACTCTGGTTGGGATCTTTCCTGCTGTGCTTTCACCATCGAAAGCACCACTGGAGCTTGGGCGCCCGCCTCAGCTACCTCTGGTTCTACGACCTCCATTTCATCTGTTTCCCTTACTCATCCTTAGTAAGTTTCCTTAAGGTATTGCTCAGTTCTTGCTCTTGTTGCCATAATAAATGGGTGTATCCTTCCCAGGACCCCCTTTCTTGGATTTCTTTCTGACTTCTGTGGCTTCTATGTGAGGACCTCCTCTTTGGTCTCTGCACATAGAGTATCTTCTGGACCTTCTTGGCCGTGCGCAAGGATTACCTTCCAGGGTCTCTGTTCCTTGGTCAAGATCACTCCTTTGGAGCCCTTTGTTAAAAAGACCACTTCCTCTCAGTAAGTTAGAACCACCTCTAAAGAACCTATTCTAAATACAGTACTCTTCTGTTAATTGAGTTTTGAGGTTTCTCTGGAGTTCTTTTGGTTCTTTGTTTGAGTCTCTGTTGGTTCTTTATTTGGAGACTTGGTCTGAATATGTTCTTTGACCGTATAGATCTTGACGTTTCCAGAGAGCCAGAGCTGTGAGAGTGAGTAGATCCTTAAGCTATCAAGCAAGAGGCAAGTTACACTTTTGATCATATTGCACCCAGTAATTCAAATTATTTATGTCCTGTTTTAATGTCTACTGCATGCCTATTTCTATCAAGTTATTTCAATACCCGTTTTAAATCTGTAGTTATGCCTACTTCCTTTGTATAGCCACTGTTGACTTTGGACTGAACTTGTTGTCACCTTTAGATCAAACTTGGGTCATGCAGTAATGTGAGCCAAGACCATTTGATAAACTTATGCTTAGTCAAGCTTAGACCAAAAGTATTGATTTAGGGAAATCTTTACCAACATGACCAAATATTGCTTAAAATGTTTTCACCATGACATTGGGTTGTCATGGAAGGATGAAAATATTGTTGGGGAAGCAAGGAAAATGAAATGGATTTGGACTTGGGCGAAATGGTTGGCTTGGCTGGTGCAAGGTTTGTGCACGGACTCTATCCTGGTAAAGGTGGAGGTCCAGGGGTATGTGATTGTCGCCCAAGTCAGTTGAGGACCGGTCTTTGAGCGACCAATGCCATGCCTATAATGGGCTATGCCACAATCGTGCAACCACATGTCTCCAGAGGGGCGTGGGACCGGCCGAGTAATTTGCAAAGTTCTACTATAAGCTGCTCCATTGGAGGTGTGGGAAGTCTTATATGGCCAATGGTCTTTATAACCCATCGCTCCCATCGGTGCAAGAGGGGCTTCACGGATTGTCAGTCAAGTAGGGGGGTGAAACCTTAGCAAGGAAAGGCTGTGGTGGAGCAATGCATTATAAAGGCCTTGTCATGAACTCTAGACCTCTTACCTTCGGCAGTGAGAGGTGGCACTCGCGCATGCCAAACAAACTAGAGGAATCATGTCGTGTGGGTAAAGTGCACAACCTCTACAGAGTGAAATCTATTCGAATAGCCGTGTTCGCAGTCATGGACGTGCTGGCAAAGGCCACTCGGAGTTAGATGTTGGTTTTGGGATTTTCAGAAATGTTTATTAAACTGTTTTTGGGATTGCTATCCCATGGGTTGGGCAGGGAGCCTTGTGACAGGAGGGTATCCTTCACCACTTGTGATGAATGAATATCCAACTGAAAATCAAGTTTAGAAAATGAAATTTATCTATTAAGTACCTGCTTTGGAACTTAGTATTTGTATTTGAATCAAACTTGGCTTTACGCAAATTAACCATAATAAGCCTTCCATTGTGATATCCATTTATGCATGTCATTTTGTTATCTAACGGGTGTAACTTGCGAGCACGGTTGTTGTGCTCACTCTTGCTTGATGCTATCTTTTAGCAGGGAATGGAAGCTTGAAGGTGATCTACTCAGTGGACCAAATGGTCCAGATCGACTGGGGTTGCGCCCTCCAGCCGGTTGCCTGTGGTGTATCGGGTGGCCCATATGTTTATTTTGACTATGTTTTGCCTACTGGCTTGTAAGCACTCTTGTAAACAACTCCCTTGATATTAATAAAGCATGTGTTGAAGTTTTGTTGCTACTCTTGTTGCTGTGAAGAGCTAGTCATGATCCTTGGGACTAGCTCGGGTTTCACAGGGAACCACGGAGTAAGCTCAGTCCTCCCCGACCACCCTCAGGGTTGGGCGTGTGTGGTTCTGTGGTGGTCTCAGCCCTCCACGACCTCCTCTGGTGGGTCGTGGGTGGTCTTGGGATGACCACAAACCTCCACATCTTCCCCTGGTCTGGCCATGGGAGATCTTTGAGGGTGCTCCATGGCTCCACGACCTCCTCGGGCTTGTTCTCCTGGACTTCCAGGAGGTCCTGCCAGACCTCCTGGGAGGTCTTGGTGGACTGTCCGAGAGGTCCTTTTTGGACCTCCTGGGAGATCCTGATGGACTTTCCAGGAGATCTTGGAGGACCTCCCAGGTGCCCTAGAGTTGGGTCGCTACATGTGTGTAGTTCATGTTGAGTTATTTGGTTTGGGCAAAAATATAGATGGTAGATTGCGACTGCTCGGTAAAATCATCATAACTTTTGCATACAATTCGATTATGACGTTCTTTGGCTCGCTGGAAAGCTAACGAAAAGCTCAATCCGAAAATCCATAAAGTCAAGGTCAAATTCTTCGCGAGGTCTCGAAAAAGTGAAAACCCCAAAAAAGATCATTTAGGGCCTCTAAACGGCCTCCAAGTTTTAGTAGCCGTTTTCGGTTTTTTTTTTGCCACGAAAGGGTTATCACAGATGGTTCTAAACAAGAACCATTTAGAAAACTCATCACGTATGGTTTCAATAAGAACCGCTCAGGAAAATGTCATCACGCACGGTTTGTAAATTAAACCGCGTCGGTGATATTTTCGGATCACGCGGTTTTCATCAAAACCGCTCGTGATATTTCTTCACTGAGCGGTTTCAACAAAAACCGCTCGTGATAGTGCGTATCACGAGCGGTTTTGAACCGCTCGTGATAACTACTGTTATCACAAACCAACAAATATAGATGGTTCGGAAACCGTCTGTGATGACGGTTCCGAACCGTCTGTGATGAGGCTTCCTGTAGTAGTGGGTGTGTGCGGCGTGGTCGGGCGCGCCTCTGGTTGGGCTGCAGCGGTTGGCCACGATGAGCAGCGTCCAAGCAGAGCTGGACGTGGGCTCGTGCGCCAGCAGGCAGCAGTGTGAAAGGAAGGAAGGAGAGAGAGAGTAGAGAAGAATAAAGTCACAGGGACAAACTTGTCATTTATGATATATTTTTTTCTCTCACATAAACAGAGGTTTTTACGGTTTTTTGGCTTTCGTGATGGTATGTTGGGCAATTTTTATTATTTAATCTATTTTTAATTTATTTTTATTACAAACCCCCACCAACTTTATTTCTAATTTTAATCATTTTGGTCACGCCAATACTACCACACCCTAACCATGGTGTAGCCAAATTCCTATTACTCCACCACCAGCGACGTGACAGTATGGTTTGGTCATATCACCAATTGTGACATGACAAGAAGTGCTATTTAGATAGACTTATCCCGCGCGTGGCAGTGTTATCTTATCACGTAATGAGTGATGACGTGGTTGTGGTCGTGGTCAGAAGAGTCAGATTTAGATAAAGTTGGTGAGGTATTAGTAATAAAAATAAATTTAAAAATAAGTTAAATAATGAAAATTGTTCTGCTATCTTCCGATTACAATGTTATTTTCCATATCAACTACGATTGGAGCGACATTGAGCAAATTTACTCTAAGCTTTATTGGTGGGTAACTTGCTCTTCTCCTGTCTTGTTGTATAGCTAAACCATTTTCTCTGGGCACCGTTGATGCAGCCAGGTGTCACTGAATTGTGGGACCTATCAGTACACATCTCTTTCGCCCTTCCCTGATTCTTCCGCCTTCCTCGTCCTCGCATTGTCCCGCTACAACCGAAGAAACTCTTAACAATCCGATAGGGGCGCCGACGAGGGCCGCTATAGGCGGGGCGCAGCGGGTGGCGGCTGGGGGAGGGGAGGGGGGGGGGTAGGCGGGCTCGATGATGGCGCGGAGGAGATGGCGGCGGCGGTTCTTGGCGACGAACAAACCGGGAAAAGGGACGGCATCGAGGGTAAGTTATGCACTTGATCTTGAATCCTGAGCCACTTTCTTTCAATACACCTTTACTTCAGTGCCTTGCCTTGAACTGCTTACTACTGTAATGCCAAGACTGCGGTTTTCTGAAGGATATTAACTGCTTGATGAGAATGATCTATTCACCTCAACATTAGATTGGTACAAAATTTACATGACAAGAATGTTTCTTCTGGGTGTCTTGCAACTGCTGTATTTAGAAAGTTTACAGTAGACTGGTAGAAATTTTGAGCTACAGAATGTTGAGTTCAGTGCTCGATGTACTGTTCGAGGTGTTCTTGAACTAGCTTTTTTGAGCTTGTATGAAATTTGGGGTAATTTTGTGGAACTGATTACCATATGGCAATCCAATTAGCAACTAGCAAGGCCTGTCCATGTTCACCACTTAAGGATTAGTTTGCTTATGGTAGGCCGATCTGATCAGTACTATGATCCATGGAAAGCTTTGCAACTAAGTAAGGATTGACCATCTAACCTTGAGAGAGGGTCTTAAAAGTTAGATTTAGTGTCAACCAAAGATAACACGGAACAAATACTTTGTAAAAGAAAGAAAGGAATCCCATTATTCAAAAACATGCTGCTGAAGTGCTGATTGCAGAACCAAAATGTGGCATCCTTTTCAAGTGGTTGGTTGGTGGGCAGTCTCTTGTCTCCTCCCACATGCCAAATTGTAATATAGCTAGATAAAAGATGGTTGTTCTTGGATCCACACAGAAGGGCCATTGAACATCCAGTTGCTGAAGACTGGTTGCTAAATGACCAGATTTAGGCACAAGCATATATAAATGCGCTCTAAGTTAAATGCGGCCATTGAACATCCTTCAGTATATGCAAGCACGCTCTTGTAGCCACTTTTCCTCATGGCACGAGCAATAACATAGTTTTGCTTCTCCTTGCTGTGCGTCTACTCCGATGCTCGGGTGCCTCCCTCTCCGGGGAGCAGCAACACCACGGCCGACGAGATCACGCTCCTCTCCTTCAAGTCCATGTTGTCAGGCCCATCCACTTTTCTGGCTTCATGGAATACCTCCAGCCATTACTGCAGCTGGTCAGGAGTTGTTTGCGGTGGTCGGCACCCAGAGAGGGTCGTCTCACTGCTCATGAACTCCTTCAACCTCTCAGGGCGCATCTCAGCTTTCTTGGGCAACCTGTCCTTTCTCAAGAAGCTGGACCTTGGGAACAACCAGCTTGTTGGGGGAATACCGCCAGAGCTCGGTCGTCTCAGCAAGCTTCAGGGGCTGAACCTGAGCACAAATTGGCTGAAAGGAACCATTCCAGTGACTTTAGGAGGATGCACTGAGCTGACGTTGTTTAGCGCCAGCAATAACCAGCTCCAGGGTGAGATCCCAGCTGAGATAGGTACCTTGAAAAATCTTGTCAAATTGATCCTTTGCAGCAATGGTTTGTTGGGACCGATCCCTAGATCCCTCGCATACTTGCCATCTATTGCATACATGGCTTTCAACGAGAATAAATTATCTGGTGACATACCACCTAGTTTGGGCAATCTCACCAACCTCCAGCATATTGGTCTTGCATTTAACATGCTAACTGGCGGTATCCCATCATCTTTTGGCCTATTGTCCAGTTTATCTTGGCTCGACTTGGGCTTTAACAATTTAACTGGGGTGATCCCCACTTCTATTTGGAACATTTCCTCTCTGACGATGCTTTCTGTCCAGCAAAATATGCTAGGTGGAACGATACCTCCAAATGCAATCAACACTCTTCCTCATCTGCAGAGGATATACATGGATAACAACAAGTTTCATGGCTATATTCCAGCCTCAATAGCTAATGCTTCCGATTTGTGGCGAATTCAGCTAGCTTATAACTTTTTCAGTGGCATCCTTCCTCCGGAGATTGGAAAGTTAAGAAATTTAAAATTGGTAGAGCTGTCAGAAACTTTGCTTGAAGCTAAAGAACCCAAAGATTGGGAATTCATAACCACACTGACAAATTGCTCCCAGTTAGATGGTTTGGACTTTCGTGCATGTAAGTTTGGGGGAGTTCTTCCTAATTCACTTTCCAATCTTTCCACTTCATTAATAACTCTCTCCTTTGAAGACAACACAATCTCGGGAAGCATCCCCAAAGATATTGGCAATCTCATTAACTTACAAGGTCTCGACCTCTGTCAAAACTCTTTCACAGGAACTATTCCCTCTTCCTTGAGTAGGCTTAAAATGTTGCAAGGTTTGTCTATATATAGCAACCAAATAAGTGGCTTGATCTCGTTGACCATAGGAAATCTTACAGAATTAAATTACTTGTACCTTCACAGAAATTCCTTAAGTGGTAGGATACCAAGCACACTTGCAAGGCTGACAAAGTTGTTGGAACTACGTCTTGGTAGTAATTACTTCTTAGGCCCAATACCTAGTGGATTATTCAACATCACCACAATCTCTGTATTTTTGGATCTGTCCCACAATAACTTAGAGGGATCAATACCACAAGAAATTGGGAGTCTAAAAAATCTTGTAGAATTCCATGCAGAGTCGAACAAATTAACAGGTGAAATCCCTACTACCCTCAGTGGATGTCAACTTCTCCAGAATCTATATCTCCAAAACAATTTCTTAAACGGCAGTATCCCATCAGTCCTAAGTCAGTTGAGAGGTTTGCAAGCTCTTGACCTATCAAGCAACAATTTGTCAGGCCAAATACCCAAGTTCTTGGGGGAAGCTTAGCATGCTCTATCTTCTAAATCTTTCATACAATAGCTTTGTTGGAGAAGTGCCAAATGTTGGTGTTTTCGCAAATGCTACTGCAGTCTCAATCCAAGGCAATGGCAAACTTTGTGGGGGCATAACTGATCTACATTTACCTCCATGTTCTATGGAATTACCAAAGAAAAAGCACAGATTTCCGGTGATCCCCGTTGTTATTTCTCTCATTACAACACTAGTCATCCTTTCATTGCTCTACAAGGTTCTTGCTTGGCACAAGAAAAGAAAACCAAAAATTCCTTCAACAGCATCCATGCAAGGGCACCCATTGGTCTCTTGTTCACAGTTGGTAAAAGCAACAGATGGTTTCTCGACAACCAATTTGCTGGGCTCTGGATCGTTTGGGTCTGTGTACAAAGTAGAATTAGATGGTCCAGCTGGTCAAAGTACAAATCTTGTTTCTGTGAAGGTACTAAAACTTCAAACTCGTGGAGCACTCAAGAGCTTCACTGCCGAATGCGAAGCACTGTGAAACCTGAGACACCGGAATCTTGTCAAGATAATCACAGCTTGCTCAAGCATCAATACTAAAGGGAATGACTTCAAAGCAATTGTGTTTGAATTCATGCCTAATGGTAGTTTAGAAGGTTGGCTACATCCTGATACAAATGAGCAAACAGAGCATAGGTACTTGAATCTCCTGGAAAGAGTGACCATACTCCTTGATGTGGCTTATGCATTGGATTATCTTCAGTGCCATGGCCCCGCACCTGTAGTACATTGTGATATTAAGTCAAGTAATGTGCTCTTGGATGCTGATATGGTAGCCCATGTTGGAGACTTCGGACTTGCTAAGATTCTTGTTGAAGGAAATTCATTTTTCCAACAGTCGACGAGCTCAATGGGATTTAGAGGGACAATCGGTTATGCTCCCCCAGGTTAGCGTAATAATTTCTCTGTGTTTTTTATTTGCTTGCCTTTGTTTCTCGTTTAGTGCTTCATCAAATAATCTGTTTTCGCCTTCAGCCTACATTAGAATTCTATAGAGGTCTTTTCGGTAAACTATTTCTGTAGGACAAGAGATGAGAGCTTGAGCACAATGCGGATTACTTCTTTTGAATGACATTGTCTGGTGGTCATGAGGCATGTACCCTGTGCATTTTGCGCAGGACGTGCACCACGCGGTACGTTACATCCGACTTCGAAAACTTCGCTTGTGGCATACCCACTCTTTGGAGGTTGAGACTTCGGGCCAGCTCCATGATCAGACGTCCGTCGCCCGACCCGTCGGTCCAAGAAGAACCAAAGAAAGGGAGGGTCAACAGACCACATCCGACACCGACGCGACCTGACGAGGCCGGATGCTCGACCAGACCACGTCCGACACCGACGCGCCCTGACGAGGCCGGATGCTCGACCAGACCACGTCCGACACCGACGCGCCCTGACGAGGCCGGATGCTCGACCAGACCCCGTACACAGGCAGCGTCGCAGGGCGCGTACCACGTGCCACACTTCGCTGTGGACTCCTTCGCACGCGCCATGGCGCTAGCCGAGGGTACGTCACGTCTCTGTTTGTCAGCACGCATCGCGTCTTTTATGAACTAACAATAGTTTGTTGTGCAGGTACATTGCCCTATGACGGAGGGGCCTACTCAGGTGACGTGGACGCACAGGAGTTCTTGGTGGACGACGACCCGGCACCTCAGCCCACACCCGCTGAGGTTACGTCTCGTCACGGCTTCGTCGGTGCGCCAAGATCCACACAAAGATCAAGTGTTGTCCACCCCTTCGCCTCTCGGTCCTCGTCAAATCAGGGCTCCTGACCGTCTTTCCCTCTCGGGGCCGAGGCCCCGACACCCAGCGCAGAGGAGGGCGCCCAAGCGAGCCCACTTTCTCTCCCCGTTGGGCCGGCCGTCTTTCCTCCTGGGCTTAGCCCACCCCATCTCGGCCTTCTCCCTCGGCTCACTTCCCTTTCCCTTTCGGCTGCTTGCTTTGAGCATGCCGTCTTTGTCACCCTGCCACCGCACCTGCTCCCCTTGACTCCGATCACCGCCCGCCGTGGTCTCGTCGCCAAGGTCTCGCCCATCGCCAACAAGATGTCCTCGGCTTCAAGGCCAGGACGCCTTGCCGCCCGCCATCATCGCTTGCACCTCCACCCCGTCGCCCAGGCCACGCAAGTCATCGCCAAGCCGCAAAGTTCCCACGCTGCTCTCACCTGCCGCCTCGGGACACCACGTTGACTACGAGCCCCCCCACTCCAACGGCTCTTCCCTTCCTCGGCTATAAAAGGAGCTCCAAGCCTCACCTTGCCTCCCCTCCTCTCCCCGCTCGCTATTGGAGCGCCTGAATTTGGCTGTCTTCCTCCCCTCCGGTAGAATCCCCCCTTTTCAGCGGCATTCGAGCTCCTAGCCACATCAGTCCGATCGCAGGCACCGAGAGCACCGCACCGACGCCCCGAAGACACCCCAAACTGCCCCGAGCATCTTCTCCCTCTCCAGCGAGCCCTCCACGTCACCCACCTCGCCGCCACCACGGTCACCGACGCCAGCTTGCCTCGTGCATCCCCAAGCTTCACCGTCCCTTCCGGTGAGTTCTTTGGACCATCCTGGTGCGTATGCGCCCGTTCTTTTCCCCCGGGTGTCGTTGCTTCACCTTGACCACCATCACCGTCGCAGGAGCCACCGCTTTTCCTCTTCTCCTTTAGTCCCGGCCGACCCCTTCATCGCCGTCCTCCTTTGCCTTTGACCGTGAGTTTCCCCACCACCGTTCGCCGTTCGCCGACCTCCTCCAGCCTTTCTCTCAGTCTTAGTGAGTTCCCCGTGCCATGTTCCCCCTCTTGCTCCTTTCGACCACATCCTGTAGTCGAACTTCTTTCGACCACGTCCTATAGTCGAAACCTCCCTTCGACCACATCCTATAGTCGTACTTCCTTCGACCACGTCGTGTAATCGAAACCCCTTCCGACCACATTGTGTAGTCGAACTCCTTTCGACCACGTTGTGTAATTGAACTCCTTCCGACCATGTTGTGTAATGGAACTCCTTCCAACCACTCGTGTAGTCGAACCCCTTCCAACCACGTTGTGTAGTTGAACTCCTTCCGACCACTCGTGTAGTCGAAACCCCTTTTCGACCATGTCGAGTAGTTGAAACTGATAGCGCGAGTATTGCTTGATATCCAACTGAATAACAGAAGTACAATGTATATATCTCTATCGATGATCTTCCTCTACCTGATTTATAGAATCAAGACCAGGGAGAAGATCCGGGAGGATTGAGGCGCATAAGGAAAGGCTAGGTGGGAAGGAGTCAACCGCCAGCCACCTAAATATAGAAGGGGATCACCTAAACAGGGAAAGAGATAAACTCTAACACTTCACATGATCGGAACGCCCACAGATGACGTTAAGACCGGAGCGAAACTCACAAAAAACAGTAGTTGGAAGACCCTTGGTGAAGATGTCAGCAAACTGGGATGTCGTCGGGACATGGAGAACGCGAACATCTCCAATAGCAACACGCTCGCGGACGAAGTGGAGATCGATCTCGACATGCTTCGGCGCCGATCTTTGAAACAGGTTGGTTGATAAGTAGACAAGATCGACATTATCACAATAGACCAAGGTGCTCTTCGTCGGGGGATGTGGAGTTCTGTAATAACCGTCGGCCGGCAAGCCTCGCCACGCCATTGGCGCATCGCTCGATACTCGGCCTCGGATGGGGAGCGGACACCGTGTTCGCCGCTTGAGGACAGAAACCAGTTGTCACCAAGGAACACAGCGTAGCCTGAAGTAGACTTGCGTGTGTCCGGACAACCAGCCCAATCAGCATCGGTGTAGACAAGCAGAGCAGAAGTCGTCGACGGTCGCAGAAGAAGGCCATGACCAATTGTACCTTGCAGATAGCGCAGGATGCGTTTAACTGCGGAGAGATGAACGTCACGAGGATCATGCATGTGGAGACACACCTGCTGAACGGCATAAGAGATATCGGGCCGAGTGAAGGTGAGGTACTGCAAGGCACCAACCAAACTGCGGTACTGAGTGGGGTCGCTGATAGGTGCACCGACTGTGGAGGAGACCTTGGCATGAGTGTCGATGGGGGTGCTGCACGGCTTGCAGTTAGTCATGCCAGCTCGCTCAAGCACATCCAGAGTGTACTGCCGTTGTGAAAGAAAGAGGCCCGCAGAACGCTGCTGAACAGCCACACCCAGGAAGTGATGGAGGACACCGAGATCCTTCATGGAGAATTCCTTCTGAAGTGCAGTGATGATGCGACGAAGGAGATCCTGGCTGGAGGCAGTGAGGACAATGTCATCCACATATAGCAGTAAGTATGCCCTGTCGGTCCCGTGGCGATAGATGAACAAGGAGGTGTCGGACTTGGCCTCAGTGAATCCCAAAGTGAGCAAGTGCGCAGCAAAGCGACTATACCAGGCACGAGGCGCCTGCTTCAGACCATACAGGGACTTGTTGAGACGACAAACAGCATGTGGCTGAGTAGGATCAACAAAACCTGTGGGCTGTGAGCAGTAGACCGTCTCAGTGAGAGTGCCATGCAAGAAGGCATTCTTGACGTCGAGCTGGTGAACCGGCCAGTGTTGAGAGAGTGCCAGGGACAGAACAGCACGAACAGTCGCAGGCTTGACCACCGGACTGAAAGTCTCGTCATAATCCACACCGGGGCGTTGGGTGAAGCCACGGAGGACCCAACGGGCCTTATATCTGTCGAGGGAACCATCGGCATGGAACTTGTGGCGGAAAATCCACTTGCCGGTGATGATGTTGGCGCCGAAAGGACGCGGGACGAGATCCCACGTGGTGTTGGAGAGCAAGGCGCCGTACTCCTCTTCCATCACGCGTCGCCAGTGTGGATCGGCGAGGGCGCTGCGATAGGTCTTCGGAATGGGCGAGAGGGTCGTGGCACTGAGCGCCACCGCGATTTAAAGCCGACTTGCCGCATGGTGGTCATCCCATGCCGTTAACCACCGGGCGATGGGGACAAAGACCAGTGGAAACCGGCAGCGCAGAAGCGATGTGGCGCGGATGGCGGCCAGACACCAGCCAGGGCGCAGCTGCGCCACAAGACTGGCCGGCGCCAGCGCCGTCGGGATGAGATACATGGGGGCGAGGGGTGAGGGCAGCGTGGCGCTGGAGCCGCTGCTGGCGTGGCGGGGAAGTCGGGTTATCGGGGCCGCGTGGCGCGGACAGGTGGCGACGACGTGGCAGCGTGGCGCGCGCGTGGTGGCGACTTCGATGGCAGCGTGGGCGCGGGCGCGGTAAGGGCGGACATCGACGATGCAGTTCGGGCGTCAACAACAGTGGCAGGAAGCGACGTTGGTCGCAAAGAATCGCGGCGAGGCGCGAGGCGAGGCGAGGCGAGGCGAGGACTCAGAGGGAGGTACCGACGGAAAGACCAAACCTCAAACTCGCATAATAAGTCAAGGTCGATGGGCGATGCGCGAGAGCCAGCGAGGGGAAAGCATGTCTCATCAAAGACCACATGGCGGGAAGTAATGATTCGGTTGGACGAAAGGTCCAAACAGCGGTAACCCTTGTGGTTACTGGAGTAGCCAAGAAAGACGCAAAGACTCGACCGGGGAGCAAGCTTGTGAGGCGCGGTGGCGGACATGTTGGGGTAACATCTTGCAATTAACACACGGAGGTGGTCGTAGGAGGGATGGGAACCAAACAAGGCAAAGTGGGGTGTGTCGAGTGCCAGTGTTTTGGTGGGTAGGCGATTGAGGAGATATGTGGCGGTGTGAAGGCCTTCGACTCAATATGACGGGGCAAGGGAGGCCTGAAAGAGCATGGAACGTATGATGTTATTAATGGAACGAATCATACGCTCGGCTTTACCGTTTTGAGGGGACGTGTAGGGGCACGACATCCGGAGTAGGACGCCATTGGTGAGAAAGAAGGTGCGAGTTGAGGAGTTATCAAACTCGCGGCCGTTGTCACACTGAACGCTCCGAATGGTGCAACCGAACTGCGTCTTCACATAAGAGAAAAAATCAGCCAAGGCGGGAAACGTCTCGGATTTGAGCCGAAGCGGGAACGTCCAAAGGAAGTGCGAGCAGTCATCAAGAATAACAAGATAATATTTGTAACCGGACACACTGGTAACAGGGGAGGTCCACAGATCACAATGAATCAAATCAAAATTCTTAAGAGCTCGCGAGGAGGAGGTTCCAAAAGGTAATCTAATGTGACGCCCAACTTGGCATGCATGACAAAGAGAATCACTAGTAGTTTTATTCCAACGGATGGCGGAGGTACGAGCGAGTTTGGACAGAGCCTCATGCCCAGGATGCCCAAGACGACGATGCCAAGTGGTGAAGGGGGGTGCTGCAACAAGGGCGCAAGACTCCGTGGAATGCACTGGGGCGGTGAGAGTGTAGAGGGGCCCGGAACTATTGCACCTGGCGATCACGCTCCGGGAATTGAGATCCTTCACAGAGAGGCCAAACGGGTCAAATTCGACAGAACAATTATTATCAATAGTGAACCGATTTAACAGAGATGAGGTTTTTAATGATATCCGTGGCAACAAGGATATTATTGAGATAAAAGGACCCCAGAGAACAGAGCGGCCTGTGACAGGTAAAGTAGATCCATTGCCAACGACAATGGAGGAGGAGCGTGGTGGGCGAAACAAGGAGATGTTACCGAGGTGTCGGAGTCATATGACCGAGGCGCCGAGTCCATGATTGTCGGTTGCACCGGAGGATTGAGGGTCATGGTCTTTGGTTGTTTGGCGAGGGACTGCCGATCCCAAGATCCGGACCACGGTGTCCATGGCGAGGCTGGTGAGCCAAGGCAAGCAGTACCGTGGGAAATTTGTGGAGGTGGCCCAAGTCGTCTGCTGGCTCGCCCCAACGGCGTCGGCGAGAATGGCCCAGTGGTGGGTGAGTTGGGTTACGGAGGCGCCAGAGTGGGTCAGGGTAGCAGGCTCGAGGCTGGGCGCAGACGACGGCTTGGCCATCACATATTCGACCGCCACATGGTAATTTGCAGTCCACGGGTTGTAGATCGAGGGCCATGGCGCTGTGGGTTTGCCGCCGCCGCCGCTGTTACGATGGCGCCGGCGACCTCCACCGGCAGAGCCGCCGCTGGTGCTTCCGGAGGGCGCCGTGTAGCGGGTGGATCCGCCATGGGGCGCCGCCGGGCCATTAGTGGAGGGGGTGCCAAGGGGAGCAGAGCCGCCGGAAGGCCGCGCCGGAGAAGCGACGAGGGCGGTCGCCGGAGGTGGTGTGGGCGCGCTGGAGTCGATCTCCTCGAGGATGAGGTCGTTGCGGACCTCATCGAAGGAGGGGAACGGCTTGGAGCGCTTGAAGTGGGCCTTCATGTGGGCGAATTTCTCGTTGAGGCCGCGCAGCACATTGAGGACGAGGGTGCGGTCGCGGATGACCTCGCCGAGGTCGCCGAGAGCGTCGGCCATCCCCTTCATCTTGCGGCAGTAGTCGTCGATCGAGAGGTCGCCCTGCACGAAGACACGAAATTCGGCGTCGAGGCGAAGGGCGCGAGCTTCGTGGTTGCCGAGGAATTGCGCCTCGACGGTGATCCAGGCGCGGCGTGCTGTGCCGTTGCGGGTGCGGGCGGACTCCATCAGCTCGGGGGAGAGCGTGCCCAGCACCCACGACAGGACGACGGCGTCCATGCGCCGCCAGGACGGCACGGCGGGGAAGGCGACGTCGGAGAGGACGTGATCGGCGAGGGCGTACCGCTCGAGGGTGAGGAGGACGAGGTCACGCCAGCGGTTGTAGTGGGAGGAGAGGGGTTCCAGAACCACGGGCACGAGGGCACGGATGTTCTGGACGCCCGCCGCTTGCGCATGGAGATTGGCGATGGTGGCGGCCTCGTAGTCGTGGGACGGCGAGGTCGTCGGCGCGCCGAGTCGCTGTGGGCGCCGCCGTTAACAGCGGGAAAGCGGCGTCGCGGCAATGATTGCCGCTGCTGCTCGAGATCGGCGGCCTTGGCGTTTTTCGCGAGGACGTCTGGCGGCGCGGACGCGATCTCGAAGCGGCGGCGGCGGCGGGTTTTGTCACTTTAGTGGCGGCGTCAACCAGTCTGGTGGGTTTTATCCGTCTTGGCGCGTCAGTGCTGATTGATTGGCATCGGGCGGAAGGCAAGCGGAGGGTCACCAGTGGTATGGCGTATGGCAAGCAGCGGTGAGGTTTAGCGAGCGAGTGGTCACGGATCGTGACGGTTTCTTGATACCATGATAGCGCGAGTATTGCTTGATATCCAACTGAATAACAGAAGTACAATGTATATATCTCTACCGATGATCTTCCTCTACCTGATTTATAGAATCAAGACCAGGGAGAAGATCCGGGAGGATTGAGGCGCATAAGGAAAGGCTAGGCGGGAAGGAGTCAACCGCCAGCCACCTAAATATAGAAGGGGATCACCTAAACAGGGAAAGAGATAAACTCTAACAGAAACCCTCCTTCCGACCAATTGGTCGAAACCTCCTTCCGACCACGTGATGTCGATGATCAGTACTCGAAATCCAAAGCTTTGAGGACTCCGTTCTCCTCCATTTTAACTCCGATTTTAGTGTTTTTTGTTTCTAATTTGTCTAAATTCAAGATCTTGCTTTTGGCACAAGTCTTATTTAATTTGGAGTTCATTTATTGTTTCTTGTGTATTTATTTGCTCTCTTTGCTATTTTGTTCTTTTCCAGCACTTTCGTCCGCGTAGAGTTTGAAGAAGCGGGAGACCTCCTTTTCGACCAAGCACAAGACTTCCAAGACTCTCCTACCTTTAACCCAGGCGAGTCAATACTTTGATCATATTAAGCCTACATTTTTTATGCAAATTATGTTCTTTGAAATACCAAATTGCATGCTTTAATTCTTTATGCAAATGTATGTCAAATGGTCTTAAGGTAATTAAACACCAACTTGATGATTAAATAATTATTACACCATCATTTGATAATTGAATCCATGAATCTTTATCACCCTAGTAATTATATAGTAACTATACTAGCTATAGGTTGTACTTAAGTGACATGCTAGCCTTGCTTAAGTATCGTCCCTTCCGGTGAGTTCTTTGGACCATCCTGGGGCGTATGCGCCCATTCTTTTCCCCCGGGCATCGTTGCTTCACCTTGGCCACCATCACCGTCGCAGGAGCCCCTCTTCTCCTTTAGTCCCGGCCGACCCCTTCATCGTCGTCCTCCTTCGCCTTTGACCGTGAGTTTCCCTACCACCGTTTGCCATCTGTCGACCTCCTCCAGCCTTTCTCTCGGTCTTAGCGAGTTCCCCATGCCCTGTTCCCCCTCTTGCTCCTTTCGACCACATCCTATAGTCGAACTTCCTTCGACCACGTCCTATAGACGAAACCTCCCTTCGACCACATCCTGTGTCGAACTTCCTTTGACCACGTCGTGTAGTTGAAACCCCTTTCGACCACGTTGTGTAATCGAACTCCTTCCAACCAAACGTGTAGTTGAACTCCTTCCGACCACGTTGTCTAGTCGAACTCCTTCCGATCACTCGCGTGTAGTCGAACCCCTTCCGACCACTTGTGTAGTTGTAACATCCCAAAAATTTAGTCTGTTTTGAAGTTTTAAAAGAAAAATAACCATTTGAATTTTTCTGGTAAAGTTGAAAGCTTAATTGGAATTTTCAGAGTTCAAAAACAATTTAATATGAATTATGTCCACATCAACTGTTATCAAAATTATTTTATTTGGATTCTTTGAGCTTGGATATATTTTCTAGAATTTTTCCCAGTTCATTTGCTATTTTCTAAGCTTTATTTGGATTTCTGCTATTTTCTAAAAAGAAAACTAACTTAAAATCTCATAACAGTTTTGGCTGAAACCCAATTCCTATTCAAACCGGCCAAATCAGGTAAATTTAATGCGCCTCACTTCGCCCAGCTCCCAGCCACGATCGATCCGTCCTCTCTCTCACAGGTGTCGGCCCCACTTGCGTCGGTAGCAGCGTCGCTTTCCGTTACTCATCCGCTCCCTAGCCGCTGTCTCTGCCTTGTGGGACCACCTACCACGTCATCGTCGTCAACCTCAGGGACTCTTGAGTCTGTGTCAGAGCTAGACGCCGCCTCGCCGTCTCGCTCGTGGACTCGCCCTTCCCGTGGCTATTTAAAGCCCGCAACCGCGTCAGGACCTTCGCACCGCCCCTCTCCTCCAAAACCCTAGAGCCGCTTCTTGGATTGCACCGCCGTTCGTGTGAATCGTGCCCTAAAGGTTCGCCGCCGCCGAGACCTTGTCCGCCGCATTGAGCCTCCCTCGGTGAGCCATCGCCTCCCTCGTCGCGAGTTCCGAGATCGTCATCACGTGGTCTTCATGATGTGCATCTCTTCGTCTTCGAAGAACCCCCGTAGGGCCTTGCCGCCGTAAAGCCACGCCGCTCCGTCGCTTTCCTTGCCACCACCGCTGTTGTGGTCATCACCGATGAGATTGGACCGCGTCATCATGTTCGCCGGGTCCTCCTTGTTCAGATGCGCGCCTTCCTTCACCGTCGCTGGGAAGCCGCCGTTCGCCGGATCCGTGTTCGTTGGAGCGTGGCCACCGTCAAACCACCGTGGTCTTGCCATCTCAGCGCCGCGTCAGCCCCTGTACCCGATGTCGCTCACATGGCAGCCCCGTGGCACCCAATCAGCGCCCATGTGGCATATCCAGAACCCCGGCTCGGTGAACCTAGTCCACCGTGAGCCGAGTCGCCGACAAGTGGGTACCACCTGTCAGGGGATTTTCTTTTCCTTTTTCTTTTATTTTTGGGAAAAAAACCCCTCGCTGACGTCAGCCGTGCATCATAATCCAGAATTTCCAATAGGAAAATAATTCAGATTAATCCATAAATCTGATTTTCATCAATTTACGTGATGTTAATCTTCCAAAGCCCATATCTTTTGCATCCGAACTCCGATTGAGTCCATTCAAATTTCTAAATTCATATAAATTGAAGATCTATTTATCTGAGATTTTTATTTAATTTTTGAAGTTTGTTTTGCCTCTTTTTTTATTTATTTGGTTTATTTGCCTGTTTGAGAGTAGACATCGATACTTCGAGAAACTTTGAGCAAGGAGGAGTCTACCAAGATCAAGATCAATCCCAGAATTTATTCCAAGGAAAGACGTAGTCCTTTGACTATATTGAACCTATGATTTCAAAAGTATATCGTTTTATACAATTGCATGCTATTTTTATATAAATTGTTTTGGGATTAGCTATTACCTGTTGTCATTATGCCTCCTTTGATTATTTTAATGTTATGAATCCTTTGTCACCCTAGCATGGATAATTTTAGTTGGACATATTCATATCACCAACATGGGTATCGTATGGATGCTTAGTTTAGCTTAGTTACGATGGGTTCATCATCACATGTGTCATAATGATTAATCTTGACTTAATTAAATATAGAATCGTGGTGGTGAGCCACTCTTGTTAAAATTTGTGTACCATGACGGGGTGTGTCATTGGTCTTGGTTAGACAAAATGATTTTCGCTCAAGCGAGTGGTTGGTGGATAGTGGTGGTGTTTCTACACGCTGTTGGTTTGTGGTATCCTTGCTTGAGTAGCTTGTTAAGGACTTAATCTTGTGCGCCATAGAACTGGCCATTTGTACAACCACATGCCTGGTATGGGACGGGCCTAACCTAGTAGGTTGTTGAGTTTTGGCTTTTGACTACTCAGGTAGTATTTGGGTGGAGGTGTATATCCTTTTCTAAGGTCACAACGCGGGACGGTTCGCCGCATCCCTGTCCAACGTTGTACGTCAACCACGATGAGGTTTTGGGTGGCTGTAAGTACAACGGGAGAGTCAATTGTTGGGATGAAACCTCTGAAAGGTTTTGTTATGATTGGTGATCGCTACACTGGTTATATCTTGTGGGTAAAGTGTACAATCTCTGCAGAGTGTTAATTAATCTATTCGAATAGCCGCGTCCTTGGTTATAGACATGTTCGGGGATTTCACACGGGAGATAGAGTTTATTTTAAAATGAGTCGGAGTGTGAATGAGATGTTCACTTGACGAATATAATATTTGTTTGGTGAACATGTAATTCATTTGGTGGTTTGTGTCGATTGGTGAATAGGGGATTCACTTATCATCTGGTTTGGTTGGAAAGTGAATGGGAAGTTCACTGGTTATTTCAAAGAAATTGTTTAATTATTTATTATTGTTTTCCAACTACGTATTTCAATCTATTTATTGTATTTATCGTAAATGCTGCTCTCTGCAAAAGAACCATACAGCTAACCTTTGTCAGGCTGTGTATGAATACTATTTGCATACATTTCCCTACGGCTTGCTGAGTGCTTTATGTACTCACGGCTCATGCCTTTGTTGAATCAGTTGAAGAATATCAAGCTGCCTAGGAGTTCTTTCAAAAGGAGAACTATGAAGGTTTTGCGGATTAGGATGCGTTCTCCACTCGATTGCCCGTGGGCATGTTGATTGGCCTTTTTCAGAGTTTTCATTCCGCTGCAAGAGTTTATTTGTTTTTTTAGCCCTGTGTGGCAAGTTAAGTAAATGTTGACCATAAGGTCCAGTTATTATTATTATTTGCTACTCCGAGATCTTTTTAGTTAAATCGAATAAATGGATGGTATTTCATCACTCTTTCCTGTGTGAGCTCGCTACTGATCTGAGACTAGTTCAGAATACACAGAGGGGTCCTGAGATGCATTTTCGGGTCCTGACAGTAGTCGAACTCCTTCCGACCACTCGTGTAGTTGAAACCCCTTTTAGACCACGTCGAGTAGTCGAAACCCTTCTTCCGACTAGTTGGTCGAAACCTCCTTTCGATCAGTTGGTCGAAACCTCCTTTCTGACCGCGTGAAGTTGATGATCAGTACTCAAAACCCAAAGCTTCGAGGACTCCGTTCTCCTCCGTTTTAACTCCGATTTCAGTGTTTTCTATTTCTAATTTGCCTAAATTCAAGATCTTGCTTTTGGCACTGGTCTTATTTAATTTGGAGTTTATTTATTATTTCTTGTATATTTATTTGCTCTTTTTGCTTGTTTGTTCTTTTCCGGCACTTTCATCCCCGTAGAGTTCGAAGAAGCCGGAGACCTCCTTTTTCACCAAGCACAAAACTTCCAAGATTCTCTTGCCTTTAACTCAGGCGAGTTAATACTTTGATCATATTGAGTCTACATTTTTATGCAAATTATGTTCTTTAAAATACCAAATTGCATGCTTTAATTCTTTATGCAAATGTATGTCAAATGGTCTTAAGGTAGTAAAACACTAACTTGATGAATAAATAATTATTACACCATCATTTGATAATTGAATCAATGAATCCATGTCACCCTAGTAATTATATGGTAACTATACTAGCTATAGGTTGTACTTAAGTGACATGCTAGCCTTGCTTAAGTATCGGGGTATTAAATACCCCAATCATCATCTTTCAATTATGTAATTGTTTTGGGCAATCATTGGTTGGATATGACTGAAATAATTGAGTTAAATTGGTTTTCCTCCTCAAAACCCCAAACTGCTTTTACCACATCTGGGCGGATGGTTTGATGGTGGGTACGGATGTAGCACGAGAATGTGTGGAATGTGGTATGAACCGCCCAGATGACATTAAGGACTTAATCCGGTGATGACCTCCCATTATAAAACATGTGCAACCATAAGTCTATTATGTCGACCTGGCTAAATAATTTGTATCCATCAGTACGAGTTGCACCAGGTAGATGACCTGCGACGCCGTAAGCCTTCGCGGTGAAGGGTCGGGGTGCACGACGAAAGTCGTTAAGAGGGCGCGAGAGGGGGATCTAGGAAGATGTTGACGGGTCTATATGAGCGTAACCCTTCTTAGACGAAACTTTAGCGGGTGTAACTAATACTGAGGGAGGCATTGCAAAGGCCTTGTGGTGATCTCCCCTTGATTCACATGTCTACAGAAACGTGTGTGCATATCAAGACGATTATCTCTTGTGGGTAAAGTGTACAGTCTCTGTAGAGTATAAACTATTTGAACAGCCATGCCTACGGTCAAAGGCGGACATGGGAACTTACTAGAGTTAGTTCTATTTATAAAACTTTTGTGGGTGGGATAAAAACTGTTCAGGTGGATATAACCCTGATTTTGGTTTGTTCCTGGGCGGTCGTACCAATGTTGCTAAGTGATGGATGTAACCACGAGTAAAAATAAGCATAAGGTGGAGGTAACCTTCGCTGTATCTTAATATTGCTCATTTACTCTCTTTAATAAAATGCATTTTGGTTAAAATGTAAAGTGATAGGAATTTTTAATTATAATAATTGAAAATATTGTTTTAGCAAATAAAAGAATCCGAGCCATCCTTGTTAAGCCTTGCATGTATATTATTGTATCTTATGTGTTGGCTCACGAGCACGGAAGTTGTGCTCATTCTCGCTCTTTCCCCCAAACCCTTCAAACTCTGCGGATCATGGAGATTACGCCTACTACAAGGATCCCGAAGTCGATGGTCAAGGAGCTGATGTAGAGTAGTTAGTTCTTTAGTCTAGGTCTCGCCTCAGTCTAACTGACTCCGTCGGTGCTTACGTGCATCCAATATTATCTAAGTCTTTGGTTAATATCCTAAGTCTTTGGTTAATATCGAACGCACACTGGTTTCCCCAGTCGCTTGCCTGTGGAGAGATGTGTTCTACCCCTTTTTGCTTCCGTTGTAGTATCCGTTTCTTTTATGTAATGTAATCAGTTTGGCCCGTTCAGCTCTTATTGTAAAACTCGACCCGACGCGGTCTATGTCACTCTGATGTTTGTAATATATTAATTGGTTTTGTTTACATCGTGTATGAATTGATTCAGTGATGTATTCTGTGAGTGCTATCTACTGATCCAGGAAATAGCATAGTGTTTTCACAGAGGATTTGGATTTACGAAATCCGGGTCTGACACCTTCGAACCACCTTCGAAGCCTCCCCAAGGGTACTCTTGGTATCCTCGGAGAGGCACCCTATCGCGCCTCCGGCCGCTGGCCCTCACGGGCCTCTCGATGGCCTTCGAGTAGGCTCCGGGACCCTCCCAAATCGGGGCCTGGGTCACACCTCCAGCTCATGTCCTTCGGGGGAGGCTTTACGGTCTTCGCCAGGTCGTTGGGGCCGCCCCCACAACAAGCACCAAATCAACGTGAAAATTTCCCAAAAAAATTCTAGATGTACTTATCAATTTATTATATTCATATATAAAATTTCAAGTTTAAATTCATTCCATGTTAAGACTAGCAAAAATGGGAGAGATCTGACAAATGATAAATCAAAAGGAAAAGGAAAAGACAATTGTTACTATTCACATCAATTTTTTTTTGTTCTAACGCATTTTGAATTTGGAGTTTAAATTTTGAAGGTGCTAGAACACTATAAACTACATCTTCAATAACAGAAACTAGCCAAAAGTTCCACACAATTGTGTGGGTAATTTGTAACTAATGTTTGAATTTGCAAACTTTTGATATGTAGCACTAGATAAGATGTGTACCCAACAAAATACTACTAGTAGTCTTGACAATGAGAAAATTAGGTAAAGGCCTACATGTCACAGAGACAACAGTGATATTAATAGTATCTTTTTTCCTACTCTAATTATCTTTTTGCAAGATAATTAGAGTTTTAGCCATTATAATGTCCTCAGAAAACCACACAGTAAATATCCAGGTCCACTAGATGAATAGAATGCATATTTTCTCCAACTTTTGCTGGTAAACTTATATATACTAGTCATGTGCCCGTGTGTTGCAACGAAAAGTTATACTTGGCAAGCTCCGTTATGGCTCTTGCCGTGCCTACACCTTCTTGCTTGACTTGTGCCGCACCTTTGGATCCGCTACCATGGAGACTATGCAAGAGAAAAAGGATGAACATTTAGCTTCACATTTATTGAAAACAGTAAACATGCTAACCTATCAACGATCATTCATCAAACATATCAAGACATATTTTATAAATTTTCGTAAGAAACAAATTCAAGCAGAAGTTATAATGTATCTGCCAATAATTAATGTAATCATAAGCTATATCTGTTATTTTTCACTTACAGAAGTTAAATTATCATACAAAGGAATTCAAAGCGACAGAAAGACATGGTATGATTCTCATTTCTCAACATGAAGACAACAAATGCCTCACGATCTACCTAAAGGAAAAGACTCGACAAAAACAAGCAAGGAAGCGTGGGAAAAACTGCAGGTGGCAAAAATGAAGCAACCACCAGTCCTGCAGAGTCATTCATACCAACAGGTCGGTCTGACAGTGTGATCTTCAGAAGATAATACTATATTATAAGAGGGAGAAGGTAACTCTAATGAAAGTTGGAGCCTACCAAGCATTCCACCAGTAAACACATCCTACCGGTGATGCCAGCAGTCATCCACCCGTGAAACCCCAACCATCGCTGTGAGAAGCACAGGCAGAAGGAGAATGCAAAGCTTGGCGACATGGCCGCCTCGATCGAACGCTTTGATTTTGCCGGGCAGGTACCATGACAAGAAGCCTAGCCTGGCAAAAGACCCTGCAAGGGAACAAAAAAGAAAGCTACTATATATTTAGTTGCAAAATGGGAGACAATTTAGCCAAATAGTTTAAGCCAGCAAGTTCATATTCAGTAGTACACTGTATTATGCAGGCATCAAATGGTTTTAAGAATTGCAGGTGGGTACACTTTTGGTTACTCAAAAGATTGCAACTCACCATCTACTCTTGTCAACATTTTTATTCATGTTCTTCAAACTATTATGTAACCATTGTAATTCGATGGCAAGCCGCCTACTTGAATGAGGACGTTTTATGCTAGTGCTACTGCAAATCTAAGCGCAACGACAATTTGGAAAAATAAGGTGGAAATTTCATTCCACATAAGATTCCCAAAAAAAGAAATGTTGGGCGATGAGGTCAAGGCTCGATCTTGGCACCAAATCCATACTACTAAAAGCAACATTTCAAGATTTAACCACATCGACAGTAACCATATGAAGGATCGCTCACATGATGGATCGGGAATTAAATTCTCGGATCTGGGAGCTCGCATAACGAATCGGGCACACAGTAACAGATCCAAGAAAGAGAGATGAGCAAGAGAGATTCTATCTTTATCTCTTGGAGAGCTGGTGGCCGACCTAGTATCCGATGGCCCCGATGCAGCGGGAGACGAGTTCCAGCTTGGCGACGTAGAAGTGGTTGCAGTAGGCAGCCACCATCTCCATCACCACCTCGTCTGTTGCTATGTAGGTGTCAAACCTCTTGGAGAGCTAGTTGGGATAATCCTCCCCACCATGCAAAACTACTAACACCCAACAAAGATCCAAGTCTCTACTCTAGCTTAGCAAGTTATAAAGTAAACCATCGTTTGATATCACCTAGGAACAAATATGGTCAATAAATATCTACATAGTCTATCATGTTTGTACACTGAAAATGACTTTGTTAGAGATATGAGCAGATCGTATAAGTCAGAAGCCAAGAATCATGGATTGCATCCTCTGTGGCTTCAGAAAAAAAAACCAAATTAGCACTGCAGAGTTGAGCTATTAGCTTCCTTGGTTTGCTATCAAACTCTGTTAGCCAATTAGAGAACAGAAGTTCCATGCATGCTTCCAGGTTTGTTTGTAAAACCAAAAACACATTTCACAACATTCCAAATGAATTTAGCTACTGGGCACAACAAGAATAGATGATCCATGTTTTCTTCAACACCACAAAAATGGCACTGGGTAGGACATTTCCACCCACTTTTCTTCATTTTTTTTTCTTTTGTCAAAATGCTTCTTTTAATTATTAGCCAAAGAAACACCTTAATTTTCAAAGGTATCTTTGTCTTCCACAAGAATTTATTAATGGAAGACCAACACAATGTGAAATACAGCCATACAGGTGGGCTATTAACAACCTTTTTTTGGACTGACAATTAACAACTTAAAAATAACTAATAGACAAAAGAAACTTTTGAAAAACAAGAAACAACTTGATCAGAAAGCCAAAAACATTCTTAGCCTGAACACTAAAATCCAAATCTCAATTCATTCAAAACATACCCTGTGGAGATATGTTTCTGAGTTCTTGGAAATATATTCCCCTTGTAAAAAGATCTGCAGAAGGAAAGATAAAAGGTTAGAACCAGAGATCAAATGATCCATCCAGCTGTCTTAAAACATAAAAAAAAATTGTCCAAAAACTAATATAACAGCTTTAGTCGCCCTCATATGTTGTTGACATCAAGACATTCATTGTTGACCGATGTGTAGTGTCTAAAGTGTTCAAAATAAATGGAGGATTATTCAGATCATCTTAATATGTCCAAAATAAAAGAATCTTAAATCTCTAAAGTGTCCCTGTTACAACCTTGAAACCTTGTGAGTAAATGACTTAAATCATGTAGATATCCTTTCCTTTCTGATTTTGACTTTCTTTCAAGATGCAATATTTATATTAGTTGCATCGATCATGTCTTGGCAAGCATATGGGTGACAAAGACTCTGAAGTCTTGCATTAATCAGACATTACTTGTTAGAACAGTGACTCCAGGTCAAGATACCATTTCAGATAGTATGTCATGATTACCTAAAAGATTCAGAGGATAATATGAAATTTGCAAGTAGTACGATATCATCAAAATGCAAAGTTGCCTTTTGTGCTCCCACAAGATTAATAACCTGAAAATTAACCAAGAATGATATATCAGAAACATGAACAAAACAGCTTTAGGTTAAGCATCTCTAAAGACTTGCAATCATAAATGGTACATTTGACATCGATAAAGTTCCAGGAGGTCTCTCTAGCTCAGTGTGCTTCATGATGGGATGCTAGCAGCACATAGCAACTAACGGTAGTGAGCATGGATCAATCTATAATGGACCCATTTGTTAAGTTACAGAGCACAAAAGTTGTTAACTCTATTGGAGAGATCAGAGACATGTGATACCATAGCAACTCAAGTGGCAAGCCTTATATAGAATGTAACAGCCCAAGATTTAATAAACAGTAATTAGATGCTGTTCATAGCATCACTGTTCATTTTGGCAAATTGGGCATTATGTTACAACCTAATTTCCCCAATTTCTAACCAAAAACTCCAACTTGATCAAAGCTTCAAAAGGAAATACCACTCAATGTTGGTATTAAGACCGGGAGGTATTTTATTTAAAAGCCAGATGAATTATTTTGGCCAAAAATAATTTTTGTTGAATTTTTAGAAATTATTTTGATTTTGAGAAAAATATTTGTCTTTAAACAAAACCTATTCGGCCTAGATGAATTATTTATGTATTTCAACAGGAGGAACAATGGTTTCAAAAATTTATTCGGGGAATATATCATCCCAGTAGCATTTTGGCAAAATTTCACATTTTTATGAATTTATTTACTATTTATTAAGTCTCGGTCAAACTTTTGAAGGTTTGAAATTGGCCCCGTCAACTCGCCACCAAACTCTTGTCCCCAAAGATCAGAAGCGACTCGCACCCACCGGTTAAGTCCCAATCAGGCAACCGGCCGCAAATCACGTCCTCGTGTGTGCCCGGCTCGGGTTCGTGAGAACCGCTGATTTCATCGCGACGGAAAGGATTGGGAAGTTGTATGCGTTTATGCAGCGTCATAGCGCCTCGATCCTCACCGTCCAATTCCCATCTAACCGAATCCAACCGTACCTAACCACGGTCTTTGGAGACCCTAGCGCGCCTCCGACA
Organism: Phyllostachys edulis; assembly: GCA_036346405.1. Taxonomy (NCBI): domain Eukaryota; kingdom Viridiplantae; phylum Streptophyta; class Magnoliopsida; order Poales; family Poaceae; genus Phyllostachys; species Phyllostachys edulis. Next base: position 40,543,184 of record CM070566.1, read on the forward strand.
CGTGGCCGTAGATCCCAATGGACGGGCCAGATGTTTTGGGCCGTTCGGACCACTCCGATCCATCTCGAGATCTTAGCCGTTGGATTCTCCACGGACGGGCCAGATCTAATGGGCCGTTCGGACCATCCGAACGCCCCACGTGATTTCCACCGTTGGATCTTAATCCTACGGCATCGCATTTTATTCCAATCATTAAAATCCTCTTCAAAATCGGCCACCGTTGGATCTTCAATGAACCGCCCAGATCTAATGTGCCGTTCAGACCGTCCGAATGCATCGTGATATCTGAGCCATCGGATTTAAATCGGACCGTTAAGAAGGGCTGTGACGTTCGGACCGCCCGAGTCTTGCATCCATCTTAGCCGTCGATTTTAGATCTAACCGCACCAGTCTTTTGAGTTTTTGAATCGGGAAAGCACCAAAGCGTGTTGACCGTTAGATTCCCATCTAATCTGCATCGCTTCAAAGCGCGTGCTTTAAGTGGGGATTCCATTGTAGCCGTTAGATCTAATATCTACTGCATCGCCCCAACCTTGTGCGTTTAAAGTCGAACCTCATTTGGTAGTAGGATTTAAATCTCTGATTGCTCATAATTCTTATGCGATATCACGGATTTTGAGCGTCGTTAGATCTAGATCGTATGCGACCCATATTAAAAGTTACCGATTGGAGGTTATTTGTCCATCCTATCACCATCGTTCATTTCAATCGAACGGCCGCCAATCTATTGAACTTTCGGTGTCGGTGTTGTCGTGTTTGGGAGCGGTGACAACATAACCCCACCCGTCAAGCTCTCTCTCTCTCTCTCTTCCTCCTCTCGTATGCGCCACCACCGGCTTCTTCTGCGGAGTAGAGAGCATTACCACGATATTGATCTGAATATTCTATGAGATATTTAGCATCAATTGGCCACCTCATCGATTCTGGACACTTCTCGGTTTCTCTGGAGGTTCACCTCTATTTAAACCCTAGCTTTTGGGAGCTCTGCCATTGTTGACCGAGAGCTATCCTCACGTTCCTCCTTTCTTTTCAGTGAAGCTTCCTTGCTCTTACCTTTGTTTAACCATAAGCATGCCTAATTCTCATATTAATATGGATTTTGGGCATCTGTTGTAGGGTTGGACCTAGGTGTGCTCTCTGTCGACTTGGGTCAGTTGGAGCACCACCTCGATAAAGTCTTGCTCCGGTGAGTAGGCTCCACCCTTCTTTGTCAAGAACGTGTAGGGTAATCTTTAGAGCTTTAAAAGACATTGCTATCGTTTTGGTCAGACCAGTGCAAAGGATCTTGGAGCTTTGCTGTCTCGGCCAGGACTTGACTTCATCTCCTTCCTTCTCAAGCTGGTAAGTTAAATCTTGTTTCTTGCCACCTTGAGCATCCTAAAGACTTCAATAGATCACCTAGCTATCTACTTGTTTTTTATTACTCAAATCTTCTTTAGACTGAAAAGTTGTTTTTATAACTTTTCGGTCTTTCATATCGTTTTCAAGAATTAGGGTTTCTCTTGCTAGCATGTCAGCTTATGTAGGTCTTAGATAAACCCTAGCATCATAACTAGACCTTCTTTTGATTCTTAAGGTCACAGATCCCTTTATTGATACAAGATCTTTCTCTGTTGGTTTTGTCGGGCAAAACCGACAAGAGCTTAATTCTTCTTTCCTTTCTGTGAACTTGTTGATTAGGGTTAGCAAGGGTAGTTTAGGGTATTACTTACTCCCCTGATTAGCTCTAACTCCAATTTAAAATCTTGGTTTTGTGTTTTTTTTCCAAATCAACTGAAAACTGCCAATTGCCATTTTGCTATTTTTGTTGTTGGACAGCCCGACAACATGCACAGCAAGTCCTCTAGTCTTTTACTCTTGTTATCTTGAATTATTAAATGATGAGTTAAGCTGTAGTATCAATTTGAATACTTTTAGTCTAAGAAAAATAATTTACTTAAGACATATTCAGATCACCTGACCACTCTTTTTGTAATCTGTCATATTCTAGTTTTCAGAAATCTGGAAACTATAGTTCAGGGTGAAACCTCATTTTGATAATTAATATTAACTAATGCTTAAGGAGTTGTAAACTTTTAGTTTTATGTGTTAATCACAACTTAAATAAAAATATCTTCTTGTACATGATTCAATAACAACAAACTTCCTTCTTACAATCTGTCTAAATTTCAGCTTTTCAAAAATCTGTAACTGTAGCTATAAGTTAAACTTAAATCTGGGTAATAAGTGTCATTAGATGGTAAATATGGGTTATTATCTTTAGTAAGTTAGATATAGCTTAAGCATATTGTTAACCATGCATTACCATCTTGATCATATATTCTTTTTCATTATTTTGTCCTCTGTCAGTTCTTATGTTTATTGGATTTTTCTGATTTTAGATTCTGGTTCTTCTGAAATTGTTGATTCTGCTATTGAACAACCAGAACCTGAACAAGAGATCTATTATTACCAAGGCAAGCTTCCTCTCTGCACCATGTTGATCCCAAATTTGTGAACTATAGATTTACAAAACACATTGATACTGTTGCATGCAATTTTCTAAAAATTATTTGTGATCTGTCCCTAGTTAGTTACAACCTGAACTTGTGGCTTACCTTAAATTTGATCATACACTCAACCTAAGGTAGTCTGTGGTATTAGGATATTTAGTTTTAAATTTTGCTTAGCCATGTAGTCCATAGAACGGTAGTGTTTGGCAAGCTTATCTTGTCAAACCTGGGAACCACAAATGAATTTTATTTATTTTAATTCTTTGTTCAGTCTACTTAAATCTGAAATGGCTCTAAATCTTTTTGTTAAACTGATTTCAAATCTGGACAAGTGGATGCTAGTGATGGTGCCTTTGTGCACGAGAATTGAGAAATGTGGATGTCTTATGCAGGTTGATTAAGGATCGAACTCGACATTTCAATTCAAGCCCCAACGTACTTCCACACGCAGTGTATAGGCACTGTTTGGTTAAGTAGAAGGTTAAAGCTATTGAGTTGGAAACAGGAGAGTAGGGGCATGTGTATTGATCTCATATGGCATAGATGCTTAAGTCTTCGGGCCGTGTCTTATACCATGTGAACTTTATATCGATATCAGATGTTCTTAGAAGGGTGAGGACGTACAGGTGTTCCATCACTTGTACATACCTTAAGGGCTCCGATTGCGATGTAATATGTGCAGTGAGCACAGTTTGTATTTTGTTGATCGGGTCGGCATTCCCGACACAATATGTGGGCCCCGGTTGAGCAGATGCTATCAGTCGTTGTTTAAGCGGGATTAGTCTCACATGGGTTGTCCAACTCAATAGCGTCAGCTTGTTGAAAAATACCAAATCTTAGTCCACCCGGCCGGCATACCAAAGGCAGTGTGCTATTATTCCGGAGGCTTACGGGCTAACTAAGTCGTGTGGGTAAAGATGTACACCCCTGCAGGGTTTTAAAACTATTCGAATAGCCGTGTCTACGGTTACGGACGACACTTGAATTGATGTTGTGGATATCATGGGGATATGCCCATGATCTTAGGTTGATGAAACAATTGGCAATGTGGCTTTTGGTTTGAAGTTTCAAGTGCTTTCGACAAAGTTTCAGATCTGTCAGGTCAGCGGCGGTCTGACCGGCTTTTGTGCTGATTGTTGATATAAGTGATGAACTGTTTTTGGGATAGGTCATATCCATATTTGTTAATGCATATGTGTTGCATATTGCATGTTTTGGCTAACGTGGGTCAAGTTGTGAAGAACTTGTTCCCGGATTCGTGTTTGCTTGTCTATTGTTGTGCAGGTGGCTTGAAAGTCAACGACGGTCAACGGCGAGGAGGATCGGGACTAAGCTTGGAGAGATGAGGTCCAGAACGATCAAGGATGCCGGGTGAGGTCAATGAATTCAAGCATGGCGCAGAATGGACATAGACGACCGAACGGGCGGTTCGGTACGACTGGTTTGATCAAGCGGCGCGGGAGTCATTGCAAGTGCTCAGTGGTGCCGGTGGGATCCGGACGGGAGAGACTTGACGACATGGAGCCATTGATCAACATACACGTGGCGAAGTAGGCGAGTGCTTCGCGCAGATGGACTTGGTCTTTTGGAAAAGATCGAGAAGGGTATTTCGGTAATTTCACCAAATACCGCCTTGGTGACCTTTTGACTAAGCCACGGCGCGGGTCGGCGCATGGTGAAGCGGTTTAGATCAATCGACGATGAAGACGACGCTTTGAGATGCGTGCGTGTGTGTTCCGTTCATGTTAGGCCTTAACGGAAGCCTATTAGGTTTAGCTCCAATTTCTAAAAGGGTTTTAGGGTTTGGTGGCTGTCATATAAAAGGAATAGGAGCTGGAGAATAGGGTTGTTGCTTAGAAGAAAAAAAACAGCCGGGGCGGCGGCCAGCAAAATCTGAGAAAATGTGTGCCTGAGCGCCTGTTGGATAAGCAGAGCCTGATGGCGACGCCTGTAAAATCAGAGTTGTGGCGGCGGCCGTTTAAGCTCGGTTCTGTAGGCTTTTGGAAAACCGAAAGTTCAAGTCGGCAGCTGCTTTATCGATTTGATTGCCATCGATTTACTGTTTTAGCGCCGGCGGCTATTCATGCCTAATCGGTAGCTACTGTGATCCATCGGGTTGGGGAATATCAAAGCTGATGCATTAAGTTTAGATCTTTTTTTTTTTGCTTTTGACTGTTTGCTGCTTGTTGTGTTTACTACTGTGGTTCACATCCTGTTGCGGCGCTCTGCTCTCCCAAAGCCAGGCGGCGGCGCCCTGTTCTGTGCCCGGAAATCAGGATCTGGGAGGCGGCCTGTTTGCCCGTGAGACACGGCGCCCTGTAGTCCCTAGCGGCTGCTTTTCAGTTTGTGTTTGAATTTTTTTCTATTGCCGTCGGCTTCTAGCAGTGATTAAGAGTTGATTTTTTGCTCGCCTATTTTGCTATCCGAAGTTGTTCAAGCTTGTTCTTATAGATCTGATTTGCTTGTCTATTTTATCGAGCAGGGAAAGAAAGAGTGTTTTGCTTCTTGCCTCTTCATTTGTGTTGACTTGATTCGTGCGGCCTATGCTCTCCTGTGAAAAAAAAAGGGAACTTGTGCAGGCGGCGGAGGGCTGTTCTTTGGCCGTAGAAACCAGCCCTTTGTAGCGCCCGCAAAAATGGAGGCCCTGGGGGCGGCTTGTCCCTCGGTAGAAATGGCGGCAGCTCAGACAAGCGACAGGCGGAAGCTGGGTGCGGAGCTGCGGCAGGAGCTGGCGCGCACGGAGAGCTGCGTGCTGGTGGTGAGCGGGCACAGCAAGCTGTCGGCTTGGCCTCTTGAGGTTTGATGCGGCATCTTGTAGCTTCCACTGCAGACTGAGAAATCAGGCAGAAAAATCTAGTGATCATTGTTTTGCTTCTTGCTTGTAAGAGATCTAGTACTTTGCACTGATATGATGTTGCACTGAGTCACAGTTTACAGATTTCTTTATGGCTGCCTTCATTGATGCGTATGAGTAGTGCTTGTTTTTCATTGAGTTGATCCAATAGTGCCGGCTGCTGTGTGTTTTGTAGAATTGGTTTTTGCATGCGTGCATGACCTTGGGGGCAGCGGCTGTAGATGCTGCGCGCATAGAAGCTTGTAGGAAATAGGAACTTGTGGCAGCACCTGGTAGCTTCTTCAATAGACAGTAATCTCCAGGATTGGCTATCGATTGTTTGCCGTCCTTTTGTTCCTTGCGTTTGAGTAAAGTGCTGGTTGTTCCTTCAATTGCAGCGTTGAGTTGATTAGGTTTTTGTTTCGGGGTTTTGATCAGATTCAACACAGGTCATCCGTTGTGCCTGTATACAGATCTTCATAGCTTTTATAGCTATTGAAGTGAAAGTAGTGTTGAGTTTGATCAAAGGAAAAAATAGAGAAAGCGTCTATTCACCCCCCCTCTAGTCGCCTTTCCGGTCCTACAGATGTCATCTGTATAGACTTTACTCTAAATTGGTTTTGGGAATAATTTCAGCATGAGGGTTGTCATGCACGGTTTGATAGTGATCTGTCACTTTAAAATTGTTACTGTTTATGATTATGCTCTCATTTACTTGCTATTTTAGTCCAAAATGATTTATTAAAATTGCTTTGTCAAAACTTAGCAATTGTAGGTTAAGATGTATTGCTTTATGCAAAATTGAACCATTAAAGCCTTTCTGTTGTCAACTTTATGCATGTAAAATTTCTATTCCTTTGTATAGGTTCTATCAAACACTTCCTTTTATTAGTTTGTGTAAGTCTTGCTGAGTACCTTCCGTACTCAGGGTTTATGACCTCTTGTTGCAGGTGAGGATGGTTATCTTTATGAGATGCCCGTTAGCACCGATCAGGGTGACGCTAACGAGTGAAGTTAGTTCTAGTCTCCACGCAATAGCCTGCGGGATGGGGCCATTGGTGGTTTTTGTTATTTATTTTGCTTCCGCTGTTGAACTTTTGGGATGACCAAAGTCATCTGTTACTGTAGCCGAACCAAAATGTAACATGTCCTGTATAATTATGTGAATGTATGCCTTGTATGTGTATGATGCAATGTTGTTTAAGGATGTATGCGCAATAGTCACTAATCCTGGGAACTATTGCATGACATATATCCGGGAGCCTGAGTATTGGAATTGTTACTTACTATTATTATGCTTCTAGTATGATTTTTAATGAGGGAATTGCACTGTTCCTTAATTAAGAATTATGCTACCAGTATAATTTTAATTCGGTACATTCCAATATTTGAGGGTCTTACATAGAACTTCCCAAAAATATGGCATCTTGGCATGTATCAGGTGAAAGATAGATAATTCACAGACTGTCAAAAAAGGTGAGGTATACCATTGTATGAACCTCTAGAAGGTTCAAGTGGCACCTCAAGTGTGCCCAAAAACTAACTATAATAAGAATAGTGTTACATCTAAGCAGATAAGCAGGATTCAATACAATATGGCTCAAAAGGTCATATAAAATTTGTATCGCACTATTTGGACAAACCTTGTGCTCACACATCAATAGTGCAAATAAAACTCCTGAATTAGCAATAATGGTGCCTACTGTCTGCCTTGTTGATTGGGCAAGGGGAAGGAATGTGTATGCATGAAGAAACGTAGCAGGATTCATGTAGAACGGTTCAATTGATGTTTCAATTTAGCATTAGAATTGAAAAAATGCATAAGCTAAATTACAAGCAAAGAAAAAAAAACTGACCAGCTGAATGCATGTAAAAGAGAGAGGAAAACTGCATCTGTGCAACCAAGCAGTGGTGCCATATCAAATTTGGGATTCTTCTCAAAGCATCTGTTGACCGACTTTGTCAAAATAAGAAACATCTGTGAATCCATGTTTTCAGACAGAGAAATCAAGATAAGAATGGAGGAATAAGTTTGCACAAAGCCCATCAAATTTAATTATAATAAGAGGAATGTAGCAGTGGGTGCACCTGACCATACATGAGCTGTAGTTGTCCCCTAAGTCCTTCGTATGACTCTTCAGTGTAGCTTATACAAACCAAATATATTAGACCCTTGACGAGGAAAACTATCTAAAAAATAGTGCTATATCAACTTAGTAGACTATAGTTAGTAGCTAGAAAGGTTTGCACATAAGATGTCCAGGTTGGTCGTACTAAGTTATTCAAGCCTCAACGGAAGAAAGCATTTATCCTTCCTTCTGAAATGAGATAAAGGAGTAAATTTTGGGCAACTAAGGCCACCTGACCTGATGTTTTCCAGCCCTCACAAATTTGATATGGTCGCCACTGGATGAAAACAAAAAAAAGGTCACCAAAGGGAACAATTCAACACAGCCAACAAAGAGAAAAAGTCAAGCCCACACCTGTTCTCAACAAAGGAAATGATCGCTTGTAATGTAGCAGAAACCCAGCTAGCTTGTGCTCATCTCCATACCTGAATGTTTAACAAGATGAAGAAAATGCACAATCTTATAGTTTTGCTTGAGAAAAGCACCATTCTTGATCAACTCTTATAATGAATTCATCTTGCATAAGTGATATCACCTAGAGTATATTGGTTTGCCAAAATTGCTCAAAATGAAGAAATGTTTTATCCTCTTCCTCCATGAAGTCAAGCATCATCTCGAAACATCAAGGAGTGCATTCAGGTGACACAAAACCATACCGCCTACACCCATCCGTAAATAGCAACTACGGTGCAAACTTCAATGCTCGGAAAAATACCCAAGATACTGAAAACAATCTAGTACATAATTAAATCGAAATTTCATCTTTGTCGGCAGGTAGTTTGTAGACTTGTAAATAAGAGTGAACATAAATAGGCATCAGTACCAAAGCTAGGCGTAACTGCTTGATAATATCGGCAGCGTCGTCTGATGTGTCGTTGCATCGATCAAGGCGGCTGCCTCGGCGACCATCATCTTGGGCTTCTTCACCTCCCCCTCTGGACACGGGGTCACTGCCTCGTCCGAGTCCTCGTCGTCGGCACGCCGTGGTACGAGCGATCTGCAAGCAAAGCGAGCCTATGCCGTGAGAGGGGCGATGGATCACACAAAACGAGAGATCGGTAGGCCAAATTAGACCAAGATCCAGCCTATCCACACCAAATCACACCAATACACAGACAGATCTGAGCTAACAGGGGGGCGGGGGAGGGGGATGGGACAGGAGCACTCACGAAGCAGTCGTCGTCGATGGTGTAGATGTACTTCTTCTTGGAGATCATGTAGGCATGTAGCCGAAGCAGCGGCAGGCCGAGTCCTTGAAGGGGTGGGGTGGGGACGAAGGCGGAGGCCGGCGCGGGAAGCGTGATGGAGGTGCGGCCGTTCCAGTCATTCTCAAGCGGGGAAGAGGGGAGGAAGGTGAGGAATGGCATAGTACCGGGAGACTTTGCAAGCGCCACGCCCAAACACGCGAGGGAAGCCACAGAGGGAGGTGGGCATACTCACCGGCGCAGCGGCAGCAGTCACAGAGCAGCGCGGGCGACAATGTGGCGAGCTCCTCGACGGTGAGGATGGGGATGATGGCGCCAATGCGGTCGTCTAAGAGGAGCACGCGTCACGCGGAGGGCCCGATGCCGTCCGCGGTGGGCCATCGCTGCCAGCCCATCGGACATTGTCCGAACGCCGCCAGAGCCGCCGCCTCCTCCCAGAAGTGCCGCGATGGGTACATGCGGCGTTCCCCGCCCGCCAGCGCCACGGATGAGCGACCACGCGCAAGCTTGGGGCGCCACCGAGGCCGAGAATGAGTAGGCGGAGGACGGTTGACGAAGATGGTTTCAATGGGAGGAGATGGGAGATCGGGTTAGCGCGGCGGCGTCACGGGCGAGGGGAGGAAGAGAGCGCTCGTGGAGGGACCGGGCGATTTGGGTGGGAGAGGAGGGCGGCGTGGGTGGGGAGAGGAGAGGGAGGGAGGTGGGCGTGGGTGCGGTTTGTGTCCTGCGACGTACCTAGGCTTGGAGGTGGGCGTGGGCGTGGTTCTCATCGATCCGACGGATGTTAAGAGTGTCACTGAGAGTATCTTTACTGTTGAGGGAAACTTCTTCTTTTAAGTAGTAGAGATATATATGTTATTTCTCTCATCTCTTGTGTAGCCATATCACTCCTATTTTTCACAACCTTTGAATGAAAATTGAGTGTCATAGGTGTTCCCTTGTTTACATTGTCTTCTAATTCTTTTAGATTCTATCATGTTCACCTTGATTTGTTCAAATATTACCACCAACGAATTAATTTCTACAAATTCGTACTGCAACGTGCCGTGCGGGGTACCGAGGAAATTTGTACCCTCTAGCGAAGATGGCCACATTCAACGTTGCCTCTCCCAATTTATACCATCGATCCCTTCTAATTAACTTGGCGTGAGGGAAATGCCAACTGATCTTGCATATTCAAAGCGCGCACTATTAGCCACTTTTCCTCATGGCCAGAGCATTAGCATTAGCATTGTTCTGCCTCTCGCTGCTGTGCCTCTGCTCCGGTGCTCGGGTGCCTCCCTCTTCGGGCCCATCCGGTTTGCTGGCTTCATGGAACACGTCCAGCCACTACTGCACCTGGCCAGGCGTTGCCTGTGGCCGTCGTCACCCCGACAGGGTCGTCTCGCTGCGCATGGGCTCCTTCAACCTGTCGGGGCGCATCTCGCCATTTCTGGGCAACCTGTCCTTCCTCCGTGAGCTCGACCTCCGCGACAACCGGCTCGTTGGGCAGGTGCCACCGGAGCTCGGCCGTCTCGGCAGGCTTCAGTTTCTGAACCTGAGCACGAATTCTCTCCAAGGAACCATTCCTGCCGCCATGGGAGGGTGCACCAGCCTCACGACGCTTGACCTGAGCAAGAACCAGCTCCAAGGTGAGATCCCTGCTAGGAATAGGATAGGCACCTTGGAGAATCTTTTCATCTTGAACCTTCAGGACAATGGCGGAGAGATCCCTCGGTCGCTGGCAGACTTGCCATCGATCGAGTCTTGTTTTTGTATAATAATAAGTTAGCCGGCGAGATACCGCCTGCTCTGGGCAACCTCTCCAACCTTTTGCATCTTGATCTCGAGGAGAACATGATATCGGGACCCATCCCTTCGTCTTTGGGTATGCCCAGTTTGTCTCGGCTCAGCTTGGCCTATAACAATTTAAGTGGGGACATCCCCACATCTATTTGGAACATTTCCTCTCTGTGGGGCATTAACGTTGAACGTAATATGCTAAGTGGCACGATACCTCAATAGCTAATGCCTCTGATGTGAGATTACTTCAGCTTGCTCCTAACTCTTTCAGTGGCACTGTTCCTCCCGAGCTTGGAAGGTTAAGAGATCTCAAATGGCTACTACTTGCAAACACTTTGCTTGAAGCTAAAGAACCCAAAGATTGGGAATTCATAACCGCATTAACAAATTGCTCCAAGTTACAAGATTTGGAACTGGGAGCTAGTAAGTTTGGAGGGGTCCGTCCTGATTCAGTTTCCAATCTTTCCACTTCGCTAGAAATTTTGGATCTATCCCGTAACAACCTGGAGGGATCAATACCGCGAGAAATAGGGCATCTAAAAAATCTTGTAGAATTCCGTGCAGAGTCGAACATGTTATCAGGTGAGATCCCTCTTGCCTTGGGTGAGTGTCTACTTCTCCAGAATGTCTATCTCCAAAACAATTTCTTAAATGGTACTATCCCATCAATCCTGAGTCAACTGAAAGGTCTAGAAAATCTTGACCTCTCGAACAATAAGCTATCGGGTCAGATACCCAGGTTCTTTGGGAACATTAGCATGCTCTATTATCTAAATCTTTCGTTCAATAGCTTTGTCGGTGAAGTGCCAAAGTTTGGTGTTTTTTGCAAACGCTACGGCAATCTCAATCCAAGGCAATGGCAAACTTTGCGGCGGCATACCTGATCTACATTTGCCTCCATGTTCTTCCGATGTACCCAAGAAAAGGCATAAATTTCTAATGATTCCTATTGTCATTTCCCTCAGTGCAATAGTAATCGTTCTTACATTGCTCTACAAGCTTCATTCCTGGCGCAAGAAAAGCAAAACAAAAATTCCTTCAATAACTTCGATGCAAGGGCACCCATTGATCTCTTATTCACAGTTGGTTAAAGCAACAGATGGTTTCTCGACAACCAATTTGTTGGGTTCTGGGACATTTGGTTCTGTGTACAAAGGAAAGTTAGATGGCCAAGCTGATGAAGGTACTGATTTTATCGCTGTGAAGGTACTGAAACTTCAAACTCCAGGGGCACTGAAAAGTTTTATAACCGAATGCGAAGCACTGCGAAACTTGCGACATCGGAATCTTGTCAGGGTAATTACAGCTTGCTCAAGCATTGATACCAAAGGGAATGACTTCAAAGCAATTGTGTTTGACTTCATGCCTAATGGTAGTTTAGAAGATTGGCTGCATCCTAACGTGATTGATCAAACGGAGTTGAAGTACTTGGATCTCCTGGAAAGAGTGACCATACTGCTCGATGTGGCTTATGCGTTGGATTATCTTCATTGCCATGGACCTGCACCCGTTGTACATTGTGATGTTAAGTCAAGTAATGTGCTCTTAGACGCTGAAAAGGTAGCCCATCTTGGAGACTTCGGACTCGCTAAGATTCTTACTGAGGGAAGCTCATTTTCCCATCACTCAACGAGCTCCATGGGATTTAGAGGGACAATTGGCTATGCTGCCCCAGGTTAGTCTAATATGTTTGCTTTTCTATGTTTTTACTTGTTTGCCGTTTTTTACTCCATTTTTTAATCAAATAAAGCATGCCTTGGAAGAGGCGAGTTTCATACTTTTCTGTGATGTATCCCTTGGTTTCTGTCCATAATGTTACAACTTAATTTTAAAATTAGAATTGTTATAAGAAGTATAATTTTTTCTAAATGTTCGATGCAATAGAGTATGGCGCCGGAAACATGGTATCGATACATGGAGATATGTACAGCTACGGAATTCTAGTGTTGGAAACAGTAACTGGGAAGAGTCCCACTGACAGCAGATTCAGACATGGATTGAGCCTTCGGGAATACGTTGAGCTGGGCCTACATGACAGAGTGATGGACGTTGTTGACAGACAGTTGCTGATGGACCTCGGAAATGGGCGTGCGACCGGAGATGACCCTTCATACAGGAGAAAGATTGATTGTGTGATTTCGCTTCTAACACTTGGAATGTCTTGCTCTCATGAAACGCCATCGAGTAGAATGCTAACTGCTGAAATCGTCAAGGAATTGCATGACATCAAAGAATCGCTCCTGAGGGAATACAGAATTGAAGATGGAAGATATGCCAATGTTACGTTGGAATGATCGTGTGTGTGGATTATATATTCGTGGATATTAATTGTTATGATCTTATTTCTCAGTGTTTGCATCTGAATTATTGAGGGTACACTTGAATTTTAACCAATTCACTTGCCTGCTTGTTGAAGGACTATCACACCATTTATGTAAATTATGGCCACAATTAGTTACTTCTATAATTAATCTTTTTCCGTTGTATTATCATAATAAAATTTCCATGTAGGCCTCCCGTGTATAGTGATGGTGTTTGGTTAGTCATGGTAATAATGCTTATTTTCTATGTGAAAAAGCAATTATCTATAAAATAACGACGCGGGTACCTCCTCTTGGTGGGGTGATGGAGTCGCGAGTGTACCACTCTGTTAGTGATATGTCCTAGAGGCAATCATAGAGATGATTGCATCGTTTTCATATTTATGAACTTTTGAATAATATGTGGATGAAATATCATTTATATTGATTGGAAATTCATAGAGGCGTTGCTACGATCGCTACTGCGCTGATCGAGGACAATCCGCGGCATGCATATGGAATGCGAGAGGTTGCTGGAGAAGACGATCAGTGGCTAAGGATGTTGGACGATCGACTACTTCCACTACATCGACGAGCGCGATGTTGGAACCGGGCTGCTCTAACTCTTCTTCCGCCGCACTGCGTGTTTAGTAGTAACGATATATGATCTCTTACTCATATCGCTTCTTGGTTTACGCGGTAGAATTTTTTAATTACGCGCTAGTGTAGCCTACCTATTTCCCAACAGCTCCACCTACCAGGGCTCAAATCCTAGTGTCCACCTATTACACACACGCGAGTGCACTTCAGTAGGAATTTTGTGAGGTCGTAAATTTTTGCCCAGCCTCCATCTTTCTAGGCATGTGCTAAGAGGTGTACTCGCATATATGTGTGTGCCCGTGCATCGCTAAAAGAAAATTAACAGTGCACAATATTTCATAGAGTAGTTTGCCCAAATCTGTTTCATTTTCCTATGAAAAAACGTTTCAGTTTTTATGAGTTGAGTTTGAGCTTTCTTAGGTTGCTGCGATTGGAACACAGAAATTTCATAGAAATTATGGTGGAATTATATTGTTTGCTGAAAAAATACCGTGAAATTTCTGCCTCCCTATACCAACGTATTCCCCTCCTGGGCCCACCAGTCATTGATGGTAGGCGACTAGGCCGTGGCAATCGGGTACCAGTCACTGAAAGATTGGACCCAAGTGTCAGCGACCTCCTCTGTTTCTGCCTTCTTCCTCGCTCGTCCTCCCATACTCTCGGTACAACCGAAGAAAACTCGAGCAATGCGATAGGCGTGGGCCGCGGCCGGCCGGCCGCGGCCCCGGCCCCGGACGCCGATGAGGGGCCTCGAGGGTTGCCTCCACCGACGCCACGGGCAGCGGCAGTAGGGCTATGCGGCCCCACCGAGGGAGCGAAGCAGGAGGAAGTGGCGGCGGTGGCGGCCATAGCCTGGGATCGGACTGTAGGCAACGTCTTGAGGCCCCCGGCGAAAGCGCGGCATCGGCCAGGTGGACCTCTGGGCGACGAGCAAGCTGAGGAGATGGCGCCGAGGGTAAGCGCTCGAATCCTGAATTCCTTAGCCGGTAGCTTTAGAACGATTCTTTCTTGCAGCTTTTACTTTCGATGCCTCACCATGAATTACTGCAATGCCTTGAATTCCATAGTAGCGTTGCCGTTTCTGAATAATATAAAGGTGCCTTGATGTGTGCTCCAAATATCACTGCAGTTTGCAAGTTGCATTTCACCTCAAGATTGACTTGCCAAAATTTTCCTTTTGAGTGCAACTCAAAGTTGACTGGCAATAATTTCAGCAGAAAGTTTGACATCGAAATATCGAATCTAAACCCAAGCTTATCGTTTGCGTTAAAAGTTTTGAGATGGTATGAATTTCAAGCTATGATCAGTACTCAATGTCGAGCCAAGCTTAACCTACCTGTTATACTTTGATACTTCTTATTATGCACAGTTATCTCCAGATTGGATCAGAGTTGCGAGATATGACACGACTGTACATGATATAAAAAATGAAGTAGATGAATTCCGTAGAGAGAATCTAATACAGCGACGAAATAATCACGACGAGAGAGAAAGATTTGGCGAAGCCAACTGCAAATTCTTTAAACATAACCTCAAAAGAGTACAATGAATTGTTGTTCTGTCACAACCCTTTCGGTCCTTTTAGAATCTTTGGATTCTTGTCTTATACAAGAATCTAGTGCTAAAGAGCAACCTAGCCTCTAATCCTCTTGTGCATCTCTTGCTTTGGATGAGTTGATTTGTGGCTTGTATTCTCCATGATCATTCCTCATGCCTTTATATAGTACCCCTAGTTCTCCCCCAAAAGGAAGTTGGAATCCTAATCCTAATAGGATTAGGATAGTAATCCTTGTAGAACACATCTCTCAATCCTAGTAGGTTTGGATACGAGTCACCCATACTCAAGAATCTTAACCTTGACTCCTATCCGTTAAAGTCACCGTGCTCCTCCAAGAATTTGTTCCATGCCATCTCCATTATTTTTCTTTTTCCATTTTTTTCTTTTTTCTACCACCTTTGGGAGTGCCCCACCACAAGGGCATATGCACATCACCGCAATGTATGTGACGATGTCCAGGCTAGCCTACCTGGACCCTCCACCTGAGAGTCCTTTTGTTGTGTAGTTTGGTTAACCACATCTCTTGTTCCTACAACTCTCCATGCTATAAATTTATACCGCCTCCGAGCTCCACCTGCCCATCGGTACTGCGTGGTTGGTGTCCCACCATGCCTTTCTTCTTCTAGCAGCTCGCATCTTTGCCTTCACGCCTGCTAGATTATGCACCGATGAGTTCCCCAGGGCATGTTGATGCTCGTGTGCATGCCCCTTTCTTCCCTGACGTCACCACCTCTTTCTTCCCCAGCGTCGGCCGTCGTGAGCACGCCACCGCACCTCTAAAGTCGCGAAGGTGGCCGTGGAGGTGGGGGAGGCGGAGGCGTTGACGAGCGGGAGGGCCGCGACGGTGCTCAAGTTCTACTCGCCTCGGAGCCGCCTGTGCATTTCACTGGTGCAAACTGCAACAACAAATGGTAAGACTATATGGTGTTAAATGAGAACATGTGCAACGACTGGTGAACTTTGAAACTGGTAAGAATGCATGGTATTAAATGAGAACATGTGCAAAGACGGGTGCACTCTAAAACTTTGGTAACATCAAGTGTTAAGTGAGAACATGTGCAAAGACGGGTGCACTCTGAAACTTTGGTGACATCAAGTGTTAAGTGAGAACATGTGCAAAGACGGGTGCACTCTGAAACTTTGGTGACATCAAGTGTTAAGTGAGAACATGTGCAAAGATCGTGGTGCAAAGAGAAATTTACTTTTTTTTTCTTAAAAAAACTACTCATTTTGAATAAGGAAAAAGTCCGATTTACTCCCCTGAACTATCAGAAAAGTCTGATTTACCCCCTGAACTACAAAACCGGTTATTTAACCCCCTGAATTTGTCAACCGGTCAAATAACCCCAGTAGCGGTTTGAACAGCGGTTTTCTTGGCGTGGTAAATCGGCCAACTCGACACCGAGTGGCAATCTATGTGGCAGTGAAGCCATGTAATTGCCGCCAGCTCACTTTCTTCCCTAATCTTCTCTCCATTTATCCACTCTCGGTTCTTGGAGCCTCACCCACGGCTTCACGGCCTCCAACCGCCACCAAGGACTGGCGCGCGCCCTCTGCTCGCATGCTCACTGGGTGCTCCATGGTGTTCGTGCTCCCAGCTGGAGACTCCTCGCAGGTGGTGCATGATCTGAATCTCGCGGCACACATCCTCGATGTCCTCCTTGGTGATCAGCTTGTGCTTGGAGATGGGACTTGCAGGTGTAGTCGACCCTGTGGCCAGCTCGGTGCAGAGGTAGGTGGTCTTGGTGTCCTACTGAGCTTCTTGCCGAGTGCGAGAGGTCGCGGAGGTTGGGGTTGGGGTGTCCGAAGACCGACCCGACCCGAGGTCGTGGGGCGGCGCGCCCCGCCACGCGCCTCATGGCGGCGGTGGCGCCGACACGGGGGCATGTAGGTGTCGATCGTGGCTGCTGCTACCTCTGCCTGCTTCTGGCGGCGTGGGTGGCGAGAGGGCTTTTCGAAGCGGAATGGGCGGAGGAAGCCGGGGTTGGAAGGGCGGAGGAAGCAACAAGAGAGAGAAGTGTGTCGAGCTTAGACAACTCCTGTGCATGTGGGCTCGGCCCACGACTGTGGCTATGAGCCAAGCCAGCCCAAGAGGGACCCACTTGTTGACCGGGACAAATGAGAGGCCATGTCAGCAAAACCGCCGTTCCAAACCGCTACGGGGGGTTATTTGACCGGATTTGACAAATTCAGGGGGTTAAATAACCGGTTTTGTAGTTTAAAGGGTAAACCAGACTTTTCTGATAGTTCAGGGGAGTAAACCGGACTTTTTAAAGCAAAAATAGCCCACCGTGGGGCTCGAACCCACGACCACAAGGTTAAGAGCCTTGCGCTCTACCAACTGAGCTAGACGGGCTCCTGTTACTGTCGCAGCCCACCCTTACCAAACATCACTGACCCGAAACAAAACGAGAACTGACCGTCATTGTTCCATGCGTGCGCCAGTCTCCTGTTTTGACAACTCAAACCAAAAAAACTCCTTTAGAAATTTTCAAGACCTCACAAGTCACGACAAATGGGTCACAACATTTGGATAATTTCTAAATTAGTGTTCTTGCCTTGAGACTCTTGAGTTACTCTATCTATGTACAAGTAAAACGCTTGCCCTCAAAATGTGCAGCCAGTTGCTGTATTACAAGAGTACTCCATATGATGTTATCCTAATACTTTCACCAACAAAATCCAATCCCGTATGGAAAAGAAGCAAAATTTTAGCCTTGGTTCTTCTTCCTATTCCAGTGCATGTAATGATCTTAGATTATTACAGGGTAAACACCGCCAGGAAGAAGGCCGGACGGCGTCGGCTTTACGGAATAAGTTATTAGACTATAGACTGAGATGATAGAACCTTGAGAGGGAGACTAGATTAATTCATTTTTCTTGCTTGCTTCATAACGGATACATGCTATCCCTTTTATGGGGACAACCCGACTTGACCTCTAAGAAACAATCTCTATTTTTAAGGAAACTTATCTGTATTAGATGGAATACATCTCTAAGGAAGTAAACTCAACTAATAAGGAAACTAACTATTCTATCTCTATTTCTTAACTACTAATGCACCCGTGGGGCCCGGCATGAATAGTGCGTGGTGCTACCGTACCTCATGTACTGTTCATAGATGAACAGTAGCCCGGCCCATGACAACTACTCCCCTCCTTTCGCGATAGCTCGTCCTCGAGCTGTGATGGCGGCCATGGCTGAAACCTTAGGTGTAGGGCTGGAAACGAGCCGAGCCGAGCCAGGCTCGGCTCGGCTCGCGCAGGCTCGTTTACTGTTTAGGCTCGGCTCGGCTCGGGAAACTGCTCGAGCTGGCTCGAACAGGCTCATGAGCCCAAAGACTTGCTCCTACCAGAACTGCTGTGTAGCAACGATGGCGTGCTCCTTCGGTGGCTTCAGCGCACGTCTCCTTCAACATGGACTTCAGCGGCGGGACGGGACGGCCTCCGCCCTCCGGCATCATCGCCACCATGCACATTTCGCATTTTCACAACATTCACAAATCACAGCAAAGAGCATTCACCATTCATTCACAAATCACAGCAAAAAATCATAGCAAAGAGCATTCACCATTCATTCACAAATCACAGCAAAAAATCTGCACCGCACCCTCTCCTCGCCAACGCCAAGTGGATCTAGGCGACCGCGAGGCGACCGCGTCAGGGCCGGGCAGCTCCGCGACCACGAGGCGACGGCGTCGAGGACTCGGGGCACTCATGAGACCGCGATCATGAGGCGCACGGCCGACGGCGTGGGCAGCTCCGTGGATCATGAGGCAACGGCGTTGGCAGCTCACGATCATGAGGCGACGGCGTCGCGAAGGCAGCTCCGTGAGGCGACGGCGTGGTCGGAGGCGGCGGCGTGGTCGGATGGATGGGGTGGTCGGGAGGAGGAGGAGGAGGCGGAGCACCTCGGCATGAGGTGGCGGCGGAGGAGGTGGGGGGAGGGCACCAGGGCGGCAAGGCCGCAAGGGAAGTCGCGCGGTCCCGTGGATCTGGGACTGGGAGGTGGAGGAGCAGGCCTGGCCGGGTTGGGAAGCCGGATCAGGGGGGATGGGGATGGGGTTGGGGACTTGGGGTGGGTGGGGTGGGGTGGGGAATATGGATCGAGTCACTGGACCGGCGAACAGCCGCTGGGATTCGGGTTAGCTCGTTTGGCTCATGGTGGCTCATGGCAGCCGAGCTCGGCTCGAATTTTCAACGAGCCAAAAGGTGGGCTCGGCTCGGCTCGAAAATTCACAAGCCAAGCCCGAGCCGAGCCAAACCGTGACGAGCCCGAGTCGAGCCACGAGCCTCGAGCTATTTTTCCAGCCCTACTTAGGTGACCTCATGTTGACGAGAGGTTTGCGATGGCAACATGAGTTCTTGAAGATCATTGCCTCCACGCGTGGTTGCGGCAAACTCATCGATCGCTGCGGCAGGCATGGCAGCAACCCTGACAACTCCACGGTGGCCACGATAGACTTCGGCAGGGCTGCGGTGGGCTCCGGCAGCGTCACGGTAAGATGTGGAAGTGCGGCAGCTGCTGTAGTTGCTGTAGGTAGTTCCGTCGCCGCCGTGGCAGGCGTCATCACCTCTGCAGAAGGTATCGCCGCCGCCGTGGAAGGCTTCACTGCCATCACCACGATCTTCTCCAAAGTGGCATGCATGTCGAGGAAGATGGCCGCCATCTTCTTGTCATTGTCATTGAAACTCATGGCCATCTTGTTGGCGTTAACCTTTATCATGGCCAATGACTCGGCGGTAGGTCTGATAGTCTGATCTGTTGCCATAACCATAGTAGCAGAAGTCGTGGGAAGGGATCGACTGCTCTTATATCAAATGTAATGATCTTAGATCATTACGGGGTAAACACCGTTAGGAAGAAGGCCGAACGGCGTCGGCTTTATAGGATGAGAGATTATACTATAGACTGGGATGATAGAACCTTGAGAGGGAGACTAGATTAATTCATTTTTCTTGCTTGCTTCATAACGGATACATGCTATCCCTTTTATAGGGACGACCCGACTTGACCTCTAAAAAACAATCTCTATTTTTAAATAAACTTATCTGTATTAGATGGAATACATCTCTAAGGAAATAAACCCAACTAATAAAGAAAATAACTATTCTATCTCTATTTGCTAACTACTAATGCACCCGTGGGGCCTGGCATAAATAGTGCACGGTGCTACAGTACCATATGTACTGTTCACGGATGAACAGTAGCCCGGCCCATGACTGTGCACTTGAATCATCATCTTGTTCCCCCTTCCTCATTCGTAACCCTTGTGTCCTTTAACCTAGCTAGTTGCTGAAGATAGCTGAATCCCACTTGATCCTTGGTGCAGAGTCCTGGTAGTAAGATTGTTTCTTATCAACTGGAGATAACTGAATCCTACGTGCTAGTTTGCGTATCCCGGGGATCTTATAGCATTCAAATTCGTCAAGCACTCTGCTGGCACAGACCCACTGAAGCTGTTGGATGAGATATCAAAGAGCTGTAGCAATGGAAAACAAAGTGTGTTTCCATTGCGAATAGCGGGATGATGACTTATGGGACCATGAATTTCATTTGATCTCAGTACAAGCACCCTAACTTGGGGATATTATCCAGCCAATGTGGAACTACGTCCTTCATACAATTGCTTCCAACATGGTACAGTGGACTAATGATTCTGTCTTTGTTTGCTGAGTGGAAATGAAATTTGTTATGTTGGGAACAAAATTAAGATAAACTTTGTCAAAAAGATGGTATATCGATGAGTGGTTAATGGTTTGTGAAACCAGTTTAATTTGTTCATGAGCTGAGTTAAAACATGTCTACTTTTTTTTATCTACGGACTACGGAGTTAAACTTGCTTTGCTGAAAAATATCCGCAATGCCAGGCAGAGCCTAAGGTCTGAACTCGGAAGCATTTTGCTTCCGCCTTGTTGTGAAAGCCCGAAACTTCTTGGTTGAAACAGTTGTCTGCTAGACTGATACTACTACAATGGACATGCTGAAAATTAAGGATGGCCTCGGCAGAGTAAGCACCGGAGTTCTGAGCACTAGCTAGAGCATTTCCTTGAGCACAGCTTTACCTCAGTGCCTCGCAGGGTTGTTGTGAAGTGTTTTGCTCCTGCAGTGCCATGTTTTATCATTCCCATGATGCCTTTCTGTTGTCTGCTTTGCTGAACTTACGAAGAACCTAAGCAAGCTACTATATTCCATTGTCCATGTGTGCTTTGATGGTCAAAAGGGAGGTTCAAGGTAATCTATGGGGATCAGAATTTAGAAATATATGCACTGATGAAGGTTGCAAGTATTAATTTTTAATCTTCTTTTCGGCCCCTTTTTTTCAGTACCAACGGGCAACAACTCTTATTCAGTTGACCTCGAAATCTGATCCACTGTAAGTGACTGTAACTTCCTACCAAGAAATACGTCCGTCCTGCCTTCCTAGTACCTGCCAATTGCCACCTGGAGGCTGGAGCAACAGGCAGCTAGATTGATCAGACCCTCCTTTGCTAACTAATTGTGCTATGGCAGTTCTGAATTCTGATGAGGTCTTTAACAAGTACAGCATTTGGTGAGGAAGGCCGTCACTACATCCTAGCTTAGATGGGTAGCAACTAGCAACCTAAAAACTTAGCAGTTTTAGCTGTCCCTTACTCTGCACTGCAATTCCATCAAGACTGAATCCAAAAGGGCAAAAAAAGGTTTACTGAGGTTAGAGATTCCTCGAGTTGTTGAAGGAGGCGGTACTAATCTGCAATAAAAAGTCTCGCCCAGCTGCGTGCGCACGGCGATCTGGGACAAAGATGGAGGCGGAGACACCGCGCGTGGAGGACGGCCAACATTGATTCGGTTGGCATCGGATGCCGTCCAATGGTCGGTCCGTCCGTCCGTCCGTTGCATACTTCCATCCCGTTGAGCAGTTGCAAACGGGACACTACCAACTGTTTCATTTTTTTTCTCTTTACTGTAATCTTTTTTGTGTTCTGTGTGTGTTGAAGATAAGGGTTGTTTAAGCTTCAGCCACATAGATCATTATTCACTGTGTCAACTTGACAGCATGGAGTGCCAACTTGACAAGTGGGCCCGTAATTTATTTAATTATTGCTTTGGAACCGGAGCAGCTAGATGCACCGATGCAATCATTTTCTTCATGGTATGCTACCTACAAGGCTACAATGGCTAGCATCAATACTGCCATTTACTGTAATCAGAAGCTTTCTAGCGTCGCTTTTCCCTCACGCTGTGGATGGCCTAACGGATTTAAACAGCTGAGATTGGGCCGATACCGAGCTGTCTGGGTGTTGGATCCGGCCCTGTTTGCTTACCTCTTATGACAAGAAAACGGTACTAATCCTTCCAAATAAAGTGAGTATAGGCAACAGTTACAATGCAATTTTGAATAAAATCAACATCGCAAAAAAAAGAAAAGGAATAAAATCAAGCTGGAATAGGGGTGAAAAAACGATATACACAAGATATGTAAGTCTATAAGGGCGTCTCTAATGTATTGAATCGATATTGGTTCAAAGATATGTCACATAAGCAATTAAGGAACTTACCATTTTTTCCTCCAATGTATAGATCCCGTTCTTAAGGTAAGTGGGACCCACGTTACATTAAAAAAACCCAGAAAAAACAATCCTCTCCTAACCGATCTCTCTCTCTCCTCTATCAATTCGATGCCCTCCTCCTTGTTGCCTCCAACACACCAAAGGCACCGCCACCACTCGCCTCGCTCCACTGCCGACGCCGCTAGCTCCCACCACTCGCCTCAGCCTCCTACCCACCAACGACGCCGCTCGCCTCCCCCAGCTGACAACGTCGCTAGCTTCCGCCGCTCACCTCCGCCCCTGCCGACACCGCTCGCCTCCGCCCCGCCAACAACACTGCTAGCCTCTGTCCCCCACCGCCTCCCTCCCCGCTGCTTTGATGAAAGGTTGCAGCGGAGGCGACAACTTTGATGGCCGGATCTAACCCTTCCCCAACCTCTTGGTGGCCGGATCAGTAGCAATAGCCGCCGAGGAGAGCTTCCCCGGCCTCTCGGTGGCTGAATTTGGTGGCGGCGTCCGGCGAAGACCCCTTGGTTAGTGTCCCTTCCACGGCCAGCGACAATGCTTGGCAGCAAGAGCAATGCCAAGTTTTCTAGTGGTTAGTCAATTCAATTATTGTATCTTCTAATCAACATTTGGATAGTTTTTTTCTTTATTCAGTTGGATCTAAACCCAACTTATGCATCAATTCTTCAGTATTTTGTTTTAGAATCGACCACCTCAATGTATTAAGTCGATTCAAACGATCCAAAACATTGCTTTCAACCGGCTAAGGCGCAACATTGCAGATGGTCCATTCTGAGGAGAAATTTCTCGGGAGAATAGACAACCTTGTACCTAAAAAAACAATATTGCCATGAAGTTAATCAAGCTAATCAGTAATTATATGAGATGACTTTGGCTTTAAAATACTCTGCTCGCATCGATCTTAAAGGCTTCAAATCCGAAGCTATAAGCTACGTACATGTTGCCGGTTGCCACATGGGAGACGTGACGAGGAGGGAATCGTATCCTCCTCCGATGCGGATGCGCAACGACGCGCGGTGATGATGACGAATTGACGATGGTACGACGCTCTCGCCATCTTGGAGAGGCCGATCGATCAAGCAAATCCGCGACGCGCGCGCGGGGCAGGCCGCACAGCGATGCAGCGCGCGCATGATTGGTTTGGGAGGATCCGCGCGGGCACCACGCGGGATGGGATGGGAGGATCTGCAAAGTGATGAAGCAAAGTGCAACGGGCAGCCGGACGGGATGGGAGGATCCGCGCCGGGCGCCACGCGGGCGGCGTTGGCGGGAGGCAAGCAAGCGACGGGCACGCGATCGCCATGGCGCTAGCAGCGCAGACGCGTTGCGAGGCCTCCTTCCCACGTTCTCCTTCTCCGCTCCGCCACTCCTCTCCCAATGGTACCAACCAACCAGCAGACGTCTGCGTGGTTTCAGCACACACAGACTCCTGGCGCCTTTGAAACGGCCGGCCGTTGCATGTGTCCTACCTTTTTCCCATTTTAATTTCGGAGATGTCACCGAACTTCCAGCAGGCTTGGTATGAACTGACCTACGGAAGAAATATCAACCGGGTCACTCTTCTAACCATAATAATGTCATTGCTTGTTTATAAGTGTAATTTGTTATCTTTAAAGAGAATTTGTACTAGGCTTAACAAGAAGTTATCGGGGTTATTTGATCCAATGCTTCCGCCCCTGGAGCTGACCATGGATGTGGCTAGCTACTAGCTAGGTACTAATGCAAATAAGTGTCGTTTTGGTTGTTGGTGTTGTCTTCAAAACGTAATTTTGACTACCGACTCCTACCGTAATATATTTGTGAAATCTATTAAAATTGCAGTATCAAAATAAAATTATTTTTTGTTTTATTTTTTTATTTGGCTAATCTAAATATGTTTGTGAGGACGTTCTTGGTCAAATTTAAAATAGTTCGATGGCACGTATTTCGGGATTGACTGAATAGTTTCTTTTTTTTCCATGTTACACGTACCGTAGAAAGAGTAATGGAGGTATAAATTATTTTTTAGACAAATTTATAAGTTTTTATTGCTGTCGCATGATTGAATCAGGGGCATTGGAATTCAACACGCGGGGGGTGCGGATGCATTGGTTTGGTGCTGTGTATCATGGAGTTGATAGATGCCGAAATAATTTTGGACAATGCAATATAATAGTAGCAGTATACATGTGCCGTGTCTTGTTGGGAAGTCTACCATCAAGATGCACGCAGACACGAAGTGTTTTTCCTTTCGTTTCGTTTAGTAGTTCCGATCTCGGACGTGCTAGAAGCCTAGAACAGATTAAAAAAACAAGGGAAACAGTACTGTTCTTCTGTCCGGACCATCCGTATGGAATAGCAGCCTACTTTGCCATCTCCAAGATTCAAAACTATACCTGGACTCGGTCATCCGCCCCCCTAGGCACCAGCGTACTTCCCCAAGCCGTTCCTCGGCCCACCTAACCGGACCTTAAATGGGCCATTACACGGTTCTGAAAAATAAATACATTCTCGATTAAAAAAATCTAGTAAAACAAAAGGAGGAAAAATTATTATTGCAACCATTGTTTTTTGATTTATGATGTTGCAACTATTGTCCGAGGATGTTACAACTATTATCCTAGGATGTTGCATCTGTAAAAAAAAATATTGCATCTATAAAAAAAATGTTATATACTGTTCACAGCGATGTTATAATTTTTTTAACGTGTTTTTTTTCAGATGCCTTGTTTTTGGAAAAAGTTTTGTGTACGGTCATTGTACTTGGACCGTGGGGAATTCCTTCCTCTGAGACAAGTTGAGAGTTGAGTTGAGGTTCACTCGAGAGCTTGACATGGACGGACACGTAGTAGGAAAGAGGAGTAGGAGTGTACTGGTGCGAGCCATGCTTCGTGGCCATGCGGCTGCAACGCTAGCAGTACGAGGCTCGGGCCGTCCACTGCACGTGATTAGTCCTTCAAGGAGGTCGCGCTTGGGTTTTCCGCTGTGCTCGTGAATCGGGCTTAGCCCATCGGCCTATGTGAATGGAGGCGTACGATGAGAATCAACTCATCGTATGTAAGAGCCCAAGTTGCTTCCAAAAAACAGTAGTCCACGCGACACACATATCACCAAAAAAAAAGGCTTCTAACTGATTAATTTAATTGGTATACAAGAACAAAATGGATCCAAATATTGAATAATCGTTGTCGTCGCAGGACAATACCAAGCCAATCACACACGATAAAGAGACAATGAGACACGCAATGTAGTGGGATCTGATTTCTTTATTGTTGATATCTCTTAAAGTACAAGGGAGTATCTTATTTACAGACTAAACCCACCAGGGGCAGTTTAGGTTTTTGCCCACAAAACCCCTTTAAGCCTAAGGGTTACGTAGCACAAAAAAAAAAGATACCAAATACCAAAGTAGAGGTGGGAGTCGGGCAATGTCATGCGGGCACAAGACAGCACACGTCAGCAGCCACAAATAAGACGCCGCGACGACGAACTCCTCAGCCATACTGCGTCTCGCACGCAGACGATCGCCAGTGAGGCCCAAAGACGCACAAGGGCAAGCGGGGCCGCCATTGGGCCATGTCGACACGGGCACGACACACACAGTTGTATCTGGTGATGAGAGGATTGATGCGGCGTGGGCAGCATGTCAATTTATTCTTCCTCTCATCTGGCGACGCCCCCGTTCGTAGCCGCCGCCCCCACACGCCATTCCCACATCCCTGGTGAGAGACACACCGCCCTTTCTGCGTCACATGGTGTTCCACGACGCCACAAGCATTTCCCCTCAACTAATTTAGTACTTCCGCCACCGGAGCACCGCGTCACCACCGTCTTCCCCACGTGCGGCCAAAACCGTCTCCGCCGCCACCATCCTCTCCCCAGTGCGCCCTTCTTCAATCCCTCACTCCTGGAGCTTCGCCTCACCTCCCTCTTCCTTCCCATACCACCCACTCCCGCTCTATCCCCATGGCGAGCCACCTACTTGGCCTCGGGCTCCCACCACCGGCCCACCACGGCTCCTCCCCGTCGCCACCATCCACTCTGGTGAGTCCTTTCCTCCCTCTCTGTCCCTGGTGCCACTGCCCCATCCCGTGCCCACTCTGGTCGCAGGGCGCCACCGCCGGCCCACCCTAGTGGGTGCCCTCCCGCGACGTCACCACCCACACAGCTGTCCTGGTGCCCCCAACCCATTTTTTACCTCTTAGGTCGTCGACGGCGAATCCCTACTGGCACCGAGCCTCTTCCCAACAGCCCTCCCGTGCTCCTCTATTCTAAGACAGTGCAGCAACAGTAGCTTCCCCCTTCTCTGCTTGCTGACTTTAGCTCTCTCTTTGAACACCGTATGACAGTGGCCTCCACCTGTAACATCCCAAAGTTCTGTTACCAAAATTTAAATTATAAAATTATTGTTTTATTGAATTTCCTAAGTTTTAAAAGAGTTTTATTGCTTTTCTCGATTTCCTATATTTTAAAAGTAAAAAAAAAGTTTATTGAGTTTTTGGGTTTACTTTGGATTTAAAGTTAAAAACAAAAACTGATGTAATTTCTTGCATCTTCTGGTATTTAAAAAGGTTTTTCCTGTCTTTCAAAAATTAAAAATAGTTATGTGCAAAAATAAAAGCTAACTTTAAGTTTAAAGTAATTTTGTTAAGTTCAAATTAAGTTAGGAAACTTCTGTAAATTTTTTCATAATTTTTTAACTCTTTTTGCTATTTTCTAAAAGCTATTTTGATTTGTTGTATTTTCTGAATATAAAAAACAATTAAATCTCCTTTTCGCTTTCGGACCGAATCTTCTCCAGCTCATTTCCCTTTCCTCTCTCCTAGCCCAAATCCCTTCCCGGCTACCAGCTTGTTTTCCTTGACCCGCTCCCCCTCGCCCGGCCTGCTAGCCAGCCTGGCCACCTCTCTCCCCTCTCCCCTTTGTCTCTCTGCCAGCCGGGCCCCCGCGCTAGCACCCCTCCCCTCTATTTCTCTTCCTCATGAGAGCATCCCTTATGCCGTCTAACGCGTCGCCATCGTCGCCCATCTTTTCCCCTCCCTGCCCCGTCTTCTCCCCACACCTGCCCTGTTGACCTCGCCGCTCACTTGCCCTCTGCTCTGCCCCGTCCCATCCGTGCTGCGACACGGCCGCCAGAAAAGTCGTCATCACCGGCGCGTTTTCCTCCCTGTTTTTCGTGCACATTGAAGGCCTGTCCCATATTTATTAATTCTGGCCTGTCCTTCTCTCTCTCACACTTCTGCGGCGCACCACGCCTACTTGTTGGCAGAGCTTCGCTCGTGCGCCCATGCCGTCGAACTCCTCCCTCTCTCCTCCTCGGCCGCTATAAATGAAAGCCCCCAGGAACCCTCTGCCCTCCTCTTCTCTTTTCTTCCCCCAAACCGCAGCCACCACCAGCAGCTCCATTTCTTCTCCAGTTCGGCCGTGAGCAACTCCCCCTCCATTCTCCCTCTCTGGCCTTCGCCTTGCTATGCAGACCACGTCACGGCGAGCCCGTTGGCTTCCTCTTCCACCTCCCCAAATTCGCCATCCTCTCTTGCTTTCATTTCTCCACAATCGAAGCTTTACCGCCGTCGGTTGAAGCTCTTTCCTTCTCGCGTTCCATCGCCGTCGACCATTCCCCGGCTACATCGTCACCACCGTTGGATTCTCCCCCATGACGTTCTACGTGGTTCTCCCCACCCTTCGCCGAAACATCACCGTAGCACCATCGCTTCCTTGCGCCCGACACCGTTTTGCGCGCCGCCGTCGCGCCGGACCTCCACCGGCGACGAGACCACCTTCGACCACTTGCAACCACCTTCGACCTCTTTCGACCAGGTAGTCAAAACCTCATTCAACCAAGTAGTCGAAACCTCCATCCGACCAGATAGTCGAAACCTCCTTCCGACCACCTGTAGTCGAACCTTCTTCCGACCAGGTAGTCGAAACCTCCTTCCGACCACCTGTAGTCGAACCTCCTTCCGACCATGTAGTCGAAACCTCCTTCCGGCCACCTATAGTCAAACCTATTTCGACCAGGTAGTCGAAACCTTCCAACTAGTCGAACCTCCTTCTGACCATGTGATTTTAAAACTTCCGAGAGCCCGTTCTCCTTCGTTCGAGCTCTAATTCAAGTGATTCAAATTCTTAAATTCATCTAAAATCAAGATCTATGTATCTATACTAAAATTATTTAATTTGGAGTTTATTTGAATTTTATTTGGATTTTATTTGAATTTGGCTTATTTTCGCATGTAGATTTCGATGACTTCGGAGAACCGGATTTCGATGTCGTTTGAGAACAACAACTAAATAAGTAAGACAAGTTACATCCTTTGATCATATTTGAATCCTAGTATTTTAAATTATTTAAATTCTATTTTAAATTATTATTGTATGTGTATTTATACTCAAATAATTTAAATTCATGTCTTAAGCTTTATAGTTATTCACAATTCTAATGTATAGCCATTTATTGTCAAGATAGACAAGATAGAGAGTCTTTCCAAAAGTGATGTATTTAGGGTTAGAAATTGAAAGGATTGGATTATAAGAATACATTCTTGTTGGATGTTTGATTATAAGAAATACCTTATTGTTGGATTATAGAAATATATCTTGGTTGGATTATACATGTATATTTTGTCAATTATTAGAATATATCATTGTTAAGATCGATTGTTGATCTTTGGATTATAGAAATGGATTATGGTTGGATGTGGGATTATTAGAGATATATGAGTGCTGGATATTGGATCATAGACATAGATTATTATTGGATTATTGGATATTGGATTGATGGATGTTGGATTATTAGAAATACATGATTATTGAATATCGATTTTAGAAGTAGTTTATTGTTGGATATCAAATTGTTGGATATCGGATTCTAGAAGTAGATAATTGTTGATATTGGATCATCGAAGATTGGATTATAGAAATAGATAATTATTGGATATCGATTATCGAAAATCGGATTATAGGATTACATAATCATTGGATTGATGAATGTTAAATTATCAGAAATAATTTATTAAGTAATAATGGATTGATGGATATCGGATTATAGAATTAGAGTATTGTTAAATGTTGGATCAATGGAAGTCGGATCATAAAAATAGACTGATATTTGACCAATTGATATGGGATTATAGGGTTATATAATTGCTGGAGATTGGATTATGGGATTATGATTGCAATATTGATGGTTTACTTACTGGTCTTGGAATTGACAATTCTTGGTAATCAAAACCCTCACCCCTTGTCACCTTAGATAAAACTCTAGTTAATACAATAGTATTGACAAGATGCTTTGCTTAAAAACTTGATGCTTAGATAAGCTTAGACCAAAATTGTTTAAATCAGGGAGCTTTAGCCAAATATTCAACTATGGTTTAACTGATGCTATGGTATTGCTTTTACCATAGAAATTTTGGAAAAATGATTTAACTTGGAAAAATAAAATAAAAATTGGTTTGGATTTGGGCAAAATGGATGTTTGGATGGTGCATGTCTATCCACAGGATCAAGTCATTTCTCCATGGGTTTTATGGAAAGTCGCCCAAGTCATTTAAGGACCGGTCTTCGAGCCGTATCTTGCTAAGCCCCATCGTACTACCACATGTCCTGTGTGGGCAGGACCTGGCTAAATAATTTATATCATTTCACCGTGGTTGTGCCACCTGGTTGCGTGGGTGTCTTTGTGACCTACTTTTATATATTCCCACATAGCGCAAGAGGGGGTTTAAGTCCAGCGGGTTTCTATCCAAAGGAAGCGAAACCTTAGCGAGGCGGGAATACAGTGGGATGATGCATTGTAAAAGCCTTAACACATGCTCTAGACTGCTTACCTAAGGTAGTGAGTAGTGGTATTGACGGATACCAAACAAACTAGAGAAGTCGTGTTGTGTGGGTAAAGTTGTATAACCTCTACAGAGTGTTAAGAACTATTCGAATAGCTGTGTCCGCGGTTATGGACATGTTCAGCAAAGCCACTCAAAGTTAGACTTTGATTTTGTTTTCAAAAGACTTTATCAAATGGTTTATCCAAATGGAAAATTGGGCAGGTAGCCATGTGATAAGAGGGTATCCTTCACCACTCTTGTGTGAATGTTATCTGACTATAAAACTTAAGAATTCAGAAAATGAATTTTAGTTATAGAATATCTACTTTGAAACTTGGCACAAGTATTTAAAGAAAACATCGCTTTATACAAATTCAACCCTATATGCCTTCCTTTGAGATACCCCTGCATGCATTATAATTCTGTTACTGGGTGTAACTTGCGGAGCACGGTTGTTTGTGCTCACTCTTGCTGAATAAAAATGTTGTTCAGAGAAAAAGGACTTTGCGCTGTTGAAGATCTCGACGACTAGGCCGCTACCCCAATCGATTGCCTGTGGCAGTTTAGTCGGGATCTACTACTGTTCATTTATCTTTCGATGTATTCTTTATTGTTGGATCGTAAGCCTATCTGGTAATCAACTCTAATATTTATTAATAAAGTTTTGCGAATCATGGATGTTACCATATTTGTTTTCTGTGTGAGCTAGCCACTGATCATGAGACTAGTTCAGTAATACACAGAGAATTTGGGAGTGTTAATCCCGGGTCCTTACACCACCCAAATGAGTGATTCCTTTAAGTAGTTGAGTTAATTAGTGGTGGATTTATGGTAACTAATTTAGGTAATTAGATATTAATGAGTTTGCCATTAGCAGTTAAACATAAAGAACAAATTTAACTATAAGTTGTATATTTAGAAATGGTTAGTGTTTAATTACTTAAATAGTTCAATATTAGTGGGTCACATCAGAACTAAAAATTGCATTAAGTTAAAGAAGAGCTAGTAGTATACTATTAACCTTTAAATTAAAATAGAGAACTTAAATGGAGATTAAGTTAGGAAATTATAGATTAATTAGAAAAGGATCATTAGTTGATCATTAGTAGTTAGGTCATAATATGAAGATATTAAGTAAAATAGAAATTCTACCCAAAATATGACCTTGTGTTCCTGATAAAATATAATGTCTCAATGATTAGTAAGCCATTGTCATTAACAAAGCAAGGGCTAATTTAATTGAGAATTATACTAAAATAATTCATTTAATTAAGATCTTCAGTTACAATTTAAATTAAAATGGTTAATCTGTTGCGATTGGTTCAAAGACAATGGGCCCTAGGCCATCACAGAAAGGATGACACATATAATAATAATTATTCAATTGATTAAGATAATTAGTATGTCATTTTGAGAAGATGTTAACTTAAATAGGAGTTATGTACAAACAAAACATTGACACTAACAAATACATAATGAACCACAACAAAAGGTCAAACCAATCACCATAGTTAATGTACCCTATTGTAATTAATTTAGAATTAATTACCTAACTAATGTTTACTAGACAAAGGATCCCTCATTAGGTAACGGTTAGATCATTATGCTAATTGGGTCAACTAGTGTATAGTTACCTATCATAAGTAGCTTAGCAAAATAAATATTAATAATAAATGATGTTAAGGATAATATGTTAGTAGTATGTAGATCCCATATCATAAGGGTTAACTAGTTAAAATACCAACTAAGATGCAGTAGTGTCCAGATTCCATATGCCTATCCTCCCCACTCCTGGTCTCTCCTCACCTCAGTCCTCTCACTCACCAAGCTTCCCCCATCGCCTCCCACGCCTGGCTGCCCCCTCTCCTCGTGCATCGCCCTAGCTCCGCTCTCCCCATGCGCCGCCCCAGCTCCCCTCTCCTGTGCGCCGACCACCTGCCCCAACTCCTCTCTCCTCATGTGCCGGCACATCTCGCAGCCACCGTCGCCCTAGCTCCCCTCTCCCCACGCAGCTATCGCCCTAGCTCCCCTCTCCTCTCCAACTGCGCTGGCTCATTTCCCCTCTCCCTCTGGTCCTCTCTCCCTGCGCGCCGCCGTGAGCGGGGGTGGCGTCGTGGCGAGGGCTTAGCGTGCCGCTTTGATTGGTAGGCCGTGCTTGGCTGGGGCCGCGGCCTCGGCTTTGGCCGAAATGGTACAGCCCAACTCCCAGGTCTATACCAGAGTAGCTGAATGGCGTTCTCCGCTCCACTCTTTATTGTGTTCAAGACAAGAACAATGACAAGATGCACACTGACGCAAAGATGCCCTTTGTGTTTAGCACAGGGCGCCTTTGAAACGGCTAGCCGTTGCATGTGTCCTTTTCTTTTTCCATGTTTAATTTCCATGTTGGATTGAAACGGTGACTAGAGAGAGGGGTGAATAGGAGAACTACCTCTTCTTCATCTTGATCAGATTCAACTCAATTCTTACTCAAATAGCTATGAAAGCTATGAAGATCAAAGTGCAAGCATAGCGGAAGTCTTGTATTGAATCCAATCAAAACCCTGAAGCACCACAACCAAAAACACCAAAAACTTAAATCAAAGTGAGTTTGGCGGTCTGACCTCCAGCACGATGAACAGTGAAATCAGCACGAAATCAAAATCACAAATTGACTTAACTTTTGATCCGATGATCCAAATGCCCTCAAATTTCAACCATAGCTCATCAGGAAGGTCAAGAACCTATTCCAATCGACGATCGGGAAGATCAAGGACAAAGTTCTATAAATTTCATAGATGAGAGAAGGAGGGCACAAGAACATAGAAAAATCAAACTTTGATTCTAAAACTTGCTCGTGGGTAAAAGATGATCAAGATGATCCTAGATGTATTCCCACATGTCACAGCAAGCAAGATCATAGCAAGAAATCAAAGGAAAACCAAAGAATCACCAAAATTTCAAAAGTCACCAAAGAGAGAGTAAGAACAAGAAGAGACTCGTCTTGAAGAAATCTTGCTTAGATTGATTTGAGATAAATGTTAGTTTACAATCACTCCACCATAGAGAACAAAAGCTCAATACTTGAGCAACAATCAATACATCTCTCATAAACCCTAGCCTCAACTACTCCAAAATACCCAAATCACAAATTATGGTTTTTCTCTTAGAAGGACTTGGGAACTCCACATTTGGATATTTTCTTTTATAGTGGAGGCTAGGCTGAGAGAGAAGACGCTAATGGGTACCCGTTAAACCCACATACAAACGGGTCTGCACTCATGCGCACTTCTCAAAGCAGATGACGAATCGGGCTTCCTGAACCCATTTCTTCGTAATCTTTATCTTCACTTGACCTAAACCTTCCCACCTTGCGCCGTCTTGCACCGTGGTTTAGCCAAAGGTCACCAAGGCAGTATTTTAGTGAAGTTACCAAAATACCCCTTCTCGATCCTTCTCCAAAGACTGAGTCCAATCTTTATGAAACAATTCCATGCTTCGCCACGTGTAGGTTGATCAACGACTCTCTTCATATCGGCAAGTCTCTCTCATTCAGCTCCCACCGAAACCACCATGACACTTGCACCGACCCCTGTACCGTTTGATGCAACCCATCACACTGAACTTCTCGTTCGGTCATCCTTATCCATTCTGTGCCACGCTTGAGTCCGCTAACTCCACCTGGCATCCTCGATCGTTCTGGACCTCAGCTCTCCAAGCCTAGTCCCAATCATCCTCGTCATTAACCTCCAAGCCTCATACAGAACAATAGACTAAGAAATCAATTCCGGGAATAAGTTCTTCGCAACTTGACCCACGTTAGTCAAAACATGCATCATGCAACACAAATGCACTAAAACCATGAGTATGACCTAGCCTACGAACATCGCCGTCTTACCGGCCAGCGAATAGGATAAAATCGGTTAGACCGCCACCCATGGCCAGTCTAACTGCCCCCAAGCCGGTCTAACAGCCCAACTAGGCCGATTTGACCGCTAGCATATGAACTTAGCCGAATTTCCTCCCTGTAATTCCAAAACCTCTTTGAAAATTTAAAACGAATAGAACTTTTGGCTCGAAGCACCAAAAAATATGAGAACAAGTGTAGAAGAATCCCCTCTCTTGCTTACACTATTTATTTTTGGCCCAATACAAAATTCCTCCGAGGGATTTGGCCGGTCAGACCGCCGCCCATGGCCGTTCTGACCGTCGGTCCTTTGGTCTGCCCAAGGCTGGTCTAACCACCAATGGTGATCGGTCAAACCGCCACCTTGGCCGGTCTGACTGTCTATGACCTGACAGCATTTGAAATTTGCAAAAAAAAATGGGTGTTTCGACAAACACTCACCACTGTTGCCAATTGTATCATCATCTTAATATCATGAGCATATCCCTAAGATATCCACAATCTCCCTCTTGATGAATACATTAGTATTTTTTTTAAATGTAAGTTGGAGGTTTGTTTTCGAAAGTACTCGACGTTTTCGTGCAAATGCACAACTTGGTCCAAAAGCAAGAGAAAGCAATGGAAATAACCAAGTTAGCTTCATATTAGTAGAAGCAAGATAGGTCAGGCAATAGAGTGCATAAAAGCTTCAATTTCCAAAGAGTAGTAAAAAATCTCATTCAAGGTCCATATAAAAGAACAATAGTTCAATTTGACCTTTCATCACTGTGAGGTTTTAAGAATTGCAATATAAGTTCATAAATTGCAATAAGAGCACAAGAATGTAACTGAGATGCTCCCCCCTCACTAAGATCACTAATTTTTCAAAATTGTCATTTTCTCCATTTTTCTCCAAATAGCTCTTTTTAACATTTTTGCTATATCTTCGCCCCCTTTGACAATGGAGTCGTCAAGGAATCACGCATTCCTCTTATCTAGAGATGACAAAGACAGAAATGAGGAAAAAAACATAAGAAAGAGCATGCATAAAATGCAATAGAGTGGCTTCATTTTTAGATTTTTCAATTTTTGAGTACAAGAAACTTTGTAGATTACCCAAAAAAACAAGGTAGTATTTCTATTATTACTCAAGACACATCAAGCATGAAGGTGCTATCAAGATCATGTTAAGACATATATATCAAAGCTAAGCTAGAAAACTTAAGATGAAGCAATGAATTTTTAACAAGTTATGCAAAGCTTCAAAATTAACATGTTCATCAAAATAGATTCTAAAGTGATAATGGTTATGTCAGAATATCAATGTGAGATCAAGAAGCTAACAAAGACCATTCTAGAGACTAAAAGTCCAAAGTAAATCATTTTGCTCAAAGCACCTCAAACACCCACTTTTTACAACACTTTTCATTTACAATGAATAACACATGTTGAAGTTGATTAAAGGTCTATCTTAGTGAAGAAGATCGTAGAGTAGGAACAATCCACAAATTCTTCCTAAGCTTCAATTAGGATGACAAATCTTGAGATTCATATTAAGTTGACAAGCAACCCCCATAAGATCGTCTGAATCATCAAAATATCTCTAAGTTCATGTCCTTGACATACAGTCTCATGAAAATAGTTTGACACAATTTAACTATATCAGAACCTTAAAACTTAATGACCTAACAGCATATGAAATTTATCGAAAACGAGTATTTCGACAAACCCTCATTATTATTATCAATTGTATCATCATTTTAATATCATAAACATATCCTTATAATATCCACGTATGTTACTGAGCTTCTCCAGCTAGGCATGAACTGACGATGGATGTAGCTACTAGCTAGGTACTAATGCAAATAAGTGTCGAAATTTTTTTT
The DNA here is from genome assembly GCA_036346405.1 of Phyllostachys edulis. Taxonomy (NCBI): domain Eukaryota; kingdom Viridiplantae; phylum Streptophyta; class Magnoliopsida; order Poales; family Poaceae; genus Phyllostachys; species Phyllostachys edulis. Next base: position 40,579,198 of record CM070566.1, read on the forward strand.
AAAATAATATTTTTTTAAAATAAAATTACAAAAATATATAATCGCCCCAAAAAATTACAGAAATGACTTCACATGCTTGATTGAAATGGCGACAGGAACCTATCGCCATTTCAACTGGCGATAGGGACCCTGACCGCTCCTGTCGCCGGTCCAACTACCTATCGCCAGTTGAAATGGCGATAGGAATGTGAATGGCGACAGGAACCTATCGCTAGTTGAAATGGCGACAGTATGCCATGTATAAAATGCCCAAAAAATCCTTCCAAACCTCATTTTAATTAAAAAAACAGAATCGAGAAGGAGAGGAAGAGAAAGAAAGGTAGCGAAGCGCTGCTCGTTTGTCGCGGAGGAGATAGATTCAGAGAGCAGTGGATCTAGTAGACCGGTCATCTTGCAGGTACATTTTTCGATTATAATTAAGTAGATTAGCGAGTAGAATGAAGTACATTAGCGAGTAGAATGAAGTAGAATATGGACATAGAATCAAGTAGAATAGCGACAAAGAATTAAGTAGAATAGATAATTGTAGCGAAATTATGTATAGAATTGTAGTGAAAGAGCGACTAGAATCAAGTAGAATAGGGACTAGAATGAAGTGGAATATCGACATAGAATCAAGTAGAATAGCGACTAGAATGAAGTAGAATTGCGACATAGAATCAAGTAGAATAGAAATTATGTATTACATTATATTTTTTGAAATTTGTACATGATGTCAAATTATGTAGAATAGCAACATAGAATTAAGTATAATGTCCAGTAGAATTAAGTACAATAACGAATAGAATCAAGTAGAATAACGACTAGAATGAAGTAGACTAGCGACATAGAATCAAGTAGAATAACGACTAGAATGAAGTACAGTACCGACTAGAATCAAGTAGAATAGCGACTAGAATGAAGTAGAATTGCGACATAGAATCAAGTAAAATAGCGACGTAGTGTAATTCATCGTATATTATTTGAGATGTGTATAGAGTAGTTCATCGTACATGTTTCGCACCTTTTACAAAGTATGCACTTAATTTGTAGATATGGCGGACGGAGGCCAGTATGAGTTACTTGACCCGGTGATTGATGCACATCATCGTAGCCGTCTCGATGCGTGCTCCCCAGGCGAGGCGTCGATTGATCTTGGCGCGTTTCGGTTGCGCACGCCTATAAGGGCATGGAGGCTGCGCGCAGACTGAATTCCGAGGTACGTATAGTTTTAATACATTCAATCGCGGTATGACTACTTTGCGTGCATTCACATTTATTCTTAATCGTTTTGACGCAGGTTGAGAGCGGCAGGCCTCCTTCCACTAGCGAGGATGGTGAAGGCGACTTTTGAGGATGATCAGGATCGTGGTGGTGGTCGTACGTCTAGGCGTTTTCCGTCGACCGAGTCTTCGGCGGCGTTGGTTGACCGCTGGAGGCCAGAGACGCACACGTTCCACCTTCCGTGCGGGGAGATGACGCCGACGCTGCAGGACGTGAGCTTCCTGCTCGGGTTGCCATTATGCGAGCCGCCCCTGGCGGCGTCTGACGTCTCGGACACGTGGCGACCGACCTCCTAGCGAGGTTCCACGATGTCTTGCCGGTGGCAGCAACTACACCGAGTTCAAGAACTTCGCGACGGTCGGCGTTGAAGTGGATCTACCGTTCTCGTAAGTATTTGTAATTATTGTCATCTCGCTTAAATTAGTATGTGAACCTTCTTCTGAATTCTACATTTCTTCTTGCGGCGTATGGCGCCTAAGCGCGGCGTGGTTGTTAGGAGGCACTTTGAGGCCTACCTGCTATGGTTGTTCGGGTGGGTCATGTTTCTGGGGTCCCACGGCGACAGCGTCGACAAGCACTACGTCCGGTACGCACACGAGGTGGCCAACATGGAGATTGCTGAGATCCCCTCCTACGCCTGGGGTCCGGCCGTACTTTGCGTGACGTACCGCGCACTGTGCGACGCGTGCCACCGTATCCAGGACAACTCCATCCTCTCCGGATGTCCACTACTTCTGCAGCTATGGTCCTTGGCGTTTCGGATCGGACGACCACGGTGGACTTAACAAAGATATACAATCACCTTATCGTTGCGGCCGACGAGGTGGACCGCCCCACCATGGGCACGGTTTGGTGCCGCCGACGGGTTAGTTTTATGATCATTTTTTATGTATTGTAATCACAACTTGGTGTGTTAAGTTTGCGGTGTTCTATTGCACAGGTCACCTTCATGCCGATCACTTGCAGGGTCTTACCGAGTACATCGCGATGTTCGATCGGTGACCGATGACCGCGTCATCTGGACACCATACACTACGGAGAGGCTTATCGTGGCGCCCGACGGATTATCGCTCTGTGCACGCGAGACTAATCTTGGTACCGCGAGCCCTTGGTACATGATGTCTTCGTGGAGAGTACCAGTCTGTGAGTCATCGCGCCGATTCGGTCACGACAGAGATCCCGGCCCTTAGGGGATCGGTGAGTCTTGACACGTCCATGCGTAAGTTCACATGTTTACTTCTTTCACACAATGTAATTATGTGCTGAATAAATAATTGTGTTGGTGTCCACAGGTACACTAGGAAGGGAGTACGTAGCTCGATGTCCTGGTTGGATAGGATGCGGCCTTGGGTCGAGGTTTGGAGTCACGCGCTCGACGATATCATCCAGTGTGGGGAGGATCCCTATGACATCGAGACGTACGCGGATTACATGGATTGGTACTCTAGTCGGACGAGGCTTCGCTGCGTCCGGGTCGTGGTCGACCCACCACGACATGAGGCTGCGACGTCCGACACGTACCCGACCCAGCCGGACTCCGCTTTCCACCTCTCGGTACGTATTGAACTGTCCTTAATTCATATTTATCTTGCCAGATTTATGTTTCCAACTTGTGCAGACGGATCTACACCGGGAGATTCTCGAGGTAGCAACCACCGTGCAAAGGACGCAAGGGGACACGAGAGGGCTTGTGCAGCGGATCATCGACGCGGCGAGACGAGGCATCCAGATTGTGACTTATCGCACGCCGAGGGACGTGGTGGACCGACCAGTGCGGGGACGAGGGGTCACCTCGGGACGTGGTGGTTCACGTCCACGGGCTCCTGCCCCGGACGTGGCGGGCGTGTCATCGTGGCACCATGGTGGGGCAAAGATCGACAGGGCTCATCGGCACGCCGCCGTGCCACCGGTATGACCACTTTGCTTGCTTGCGGAGCGTAATGCTTGTTTCTTCGAACCCGATAGTTACTAACGACAATATTCTCTATCGGTCTGAGCTCCACTATCACGTGGGGCGAAGTCTGTGAGTCGTCGGCGCATATCTCCGGGACAGCGGTATGACCACCTTGGGATGATTATGTTTCTTTTTCGTGTTTTCGGCATGATTACGTTTGTAACATAATACTTCACGAGAACGTCTTGAAGGGCGATTCATTTTGGACGACAAGGCAAACCTATCGATACCCATCGATTGCTTCTTTGATGACTGCGTGGCGCCTCGTTCAACTTGGAGGCTTTCGGTTGCAAAGTGCTCGCCGCAAACACAACAGAACAGAGGAGGAGGAGGCCCTCGCGACACCACCTCGGACTACTCGTCTCGGTCGGCCATCATCACTTTGAACCTCTCACATACTCGGACCGTCATAGCGAGGCGAGGCGACACGGGAGTGTGCCCCAAGAGGGCCGCCAAGATGATATTTGGTCCTTCAAATATCGGTCATACCATGTAAATATTAATATATGAACAACTCTTATTATGTTAGTCTCATGTTTGAAATCTCTTTTTAGTACCATGTTTCGCATTCCATTCTTCCGTGTTATTCGTATCATCGTAATATCACTTAGCTTCGTACTTACTAATAATTAATATCTCAAACGTCCTCGTAAAATTCTACAGAAATTCACTGCACTAGAACAACATACGATCATTATAAATTGTTATTGCGAGATTAATAGATTTTGTACCGTTAAAATTTTATAAAAATCATAAGTATGTAAAGTGAACTTGCAAATTAGGGTTGGAGAGGAACCTGTCGCCATTTCAACTGGCGACAAAAATCTATCGCCAGTTGAAATGGCGATAGGTTCCTGTCGCCATTTCAACTGGCGACAGGAACTCATTTCTGTAATTTTTTGGGGCGATTATATATTTTTGTAATTTTATTTTTAAAAAATATTATTTAAAAAAAATTCAATAAGTGTCGCTCTCAACATTGGTACGGTAGCCAAAAACATATATTTTTTTTCACCAATTCCTACGGTAATAAAGCGGTCTTTGTTCCAAAAATAAAATCTTATGATGATATATTAAGTAAAACCTAGTAAAATTATAATATCAAAGTAGAAGTATTTTTTCAAGGAAAAATATACTAACATGATTTTTATTTGGTCAATGTGAATATATATAAAGATATTGTTAGTCAAAATTAAAATAGCTTGATTGCACGTATCCTAAGAAGTCACTTTTTTTTAATGAAAGGGGTCATTTTTCCCATGTTACATGTACCGTAGAAAGAGTAGTAAATGTTACTATAAGCTTAGGCTTTTTAGACGAATATATAAGTTTTGGTTGCAGTGGCATATGATTCAATCTGAGTCATTGGTTTGGTGCTGCGTATCACGAAGTTGATAGGCACCGAAATGAATTTTGGACAATGCAATATAAGAACCTCCGTCTGCCATACATATACACGTGCCATGTTTTGTTGGCAAGTCTAGCATCAAGATGCACGAAGTAGCCTTAAAAAAAGATGCACGGAGTATTTTTCTTCTCTTCGTTTAGTAGTTCCGATCTCGGACGTGCTAGACCAGATTTATAAAACTATAGTCCACACGAGTGCGCCACACACATATAACCATAAAAAATGCTTATAATTGGTTAGTTTAATTTGTATTCATCAAGAACAAAATGAGACCAAATTCAGAGATGTGCTAATACTGCCGTCGCCATACAGTTGATCGAATGCACTGCTCGACAGCGACAAATACCAGAATTTAATGGACAAATCTTGTGCCGAAAGCAACGATACGTACCGATCACAAGTTCACGACTCGAGGAATTATACATGTTTAATTAAGCGATGATTAGGCCACGCTTTATGTCGCATTCTCTCTCACGGCGGTGTGAAACTGGAAAAAGGAAAATTGACTAATTAATCAATTAACTTCGTGTGTACCGTGTACGAAAAGCTCCATTTGGATTTGGATGCAAGAGCCTATCGGAATACCGTCATCTTGACAGGCCGGCAAGTTAGTAGTTACTCCTTCCGATCATAAATACATGTTGTTTTAGCATATGGATACGATTTCTAAGACATAACTTTGACCACTAATTTATATTGTGATATATTTATAAACCTAATAAAATTATAATATTGTGAAAGTAATTTTCGAGACAAATCTACGAGTATGATTTTTATGTATCCAATCTCAAAATTTAAAAAGATATTGATAGTCTAAGTTAAAAAAAAAACTGATTGCACGCATCACAAAACGACATGTATCTATCTAGGGGGAGTACTTTTTATCTTTGAATTCAGTGGCCAAGCTTTTTGTTTAGTGACTATTACTAGTGAGTGTTGTTTTCCAAAGCGTGCGCTTAAAAGAGACGGTTAGAGTCAAGCAAGGGCACTAGCTAGTTTTTCACGGCCAAAATCTACTTTTCTTCTCCACCATGTAGAAAGGTCACTTTAATTTACCCGGGCGCAAACTGGACACTTTAATTAAAACAATAACATTTCATAGAAACATGCAAATTTCAGGGTTTTTTTGGGCTACGGGCTAGGATCGGACCTACCCGTTTAGGTCTAGGATTTTCCATGGCCGGCCCGAACAGGTCTAAGTATAATACCCACGTGTTCTGGAAAATTTCCCGTAGGATCGAGGAAATTTTTTAAAAGTAATATTAATTTAAAACATAATTATAAAAAATAGTTGATTTTTTTTACAAAAATATATGTCTGTCGTCAGTTGAAATGACGATAGGAACTGGCTATATATACCCCTAAAATTCGATGAAAAAGTTATTTTAATTCTGGAAAAAAGAGGAGAGAGTGTGTCGACGATCGAGTCGCCGATCTTACGAAATAAAAGAGGAAAATGATGTGATATTTTCTGGGAGAGAATAAGGCCGCTCTTTATTGATATGAATTGGATTTACAGGAGGTGCTTATGACCCGACTGGGAACTACTCCTAATTACACTGAATGTGAAGATTGCTATGCTCTAATCTGATGATGCTAACACTGAATGTGAAGATTGCTATGCTCTAATCTAATGATGCTAACACTGAATGTGAAGATTGCTATGCTCTAATCTGATGATGCTATCTTGCTTGTCTCAGATCAGAGTGCGCTTGTTGATATGGATCTTGCCCCTGTTGCCCTTTGGTCTTCTGTGCTTCACCATTAAATAACTTCCGAAGAGGTGGTAGTTACTCTTGGAGAAGGCGTCCCTCGTGAAGCGTTGCGACTGGTCGGGACGATACGTCAGTTAACAATGTGTTAACTGCTCTGTGGTTGAGTGTCTTAGGGACACTTAACCGTAGAGAGGTTGTTGTCAGTGTCTTTAGGACTATGTAACCGTGTGATATGGAGTATACAGCACATACTATATCCATCGCATGGTAAGAATATATTTGGGATCAATTATATATACCAGTTCATAGCGTTTCTGAGCAGTTACCTAGTCGGAGACTAGGTACAGGACCTTGTCCGACCAGAGTACCCCTTTGCAACATCTGGAATCCTTACGACCAGTGAGGTCGTTAGCCTTAGGGGTTATGACCATGAAGACGTATGGTCTTTTACTATGTATTAAAATAATACACAGAGGTTTTAATCCTCGTCAGCTAGCCCCCGAACTTTAAATGAACAGGTCGTGTGAATACTTTTCCTCTGATGAAATCGTATCGGGCAGACCCCATTTAATGTCGTGATATACGAAGTGATCTGCGTTCACTTTAAAGTTGAGAACTTGCCTTAGGAACCTAAGAGTTTTCTATCCGTTGGACAAAAAGAGGCTTTTGTCTGTTAGACTTTTAGACAAATCCCCATTGCAGTTAAGGATCTGAAGCTATAAAATCTCCATTGCTGGGCTTCAGAGTTTTTACGCTTCCAGATCTTCCTCAAATCCTCTTCAGTTCCTTGCTAAGAAAATCTTTCCGACCTCTTATTGCCTTTCCGACCTCAAAGGCTCCTCCGACCACTACACATCCCTTTGAGAAGTTTCACCATGTCGAAGCAAATCACAAAGTGGGTGGCTTCGGATCTGAATGAGAAGAAGCTTGAAGTGCTGGAGAAGATGGGAATGCTCCCAGCGAGAATCGATCGGATGGAGTCACGTCGGGAGCACTTTCCGAGCAGCGAAGATGGGAAATTCGATCTTCCTTGCTCACATCGAGTCTTGGATCGAGGTACCGTGCACAAATTCTTTCCTCGCGTTTTTGAGTACTACGGGTGGGCGGTGAATTTGGCCCCTAATTCCATCGCCAATATTAGTATTTTTATATACTGTGAGGCGTGCACAGGAGTGCGCCCAAACTTGAGGCTCTTCGTATTTTTATCGGATGGCGATGTCGGGAGATCCACGGGGGCTCCTAGAGCATGCACGATGCGCCTTCATGATGGAAAGGCTGATGAGTACATCCAAATGTACTCGAAATCCTCGTGGTCGTCATGGAAAAAGAACTAGTTCTATATGACGGTTACGAGAGATGATGGCCTCTACTTCGCCAAAATTAGGGTGAACGAGAATTCCAAGTGGAGGAAAACCATGGAGAAGGCAGGGGTGGTCGGAAGATAGGTGGATGCTATCAATGACTTGAGGATCAAGGGCTTGACGTCTTGGCATGTGGTGAGAGATTTCACCAAACGCCATATTAGTTCTCTGAGACTCCGGACCCATTCCCTGCTCTAGTCCATTGGCCGTGATGAAGATATCTCAAGAGGTAGCAAGTCTTTGAGAGAAGCTCTGACCAGTATGTCTTATTATTTGATTATCGTAATACCTTAAAATCTGCTTTTGTCTCCCCTTTTTTTAAAGCCTTTTCTCCTAAGGAAATCAGGGAGTGGATCAGGATGATCTGCGCAGGGGAGCCTGGCGAGAAGGCTGCGTTCCCCGATATCTTGGCAATAGTCTATGTTGAAGAGAGACTGGCAAGACTTAAGGTAGATAATCAAATCTCTCCTGTCAGGTATACATGTTCTCCGATCAGTTTATTGACCTTGCTCTATTTTTGTAGGCTGTCGGAATGAGAGTTATACAATCAGGTGAGGATCAATGTCCCACCGTGGTTCCGACCGATTTGTGCCCAGATGCATTGGACAAAGATGAATCTCCCGAGGTAATAGAGCATAAAAGAAGAATGTATATACTTTATATAGAAGATTTCGTCACCTAACCAAAGTCGTTTTTTGATTTAGGTGGAGAAGACTGAAGGCCCGCAGAGCATAGCTGCGGAGGCCGTAGACTTCAAATTGGTCGTTCACGACCTTACAGTTGTTACTGATACAACTGATCTGAAGGTTGATAAAACCACTCCCTCCGACCCCGATAGTCAGGAATGAAACCCTTGATGAATTGATCGAAGATATTGCTTCCGACATCATGTTAGAGGATGTGAGGGGTTTAACCAACCCTGTCGGTTCAGAACCGGCGAATTTGGTTGAGAAGAAAAGGAAGGCTAGCGGTACAGAGTTTACTCTACCGCGTTTCAAAGTCAAATCCAAGAAGTTAACTAGGTATGTACAAATGAAAGAGGTCGTATGAGTGTATACCTTCAATAGTTCCTTGATGATTTGATGTTTTGAACTTCCCTTCTTTGTTTCTATATAGGTCTTCTGGTGTTCCGGTCGTTTCCGACCAGAATCTTTTTGAGGACCAGACTCCCGCAGAAGTCCTTGACCAAAATACTTCCCAGGACAAAGTGGTCGAAGAAGCCCCTGAGCAGGTGTTAAGGCCAACGGTTGAGCTGGACCCATTGGTGATTCTAACTCCTTCTGCGGAGGTAGATGCCCCTGAAGGCCCTCAACAGGTTCCGACCAATGTTGGTAATCCCTCTCAACCTAATAAGTTCCCTTTTCGTCCCCGATTTATCCATGATAAGGAGCTTGGCGAGGCATGGGGAAAATATCGGATCATCAAATCAAGATAAATCCTGATCTGATATTTACCGGTTATAATGACTTAGCAATCTGGGTAAGTATCTACGACCAGTTTCATCATCTTTCTTAAAAGTTTATGGGAAACTTAAAGAGAAAATGCTATTTGTGTAGCATATGGTCGAGAACTTTGCTGTGGTCGAAGGACTGACCTAGCATATTAAGGACTTGGAGAAAAAGCACTCCGAACTGGAAAGTAAGAACTTTCCTCTTAACATTTTTCCTTCTTCAATACTTTGTTCTTCCTTAATTATTCTCCTTTATCGTATTCCATAGATTTGGAGAAAATAAAAGAAGAAGTTGTGGCTGATAAAGCCAGAATAACTCTGCTTGAGGAAGAGATTAAAGCTAAGGACCGGTCGATTGCAGAGGCATAGACCAGTAATGAGATACTAAACAAGAAAATTCAAGGTAATAGGTCGTAAACTTGACTTATTATCCTCCTTTAATCATGTTGTGCTTACTACTCGTTTTACTCTTGTAGAGAAAACACAGGCGTTGGACAGAACAGAGAAGGCTCTGAGATTTGAGCAGGATAAAGAGGTAGCTCTTGTGCAAAATTTTGATGAGAAGATTCACGCTTTAAACAAGATGATCTTTGATATGTGATCAGGATCAAGCAAGCCTGACTTAAGAGATCCAATAGAGAAAATGAACTATTTGGGCCAACTTCTAGAAGATCTCAGTGGTCTGCTCAAGACTAATCGAGAGAATTATACCCAAACTATAAAAGAAGGCGTTGCCAATGGAGTTAGTTTTGCGTTGGCAAAACTGAAAGCTTCCAACCCCTCTATTGATCTCTAAGCCGTTGAGGATGATTTCAACTGCCTGCCTGATGAGGCGACCAAGTTTATGAAGGAACTTAGGCCACTTGGAGACAAAGTTGTAGAGGAGATGGAGGTCGGATCTTTATTAAGCAGAAATTAGTCTGGAGACATTCAAGAATAGGACATTGTAATATAAGAATTGTATATAAAACTTACCTTTACGTCATCAACAATTATTCTTTTATCCTGTTGACTTTTTGAAATTCTCGTATATTCCCTAGCTCTTGACTGCTTTGTAGTAGAAGAGTTTTACTAGACAAGCAGTTAACCAAGAAAAAGAATAAAAGTCGAAAGCATTGTTTTTTAGGGTTTATACTGATCATAACAATACTAGGAAATCATTTTGGTTGGAACCAGTGTATGATTTCGACTAGTTATAGATCTTTTTGTTTGTCATAATCGAAATACCAAACAAAACTGTACATGGTCGGAAAAAAGATTTGTTGTATTGACAAAAGTAGAAATGCAAAAATGTATGCAAAAAACGATAAGTGATCGTATTTATATATACAACCCAAATCTGGTCGGAAAATACTACTAAGAATAGAAGATATAGAAAAACATTTCACAAAACGTGCCCAGGCTCAAGTCCGACTGCCAGCGAGGATCGTAAGAAAAGAACCGTCGCTAGGAAGCTCCTTCCAGTGGACAGGACCACGTGCGAAAAAGGAGAGACTTCGACTAGGAGGCTTTCCGTGTCCCGACCAGTAGCCAAACGAGAGTAGAACATATTTTTGAAATGAAGAAATATAATCTTCATAATCTTAATAGTATAAGGCACTACATTAAGTTTTTTTGTATTATGCTCTGTTTACTCGTATGGTCGCGCGTGGAATCATTCATGGAATGATCACGACTAGGACCTATCTGACAGATGACACGATCTGGTTGCCAAAAGTAACAGAAATCGATAAAGGATATCGGAGAGAAAATTTGTCTTCTCCAACCATCTTAAACAACAGTAATAGGTGACCAGAATATAAGCATAGATATATAAACCATATTACTTGTCGAAAAGAAATGAATGAATGTAATAATGAACTTTAAAGAATTGAAATAATGTAAAAAGAATTAGACATAGAAGTTACGCAATTGATCAATGTTCCAAGAATTTGACAAAACTTGCCCGTCCGACATGGCTAGTCGTATAGAACCTGGTCGGGTGACTTCGACCACAGTGTAAGGACCTTCCCACTAGGGAGAAAGTTTGTTGCGATTTGATTGATTCTAAATTTTTCTGAGAACCAGATCACCTACAGTAAGGCTGCGAGGTTGCACCTTACGACTATGGTACCTTTGCATGGCTTGTTGATATACTACTGATCGTACCAGGGCTTGGTTTCGTCGTTCTTCAAGGAAATTGATGTCATCGAGTCATCGTTCATTCTAATCGTTTTCGTTGAAACAATCAGTTAGAGTAGAGCCAATTTTTAGTTCTGGAGGAAGCATGACTTCACACCATAAACCAAGAAGAATAGCGTTTCACGGTGCATACGGTAGTCGTGGTTCGAACGGCCCATAATACAGATGGGAGTTCTTGAGCCCAACCTCCTGACCGTTTGATTAACTGGTCGAACACTCAGCGTTTGATCTCCTGCATAATGATACCATTAGCTCGCTTAACTGCTCTGTTGCTCTGCGGATGAGCCACAGAAGCAAAATGAACTTTGATACCAAGTTCATCGCAGAATTCTTGGAATTGACCACTAGAGCAGACACCGTTGTGTGTGATTATCTGTTGGGTACACCAAATCTTGTGATCACATTTTTGTGAGAAATCTCTTAGCGGCCTCGGTTGTCGTTTTAACAATGAGCTCGGCTTGATCTATTTTATAGCGTGTCAATCATGGCGAAAGGAATTCGAAGCCCTCGGGTGCTCTTGGAAAAGATCCCAGAATGTCCAGTCCCCGAGTTGCAAAAGGCCAAGAAAGATGAATTGTTTGTAAGGCTTGTCTTGTTTGGTGTACTTGTCGACTATAAGCCCGACATTATGCGCGCCGTCATGAGCTCTTTTGCATCATGAAGGGCAGTTGGCCAGTAGCATCCTTGCCTGAAGGCTTTACCAACTAGTGTTCTGTATGAATGATGTGCTCCACAGACTCCTTCATGGATTTCGGTTAGCAACTTAATGCCATCCGTTTGAGATATGCATCTCATCAACACTCTATGAGATCCTCGTTTATACAAGGTACGTTCAATTAGAGTGTATAATTTGGCTTTTCGTGCTAGATGATCAGCCTCTACATCATCTTCTGAAATTATGTCATGCTGAAGATAATTGTAGATCGATGCCATCCAATCTCTACCTTGATCGTGACAGCGTCAGCCATCAACGACCTGTGGAGCATCCATGTTCTCACGATCGGTTTGTACGACCTGTAAGGAATCATGCATGTTCTCGGAAGGCTCGACCACCGAGGGCGAATCGAGTTGCTCGAGAAAAACTCTGGGCGGGACGGTTGCCCTCGTGGAGGCTATCCGTGCCAACTGGTCTGCCATAAAGTTTTTCTTTCTAGGAATGTGTTGGATCTGAAAACCGAAGAAGTGTTTTTCGAGTTTCCGTACTTCCGCCAAATAAGATGACATCTTGGTATTCGAGTATTGATACTCTTTCCCCACTTGATTCGCTGCTAGTTGAGAATCACCTTTCACTAGTAATCTACGAATCCCGAGCGAACAAGCTGCTCGGAGTCCTGCTAGTAAACCTTTATATTCTGCCATGTTGTTCGTGGCAGGAAAATTTAACTGGATGGCGTACTTGATGTGTTCGCCAATAGGGGATATCAAGACCACGCCAACCCTGAGCCTTTTAGCATCAAGGAACCGTCAAAGTACATTATCCACTCGTCGTGGTGCTCGTACTCAGGCCCTTGGGCGGGTTCAGGGTTTGTCCATTCGGCAATGAATTACGCTATTGCAGGACTTGATTCTTTGTTTGTGAGATGAAATGGAGGTTGAGCGCCCTAGCTCAACCGCCCATTTGCTATTAGTCTGATGATTCCTGTTTCCAGGACTTGACCAAGGGGATATCCGGTTGAATGCGACCACTTTGTGGGCACGAAAGTAATACCTTAGTTTCCTTGAAGACATAAGGAGACAATAGAGCAACTTTTGTACCTGTGGGTATCGTTCCTTTAGTTCGTGTAAGACTTCGCTTACGTAATACACTGGTCGTTGGGTGTTATCCCGTTCTACGACCAGTACACCACTAACTGTTTGTGGCGTTGCAGCCACGTAAATTAGCAATGTTTCTCCCGATCTTGGAGAAACTAAGATCGGGGGGCTCATAAGGTACTTCTTAAGTTCTTCAAAGGCATCGTTTGCCTCTTTAGTCCACTCGAAACTTCTATGTTTCCGAAGAAGCTTAAAGAAAGGTAATCCTTTTTCCCCTAACCTTGCTATGAAATGACTTATTTGCCATACTGTTAGGTTAGTTCTGGACCTCTTTCTTCGTGGTCGGAGGGCGCATCTGGTCAATGACCGCTATTTTTACTAGATTTGCTTCAATACCTCTAGCCGAGACTAGGAAACCGAGCAGTTTTCCAGCAGAAACTCCGAACACACACTTTCCAGATTCAACTTGAGGTTATGCCTTCTCAAGTTATTGAAAGTTTCTTGTAGGTCATGAACATGGTCGCTAGCATTGATGCTCTTTACGACCAGATCATCAACGTAGGCTTCTAGATTCCGACCTATTTGTGGATTAAAGGTTTTTTTGCATCAACCTTTGAAAAGTTGCACCAGCGTTTTTGAGACCAAATGGCATCTCAACATAGCAGTAAGTGCCATATGGGGTGATGAAGAAAGTTTTCTTTTCATCTTCTTTACACATATTAATCTGGTGGTACCCTGAATACGCATCTAAAAAACTTAGTAACTCACACCCAGAAGTAGAGTCTACAAGTTGGTCAATGCGTGGAAGGGAAAAATCATCCTTCGGACAAGCTTTATTAAGATCTGTAAAATTGATACACATTCGCCATTTCCTATTATTTTTTTCTAACCATTATAGGATTGGCGAGCCATTGAGGGTGGTCGACTTCACGAATAAACCCAGCCTTGAGGAGCTTGTCAATCTCCGATTGGATTGCCTCCTTCCGATCAGGTGCAAAACGTCGTAGCTTCTGCTTGATCGGTTTCTTGTCAGGCTGGAGAGCTAGCATGTGCTCGATCACCTCCCGGGGGACTCCGGACATATCGGACGCCTGCCAGGTGAATACGTCCTGATTTGCTCGGAGGAAGGAGACGAGCGACTCTTCTTATTTGGGGTCGAGTCTTGCCCCGACTAGAATCTTGCGAGTAGATGAATCAGTATTTCCTGACCTAGGTGACGACTTGGCGCTGTCCGGAGAAGTGCCTTTGTCGAGCAGTATCTCTCTTGTCTGGTTGGATGGTTTTGGCGTCATCTTTGGCCTCGAGTGCTTGACCTGCATAGTAGATGGATTAGCCTCTCTGGTCGAAATTTCATCGACCAGCTCTAGGGATTTTCGATCACACACGTAGGCCATTTTCTGATCTCCTCGGACCGTGATGACTCCTTTTGGCCCCGGCATTTTTAAACTTTGATAACCGTAGTGCGCGGCTATCAAAAATTTTGCCAAGGCCGGTCGACCAAGGATTCCGTTGTATGTGGATTCAAAATCCACCACATCGAACGGAATCTTTTTTGTTCGGAAGTTGTCAGGTCTTCCGAACGTAAACGAAAGGGAAACTTGTCCTATCGGTTTGGCGGTGGAGCCAGGAACTATGCCGTGAAAGGCGTATTTCACTGGTTTCACCTTTGACCTGGGAACTTGCATTTTCTTTAAAGCTCCCGCAAATAATATATTCAAAGAGCTACCTCCATTTATTAAGACTCGATTAACCCTACAATTATTAATAGTAGGTTCAACAACTATAGGGAACCTACCTGGTCGAGTCGAAGGGATGGGGCAATCTTCTTTACTAAAGGAGATTATCGTGTCCGACCACTTTGATGGCTTGATCATGGTCAGAGGCTCGACGAGGTTGACCTCTCGCTCCACGGCTTTCAGATGATGCCTCGACTCATACGAAGAAGACCCACCGAAGATCATGTTGCCGTGTGTTGAGGATCTTAGTACTCCATCTCTTCATCGCCATCTTTGTCCTTTTTAGAACTCATCTCTCTGAGCTCCTGTATTGCTGGAAATGGTTCTTTACCTGCATAATAGTCCTCCAGTTTATTTTGCCAGACTCGACAGGTGCTGAGGTTGTGCCCTGCCTGCTGGTGAAGTGGACACCACTTCTTTTTTTCTGGAATCCTTCGGTCGAAGCTTTTGCTTTGCCTCGACCGGTATAGTCCTTTTTGCCCTTCGTGAATTTTTCAAGAATCGCTAGGACTTCCTTATCTTCAGGTCTGCGGTTCTTTTTCTTCTTGAGAGACTTCTTATTCTTTTTCTCTGGTTTGTCCAGACCAGGCTGGGGAATTTTATCTTTCCGATCAATAGCTTCACACCACTCTATTACTTCGCTAGCGGTGGCGTACTTATCAGCCATGTCAAAAATTTTGACGGTTGTTCGTGGAGGGTTCATTGCTATGTCCTCCGTAAACCGCCAATTCCTTAGGCATGTTTTAAAAGCCTGGATAACCGATGATTCTACGACCTCCGGTATGGAATTACGAACCTGGCTGAACCTCTTGATGTATTGACGGAGCGTCTCATCAGAGCCTTGCCGGATTCGATGGAGGTCATCCTCCTTTCCAGGGCGGTTATACGTACCCTAGAAGTTCGCAATTGAAAGGTCGCAGAGTTGCTCCCAAGTACAGATTGAACCGACCGGTAGGTTAAGTAACCAAGACCGGGCAGATCCTTCGAGCACAGTGGGCAAATAGTTAGCCATTACATTTTCGTCACCACCAGCTGCTCTGATGGCGTTGGTATATATTTGGAGAAACTCTAATGGGTTTTGAGTCCCATTGAACTTGTCCAAGTTGGCTGGTCGGAACCTGTTTGGCCAATGCACAGCTTGGAGCCCTGCAGAGAAGGGTCGACAACCTGTGATCGATTCATGGTGCCTTCTTTGGAAAGACGCTGGATTATAATTGGTCGGAGACTGGTTCCTAGGGTTGGAACGTTGGTGCTCCAATGTGCCGATCCGGTCATAGACATTGACATCATGCCTTCGACCGTCTGCTTGATTTAAACGATGTCGGAGATCATCAGGTCCAAGCGATTGTTCCTCTCGACGCGATGAGGGAGTGGCTACCTGGAATAGCCTTCTTCCCTTGTGACTCCTTGGTCGGAATCGTCGAGGAGGCCTTGGTATTGATTGTTCCCCAACACGACCATGCTACCTTCTACTGAGGGAGGAGCGTTGAGACGAGGTCATGGTTTGACTTCCATAATTCCTCTATTCTCAATACGCTTCCGTTCACTGCAAGGTTTGTTGCAAAATCTCCGATACTTGGCCTACGAGCTGTACAAAACCTAGAGTTTCTGCTAGAATAGGGTTAGAATTATTTAACATATCCTGAACTCGTTGCAGGTTTCGTACAGTTACCAAAGGTCTCGAGGGGTTCATATTGGTCGTAGGTGTACGCTGATTTGAACCTTCCCCCAACCTCCGGATTTGTTCCGTCTGACCAGCTACTCTTGGTGGGGCAATGCCAGGCGAGTTAACTGATGGACGTCGATCAGCTCTGTTGCCTCCGAAAGTTGGTGTCTGATGGCCCGTATCATCTCCAACAGCACATGGTGGCGGGGCAGAGTGTGTAGGACCGTGCAAGGCATCTTGATTTGCATCTCCGATCGCATTGACCTCGTGCCTCCAGCAGTGATCTTCCGATGAGCTTCCATCATAACTAATGGAGAGCTTTTCAATACTTCTGCTAGAAGTTTCCACGACGGAGAGCGGTCAGAGATGAGCACCTCCAGAGGCCTTCTTGGTGGACTCAGCCTGATCTAGCGAACTGCCGATCGTATGCGGAGTCTTATCATCCCCACATAGCCTACGACCAGTGGAGGCTTCATCGACACCGTTACCAGGTGTCAGTTCGCTTCTGGAATTGCTAGAAGCCGTAGGTGAGTATCTTTCACCATTGATCTCATCGAGAGTATATAGTTTCTCGAGTTTCTGGATTTACAGGGGGTGCTTATGACCCAACCGGGGAATACTCCTAATTACACAGAATGTGAAGATTGCTATGCTCTAATCTGATGATGCTATCTTGCTTGTCTCAGATCAGAGTGTGCTTGTTGATATGGATCTTGCCCCTGTTGCCCTTTGGTCTTCAGTGCTTCACCATTAAATAACTTCCGAAGAGGTGGCAGTTACTCCTGTAGAAGGCGTCCCTGGTGAAGCGTTGCATTGGTGGGCGAGCGTCGATTAACAATGTGTTAAGCGCTCTGCGGGTTGAGTGTCTCGAGGACATAGCAGTAGAGAGGTTGTTGTCGATGTCTTTAGGACCATGTAACTGTGTGATATCGAGTATACGACACATGCTATATCCATCGCACGGTAAGAATATACTTGTGATCAATTATAGATACCAGTTCATAGCGTTTTCGAGCAATTACCTGGTCGAAGACTAGGTACATGATCTTGTCCGACCAGGGTACCCCTTTGTAACATCTGGAATCCTTACGACCAGTGAGGTCGTTAGCCTTAGGGGTTACGACCATGAAGATGTATGGTCTTTTACTATGTATTAAAATAATACACAGAGGTTTTAATCCTCGTTAGAGAGAAAGGAGGAGGAGAGGAGAGAAGAGACGTAGCGAAACTGTAACGACCCAACTCTAGGGCACCCGAGAGGTCCTCCAAGACCTCTGGAAAGTCCATCAGGACCTCCCAGGAGGTCCACAAAGGACCTCTCAGACAGTTCCCCAAGACCTCCCAAGAGGTCCAACAGGACCTCCGGGATGTCCGGGAGAACATGGCCCGAGAGGGTCTTGGAGCCAAGGAGCGCGCACGGACCTGCCACGGCCACAACCAGAGGGAAAACGAGGAGGTTTGAGAGCTCCTCAAGATCACCCGCGATCCTCCAGAGGAGGTCGGGGACGTCCGAGACTTCCTCAGAACTTCACTCGTTCACCCCATGGTGAGGATGTGTAGGTCGAGCTTGCTCGGGGTTCCTGTGAATCGAGCTAGTCCCAAGGATCATGGCTAGCTCTTCACGAAATAATACAATGGTGGTGACATCCGACGCATCTTTATTAAAGTAAAATATTTACTGAGTTGTTACATAGTGGCCTTGGGCCCAACATAAACACAAAAGAGCAAAGAATAACAGTTCGGCTGACACACCACAGCAATCGATGGAAGGCACAACCTATTAAGCTTTGATCTTCTTCTTCGCCAAGATCTTCTCTGGAAAAGATTGTAATGAGCAAGAGTGAGCACAACAACCGTGCTCGCAAGTTACACCCGTGGATTAGCATAATGACATGCATATATGGATAATCAAAGGATGGCATATTATGGTTAATTTGCACAAAGCCAATTTTCTTTCAACTACCATTACTAAGTTCCAAAGCAGGTCTTTAAATAGATAAAATTCATTTTATCAAGCAATTTTTTTCAGTTGGATAACATTCATCAACAAGTTGGTGAAGGATACCCTCCTGACAGCAGGCTCCCTGCCCAAACCCATGGGATAGCAATCCCAAAACAGATTTGAAAATATTTCTGGAAACCCCCAAAAGCAACATCTAACTCTGAGTGGCCTTTGCC
Source organism: Phyllostachys edulis (assembly GCA_036346405.1). NCBI lineage: Eukaryota > Viridiplantae > Streptophyta > Magnoliopsida > Poales > Poaceae > Phyllostachys > Phyllostachys edulis. The sequence goes on from CM070566.1 coordinate 40,597,862, forward strand.
AGCACGTCCATGACCGTGGACACGGCTATTGAATAGATTTAACTCTGCGAGAGGTTGTACACTTTACCCACATGACATGATTTCTCTAGTTTATCAAGCATCCGTCAATGCCACCTCTCACTACCAAAGGTAAGAGGTCTAGAGCTCATGTGAGGCCTTGACAATGCATTGCTCCACCACGGCCTTTCCTTGCTAAGGTTTCACCCCTTTGGACAACAATCCGTGAAGCCCCTCTTGCACCCGATGGGAGCAGTGGGTCATAAAGACCATCGATCTGCAAGACCTCCCACACCTCAATGGAGCAGGATATGGTGAAGTTTTGCAAATTACTCGGCCAGTCCCACGCCCCATTCTCAGACATGTGGTTGCACGATTGTGGCATAGCCCATTATAGGCTTGGCATCGGCCGCTCAAAGACCGGTCCTCAAATGACTAGGCGACTTCCACAAACCCAAGGGCATCGATCTACCATAAAGGCACGATCCCGCATAAACTTGCACCAACCAAGCCAACCAATTAGCGATCTGAATCCATTTTCATTTTCTTTGCTTCCCAAACAACCTTTTATCCTTCCATGACATCCCAATGTCATGGTGGCTATTTAAAACAGCGTTTGGGCATGATGGTAAAGATTTCCCAAATCAATACTTTTGGTCTAAGCATGACTAAACATATGTTTTTCAAATGGCCTTGGCTCACACTATTGCATTAACCAAGTTTGACCTAATGGTGACAATAGGTTCAATCCAAAATCAACAGTGGTCATACAAAGGAAAAAACTCTGGAGGATTTCTTGGCGAAAAGCTAAAGGGAATCGAAAGGGGATTTTGGAAGCATAAAAATTCTAAGATCGGCGAGAGGAGATTTTATAAACTTCCGATACTTTGAAGGATTCCCACAAGAGTCCAAGCAGGCAAAAAGCCTCTTTTGCTCAAGCGAACAGAGAACTCTTCGTTTCCCAAGGCAAGTTCTCAACTTTAAAGTGAACCACAGACCGCCGTATACCACGACATTAAATAGAATTACGCGTCTGATTTCATCGGAAAAAAGGTATATACGACAGTTCATTTAAAGTTAGGGGCTGGTGACGAGGATTAAAACCTCTATGTATTATTTTAATACATAATAAAATACCATCGTCTTCATGGTGCGTAACCCTAAGACTAACGACCTCACAGTCGTTAGTATTCTAAAGGTTGCTTAATGGGTACCACGGTGGATGAGGCTTTGTGCCTAATCCCGACCAGATAACCGCTAAATAAAATTACGGCTGGTATTTCTTATCGTATGATGAATGGAACACATGTTATCGTTCCATTCCACGCGATGGTACAACCACGAGACAACGACTATTAACCACCCTACGGTTAAGCTCTTCACGAACAACCGCAAGGAAGTTAGCACGTTGCTAGCTCGCTCCACCGTTCAAACCGATCGTAACGTTTCACGAGGACGTCTTCTCTAGAGTAATGCGCCACCTCTTGGAAGTTATTTAAAGGTGAAGCGAACACAGCGAACGAAGACCAAAACCAACAAAGACAAGAACAACGGCAGTTCAACAAGAATACCACGAAGCCTAAGCGGTGGAATTAGAAGCTAGATAATCGGACTTAGACTCATATTCTAAGTCGATTACTGATGAACATTCCCCATTCAATGTAATTCAGGTAGTACTTAGCCACATCTTGTAAAACCAGTTCATATCAATAAAAGCGACCCTATTCCATTCGGGATATTCCCGTCATTTTCTCGTTCATTTTAAGTAAAATCGGCGACTTGATCGTCGACAATTTGGCGCCGTCAGTGGGGAAGAAGGCGTAAGTTTCTGAAGAAAATTCTTCGCTCAAGAAAATCCTCGCCCAAAATCTCGCAATCGCTCATGCGACTATGCGGAGTTTGGGATGAGGAAAAGCTGATTCGATTTGGCGGACTACGCCGACCTCGACATGGAAGGATGTATCCGCGCCATGGAAGAAAATGGCAGTCATCCTCCTCTTCCTCCTCCGTGGCTCGCACGTCGCCGAGCGTTAGCGAGGTCGGCCGGATGGATGAAGATCGCCGCCACTCTTGGTGGCGCAACCAGAGAACCGCCGTTCGACCGATTCGGAATGCGGAGGATCTCTTCAAGCGGTCTTCTCGGCCGTGAAGCAGTGAAGAAATTTCAGCCCCATCACCCGAAAAACTCTATGCCATTGATGAAATCATGGTGAAAGATACTCTCCTTCGGCAATTCCAGAGTCAACCGTCACTGATAGCGGTGTCGATGAAACCTCCAGTGGTGCGTAGGCCATGTGGGGATGATCACACTCGACACGACGATCGGCGGTTCGATCAATCGGTGAAGACCTCGAGAAGTGCTCATCTCCGACCGATCTCCATCGTGGAAGATTCTCGCGAAGCATCGACAAGCTCTCCATTAGTTATGATGGAAGCTCATCGGAAGATCAATCTTTGGAAGCACGAAGTCAACGCGATCGGAGATGAAGATCAAGATGCCTGCGGTCCTACACTCTCTACCACGCCATCACGTGTTGTTAGAGATGATCCGGGCCGTCAAGCACCAACTTCCGGAGGCAGCGGAACTAATCGGCGTCAATCGGTTAACTACTTTGCACGCCCCCACCTAGAGTGGTGATGGGACCGAACAAATCCGAAGGTCGGGGAAGGTTCAGACGGGCATACACCTACGACCGGTATGAACCCCCGAGACCTTGATAGAATCGTACAAAACTTGCGGCGTATTCAAAACATGTTAAATAATTCGATCCTACTCTAGCGAGGCGCCTAGTTTTGTACAACTCGAGGTCGGTATCGAAATTCTCCAGCAGACAATGCAATGAACGGAAGCGATCGAGGACGAGAGGGTTTCGTGAAGTCGGACTATGACTTCATCCCAACGCTCCTCCTCGGCGAGGGACAACACGGTCATACCAGAGAGCGATCGATCCGAGACCTCCTCGGCGATTCCGACCAAGGAGTCACGAGGGAGAAGGTTATTCAAGCTACTCCCCATCGTGTCGAGAGGAACCACCACTAGGACCTAACGATCTCGACATCGTTTGAACCAAGTGGGCGGTCGGAGGCATCATATCGGTGTCCACGATCGGATCGGTACACCGGAGTTCAGCGTCCCAATCCTAGGGATCGGTCTCCATCGACATACAATCCGCACCTTCGGAGAAGACGCCATGAATCAATCACAGGTTGTCGAGCCTTCTCTTCAGGGCTCCAAGTCGTGCGTTGGCCTAACCTGTTCGGCCAAGCCAACTTGGACAAATTCAATGGAACTCAAAACCCATTGGAATTTCTCCAAATATATACCACCGCCATCGTGGTTTGCTGGTGGCGATGAGAATGTAATGGCCAACTATTTACCCACCGTGCTCGAAGGGTCCGCGGTCGTGGTTGTTAAACTTCTTGGCCGGATCAATATATACTTAGGAACAACTCTGTGATCTTCGATTGCCAACTTCGAGTGCGTCGACGCATACAGGAAGGAGGACGATCGCCACGAGAATCCGGCAGGATCGATGAGACTTTACATCAATATATCAAGAGGTTCACCAGTTAGTAACTCTATACCCGAAGTCGCGAGAATCCTCTCGTTATTCAAAGCTTTTAAAAGCAGTGCGAGGAATCGGCGGTTTACGGAGGACATAGCAATGAACCCTCCAAGAACAACCGTTGAGCTTTTTGATATGGCGGACAAGTATGCCACCGCTAGCGAAGCAATCGAGTGGTGTGAAGCCATTGATCGGAAAGACAAGATTCCCCTGCCCGGCCTGGACAAACAGGAGAAAAAGAACAAGAAGTCTCTCAAGAAGAAAAAGAACCGCAGACCCGACGACAAAGAAGTCCTCGCTGTTCAAGAAAAAATTCGGGAAGGGCAAGAAGGACTATTCGGTCGAAGCAAGGCAAAAGCTCCGTAGAAGGATTCTGCAGACGAACAAGAAGTGGTGTCCACTTCACCAAAGCACGAGGGCATGATCTGCGCTTTGTCGTGTCTCGCAAAAAAAGCTGGAGGATTATTATGCGGAGTAAGGACCATTTCCGCAATCAGGAACATGGAGAAACGAGCTCCAAAAGGACAAGGATGGCGACGAAGAGATGGAGTACCGGGATCCCCAACACACAGTCAATATGATTTTGGAGGATCTTCTTCATACGAGTCCAGGCGTCATCCGAAGGCCATGGGCGAGAGGTCAACCTAGTCGAATCTCCGATGTAATCAAGCACTAAAGTGGTCGGACACCGTAATTTCCTTGAAAGAAAGACGCCCCATCCCATCGACTCGACCGGTAGGTTCCTATCGTTGTTGAACCAACCATTAATAATTGTCGGGTTAATCGGGTCTTAGTAGATGGGGTAGTTCTTTGAATATATTATTTGTGGGAGCTTTAGAAGAAATGCAGTCCTCATGTCAAAGGTGAAACACATGAAATATGCTTTTCATGGCATAGTTAGGGTTCTACCGCTAAACCGATAGGACAAGTTTCCTTACCGCCACGTTTGGAAAAGCGACAACTTCGAGCGAGAGGATTCCGTTTGATGTAGTAAACTTGAATCCGCGATACAGCGGAATTCTCGATCGACCGGATTAGCAAAATTCTTGATAGCCACGCATTACGGTTATCAAAGTTTGAAAATCTGGGGCCAAGGAGTCATCACTATTCGAGGAGATCGAAAATGGCTTTTGTATGCGATCGAAATCCTTTGCCTTTGGTTGATGAACCTCCGACGAGAGAGGTTAACCCGACTCCCATGCAGTCAAGCACTCGAGGCCAAAGATGACACCCAAACCATCCGACTGGACAAAGGAGGTACCACTCGACAAAAGCGCTTCTCCGGACGGCGTCAAGTCTTCACATGGGTCGGGACATCCGGACCCAACCGCAGAAGATTACGGTGGGGCAAGACTCGACCCTAAATAGGAAGAGTCGCTCGTCTCCTTCCTCCGAGCGAATCGGGGCGTGTTTGCTCAGCAAGCGTCCGATATGCTCGAGTCCCCGAGGTGATCGAGCACATGCTTGCTCTCGGCGACAAAAAACCGATCAAGCGAAACTACGACGTTTACTTTTGATCGGAAGGAAGCAATCGATCGGAGATTGACAAGCTTCTCAAAAGTGGATTTATTCGTGAAGTCGACCACCCACAAGTGGCTTGCCAATCTGTAATGGTTAGAAAAACAATGGGAAATGGCGAATGTGTATCGACTTTACAGATCTTAATAAGGCTTGTCAGGAGGATGACTTTCCTTCCTCGCATTGATCAACTTGTAGACTCTACTTACGGGTGCGAGTTACTAAGTTTTTAGATGCGTATTCGTGGTACCACCAGTTAGTATGTGTAAAGAAGATGAGGAGAAAACTTCCTTCATCACCCCATATGGCACTTATTGTTATATTAAGATGCCATTTGGTCTCAAAATATTGGTGCAACTTTTCAAAGGTTGATGCAAAAACCTTTAGTCCACAAATCGGTCGGAATCTAGAAGCTTACGTTGACGATCTAGTCGTAAAGACCACCTGTATTTGGCGACCACATTCTCGACTTACAAGAAACTTTTAATAACTTGAGAAGACATAACCTCAAGTTAAATCCAGGAAAAAGTGTGTGTTGGAGTTTTTTTGGAAAACCGCTTTCGGTTTCCTAGTTTCGGCTAGAGGTATTGAAGCAAATCCAGAAAAATTGCGGCCATCGACCAGATGCGCCCCGACCACGAAGAAGGAAGTCCAAAAACTAACCGGCTGTATGGCAGCGTTAAGTCGTTTCATAGCAAGGTTAGGGGAAAAAGGATTACCTTTCTTTAAACTTCTTCGGAAACATGGGAGTTTTGAGTGGACTAAAGAGGCAAACGATGCCTTTGAGGAACTTAAAAAGTACCTTACAAGTACCCCGGTTTTAGTTTCTCCGAGATCGGGAGAAACATTGCTAATTTACGTGGCAGCAACACCACAGACAGTTAGCGGTGTACTGGTTGTAGAAAGGGATAATATCCAACGACCAGTCTATTACGTAAGCGAAGTCTTACATGGACCAAAGGAAAGATACCCACAGGTACAAAAGTTGCTCTATGGCCTCCTTATGTCTTCAAGAAAGCTAAGGCACTACTTTCAGGCCCACAAAGTGGTCGTACCTACCGGATATCCTCTTGGTCAAGTCCTTGGAAACAGGGAATCATCAGGACGAATAGCCAAATGGGCGGTTGAGCTAGGGCGTTCGATCTCCATTTTATTTCACGAACAACAATAAAGTCCTGCAATAGCGTAATTCATTGCGAATGGACAAACCTCGAACCCACCCAAGGACCCGAGTACGAACACCACGACAGTGGACATTGTATTCGACGGTTCCTTGATGTTACAAGGATCGGGTGGAGTGGTCTTGATATCCCTCATGGCGAACACATCAAGTACGCCATCCGGTTAAATTTTCCGCCACCAATAATGTGGCGAGAATATGAAGGTTTATCGGCGGGACTCGAGCGGCTTGCTCGCTCGGATTCGCAGACATTACTAGTGAAAGGCGATTCTCAACTAGTAGCGAATCAAGTGGGGAAAGAGTATCAATGCTTGAGTACCAAGATGTCATCTTATCTGGCGGAAGTACGAAAACTCGAAAAGCACTTCTTCGGTTTTCGAACCAACATATTCCTAGAAAGGAAAACTTTCTGGCGGGACCGGTTGGCACGGATGGCCTCCACGAGGTCGGCCGTCACTTGGGAGTTTTTCTCGAGCAACTCAATTCACCCTCGGTAGTTGAGCCTTCCGAGAACATACATGATTCTTTGCAAGTTGAACAAACTAATCAAGGGAACATGGATGCTCCATGTGTCGTTGACGGTTGGCGTATCACGATCAAGGTAGAGACTAGATGACATCGATCTACAATTATCTTCAAAGATGACACAATTCCAGAAGATGATGTAGAGGCCGATCGTATAGCACTTAAAAGCCAAATCATACACTCTAATCGAACGTATCTTGTATAAACGAGGATCTCATGGAGTGTTGATGAGATGCATATCTCAAACGGATGGCATTAGATTGCTAATCGAAATCCATGAAGGCGTCGTGGAGCACACCATTCCTCTGTAACCACAGTCGGTAAAGCCTTAAGCAAGGCTATTATCGCCAAGCGCCCTTCATGATGCAAAAGAGCTTGTGATGAAGTGTGTACAATGTCGGTTTATAGCCGACAAGTACACCACCAAAGACAAGCCTTACAAACAATTCCTCTTTCTTGGCCTTTTGCAACACTGGGATGGACATTCGGGACCTTTCCCAAGAGCACCGGGGCTTCAATTCCTTTTCGTCATGATTGACACGTTTACAAAATGGATTGAAGCCGAGCGATCGTTAAAATAACAACCGAGGCCGCTAAGAGATTTCTCTGAAAAATGTGATCACGCGATTTGGTGTACCCATCAGTATCATCACGCATAATGGTTCCCGATTCCGGCGGTCAATTCCAGAATTTGCGATGAACTTGGTGTCAAAGTTCATTTTGCTTCATTGCTCATCCACGAGCAACCGAGCGATTGAGCGAGCTAATGGTATCCTTATGTAGGGATCAAACGCCGAGTATTCAACCGATTAATCAAGCGGTCGAGCTTGGGTTAAAGAACTTCCCTCGTGTTATGGGCGTTAGAACCACGACCGATCGTGCGACCGGTGAAACTCCATTCTTTTGGTTTATGGTGAAGCCATGCTTCCTCCGTAACTCAAAATTGGCTCGCTTTCGAATCGATCGTTTTGATGAAAATGATCGATTGAACGACAACTTCGGCAGCGTCGATTTCCTTGAAGAACAACGAAACCAAGCCCTTGTACGATCGCTAGTCTACCAACAAGCCATGCGAAGGTACCATAGTCGTAAGTGCGACCTCGCGATCTTCTTTGTCAGAGGTGATCCGGTTCTCGAGAAAAATTCAGAGCCAAACAAATCGCAATAAACTTTCTCCTAAATGGGAAGGTCCTTACTGCTTCGGGTCGAAGTCACCCGGCCGGGTTAAAAGACGACTAGCTATGTCGATGGGCAAATTTTGTCAAATTCTTGGAACATCGATCAATTGCGTAAGTTCTATGTTTAATTTTCATTCTTTCATTTCTTTCAATTTCAATTTCACTAAATTTATTGATTAATTAAGAAGTGCAACCTTGCTTATATATATACACCTACATTACGTCGTTTATTATTGTTAGTCAGTGGGAGAAGACATTTTTCTCTCCGATATCCTTTTTAAGGATCTCTCGATACTCTATGGTCCTCGTTGTGAGCATTTTTCTCAAATGATTCCCACACGCGACTATACTCTTTTCTTAAAGAAAATGAGTAATCGAGCGCCACACAACTAACTATCTCATGAATGATATGCTTACGATTCAAGATTATGCTTCATTATTTCAAGATTACGGTCTATTCTTGTCAGCTCATTGGTCGGGACACGGAAAGCCTCCTAGTCGAAGTCTCTCCTTTTTCAAGACGTGGTCACCCGCCTAATGGAAGGAGCTTCCTAGCGGCGGTTCTTTTCTTACGATCCTCGCTACTATCGGATATAGAATTTGAACACGTTTCAAAAAATATATGTCGTATGCCTTCGTGTCTTAGCATTAGTTCCACCGCACTATGGGACAATAGATATAAACAAAGTTCACTTATAACTGCTGCATACATATTTGCATTTCTTCTTATGTCAAGTTTGACAAAGTCTTTTTCCGACCATATATAGTGTTTTTGATTGGTATTTCCATTATGACAAACAAAGATCTATAACTAGTCGAAATCGTCTGGTAGTCGACCACATTTGATTTCCTAATCTTTGCAACGATCGCTTTTGTCTTACATGTCCAAACATACCTTCAAAACTCACATACATGGTTATGACCTCTTTTTATATTTTTTTTTGGCTCACCGCTTGTACAAGAACGTTCTTCTACTATAAAGCGATCGGGGCTAGGAAATATACGAGAATTTTAAAAGTCAAACAGATAAACAAAAGCTTTGTCAATGACATAAAAAGTAAGTTTTCATAGATATTCAAATATTTTTACACTTGCGGAACCTACTTTAAGAAATATTCCCAATTTAACCATCGCTTGTCGGAGATTCGACCTCCATCTCCTCTACAACTATATCTCCGAGTGGCCCGAGTTCTTCCATGAACTTGGTCGCCTCCTCAGTGGGCGATTGAAGTCTTCTTTAATGACTTAGAGATCTATGGAGGGTCGGAAGCTTTCAGTTTTGCCAAAGCAAAACTAACTCCACTTGCAACGCCTGCTTTTAGGGCCTAGGCATAATTCGTCCGAGTAGTTTTGAGCGAACTTTAAGGTCCTCTAGAAGTTGACCCAAATAGTTCATTTTCTCTATTGGATCTCCTAAGGAAGGCAGGCTTGATCCTCGATCCCATATCAAAGATCATCTTGTTCAAAGCACTAATCTTTTCATCAATATTTTGAGCAAGAGCCTCCTTATCCTCGCTCAAATTTCGAGTTTTTTTTACTCTCAAAGATTTCGTTTGCTCGCAAAAAGCAAATCGCTTAATGAACACAAGCATAATTGAAGGAACAATCAAGTTTGCGACATATTACCTTCATTTGTTTTGCTAAATGTTTCATATTTGGTCGTTGTTTCACGATCAACCGGTCTTTTTGGTGAACTTGCTTTAGCGAATGATCGGTCTTTAGCTTTTATTTCTTCTTCAAGAAGAGCTGTCTTGGCTTTCACCATAACCTCCTCTTTTATTTTCTCCGGATCTATCGAATACGATAAGGAGAATAATTGTAGAGGAGCAAAGTATTGAAGAAGAAACAAAAGTTTAAAAGGAAAAGTTCTTACTTTCCAACTCGAGTGCTTTTGCTCCAAGTCCTTAACTCATTGGGTCGATCCTCCGATCACAAAGAAAGTTCTCGACCAAATGCTACACAAATAGCATTCTCTTTCTTAAGTTTTTATAAACTTTTTAAAGAAGAACTGGTTGTAGAATACTTACCCGAATTGCTTGGTCATTATAACCAAAGAAAAATCGAATCGAGGTGCATCTTGAGTTGAGTATCCGATACTTTCGCCACGCCTCATCAAGCTCCTTATCCTCGATAAATCGGGACTAAAAGGAACTTGTTAGGTTGGGAAGGGTTATCAACAGTGATCGGAACCTGTTGAGACCTCTCAAAGGCATCTACCTCCACAGAAGGGGTTTCAATCACCAAAGGATCCAACTCAACCATTGCCCTTGTCACCGCCGGGGCTTCTTCGACCACTACTTCCTCAGAACTTTGTCCCGAGAAGTGCTCTGATCCTGAACTTCCACAGTGCGAGTCCTCAGAAGAACACAGCCTGAAACGACCGAACACCGTAAGACCTATGCAAACCAAAGATGGGAAGTTCAAAGTATCAAATCATCAAGGAATTATTAAAGGTACATACTTATACGACCACTTTCATTTGTACATACCTTGTTAATCTCCGGATTTGACTCAAACGCGCAAGAGAGAAATCTGTGCCGCTAGCCTTCCTTTTCTTCTCCTCCAATTTTGTCGGTTACTCGACGGCAGGTTTGTTGAACCTCACATCCTCCAACAAGATGTCGGAAGCTATGTCCTCGACCGGTTCATCAAGGTCCACATTCCCGACTATCCTGCCTGGGGGAGTGGATTTATCAATCTCCGGATCGCTTGTTTCAAGAATAACGGTAAGGTCGTGCACGACCACTCTGGAGTCTCTGACCTTTCGCATTATATTCTCATGCCTTCAAGCTTATCCACCTAAATCAAAGAACAAATTTGATTGGGTGAAGAAATCCTTTATCTAAAAAATTCGTACATATATGATTCCAAATGTTCTATTACCTCGAGGATTCATCTCCTTCAAGTGCCTCGAGGGCACGACTCGGTCGGAACCAAGGTGGGATGTTGATCCTCACCAGATTGTATGATTCGCAAACCGACCGATCGCAAATGTAGAGCACGATTGGAAATCTGGTGGGATATATGTATATACGTGGTAAAGGAATTTTTGATTAAGTTACCTTAAGCCTTGCCGTCTCCTTCAATAGGAGTTGCGGCTAAGATCTTGGGGCATTCACCTTTTCTCCGAGCTCCTCAAGACAGATTAGCTCGACTCGTTCTCTAATTTCCCCATAGGAAAGAACTTTAATGTAGGAAGAATAGACAAATTTTAAGGTAACACATTAATCAAATCAAAATACCGATCGGAATGTATCTCAAAGACTTACCACCTTCTCGAGCAACTTCATCACGATCAAGGCACCAGAGCAGGAATGAGTCAGGAGCTTCAATGGACTAATCTGGCGAGAGGTAAAATCCTCACCACATGCCACGAAGTCAAGCCTCGACTAGAAGTCATAGATGGCATCCGCCCATCTTTTGACTATCCTCGTCTTCTTTACTGGTCTCCTTCCACTTGGGGTTTTCACTTGCTCTAGTTCCGTGAAGTAGAGGCCATCGTTTTCAGAATCGTCATGTAAAACCAAGATTTTTCCATGACGACCACGAAGATTTCAGCGTACATAAGGATGTACTCATCGGCCTTCCCGTCATGAAGACGCAATGTGCATTCCCCAAGAGCTGCTTCAAATTTTGCCGCAGATTTTCCCATCACCATGTGGTAGAAATAACTAAAGAGCTTCAAGTTCGGTTGTATTCCCAGATATGCCTCGCATAAATATGCGAAAATATCGATATTTGCAATCGAATTTGGGGCCAAATTCACTAATTCCACCCCGTAATGTTCAAGAACGCGGAGAAGAAATTTGTGTATGCGGTAATCTCAAATTTCACATTCGATGTAGGCAAGAAAAACAGGATTTCCTCATCTTCACGGCTCGGAAAATGCTCTCCAAATCGCGGTCTCCAATTAATCGATTCCTATCTGGGAGCATTCCCATCTTCGCCAAAGCCTCAAGCTTTTTCTTGCCCAATTCAAGGCAACCACTTTGTAATCTGCTCCGATATGGCGAAAATCCTCAAGGATGAGTAGTGAAAGTTGGAGACTTCGTGGTCGAAGAACAGAAAAACTCGAGGATTTCTTGGCGAAAAGCTAAAGGAATCGAAGGATTTTGGAAGCATAAAATTCTAAGATCCCGGCGAGAGGAGATTTTATAAACTTCCGATACTTTCAAGGATTCCCACAAGAGTCCAAACCGACAAAAAGCCTCTTTTGCTCAAACGAACAGAGGAACTCTTCGCTTCCCAAGGCAAGTTCTCAACTTTAAAGTGAACAGACCACTTCAGATACCACGACATTAAATGGGTTCGCCGACACGATTTCATCGGAAAAAGGTATATACACGACAGTTCATTTAAAGTTCGGGGCTAGCCGACGAGGATTAAAACCTCTATGTATTATTTTAATACATAATAAAATACCATACGTCTTCATGGTCGAAACCCTAAGACTAACGACCTCCCCGGTCGTTAGTATTCTAAAGGTTACTTAATGGGTACCACGGTGGGATGAGGCTTTGTGCCTAATCCCGACCGTGATAACCGCCGTAAAATTACCGAATCGGTATTTCTTATCGTATGATGAATGGAACACATGTTATCGCTCCATTCCACGCGATGGTACAACCCCGAGACATCGACTATTAACCACCCTACGGTTAAGCTCTTCACAGGCAACCGCAAGAAAGTTAGCACGTTGCTAACTGCTCCACCGTTCCGACCAGTCGTAACGTTTCACCAGGGACGTCTTCTCCAGGAGTAACTGCCACCTCTTCGAAAGTTATTTAAAGGTGAAGCGAACACAACAGAAGAGAAGACCAAGACCAACAAAGACAAGAACAACGACAGTTCAACAAGAATACACAGAAGCCTAAGCGGTGGAATTAGAAGCTAGATAATCAGACTTAGACTCATATTCTAAGTCTGATTACCCGGTTAGACATTCCCCCATTCAGTGTAATTCAGGGTAGTACTTAGCCACATCTTGTAAAACCCAGTTCATATCAATAAAGAGCGACCCCATTCCATTCCAGGATATTCCACGTCATTTTCCTCGTTCATTTTCGTAAGATCGGCGACTTGATCGTCGACAAGTGGTAAAAACAAGAGTGGAGCAGATCACCAAGGGACTTACCAGGGAAAAGAAGAAACAATGGATGGAGGGAAAGTCGGGAGCGACAAGGCTTTCACAGGAGCCACCGATCGAGAGCCGAGGATAACGAGAGGGTGGAGAAAGGGAGGAAGGTGATGTGGTAGAATTTCTTGGTCTAATTGTAATCAAAATGGTGAAGAAAACTAGAAATATCGTGTCAAGGATAAGTATAGAAATGGGTCAAAGGTAGGTAGTGGCGAGGCGGTGTCACTACCATTCTGGGCAAAAGGTACGAGGAAGGACAATGTATGTTGCTATGGGAAGGAACAAAGAAAAATATCGGGGTACGGTTAAGTGACCAAATTCAAAGTAAACTCCACGTATATGGATGCATTTAATGTGACAAGACATGCATTAAATGCCTAGGATATTAACGTGGCGGAGGAAATGAGAATGATTAAGACTGTCAGGTGGGGCCAGTCAACTTAGAAACAGTCGGGTCAAGAGGGGAGGTCTTGCCCCGCAGAGGAGGTCCTTGAGGAGGTCCGAAGGCTAAGAGGTCCTGATATACACAAAGGAGGTCCGAACGTGGAGAGGTCCAAATATACATGGAGGAGGTCCACGTGACTAAGGTTCGGACAACCAGGACTTCATCAAAGGAGGTCCCGCGGCTCAAGGAGGTCTGAAGGCTGAGGAGGTCCAGAGAACTTTAAAGAGATCTCGTGGTTGATATTAAAGGCAAGTTGAGGTCCGGGCGGTTGGATCTCCAAGAGGGAGGTCCAACAGCCAAGATCAAACGTGCAGGGGAGGTCTGGGCCTTTGGATTCAAAGTGAGGGGCGGTCCAAACCGTTAGATTAAACGAAAGAGAGGTCCATGCGGAGGGGTTCCAAGAAAGAGAGGTCCTAGGGAAGATATCCACAACAAATAGTCCAACAGGAGTTCGCAAGGATCAAAACAACCCTAGGGAGGTCCTTTCGGCCAAGAAGAAATATCAAGGGGGTTCAAATGAGTTCGTAAGGTTCGAAGGTATATAAGAAGTCCACTGGAATACAAGGAGGTCCGAATGAAAAGAGGTCTGGGCCTAGAAAGGTGCCTATGCAACAAGAAGTCTAGACTCAAGAGAAGTCTGAACAGAAAAGAGGTTTGAACCCTTAGAGATTCGAACCAACAAAGAGGTCCGAGTGACCAAACTCAAGGAAAGGCCCGGACGTGAGGATACGTCCAGGTGAGAAAAGGTCCAAGCCTCAAGGGAGGTCTAACCTTAAGAACCCCTGGGGAGGTCTAGGCCACAGAGAGGGTCTAAATCTACATAGCCCGAAAAAGATAAACTGAATGGAGGATCTGCCAAGCATACCAGGAAGAGATACCAACAACTCAAACCTCTCCAACAGAACCAAACTTGAATTCTCATTAAAGTAATTAGTTTTAATTTATTTTACACATTTTAAAAAGGATTTAGAAAATCAGAATGTTACAGAAACCCTACTGGTTCCTAGCGGAGGAGAGAAAAATGGAGCAGCAGATCTGGTAACCCATTTTGCATGTAAATGTTCTTGCAACTTTGTACATAAATTCAAAATATTGTAGGTTAACAAATAAAAATAGCGACATATAATTCAATGGATTAGATAATTTTAGTTGTATTGCTATTTGATGTAGTACATCATTTTAGCTGTATATAGTTTAGTTCATCGTATAGATATTATTTATGTTGCAGGACTCAAATGATTTAAAATAAATCTGCAAACATACTAAGCAAACTTTGTAGGTTTTCATTTTTACACGGTAAATATTTTGTTAGTGCCGAAAATACTTTTTAAACCAGGAAAATAGGAAGACACCTCTAAAAATAACAAGATACCTATTAAAAATCTAAAAAAAAATTGCAGAGTAGCTAAATAGGGTATGTAGAGCTTAATCAAAATAATCCCAACTTAATTTTGATTCCCATTTGTGCAAAGTAAATATTCTGTTAATGCCGAAAATACTTTTTAAACTAGAACAATAGCAAGACACCTCTAAAAATTCTCTAAGAAATCCAGAGTAAGTACATAGGGTGTGTAGAGCTGAATTAAAATATTATTAACTTAATTTTTTTATTCCTATTTGTACACGGTAAATATTTCATAGATACCGGAGACACTTTTTAAACAAACAAAGTAGTAAGATGCCTCTTAAAAATCTGTAAAAATTACAGAGTAGCTAAATAGGGTATGTAGAGCTTACTCAAAATAATCCCAACTTAATTTTGGTTTTCATTTGTGCACTGTAAATATTCTGTTAATACCAAAAATACTTTTTAAACTAGGAAAATAGCAAGACACCTCTAAAAATTCTCTAAGAAATCCAGAGTAGGTACATAAGGTATATAGAGCCGAATTAAAATATTATAAAGTTATTTTTTGTTTCCATTTGTACACGGTAAATATTTCATAAATGTTGGAGATACTTTTTAAACAAGGAAAATAGCAAGATACCTATTAAGAATCTATAAAAATTACAGAGTAACTAAATAGGCAATGTATCCCAACTTAATTTTGGTTTCCATTTGTGCACGCTAAATAATTTGCAAACAAGAAAAATAGCAAGGTACCTATAAAAATTCTATGAAAATTCCAGATAAACAAAATAGGGAATGCAGACGTTAATTAAAACATTGTGAACTTAAATTTACTTTTCATTTGTACACGACAAGATACTTCTAAAAATTTATATGTCTATACAGTTGTGTGCAGATCAGTTTCCTTTGTGTCCCTAATTGTGCAATAATTGAATAAATTAGATATGTCGCTTCTTATTACTTTTTGTATATGTTTCATCGTATTTACAATGTATGTACTAAATTTTCAGGTATGGCGGACCCAGGAGACACTGCGCAGTGGCTGTACAAGTTGCTTGACTCGGCCATTGATGTGAATCACCGTAGCCACCTTGGTACCATCCCCCCAGGAGGGCGAGGCGGCGATTGAGCTTGGCGCGTTGCGGCTGCGCACACCCACGAGAGCATGGAGGGTGGACCCACGTTGGGTTCTGAGGTACGTGTAGTTGTGACCTTCGTGTACTCAACTGTAGTCTGACTACTTTGGACGGACTCATGTTTGTTCTTAATCCTTTAGACGCAGGTTGAGAGCGACAGACTTCCTTCCACTAGCGAGGATGATGGAGGCGGCGTGAGAGGACGACTAGGACTGCGCGGGCAGTGGTCGTACGTCGAGGCGCTTTTCGTACGATTGGTGCCTCCTAACGGCATTGGTTGACCGGTGGAGGCCAAAGACGCACATGTTTCACCTCTCATGTGGGGAGATGGAACCGACGCTTTAGGACATGACTTTCCTAACTAGGTTGCCCTGCGCGGGCTTCCCCTGGCGGTGCACGACGTCCCAGCCACGTGGAGCATGGACTTCCTCGCGAGGTTCCAGGGGGTGCTGCCCCCCAACAGCGGCTATAGGGAGTTCAACAGCACCCACAGGCCATCGCTGAAGTGGATTTGCCAGTTCTACGTAAGTATTTGTAACTCTTGTCCTTCTGCTTTAATTTCTTTGTGCAACTTAGTGATATGTATTTGTCTTCTTACAGCCAAGCATATGGTAGAGGACACACCCGAGTACACGACGAGGAGACACTTCGAGGTTTACTTGTTGTGGCTGTTCGGGTGGGTAATATTACTAGGGTCCCAAGACGACAACATCAACAAGCACATGATCTGGTACGCACGCGAGCTACCGAACTGGTAGGTAGAGAAGATCCAGCCCTATGCCTGGGGCCCAGCGATACTGTGCGCGACGTACCGCGCCTTGTGTGACGCGTCCCACTGGGTTCGGGACAACTCCATCCTCTCCGAATGCCCGCTGCTTCTTCAGCTGTGGTCCTTCGAGCGTTTTCAGATCGGATGACCACAGCTGGACCTCGGAGCCTACACAGTCGCCATGTATGCCGACGACGATGACGTGAACCAGCTAACAATGGGTACCGTGTGGTGTCGCCAATAGGTAAGTTTCTTGAACATTTATTTTTTCCGTAATGTAATTCAATTTCTTGTGCTAAGTTTTCGTTGTTCTATTTCACAGGTCACCTTCACTCCAATCACTACGCACGTGTCCTACCTAGACTACGTTGCGATGTTCGATCAGTTACGTTGTGATGTTCGATTAGTTGATGGATGACCGCATCATCCGGACATCGTACACTTTTGACAGGGTGTACGCGGGCGCACCCCGAGGCATGTCGAGCCTGCATACACGAGACCACGCGTACTGGTACATGCGGAGGTTCTTGGTGTATGATGTCTTCGTGGAGGAGTACCACGTGCACCGGGTGATGCGCCAGTTCATTCTGCGACAGGAGGTCCCAGCCCCCTAGGGGCAGCGGGTGGCGCCGAACGTCCATGGGTAAGTTCATGTTTTACTTCCGTCATACCATTTGTCTTACGTTGCTATGAAATAATCATTTTTCCTTCCACATGTACACTAGGAAGGGAGTACTTGCTACAAGTTCCTAGATGGACAGGGTGTTTCCTTGGGTTTTGGGCTGGCTCTGTGCCTTGGAGGACGTCGTCTAGGAGGAAGCTCCCTACGACCCCGAGACGTACGAGGAGTACATCGAGTGGTACTCCAGTCGGACGAGGGATCGCTGCGTTAGGGTCATGGAAAACCCACCCCGACACGAGGACGCGACGTCCGACACGTACCCCACCCAGCCGGACTTCACATTCCACCGCGTTGTATGTATTAAATGGTCTGTACATCTTATTTGCTTCGCATATTTTTGGTTTCTAACTTGTTAATTACATGTATAGGTCGATCTACATTGGGATATGCACGAGTTGGCGACCTCCGTGCGTCGTATGATGCTCAGGGAGTGCTTCATCATGATGGCGCAGGAGATTAGAGAGCTCATGGACTAGTTCATTGAGAAGACGAGGCGAGGCATCCAGCTGGCGTCTTATCGTAGGCCGAGGGAGGTGGTGGACCCACCTGTGCGTGAATGGAGGGTGAGCCACGGTGCGTCACACCCCATGGCTCCTCACCCGGACGTGGCGTGTTGGTCCTTGTGGCACCGTGCTGGGAGTATCCCGGCACAGTTCGCAGGTCAGCATGAAACACTCATGTCTATTTGTTTATTTCGAACTCCACTAGTTACTAACGGCAAGTTTGTCTGGCGAGTCTTGAGTTCCATTCGTACACAGGGCAAGAGTACGCGGAGTGGTCCGCTACCTTTGTGCGATGAGGTATGTCTATCTTGTTTGTATGCACAACATACCATTTCATCATTTTCACCATGTTTACATGCATAACATACAATTTCATAGCTCATACACCCCTTTGGGACGAGGAGCTGGAGTCGCACAAGGAGTCACGCTCCGGGGACTTTGATTTTGACCAGGGTGGTGGTGGGCTCAGACGACGAGAGCGACCAGTCTCCGTGGGGTCAGATAATCGCACGGTGCGCCCGAGCAAGCCACCGACGCAAAGACCTCTCGCGACACCCCCTCAGGCTACTCACGCCGGTAGGGTGCCTTGGTCGCCTGAGCCTTTGACCTACTCATACTAGCGGCCGCAGTTGCCCCGGACGAAGCCAGGAGCCACACATGGGGTACACCCTAAGAGGGCCCGCGAGTAGATATTTATTCTTGTAAATATCAGTCGTGTCATATAAATATAAATTTCTGTACAACTTGCATTATGCTAGTCTCGTATTTCGATACTATTTGTTCTTGTGTCTACAGGTAACCATGTGAGGGAGTTAGCAACGCGACACCCCACCTTTTCAGACCTTAAAGACCGCACCGGGTCACGCCATACACTGCCACTTTTGTAGACTGAGATGACAACACACATTGATGTGGTCTTTCCGCACCGAAAAGATCACACTCTGCCACGCCCCTTTCAGACCAAAAAGACCGCACCAGGTCACGACACACACTACCATTTTTGCAAACCGAGGTGGCAACACACTTTGATGCTACCTTTCCACACCGAAAAGACCACACTCCGCCGCGTCCCCTTTTCAGACCGAAAAGACCACACCCTGTCATGCCACACGATGCTACTTTTGTAGACCTAGTTGACAACACACTACTATGCTACCTTTTCAGACCGAAAAAGCCACACTCTGCCACACCACCTTTTCAGACCGAAAAGAATGCACCATGACACACCACAAACTCTCACTTTTGCAGATTGAGATGACAACACACTACAATGCTACCTTTGCAGACTAAAAATACTACACTCCGCTACGCCACCTTTTCAGACCGAAAAGACCCATTATAAAAGGAGGTAGAAGAGAATTGGAGGAGAAGAGAGCTGGAGGAGAATACTACACCGTCACATCCAACACTTCACCAAAGTTCGGTTCACAGAACTGAGAGAAAGGAGATATCGGACTCGTCGGTGAACTTCTATGTGAAGATGCTGCAGAAGCGCAAGTGGCTTGCTGAGAAGGCTAAATCCTACCTGGATTGTTCTATGAAGGATGTACCGGTACCACCAGAGTTCCCATGCCCGCAATATGTATGTGAAGAACCGGCTAAGATTAACCAGACCACACACCCAGCGATGGCTGCTCGGGCATATTACATGTGCCGGGACGTCCTCGTAAGTGAATCATACACACACATAGATTTTTCACATCTTACGTTCCATTCCATAAATCCCTAACTACATCCGGCATAATGGCAGTCGGAGATGCGATGCGAGCCGAGACCTTCAAATGCTGGAAACCTTATGTACCCGACCCTACAGAAAAGACACCGAAGGAGCTCAAGAGAGCAGGATGGTGGTTGAGAACCCCCGAACAGGAAGCTGAGTACGACCGGGCTGAGCGTGCGACGCACAAGGGGAATGCTCCTGCTAGTGAGACTGGCGGTTGTCCTAACGCTCCCCGTCGCCCAGGCGTAGTCCGTATTTAAGAGGTAAGTTATGTTTAGTTTGCATCTTGATTATTAATTTGGCTCTACGTAGGTTGTCCAGCCTATCTTGCAGAACATGGCTAACTTTGAGACTAGCCACCACCGTGGGCTGTCCTGAGACAAGGTGAAGGGACCGATGGGCCACCAGAACTGATCGATTTTGTTCTAATCAACCTTTTTTTCGGATTAAAAAAAGGCTCACATGTATCACAGATGTATTTCGTTTTGCTGATTCATTCATGTTGGCATTTCTAATGTATGTAACCAAACCCAGCGCGCCATGTATTTTGTAATTAAATTATGAAGTCTTTCAAACTTAAATATCTTTTTCCAAATATTTCGACTATTAAATATTACGTAATCTTTTCCCGAAGGAATCGGTTCCACGAGCAATACAATCGGGACAACAACGTGCATGGCAACCCTAAACCCAATTTTTTTTTCATTTCGCTCTGAAGGGGGCTATTTGTGTTATTGCGCCGCTGAACTCGCGTTCCAAATTGCGCCGCCGATCTCACATTTTCTACTTTATATTTTGTTATTTTCTCCAATTTTGGATTCCGAACTACGCGTGCACTTAAGGTATTACCAAAAAACTTCGTGAAATACACTAAATCTTTATGCTGAATTATCTAGACATAAATTTTTTTAAAATATAGGGTTCTGTCGCCATTCCAATTGGAACTGGTGACAGGGTCCTGTCGCCAATTGAACTGGCAAAATTGTTCTGTCGTCAGTTCAATTGGTAACAGGAACCTCTCCGCACTACTGTCGCCAATTGGAATGGTGACAGAAAAATTTCGACACTTCAAATGGCGTCAGACACCTATTTTTTGTAAATTATTTTCGTCTATTTTTTTAATTATCTTTTAAATTTAAATTATTTTAAAAAAATCCAGGATCAAGTAGGAACTCGACCCCGATGTGGGCAAACGCAAACTAGCAGCAGCAGTAGCCAGTATATATCACCATGCACATAATAATACATCAGCTAATCATACACGAAATAAAAAAACGGAAGCGCAGAACAGCTCAGTAAAGCGTCCGGACAAAACGACAGCCGGTGGTGGATGCGACCTGTCCAGATCCAATGCATTTGCTGGTGGAGAAAACGACCAGGGGGCTACGCTACGGTGTGCGCTACGCGTACTGTTCGTGCTGCTGGCTTGTGCTTCTCTTTGCTCTCCTGATCACTCCGGTTTCTTGACGGGCACCAGCGCTGGCAGTCTGGTAGACCAGATCAAAATTTAGGGGTGCAAACGAGATTTGTTTATCTGTTTGTGGCTTGTTAAATACCAAGTTTCTGGTTAGCGGTAATTTGTCTGACATGACTGAGCTAGAGATGCTAGAGATACACCATAAGCCAGCCACCGGTAGGAGACGCTAGCCCGGATTGCTCCTCTTAGGTCCGTCCTTAGACACCAGCCAAGAATAAACTCAAAGAAAACTGAGAATCACTTGTGTCTCCGTTTAGTCCAATATAGATACCGTGATAATCTACTTGTGCCCCGCTGATTTTTTTACCGGGTCCGCAGGCACCAGCACCAACTCGGTACGGACGAAACTGCCCTTGGGGCATTGGTGTCGCTCGAGGATTTTATATGGTTGCGACAATTATTCTCTTCTGCCCTGGCTAGATAGCTTAGTTTCTGCCTTTATTGCTCGCATGGATAATTGATGCTAGGTTCCTTTATGAGCTAACAAGCTAAGTTAGGTCCTGTGGCTACGAGAAACGACCCATCCATTTGCAATTATTTTGCGGTTGGTTTCGATGTCAAGCAAACGATTGGAGCTGCTAGTTCCTTTTGTGGGTCTAAATCGAGTTGGAACCTCTTGTAATTTGTGGTCATGCTGATAGTTGCTATATTATTGTGTTTAGTGCTAATTCGTCAAAATGTACTTTCATGTTACAATGGGCTACTTGGTTGTAAAATTGAATAATTTATATTTGAACCCTATGAAATCAAGTTGATAGAAGAAACTTCTGATACATAAGTGACATTTTATTTGCCTAAATCGAGGGTGTTAAATGGACCTATCAAAACATCCTAGCATTAAAACCACGATCTTCGCCGGCCAGACCGAAAGGTTGAATGGCCG
This sequence comes from Phyllostachys edulis, assembly GCA_036346405.1. Lineage (NCBI taxonomy): Eukaryota > Viridiplantae > Streptophyta > Magnoliopsida > Poales > Poaceae > Phyllostachys > Phyllostachys edulis. The sequence continues at coordinate 40,619,929 of CM070566.1, forward strand.
GCTCCAAATTTGGGAGTAAAATAGCGTGCATGACAATTATTATTATTTTTCAGCCCCTCAACCTTACCGGACATAAAAGTACGAGCATTTTTCCGAAATTCAAATGATGGCTTCAATTCAACCAGTTGATCACTCATGGCGCTCCCTGTAATTTCCTTTCTACCGAGTTTTACAGTTGGACCACAGGAGAGGGTGTGTGCGTGCGCCGGTTACACGAGCGGGACCGCAGCAAACGAGCGGCAAACGGGCTGAAAAATGCTCAAACTGACAGAGGAGGGGCAAAAGCGTACACGAGCGCACGGTGACACGGCCGCACAGTTGGAACGGCGGGTCACGTCTTCCCGGCCCGTCCGTCTCCCCCGAGTCCAACCTTACTACACCAACACGCCCTGCCAAGCCTCGTCTCTCTTGCGGCGGCAGTAGCGGTAGTGGGTCTGTGGGTGGGTGGGTGGTTGCCTTCTCCTCCTCTCTCCCTCTCCTCCTCCCCTCGCCTCCGGCCGACTCCCCCGCCCGTCCACGGCGATGGCCTCCCCGCTCCCGCACTGACCCCGTGTCTTCCGGCGGCAAACGGGAGCAGTAGCGGCGGCGGGAGAGGCAAGGTGGAATCTTGGCCGTGATCCGGGGTGGTGCTGGGCGGATCTTGGCGGTCTCCGTCGCGGATCTGACTGAGCCGCGGGGATGGAGGGCGAGCGGGAGGAGGGGGCCGTGGCGGCAGCGAATGGGCTGGGAGGGGAGGACTACGTCGTCGTGAAGGCTGGCGAGGAGGACGGTGCAGGCGCGGCGGCGGAGGGTGGGGATCACGGGGATCTCGCCGGCGGGGAGGTGGCGGGCGGATCTGGGGCCGCCGCGCCGGCGCCCGGGGAGCTGGCCAGGGCGCCGACCAAGGTGCGGGGATCGCGGAATTCCGGTTCTTGGCTTGGTCTGTGGGGCTTTGTAGTGATCCATTGCTAACGATGGGTGTTGCTGTGCGCAGAAGGGTGGATCCGGGGACGCGAGCGCGGGGAAGAAGGGGAAGATGCAGAACGGCAAGGTGGCCGCCTCGGCGGCGGCGGCGGCGCGGGGGAAGAAGCCCGGACTGTCGCAGAGCGCCTCCTTACTGGCGAGAGGGGCCGCCGGTGCCAAGAAAGGTGGCACCGCGGCCCCGGCTCCAAAACAGGCGAAGCCGGAGGGGAAGGGTGCCGTGCCCAATGGATCGGAAGCGGCGGCTGGTTAGTCTGGGTTTGGTCTTGAGTTTGCTTGTGATGGTTGGTGCTGGGGTTTACCTACTGAATTGTAATGGAATTGCAGGAAGGGCGGCAGAGAAGAAGGTGAATTCAGCTCGGACGCCTGCCGCTCGCCGGTCCTTGGTAAAGCATAGACCTTGAGTGATCCATTACTTGAAGTCAGAAGTTTGTCAGTTTTTAGTTGCATTGCTGTGAACTTGGTTTCAATTTTCTTTCACTTAGCCTGTCAAGTCTGGATCGGTGGACGCCACTCCAAATGATGCTTCTTCTGAAGTCCAAGAGTGAGTGCTAGTCCTATTACCAACCTGTATTTTAGGTCATCTTTTTCTTGCTTCTGGATCGCGAATTCAGTTATTGTGTAAATAGTACGCACAATTAATGTGGGGCATTTGGGTCTTCACCCCAGTTGATATGCCAAAAATGGTACAACCAGCATCCCGGTATACTGTTGCACTAATTGATTAATAGAAAACAACATAATTTTCATCATGTCTTGGTGTTTGCTTGGGCTGAAATGATTGATATTGGATAACAGGTCAAATGAGAACACCATCAAACCTATGAAACAGATGCTGCCAGGGAAAACGGAGGATGATGCACACTCCACCACATCGTAAAGCAATCTTATTTTCCTCATAGTTGCTCATTTATTCTGTAATATGTTATTAATATGCAGTGCTGTCATTTGGTGTTGCAGGAGTACCAATACTCCCCGAGCAGCAGCTCAACACAAGAGTGCTGCTGCTGCCGCTGCTTTTAGTTTCAGATTGGAGGAGCGTGCTGAGAAGCGAAAGGAGGTGTTTTAATTTTCATAGAGGCGTTGTGTTAATTTGTATTTTCATTTGCCCGGTTTTACGTTTCTTATACTGAACAGGCATAGTTGTGCCTTACTTTCAGTTCTTCCAAAAGCTTGAAGAGAAAATCCATGCAAAGGAGCTTGAACAAACGAATTTGCAGGCAAAATCTCAGGTGAGAACTGCTTCATATCATTTATCTAAAACCTTTGGAATATTTGTATGTTTTGGTTCTGAAAACTAATTCATTACTTAGGAGAGCCAAGAGGCTGAGATCAAACTGCTTAGGAAGAGCCTGACATTTAAAGCAACACCTATGCCATGCTTTTACAAGGAGCAGCCTCCAAAAGTTGAGTTGAAAAAGGTACTGAGGTCTATTTACTTGATGTGCTGAGGTTGCAGATATCTTCAACATAAATGATTCCATATGATTCAAGGGCATCGTCCTTTTCTGTTTGAATGCAAAATGTTTAGGGTTGTTAGAGAGGGAGAATTTATAAATACATGTTAAGAAATCTTGCATAAGTATCCGTAAGTTGACGAGGTGTACCAGAAATTTCAACTGGAATATGTTTGTACTTTTCTTTGGGACATGTTCATCTTTGTTAGATATGGTGAATCTGTGTTAAGAAATCCAGCATAATTTGATGTATTCTATTCCCAAATACACAATTTTTATTCGCTGCAGTATCTGTTTCGAAATGCTTATGTTTTGGTGAGCATCTCAGATGTTGTGCTTTTAGTTCAACAAAGCTCTATGTTCATCAAACACTAGTTTGCATTTTGTTTAGTGTTTCCTGTGGAGATTCAATTCACAGAAGTTGTATTACATTTGAAGGTTAACTGAAAAGTTCAGCTTATTTAAAATGCAAAATTTTAAATATAACAACCAAAATGCTTGTTAAGTTAATCTGTACTCCCTATCTGTATGAAAAATACTTCATTTTTTAACCCTTGGAGTGCTACCTCATCTAGTTATGTTCACTGTCTTTTGTTGTTTCCATTTCATACTTGCTCATTTTCAAATTCAAGGAAACAAACTTTACAATCTCCAGATGTGATCCTAAATCTTTACTAGTACACTGAATGGTACTATATTAAAGTTTGAAATTTAATCATGATGAGTGCAGATAGATACATGCTAGGTCCTCAGTTCAGAGAATCCCTGGCATGGTATTGCATATGCTTTACTGTGGATCTGCGTAAGTGTATTGAGTGCAGCATTGAAAAAACTATACAAATTTGAGGGCTTCTACTGCACTAAACTACTAATTGAGTAGATCTCAGGGTATTAACAGACAGACTATTTTTAATATTCAAGTCGAGTTTTTCTCACAAGTCTAGGCCTATGATTGCAAGATCCATTTGAATTCGTGATAGGATAATCAGTAAGATTTGTAGTTTGCGAAGCACTTTAATATGGAACCCCAAACAATGTCCATATCCCATCCAAGTTGTATGCTAGCAAAACTAGTTGTGCCATTTTACTGCAACTGCAAGTCATTCGCATTTCAAGGTCTAGTCAACAACTTCCAACTTCTCCATTGTATGTCACGGGTTCAAAGACTAAGATCTAGTTTCTTATTTATTGATGTTCTGACTGTTTTTCCTTGTGTATCTGCTATTTTGTATAGGATGTTGAAGTTCTGCCTGAATACCCTGTTCTTGTACATATGTCTTGTCACATTAGTAAACTTGGCATCCTCAAATCAAGTTTTGTGGCCTTTTGCAGATCCCACCAACGCGTGCTAGGTCACCAAAGCTTGGCCGGCACAAGCCAGCGAATTCTGCCACTGCCGCTTCTGCAGATGGTTCAGTATCATGTGAGAGCCCACGGAGCACAACTAATTCAACCAAGGCAAACGAAGGCGCAGAAAATAACAAACCCCGAGTGTCTGCTAGGAAACCTGTTCAGAGATCAGTCACGAAAGCTCCATCCCAAGTATCTGCCACTGCAAAGGCTGAAACAAGACCCCTCGTTACAAAGCAGAAAACCTCGAACACCAAACCTAAAGTTTCAAGAGCAAAGGTAGATCAGTTGCAAGACAACCCAGTTGAAATTCCTCCTGCAGAACCTTCTGCCCAAGGGCTCGCTGCTGAACATGGTGTTGAAGAAACAACAGGACCCGACCTGGCTGCCCTTCGCTTCAAATGAAGTTCCTGTCCGAGGTTGATTGATTGCGCATTTTGTTATTTATTTCCTTCTTGCAGTCCTGTGAATAGTGAGGTGTGTGCTTCATGGAAAGTTGAATCGCTCAAGTATCGTGGAATTATTGTTTCCGGAGTAGACACCTTTTTTTCAGCTTGTCATCGAGCATGCCATGTATATTGTTTGATAATTTGATCATGTTTAAATTTTATTTCTTGTGTATATTGGATTTGTATGTCAATGGACACCCTAGGATTGTCGCAGGACATCAATGCAACTTGTGGATTATTTTGTGTTACAAGTTGATATTGCTTGCCCTTTTTACCCTTTTTACTGTGGGAACTATCTTGATGTCCAATGTTGGCCGTTTTCATGAGCTCTCGGTTATGGTATCATGAATATCTGCTACTTAAAAATACGAGTTGGCGGTGGTCTATTCTCTCTCTAACTCTCCTACCTCGCAAACGATGTGCGTTGACAATTGGGCCATCCTAATTTTCTATCCACTCAAAAAAAAAAATTTGTCTGACTCCAACAGCCTGCACCTCTCTTCGCATCACCCCCCACGAGGCCATGAAAACCTCGCCCTACTCCTGTCCTCTGATTCCCTTACCAGATCTGTGTCGTCTGTGCCCTCGCTCCCTTTCCCTTCTTCCAAGTCGGCTCCCTACCTCCGGTCTCGTGCCTTCCCATCCACACGGCAATCGCCCAACACATTCTCTTTGCTGTCCCCACCAGTTCCTCCTCGTCTAGAAGCCACATGGTGCCCTCGTAGCCACCCCCCTAGCCACCTCCTCCTCTAGAGGGCGTAAGCCGCACTTGCTGCCACACACGACCAACTCCTCCCCCCTAACGCTGTAGTCACAATAGTAGTTGTCCCCATCGCACCCCAGCCAACTTCCTCCCATGCGGCCCGCCACGCTTGATGTCACCGCCCTTAACTAGCTCGTGCCTTCCTCTGGAGAACGACAACGACGCTCGGTGGCCGCAGTCGGTAGGTCCAACCGAGTGCCCAGCCAAGAAGTCTATCGCCACCGTCTGCAGTGATGAGCCCCTGTTGGGACCCAAATATGCAAATCTGGACCATCTGTGTATACTGCACTAGTCTAGAATCAAGCTGGTGCACACAGTGGTAACATCGATGAAATATCATTTCATATGCAAGGTAACTAGGAAATATACAATTAAACAATAATTATCATATTAGCGACCTTATGGTCGAAACTTACAATTAATACCTTAGAATGCGAATATGTTGAATAAGTTGCGGCGGAAGAAAACAGAATAACTTCAGTGTAGCTCATCTATATGCTCACAAGCAATCAACTAGGGTAGCGTGACCTAGTTCTCCACGATCCTTCAAGTAGTCCTTGATGACCAACGATGAACTAATGTAGTCTTCATCAATGAGCAAGATTGTTTATAGCAAGAGTGAGCACATTGAGCACTCATCAAGGGGGGGGTAGGTCTGTAACATCCAAAAATATGGGCTTATGTTTCAAATGTATGAAAATGTGAACTTTTAAAAGTTTTGATGCATTCCTTTGTCATTTAATTTATTTGTATTTTCATTCAAGGTTTTGTTGATTTTAAAACCTAGACATCAATTCTTGGAAACATAAACCTAATGGACAAATAGAGCAAATTGAAATAAAAGTTGATAATTAAAAATCTAAACTTATCATAATTATACTGAATATAAATGGGGAAAATATTAAAAGTATGTTTTGAAACTTTCGTCAAATAAAATAACCAAAGTGCATAAAAACATAAACTTAAAAGATTTTCTGAGAAAAATATAGAATAAATAAAACCATAGAAAAATTACACAATGAGCTACACCATGTCCTAAGCCTCCCTAAAAAAATTCATCATTTTTGGAGCTCGGTGTCTATGCTTAAAATTTCATTAAACCCCCTCAGCATTTTAGGTTTTCTGGAAAAACCTAACTCACCCCTCCTCCCACTGACGGGTGGACCCCACCGGTCAGACTTCTTCTCCCACGTGGCGCAGCGCACTGCGCCAGCTCGCGCACACCATGGCTGGCTCCTCTAGGAGCCCATGCCTCACCACTAGAGTCCACCCCCGGTGTTGACCAGTGCCCCTGGTTTCCTCCCCCTTGGACGCATTGTCCACGCCCTCACCTGCCCTCGTCGATCATCCATCTCCTCGATGTCACTCATGCCCCATCAGCGCATCAACGCCCATGCCCGAGCTCCTCCCTCGCGTTTCCTCCGCCCACTGCCTATATAAGGCTACCCAGAGCTCTCTCTACCGCCTCTCCATTTCCCTATCTCCCTCTCCCATCTTTTCTCCATTCCTCCAATGAGCCGAGCGCAAGGTAAGGTCGAGCTCTGGTTTTGGGCCGCCAAGCTGCCTCATCGCCGCCAACACTCTGGTGATCCAATTGCCTCGCCAACCCCGTCATGGCGTGTTCCAGCTCACAAGAAATGTCTCCCCTAAGCTAATTTGATTTTCTGTTCGCAGGAACCGCTGCCAACCCCCTTCTTCCTCGGTTCCGACCAAAACCTCCCCTTTCTTCCCAAACTCCGGTCTGGTAAGCCATTTCCCAATTGGTTCCTCTCAGAGCATCTTCTTAACTCCCTTGAGCTTCTCCGACCTTTCTTTTCCCTCCTCCTTGCTCAGGCCATCATCTCCATGTTGGCTACTTCGCCGCCGCCTCGAGACATCGCCGTCGGCTCGACTCCGACCATCCCCGTCATCCCTCTCAACTCCAGTATACTCCTAGTAGCCCCTAGTCACTTATGCACGTGCTAGTTAGCTTAAAGCATCGCCGGGTTGCGAGATGGCATGGTAGCCCCGAGAGCGCCGCTGCTTATTGGCGTTGCGTCGCCGTTGTAGGCCACCGGAGCCTCGCCGCTGGTACCAGTAGGTTCATCTGGACCGTAGGGTTCCATTTTGGGCACTCACCCGCGCCGCTGTGGACTGGATCACCGACGATGAGCACGGGACCCCAGCGCCCAGGAGCTCTCTACTCTTTTCGAATGCAGACAGACTGTAGCGCAATCATTAGACCAAATCCCTGTCAGATTAGGGTTAGTTAGGACTAAGCGGCAGTTAAAAGATGTTTTAATTATCGCTTTGTTACACTGACGCGTGGGCCCGAGGTTGAGTTAATGCAGCTATTTAATCCCGTTAACTCACTGACACGAGGGCCCAAAGCCATTATTTGCACAATGACCCACTGTGTGGACCGAAACACTGTGTGTGTGGACCTTCGGTCCATGCACTATTCTGTGAGCCGAGTCAATGACATATGGGTCCCCTTGTAAGAAAATAGATTTCCTTTAGAGAACAAATGAAAAAGAAAAGAAAAGCACTTGGACCCACCTGTCATTCTCTGGTATATTTTCAAACTAAAAATAAATCAAAAATAAAAAAGAAAAGGCAGTGGACCCCACCTGTCAAAGAGAGATTCTCTCTCCCTTTTCTTTTTCTAGGATTTTTCAAACCGAGCCAATTTGAATATTTAATAACTTTTGCATATAAACTCCAAATTGAATGATTTTTGTTTTTAAATTCATTTAAAATCATAATCTACCAGAATATGCAAAAATATTTGGATTTTTTTACTGTTGAATTTATTGGTGTTATTTAATTCGTTTCTATCTCTTTTTGAAATAGACGTCGATTGCTCGAGCGATATTTTTGACGATCAACCATTCACATATTCAGAACAACAAGAGCAAGGTAAGCAAGCCCTTTGATCATATTTGATCCCACTACTTTACTTACTGTACTTTGTTTTGTAAAATTCTATTATGCACGCGTGTATGTCTGTATTAAAATGCTATGTTGGGAAAGCAGTAGTCGTAAATCCTATTCGATACATATATCGCCTTGAAAAAATGATGTCTTACTGTTGTAGCCCTTAGATTATGGGTTATACAATATATAAAATCATTTGGGAGTTTTGAGTGCGATTATCGCACAACTGCTTAATAGAACGATAGATTTTCATAAAATGTTATAAAAGGACAATATGATAAATATGAATTTGGAAGATTTATGAAAATGTCCAGATAGGTGTACCTCTATTATTTTGTATAAAAATAAAAATACAAAACCTAGTTTTGGACGCAGGTGAGTTATATTATATTCTGAGAAGAGTAAGAGAGGAGTCTTACTAGTAGATAGGGGGAGATTCTCGCCCAAGTCAATTAAGGACCGAACACCGGTGCCATCAATCTAAGCCTAAATATACAACCACATGTGCCAGTATGGGACGGCCTTAGCTAATTAAGTTATCGAAACCTGACCTTGCATGAGGGGTAGGTAGTAGACGTGCGAGCATGTTTGATTGTCGACATAACGGCGAATACCTCACTGAGACAGGCATACCCGGGTGAGGTGAAAAAAATATATCACCGAGACGGGTCTACCTGGGTGAAGTGAGAATAACCATTCGACAGGCTAAGTGCAAGGGTAGGAATAGGTAATGTAAAGGCTTCGACATGTGATCTAGACTGCTTACCTACGGTAGTGAGCGTGCCCAGTGCGGTCACATTGGGTATAGTCTTGATTTTTACAAAAACTGTTTTATTAAAAAAAAATGGGAAATATTTGTGGTTTAGATTTGAATTAAATGCCATGTCTATGGCTGAACATGAGTTGTTGCTCACAACTGAGGAGGGTTGCTGTAACACCCTAAATTTTCTAAACCTTTTTGGATTTCAAAATAAAATAAAATCATTTGGTTTTGATGAGAATTCAAAAGTTTGGTTCTTCTGGAGTGGATTAAGCTTGGTGTTGCCTCCTTCCTTATATGTTTTGCCAGTTCTCCCTTCAGCCTATCCCTTGTGTGATATGCTTGGTTTAGACCTTCTTAATGATTCTTTAGGTTTGCACCTTCCTTGAGGCTTGGACCTCCGTTTTGCTTGGACGTGCCCATTTCTGTCCAGGCTCCTCTTTGGTTTCGACTTCACAGGACTTCTCCCTTGATAACCATCTTTCATTTTCTGTTCCTTGAACCTTGCTGTGTTCACCTGGATTTTTTTCCTTGCCTTAATCCTTGCAATGCTCCTTCTCTGGAGTATCCATACCGCATCAACTCAGTAATACCACCGAGAGGTATTACCTCCGTTCAATTGGTGGTCATACCGCTCTAGGGGAGAACTAGACTCTCAAAAGCATGTGTTCTGGAAAATACGTACCGCCGTGACGTACCGCCGTGTAGCAACGGTGCTACCGGGGGTGCGGTAGTACCGGTTTCAATCAGCGGTACTACCGTTTTCTTGGGAACTCACAAATACCTGTGTTTGAACCTCCTTACGCCATATGGACTACCTTGAGTCCACATGGGACCTCCCTTGAATGATTCCGGTGACTGTGCGGTCCTACCACACGGTCCTATCAATCCTTCCCTTTGATTTTGACATTCAACGTTTGAGGGCCCTCCGATCCTTGATGGACGGCTTGATCTGGTGGAACGTTCAGATGGTCCGAACGGCCCGGTCACCTTGGCCATTCAATTGAAGATCTAACTGCCTTCGCCTTCTTGCACTTTAGTTTGCTACGACACTTTCTCCTTTGATTCCATCTGAACGGTTCAGACCTCCCTATGGTAGATCCCATCTGTCCAGACCTCCTCCGATTATATCTAGTCTACGAAGACCTTTTCCAACTTGCGGTTATACCGCAAATGGGTCCAGAACTACCGCTCGCCGGTCGTTCCGCATCATGACCGTCGGTACTACCACCAGTCTTTTAGACCTCCCCTTGCTTTTGATTTTGACCGTAGGACCTCCTCTTTTGGAGATCTAGCTGTCCAGGACCTCCTTGTAGCCTTCTGGACCTCCTGTCCAGGACCTCCTTGAAGTCTTTTGGACCTCTTAGTCCTCTGGACCTCCCTATCCTTAAGACCTCCTAGCCTACAGGACCTCCTAAGTCTTCCAGACCTCCTCAAAGCCCTTTCTTGTGGGTCAGGATCTCCCTTCTTGACTAAACTAAATCCCAAGTGTGACTAGTCCCATTTACCAGTCTTGCCCATTCTCATTTTCTTCGCCACGCAAGTACCTTGAGCATTTAATGTAGGTCATGCTGCATTAAATGCGGCCATGTGCGTGGCTGCTTACTCTGAATGTAGTCACTTAGTGACACCATTGTTATCTTTCCTTGTTCCCTCCCTTAACAGCGTACCTTGTCCTCTTCTTTTGTCCTTCACCAATTGGTGATGACACCTGCCCTGTCACTCACCTGTTTTTGACCCATTTTTCACATCCATCGTGACACGTATGCTTCTAGTATTTTCTTTCTTTGCTCTGGCTATAATTAGCCCAGGTAGCCTTTCTTCCTCACCTTTTTCCGCACCTAGCATCTGGTTCTCGGTCAGTGGCTTGGTGGGGGAGACCTAGTTGCCAAGAACTCTACCAGGGACCTTCTTTGTTGTGTTTCCACCGTGGAGGCTCCGTAGGAGCTTTGGCACCGGCCTCAACCGCCAAAATTTTCCTCGACCTCCCCTTCCTCTATCATTTCCTGCTTATCCCTGGTAAGTCTTTTTGTGTATTGATCTATTCTTGTTCTTACTGCCACAATAAGTGGTTGTGCCCTTCCAGGACCTCCTCTCCTGGATTCTCTCCGAACCTCTATGGCTTTTGTATGAAGATCATTTCCCTGGTCTCTGAGCAAGGAACATCCTCTGGACCTTTTTGGCCCATGCGCAAGGATCACCTCTCTAGCCTTTTCACAAAAGACCACCTCTCTGGTCTTTTGCCAAAACCAACCTCGTAGGACCTCTTCCTACCAGTAAGTTGGGACCTCTCTCAAAGAACCTATTCTAATTATAATGTTCTTCTGTTGGTTGAGTTTTAGGTTCTTTTGGAATTCTTTTGGTTCTTTATTTGGGCCTTGTTTGAATTGGGTCTTTTACCCGTATAGATTGCGAAGACTCCAAGGAGTTTGAGTGCACTGAGGAGGAAAGCTCTCAAGACAACGAGCAAGGCAAGTCATGCCCTTGATCATATCGAACCCAATATTTCAAGTTATTTATGTTGGTTACAACTAAATGATGCATGCATATTTCAATTCAAGTAATTTAATCCCTGTTATTAAAATCCTAGTTATCCTCACTATCCTTTGTACAACCAGACTTGATATTGATTTTGTCTCCCTTAACACCCTAGATGAAAACCTAATCGATACAGTAGTATGGACGAGAGCTATTGTGAAAATTGATGCTTAGCCAAGCCTAGATCAATTCTTGTTTTGGGATATTTCACTGCCAATGACCAATGAGTCAAATGATTTAAGCCATGGCATTGGGTTGTTATGGAGTTTTGCAAAAAGGTTTATGAAAAGTGAACAAATGGAAAATTGATTTTGACTAGGGCGAATTGGTTGCTTAGTTGGTGCATGTTCATGCACGAGCTCAACTTGGGTGGAGTTGAGGCTCATGAGTTTTGTGGAAGTCGCCCTAGTCACTTGAGGACCGGCCTTTGAGCGATCATTTGCTAGGCCTATAATGGGCTATGCCTTACCGTACAACAACATGTCTCCAGAATGGGGTGTGGGACCTGGCCAATTAATTTACAAAGTTCCACCGCGGTTGTTCCACTATGAGGTGTGGGAGGTCTCTCAGGGCCAAAGGTCTTTTATAACCTATGTTTCCCACTGGCGCAAGAGGGGGCTTTTCCGGCGGGTTTCTATCCAATGGAAGCGAAACCTTAGCGAGGAGGGGCTGTGGTGGAATAATGCATTGTAAAGGCCTTGTCATGAACTCTAGACCTCTTACCTTCGGTAGTGAGAGGTGGCATTGACGAATGCCGGATAAACTAGAGGAATCATGTCATGTGGGTAAAGTGTACAACCTCTGTAGAGTGAAAACTATTTGAATAGCCATGTCCACGGTCATGGACGTGCTGGCAAAGGACTACTCAAAGTTAGATATTGGTTTTGTTTTCAAAAGGTTTTGGATAAATTGGTTTTGAGATTTCTATTCTATGGATTTGGGTGGGGAGCCTTGTGACAGGAGGGTATCCTTCACCATCGTGATGATGAATGCTATCCAACTGTAAAATTATTTTGTGAAAATGAATTTTGTTATGGTATAACTGCCTTGGAACTTAGTACATGTAATTGAAAGAAACTTGGCTTTGTGCAAATCAACCATACTATACCTTCCTTGGATTATCCATGTATGCATGTCAGTTTGTTACCTCACGGGTGTGTCTTGCGATCACGGTTGTTGTGCTCACTCTTGCTCAATATATTCTTTGGACAGGAGAAGACAATAGCAGTGAAGAAGACCAATTCAGCTAGGTTGTGCCTCCAGTCAGTCGCCTGTGGTGTACTGACGGACCATCGCCCCTTTTGTTCTTTTGTATTTTATGTTCGGCCCAAGGCCGCTTTTGTAAGAAACCTTGTTGATTATGTTGATAGTAAAACTCACGTTGTGGATGTTACCACTCTTGTTTTACTGTGAAGAGCTTGCTATGATCCCTGGGACTAGCTCAATGTCACAGAGGACATAGGATGATCCCTTGTCTCATGACCTCCCTTGGGTTCAGTCATGGACCTGGGGTGATCCTAGGTCTTACGGCCACTCCCTGATCTCTTGGTGGTCTTGCAAGGTGTCCTGGGTGGTTTTGTTGGACCTCCTAGGTGAACTTGTGACTTGGGTGGTCTTGATTGAACTCTGGTGAAAACCTCTCTGTATGACCTCGGCTTTAATAAGCGATAATAAGGTCTTTGTTCATAGCATCACTGTTTATTTCGGCAAATTAGGCAATAGGTTACAAGCTAACTTCCTCAATTTCCAACCTTAAACCCAAGCTTGTTAAAACTTCAAAAGAAAATATAAAATTAATGTTGGTAATATGTCCGGGAAGTATTTTTAATAAAGACTAGATGAATTATCTTGGCCAAAAAGAACTTTTGTTGAATTTTAGAAATTATTGATTTTGAGAAAAATATTTATCTCTAAACAAAACCTATTCGGTTAAGTAAATTATTTATGTATTTTAAAAAGGTGAAACAGTGGTTTTAAAATTTATTTGGAAAATATATTATCCCAGTAGCATCCTTGCAAAATTTCATATTTTTACAAATTTATTTGCTATTTTTACAAGGCTGGTCAAACTTTTGAAGGTTTAAATTGGTTTGGCCAACTTTCCCCATTCAAACTCTTGTCCGTGGCACTGTAGCGACTTGAATCCATCGAGTTTAAGTCCAAATCGGTGCAACCGGGCCGCACCGACACGTCCTCGCGTGTGCCCCGCTAATGGTGCGTGCGAACCGTCGATTTCAACGTGAACGGGAAAGGATTTGTAGAGCTGTGCGGCTGTACACGTCCGTGAGCCTCAATCCTCACCGTCGGATTCTCATTTGACCGCATCCAACCACAGCCAACCATGGTTTTGAAAACCTAACGCGCCTCCGACACGTGGCCGTAGATCTCAATGGACGGGCCAGATGTATTGGAACGTTCGGACCGCCCGAACGACACGTTGAATCTGAGCCGTCGGATTTAAATCGGACCGTTTAGAAGGGCGGTGACGTGCGGACCGTCCGAGTCTTGAGTCCATCTCCGCCGTCAATTCTAGATCCAACCACACCAGCCTTTTGATTTTTGAATCGGTAGAGCACCAAAAAGGTGATGACCGCCGGATTTCCATCTGACGGTACCGCTTCAAATCGCGTGCATTTAAGTGTAGATTCCCTTGTAGCCGTTAGATCTAAAATCTACGGTACCGCCTCAACCATGTGCATTTAAGGTCAGAACCTCATCTGACCGTAGGATTTAAATCCTACGGTGCTCCTTCTTTCTTATGAGTTTATCACTAGATCTTGAGCAGCCGTTAGATCAAGATCATGCGGTCTACATAAACCGATACCGGTTAGTTCTTCTACACCTATCCTCATCGCAGTCGCTCACTTCTAATCGAATGGTTGTTGTTCTTTGAAGCTTGCCGTGTGCTATGCGTGGCTGTGACTGCCTTTGGGACCCGCTCGTCAGTGTCGACTCTCTCTTCATCCTCTCGCTTATCGCCACCGCCATGGCTTCTTCAGGAGTAGAGGCATTGCACGTAATTGATCTGAATATTCCTTGGATATTTAGCATCGGTTGGCCACCTCATCAGCTCTAGAGTTTTCTCGCGTGCTCCAGGGGATCAACTCTATTTAAACCCTACTTTTGGGAGCTCTGCCATTGTTGACTGAAGTAGTTCTCTTCACCCCATTTCCTTCCCAGTGAAGTATCCCTTGCTCTCTTGCTTGATCATCTCTCCCGGTGCTTAATTCACCTGATAATGTGAATTTGGGCATCGTTTGTAGGTTGATCCAGTGAGGACTTTTTGCTGACCCAAGCCAGTTGGAGCATCTTGTCGGTAAAATCTTGCTCTGACCGGTGCAAAGGACTTTGGCTCTTTGCTGTCTCGGCCAGGACTTGACTTCATATACTTTCTTCTCCAGCTGGTAAGTTAGACTTTGTTTCTTGTCACCTTGAGTACCTTAAGGACTTCAATAGTTCACTTGAGCTATCTACTTGTACATGGATACTCAAAACTTCTTTAAAACTGAAAAGTTGTTTTTATAACTTTTCGGTCTTTCATATCGTTTTCTAGAACTAGGGTTTGTCTTGCTAGCCTATCAACTTATTTAGGTCCTAGATAAACCCTAGTATCATAAGTAGACCTTCTTTTGATTCTTAAGGTCACCAATTCATTTATTGATGCAAACCCTCTCTCTGTTGGTTATTGTCGGTCAAAACCGACAAAAGCTTAATCTTTCTTTTCTTTCTGTGAACTGGACAATTAGGGTTAGCAATGATGGTTTGGGATATTACTTACGCTCAAGATAGCTCCAACTCCAATTTAAAGTCCTTGTTTTGTGTATTTTTCCAAGTCAACCGAAATCTGTAAAAAGTTCTTTGCTGTTTTTGTTGTTGAACAGCCGACAACATGCACAGCAAGTCCCCTAATCTTTCACTTTTGTCCCTTGGTGTCATTAAATGATAAGTTAAGTCACAGTAGCAGTTTTGAATACTTTTAGTCTAATCAAAACAATTTACTTAATATAGGTTTAGGTCACCAGACCATTCTTTATGCTCTGTCATACTTTCAGTTTCAAAAATCTGAAAACTATAGTTTTGGATTGAAATCTTATTCTGATAATTAATGTTAACTAAGGGTTAGGTAATTATAAACTTTTTGTTTTGTTATTATAGCTGCAGCTTAAACCAAAAATGACACCCTGTTCAACATTTATTAAATCAGCAAACTCCATTTTGTACTCTGTCTAGGTTTTCGGTTTTCCAAAAATGCAGAATGTAGCCCTAAGTTAAATTTTAATCTAATAATTAGTGTCTTTAGATGGTAAATATGGGTTATTATCCTTATGGAGTTAGATATACCTTAAGCATATTGTTAACCATGCATTACCATCTTGATCATGCATTCTTTTTCAATAGTTTGTTCTCTATCAGTTCTTGTGTTTATTGGATTTTTATGATTTTAGATTCTGGTTCTTTTGAAATTGTCGAGTCTGCTATTGAGCAACAAGAACCTGAATAAGAGGTTATCGATTATTATCAAGGCAAGCATCCTCTCTGCACCATGTTGATCCCAATTTTTGGAACTGTAGATTTACAAAATACAGTGACACTGTGCATGCAAATTTTCTAAAAGAATATTTGTGATCTGTCTCTAGGTAGTTACAACCCAATCTTTGTGGCTTACCTTAAATTTGATCATACACACAACCTAAGGCATTGTCGTATTAAAATATTTAGGGTAGAAATATGCTTAGCCATGCAGTCCATAGAGCGGTAGTGTTTGACAAGCTTATCTTGTCAAACTTGGGACAACAATAATATGAATTTATTTATTTTGATTCTTTGTTCAGTTTGTTTAAATCAGAAATGAATGTAAATCTTGTTTAATAAACTGAATTTAAATCTGGACAAGTGGATGCTAGTGATGGTGCCCTTGTGCACGAGAATTGGGAAATATGGATGTCTTGTCTGGATTGATTAAGGACTGAACTTTGTGGCCCAATTCAAGCCCTAACGCACTTCCACACGCGTGTATGGTATTTGTTTGGTTGAGTAAAAGGTTGATGTTATTGAGTTGAAAAACAGGTGGATAAGTGCATATGTGTAGGATTTAGTATCCGTATCATATGTTCTTAGGGCGAGGACATTTGTAAAGGTTACGTGTTCATACTGACCCGATTTCAATCTTATATGTGCGGTGAGTACAATTTTATTTTGTTATGGTTGAATCGGTGTTCTCAACGTAACATGTGTACCCGGTTAACAAGTTCTATCGAAACTTGATTTAAGCGGGATCCGATGCACATGGGTAATTCAACTCAATAGTGTCAACTTGTTGAAAAATACCAAATCTTAGTTTACGGTACGGCATACCAAAGGCGGTGTGCTATTATTAGGAGGCTTATGGGCTAACTAAGTCGTGTGGGTAAAGATGTACACCCTGCAGGTTAAAACTATTGAATAGCCGTGTCCCCGGTTACGGACAACACTTGAATTGATGTCACCTGTATAGAATTTGAATTAAATCAGGTTATGGGTATTATTTCAGCATGATGGGTGTCATGCAATGTTTGATGGTAATCAGTCACTTTATTATTGTTATTGTTTATGATTATGCTCTCATTTACTTACTGTTTTAGTCCAAATTGATTTATAAAATCGCTTTGTCAAAACTTAGCAATTATAGGTTAAGATGTATTGCTTTCTGCAAAACAGAACCATTATAACCCTTCTGTTGTTAACCTTATGCATGTAAAATTTATATTCCTTTGTATAGGTTCTATCAACCACTTTCTTTTATTAGTTTGTGTAAGTCTTGCTGAGTACCTTCCGTACTCAGGGGTTATGACCACTTGTTGCAAGTGAGGAGGGTTATCTGTATGAGATGCCCGTTAGCGCCGATCCGGGTGACGCTAACGAGTGAAGCTAGTTCTAGTCTCCACGCAATAGCCTGCGAGTGATGGGGCCATTGGTGGTCTTTTCTTTGTTTATTTTGGTTTCATTGCTAACTTTTGTTGTGGCCCAAGGTCACTTGATGTTGTAAATTTCAAACCGAATTGTAACATGTTATGTATAATTATGTAAATGAATGCCTTGTATATATGATACAATGTTGTTTAAGGATATATGTGCAATAGTCTTAAATCCTGGGAACTATTGTGAATCATATATCCGGGAACCTGAATATTGGAATTGTCACTTGTTATTATTATGCTTCTAGTATGATTTTTAATGAGGGAATGGAACTGTTCCTTAATTAAGAATTATGCTACGAGTATAATTTTAATTCGGCACATTCCAATATTTGAGGGTCCTTACACCTCCTCTCGGGACTGGTCGGGTAGTACCCTCGAGAGGTATTACCAGAGCCCGGTCCTACCGGCGCCTCAGGCGGTTCTATCGGACCTCCTAGGAGGTCCTAATGGACTTTCCGGGAGATTCTAGTGGACTTCTCGGCTGCCCTAGGGTCGGGCTGTTACAGTTGCGAGTTGTTGTTATTCCGTTACTCGCAACCGAGGAGGGTTGGGTAACATCCCAATTTTCTAAGCTTTTAAAAAATCTTTTAAATAGTCAGTAGGAGAAAATTCACCATTTGGATTTTATTTAAATTTAATTCAAAAGCTTAATATGGACTTTGTACATCAAAACAATTTAATATGATTAAAGTCAACATGAACAATGGTCAAAACTATTTTATTTGGGTTCCTTGGGCTTGGATATATTTTCCAGATTTTTCTGGAATTTTTCCAAGTTCATTTGCTATTTTCTATTGCTTATTTGAATTTCTGGTATTTTATTAAAAAGAAAAAGTATTTAAAATCTCAGATTTGGTCTCGGGCCGAATCCTTTCCTCCGCTCGATCCTATTCATGTGCATGGCGAAATTTGACCCGACAAGACGCTTCCTCTTCCTTGTGCATTGCCGGGTGGGCCCACACTGCGTCGTCCTCCTCCGTTCCTCCTTCGCCGAGCTTCGCTCCAATGGCCGCCATGGGAAGAACTCGAACTCGTAGCGATAGGGGACGAATCTCCAACTGAAGTGCAACTAGAAGACACGTGGAATCCGTTTCCTTATCTCTCCGCACCAGAATCAGATCGAATCCCATCCTTTATCTGCTTCTATCTCTAAAACAAACTCGTAGCCGCTTCGGACTCTTTTGGGGATTTCCTTATCGGTAGCGATCCTATAAAGGGACCCCAAGGACCGCCCAGGCCTCCTCAGCCCGAAACCCCACCACGTTCCTCTCCTAAAGCCTTAGCGCCGCCGGAATTTCAAGTTCTAGGGCTTTGGCCGCCGTAGGCAAAATCCCAAAATCCGCCGCCACCGTCGGTGCTCCGTCTCTGTGGACCGCATCGCCGACTTCCTCGTCGCGGCCGTCACCTTGTGCACCCCTCCTTTGCTTCAGGGCATCCCCGGTGGTTGATCCCGACAACAGCCGATACCGTCCTCCACTTCGACGTCAACTCCGACCACCACAGCTGTCTTCCCGAGCCAAGGTGGGTACCAAAACGTGCGCAATAGTGCCAGCTATCTCCTGGCACCACTCGCCCTCGCCGGTGTGCCGTCGTCCGCCGTTGCCGCCGCCGTCCAGAAGTGTCACTGGCGAGATGGCGTCATCAGTGACGTGGCGCCCACGTGTTGAGCCGTGTCAGCAGCCAAGTCAGCATCTTCGCCGAGGTGTCGTCCACGTGTCACGCCAAGTCAGCGTGCACGTGTGTAGTAAATCAAAATCTAGATCCAAAGCCTCCGTAGACTTAGTCCACCATGAGCCATTACACCGACAGTGGGTCCCACTTGTCAGGTGGTTTTCTTTTTATTTCTTTCCGGTGGAAAAATCTTCACTGACGTCAGCCATGCGTCATAATTCCGGAATTTCCGATAGGAAAATAATTCGGGATAATCCAAAATTAGGGTTTCTTGTAGATTCAATCTTCCAAAGGCCATATCTTTTGCATCCGAACTCTGTTTGAGCCCATTCAAATTTCTAAATTCATCTAAATTCAAGATCTACCTATCTGAGATTTTTATTTAATTTTTGGAGTTGGTTTTGCCTCTGTTTTTATTTATTTTGTTTGTTTGCTTGTTTCGTTTGCGAGTAGACGTTGATACCTCGGGAGGTTTTGAAGAGCAAGGAGCATCTCAAGACCAGGATCAATACCAAGACCTTTTCCAAGGCAAGTTATACATTTGATCATGTTGAACCCAGTTTTTAAAAGTTATATTGATTTAAATTATTGCATTTACTTTAATTATTTATTTCAATGCTTTTGGGATTAGTTAATGTCCAATTTGTTATGACCTCTTTGTCTAATTGTATGCCATAATCTTTTGTCACCCTAGTTTGGTTTATTTAGTTGGTGCTAGTGTATTACCTACGTGGGTTGGTTAGATGCGATTAGTTTGCTTAGCCATGCCACGAGTCATCATCTCATGTAGCTGCAAATATAAACTTGACTAAGTGACTATGGAACTATGTGGTAAAAGCTATGTGTACTATGTGCTATTACTCGTTGATGGCATATGTTGCACTTAACCAACAGGATGGAAAAAGGTTTTGGACGGGGGCAAGTGGTCTGGTATACTTTTATGGTGGATCTGTGTTGGCAGGAATGATAGGCTAGAATTTGTAAGCCTTGCCCCGGTCAACTAAGGACTTAACTTTGTGCGCCATTGAACTGAGCCTTTCGTACAACCACATGCCTGATGGGACGGGCCTAACTTAGTAAGTTATGGAGTCTTGGCATTGATTACTCAGGTTGTAGGTTAGCTGTGTCGGATTGGGTGGAGGTGTGTACTACCAAGTAGTCGCATCACAGGGCGGTTCGCCGTGTCCCTATCCAACGGTGTGCATCTGTGGCGGCTAAGCATACCGAGAGTGTCAATGTCGAGATGAAGTTTCTGAACTGTTTTGTTACGGCTAGTGCTAGCTACACTAGCTGTATCTTGTGGGTAAAGTGTACAACCTCTGCAGAGTGTTAAATAATCTATTTGAATAGCCGCGTCCGCGATCATGGACATGCTCAGTGATCTCACACGAGGGGTAGATTTTCATAAAACCTTGGGAAGGGAGCTGTGTGACCTAAGTCATATGGCTATGTGAATAACCTGTTTAGGCTATGTGTCTTTGTGAAATAAAACTGTCAAATTATTATTGTCTATTTGTTTTGAGTTATGCTTTCAGTCTATTACTTGTATTTAAACTGCAAATGCTGCATTTCTGCAAAAGAACCACTGAAACCATTCCTTTGGAATAAGCCTGCATCTATAATTGCATTTCTGTGGTATGACTTGCGAGTACGGTGTGTACTCATGCTTGTTGTAAAACATGCAACAGAAGAGGAGGAGTCTTCGCTTTGCTTTCGAGGAGGAGTTCATCGAAGGTGCTTGATCATAGGGTCTTGATCGATCATTGCTGTGGTGAATTGATGGGATTCCGCTGAAGTTTCTTCGTTCCGCTGCTATTTTATTTCTTGTTAGCCCTGCGTGGCTTAATAATTGTAAACTTGACCATAAGGTCAAAAATCCGTATTTGTTATCAAATTACTCATTTATGTTATTAATCGCTTGTGTGGATCGATATTCACCTATGTTGACACTATGTGCACTAGCGTGATCCTGGACTAGTGCATTATACACAAAGGGTCCAGAATTGCATATTTTGGGTCCCGACAGGTTGTGAGTTGTTGTTATTATTCATTCAGTTCTTTACTTACTGTCCTGTCTCTATTTAACTACTTTTAAAATTTTCGTTGCAAATTACTATATATTCATATTGCAAATAAAATATGATTTAAGCAAAATAACTTGCAGAATAGAGCCTCATGCTTTGATAGCCTTGCATTTATATAAACTTTGTGATACACTACAAGTCTTGCTGAGTATACATTGTACTCAATCTTGCTTGTATTATTATTTAGAGTTCGAAGATGAGCCAACACCAGACGATACGTTCTTCGCACCCGGAACTGGATGGTTTGATGACGAGTCTATCTTGGCCTTGTTTCTTATCGGTTGCCTGAGGGTTGGATGGGCATGGCGCTGGAATTAATCTAGTTTTATTACTTCTTCCGCTACTACTTTTACCCTGTTGATACCTGCTTATATTTGGCCAGTTGGCCATTGATGTAATAACTTGTAATCGCTTAAGTACCATTTCGTTTTACTTTGTATATGGGAATGTATGGATGTAAGTGCCAAATGTTATGAATGTGTGTACTAGCCATTGATCATGGGACTAATACAGTACACACATAGGGTCTTCGGGTATTCCATGCCCAGGGGTCCAACGCGGAATCTTTATTTTCGGGAATTTCGGAAAAATTACCAAGAGAATGACGTGTGGGACCCACTGGATAAAATGAATTTTGGGAATTAAAAGAATTCCAGAAAAAAGGAATAAGGAACTAACATGTGGGCCACTAGTTTATGGAGTAGGTCCACGGTGGACTGAGCTCATGCGGCTGGGTTGACCACGGGTTGACCTGTCATGCGGGGCCCGTATGTAAGTGTCAGAGAAAAGGTTAGGATTTTGGATTGAGTGGCTAACACGTGGGACTCAGTTGCGGATGACGAGGCACACATGTGGCAACAAGGTGGCTTCCACGCGAGCATGATGTGGCGAGGCGGTTGAGGTGGCAGCCGGCGCTGACGGGGCGGCGATGTGGCGGTAGCGTGGCAAACATGGAGGGTGGAGATGCCAACGTGGCATCAGTGTGTCACGGGCGTGGACGGCGGCACTCGGGCCCGATGGCTCACTGGCGCTAGGACTCATGGCGACACAAGTAGGGGAAGCAACATGGAGAGGAGGCAATGACAATCACGGTGACGTGGGCTCGGAGACTGGAGCTGGCCGACAGCGAGAGGAAAGCGGCAGTACGGATCGGCTCTACAGCGGCGAGGTGATTCTGGCGTAGCTCTGGCAAAGGGGAGAGTAGCACATCGTAGAACGTGATGCGGGGATGGGGATGTTGGTGAAGATGAAGGTGAAGGCTCACCGGTGGTGGTGGAATCGGGCGGCGGCCGGAGATGGGAGAGATGAATGGGATCTCTACGCACAGTGATCAAAACACAAAATTGAGAGTTGGAGATTATAGATCAGGACGTGGGACACATGGTGAAGTGAAGGGATTTGCGAGGAACTCACCGATGTGACGAGGAACATGGCGACAATTTTTCAGCCGTCATGGGCACGGCCGGACGCGGGGAAGACAAAGATGGCGTCGGAGTTAGGAGGCTCGGGAGCTTCAACCTGTGGTGGCACACGGCGTAGGACGTCGAGGCAGAGCCGATGGCGAAGGAACTCGGCTCGAGGAGCTCTGTCGGTGGAGAACGAGTGCAGCACAAGCATCGTCGGGCTTGAAAAAGATGACTGAGGCGACGACGCACGGCGGGGTTTCTGGCGATGGCGGCTAGGGAAACGTAGAGAGGTGGACAAGGACACGCAACTCGAGGATCCCCGGGGCTTTTATATCCTCAGGTGTCATGCGCACCATGGACACCAAGAGCGGTGTGGAGGAGGAGTTCGGGTGGTGCACGGGCAGCAATGGCGGCAGGTTTGCTAAGTGGGCCAGGCGAGGGGAATGGTTGATGGTGGGCCTAGGGGAGGCAGGTTGGTGGGGCAAGTGGAGCGGCACGAAGATGGGGCTGGGCCGGGGATAAGGTGGAAAGGAGATGGGCCGGCGGAGGGAGAGGAAGGAGTGGGCTGAACCATTTCGGCCCATGAAGAATTTTGAAATTAGAAATTGATTTCCGAATTTAGAAAAAGATTGAAAATTCAAATAAGCTCAAATAAATACCAAATAAACTTAGAAAAATCCAAGAAATTTAGAAGAATATCTTGGAACATAAGGATTTAGTTTTGGAAATTAGTTGATGTTTACATTCACAATAACAATAACAACAACAAAGACTTTGGTCCCAAACAAGTTGGGATAGGCTAGGAATGAAACCTCCTCAAGGTCAAAGAGACGAGAGCTTTGTAAAATAATAATAATAAACGAGAGCCTAAAACACCATCCCTAAACCTTCTTATGGTTCCAGTATGTGGATCGCTAACTTCAATGCGCTCCTATCCAAAGCTATTTCTTTAGCTACATTCCAATCCCTCAAATCTCTTTTAACTGCTTCCTCCCACGTCAATCTTGGTCGACCTCTGCCTCTTCTTACGTTTTCAGTACGTCTTAAAATTCCACTACGTATCGGTGCCTTAGGAGGCCTCCGTTGGAGATGTCCAAACCATCCCAAGCGATGTTAGGCAAGCTTCTCTTCAATTGGTGCTACCCCCACCCTATCGCGTATATCATCATTGCGGATTTGATCCCGCCTTGTGTGACCACATATCCACTGCAACATCCACATCTCCGCTACACTCATCTTTTGTATATGTTGTCTTTTAGTCGCCCAGCATTCTGCTCCATATAGCATCATAGGTCTAATCGTCGTCCTATAGAACTTACCCTTTAACTTTTGAGGGACTTTTTTATCGCACATGACACCCGATGCTTGGCACCATTTCACCCACCCCGCTCTAATCCTGTGGCTCATGTCTTCATCAATCTCGCCGTTCCACTGTAGCATCGATCCCAAATATCGAAACGTGTCCTTCTAGGCACTACTTGTCTGTCCAGAGTAACATCTCCATCATCTGCCCTGGCACTACTGAAATCACACTTCATATACTCAGTTTTAGTTCTACTAAGTCTAAAGCCCTTCGATTCTAAGGTATTCCTCCACATCTCTAGATTCCTATCGACACCTATCCTACTCTCATCAACTAACACTACATCGTCAACAAAAAGCATACACAAGGAAATTCCTAATTAAGCTTTATTAAATCAAGGAAAATTTGTGAAATTTTTCAGGGACCTAATCCACACAAAAGATTTTTGAAAGCTCGAATTTTGGGACGTTACATCCCTGTTAGCGTCCTTGTGTTCGTTGGTGTGCCTGTTTATGAGCCCGACCACATCTCAATCGTTTTCTTGGTTTATGAGTTGTTGGCATTGGTATCGCTGAATTGATTAATTGTGTTTCCATTCTTGATTTTTCTCTTTTGGTAAGGCCAGTTTCACATGGCATCACATTAGTTGTGTTGTTTAAAGATTGAGACCTGACTATAATAGATTGAGACTTGTTGCAACCAGAACCTCATCCCCTTTTAGATTGGTAACAAAAATTTTCAAAAACATAGATTGATCTATAACTAATCTATATTTTGATTATCAAAATTTGTTGAAGTTGTGTGATGATGGCGGCCAACAGGGTGGAATAGGTATTGTTGTGAGACGTTGCTAGTTCTGAAGACAATTGAAAGGGGTTATTTCTCAGTTTGGGTGAGATTTTTTTAAACAAACGCAAGCTCATTTGCATTTTGATTTGTTTATGGGTTTCAGTTAGTTTCCAAATTCAAATATTCATTATGTTGGCATAATTGTTTTATAAGATTGTATTTTTTGTGGGTTTGCATTTTTTCCCCTGTAGAGTGTAGACGCAGAACTGTGAATTGGTACTAGATCCATAATTACATGTTAAGTATGGTGTGATTATACTAAGGTTTTGGTGATAGAATTTATTATTGTAACTTGAATCCTTGCATATGCGCATTTCTATTTTCAGATATCTTCGCTCCCTTCTCGCACTATTCAAGGCTGGTCACTTCTGTGAGTTTGGTTGAGTGCGATCGGGTGAACATTTGTTTAATAAATCATTTTACTCTGTTTACATCCACATACAATTTGATTGTTCAGTGGGATCTGTTCTTATAAACTGTGACTAACTGAGTTTCTAGAGATTGGTTGATTGAACCACATCTTAGATGTAACGGACCTTGGCCAGGTGTAGCGGCAAAGCCAAGGGTGTGGTGTAAGCCAAGCAAAGCGGTGAGTGCGGTGCAGGGTGGAGCCAAGGGCATGGCACATGCTAAGCTCAACAACGGTGGCTAAACGTGCAACACTAAATCTCGGCCGGACTCTGCACCGACACCGAAGGCATGGCACAGGCTATAGCAATATACATGAATTCAACTGTTTAGTAAAAAGTTAGTTTCACAGGCAACCAACGTATGTTTAAAGGGAAAGTTAGATTAATTTGTTTTTTGAGAGTTTAGAAGTTATGCTATCATTTATTTAAAATCTATTGCAACGTACGGGCACGGGGATGTCAACTTGCTTTGCAGTATCCGAAAATACCTGAGGTAGTTGTATGCAAATGAAATCATTGCTAATGACAAGCAAGACCTTGCTAAGGCTATCCAGAGGAAGGTAAAAAAATGTCAACTTGAGATAAAAAAATATTATGGCCGATCATGATGTTTTAGTGTAGCAAGTGTCCACCATTACATTTTGATTATTTGTAAGGTTTTGTTGAACTGTTGTGGCATTACATGTGTTTTTGTATATGGAATCATAGATACGATTGTTTGCCCTAAATACTTTCATCTCCATATTATTGTTATTAGAAGTATTTAGCAAAACCCATGACATCAATTATTTGAAAATATGCATAATGTTTTTTGGATTTCTATAGGGCTAGAGGGAAGCAACAAAAAATCATAGCCTTCTTAGTGTTGTGCTGCTATTCATCTCTTATTTTGTGGTGAGAAATTAGGAATATGATTGCTAGCTCATTGCTCCCAGATAAAAAAATTTTGCGGCTATTTACTTTTAAGTTGACTGCCTTAAACTTGAATGCATCTCATTTTTTCTGTTTATGTTCTGACTGTAAGTTAAATTCAATGTTTTTAATGGGTAAATATTAATTGGAAGAAGGCAACAAAAGTAGGATAACTGGATTAGTATATACTGAAATATTAATTTTGAACTAGGCAATATCTTGACCAGATCGGAACAGTGATCTGCCTATGGGCATGTGAGAGCCGCTGAGCGATTTAACTTATAATGCTTAACCTTCTCATTGGTCTTAGCATCACAAGTTAAACTTCCCCGCTCTCGGTGTATTGTGTACTTCCCAGGAGCGGTACACATACACCCTCGCAAATTAAAGCATCAATGTCATACACAAATACTTCAATACCAATAACAACATAGTTTCCAACACCAAAAGACATACATGTAACATCTCGATTTTCTGAGCTTTTTGAAAATTTTCAAAATAAAAATAACCATTCGATTTTGTTGAAGTTCTAAAGCTTAACTTGAGATTTTGGGAATTAAAAGTGATTTAAATGACTAAATCAAACTTCAACTAATCCAAAGGTTGGGTTTTTGAGTTTGTTGGAGTTCTCTGGTGTTGGAACCCCCTTTCTCTATTTGCTCCGTGTTCCCCCTTGGCCCAGCCCTTTCTTCTTTAGACCTCCCTCTCGTTTGGACCTCCCTCTCAGTCCAGACCTCCCTTGACCTCCTCCTCAGGACATTCTCCTCAGGACCTCCTTCTACAGGACCTCCTCCTCAGGACCTCCCTTTTTGCAAAGACAACCCTCTTGGTCAAGACCACCCTTTTGGTGGTGATCAAGAGAACCCAATTCCACCGCCACCACCCCCTCCAGCTCAAGGACCCGACTGGAACCAGATGAGTATGCTGACAATCGTCGCAGAGATTTATCCTTTGAGATAGGAGATTTTGTCTATCTCAGGGTAACTCCACTTAGAGGAGTAAGAAGATTTCAGATCAAAGGGAAGCTCGCACCAAGATTTGTTGGTCTATATAAGATTGTGGAAAGGAAAGGCGAAGTTGCCTATCAGCTAGAGCTATCGGCGTCTTTATCTGCAGTTCATGACATCTTCCATGTGTCGCAGCTGAAGAAGTGTCTTCGAGTTCCAACCGAGCAGACACCGCTTGAGAGCATCGATCTTTAAGAAGATCTCACCTATGTGGAGCATCCAATCAAGATCCTTGATGTCGTGGAGTGCGTTACTAGAAGCAGGATCATCCGTTCGTGCAAAGTTCAGTGGAGTAACCACTCAGAAGAAGAAGCCACTTGGGAGCGAGAAGAAGATTTAAAGGTTGAGTATCCCCACCTCTTTGCTAATCCAGTCTGAATCTCGGGGTCGAGATTCCCTTAAGGGGGTAGGTTTGTAACATCCCAATTTTCTGAGCTTTTTGAAAATTTTCAAAATAAAAATAACCATTCAATTTTGTTGATGTTCTAAAGTTTAACTTGAGATTTTGGGAATTAAAAGTGATTTAAATGACTAAATCAAACTTCAACTAATCCAAAGGTTGGGTTTTTGAGTTTGTTGGAGTTCTCTGGTGTTGGAATCCCCTTTCTCTGTTCGCTCTGTGTTCCCCTTCGGCCCAGTCCTTTCTTCTTTAGACCTCCCTCTCGTTTGGACCTCTCTATCAGTCCAGACCTCCCTTGACCTTCTCGTTAGGACCTCCTCCTTCAGAACCTCCTCAGGACTTCCTCCTCAGGACCTCCTTCTTCAGGACCTCCTCAGGACCTCCTCAGGACCTCCCTTTTTTGCAAAGACCACCCTCTTGGTCAAGACCACCCTCTTGGTCATGACCTCCCTTTTTGCAAAGACCACCCTCTTGGTTAAGACCACTCTTGTGGTCACAACCTCTCTTTTTGCAAAGACCACCCACTTGGTCAAGACCGTCAAGACCACCCTTTTGGTCACGACCTCTCCTTTGGTTCCGATCGCCCTTTCGGTGGGGCCACCCTCTCAGTTCTGACCAGGCGCTGGTCAGCCCTATTCACCTTCTCTTCCCTCCCTCTTTTTCCTTGTGCGATATGTGCATTAAATGCTGCCATCTCCGTATCGACGTGCGCATTAAATGCCGTTGCCTCCGCCGAGCCCCGCCGCATCGCCGCGATTTTCGCCGTTCCATCCGGTCGCCCGATTTTCCTCCTTCTCTCTATATATAGAGTGCCAGGGAGCCTTTTGCTCTCCTTTTGTTTTCCCTTCAACCTTTTCTCCTCCTCACCTCCGAAAAGCCGCATCTCGCCACCGCCATCTCACTCGTCATCGACCTCCTTCGTTCGAGCTCCAACTCGAGCGGTTCAAATTTCTATCTTCATCTAACTTCAGTTCTTTTCCGTTGGCTCTAGTTTGGTTATTTTCTTTGGAGTTCAGTTGGATTTTATTTGAGTTTGCTTTGTTCTCACGTGTAGATTTCGACGACTCTAGAGAGCCCGAGTACTTCGAAGAAGTAGACCCTCAAGCATTCGAGCAAGGTAAGTCATACCTTCGATCATATTGAAGCCCAGTATTTCAAACTACTTAATTTATGTTTTAAACTGTTACTACATGCGTATTTGAATTCAAGTAATTTAAATCTCTGTTTTAACGTTATAGTTATCCCTAATTCCTTTGTACATCCAGATTTGTTATTGATTTATCCTACCTTGACACCTTAGATGAAAATCTAGTTGATACAATAGATGAGCTAGAACATGTTGCAAAACTTTATACTTAGTCATGTTTAGACCAGAAATCTTGAGTTGGGGAATTTATCGCCAAAGATCAGTGTTGTCTAAATGTTTTAACTATGACATTGGGTTGCGTGGAGGTTTGCAAATATTTTTGAAAAGCAAAGCAAAAAGAAAAATTAGTTTGGACTTGGGCGAATTGGTTGTTTGGTTGGGTGCATATTCATGCACGGGATCAAGTCATTTCTACGATCGAGACCCAGGGTTTTGCTGGAAGTCGCCCAAGTCAGTTAATGACCGGTCTTCGAGTGTATTTTGCTATGCCTCACCGTACTATCACATGTCTCGAATGGGAGGGACCTAGCTGACTAATTTGCAATGTTCCACAGTGGTCATTCCATCTGGTTGTGTGGGTGTATTTTATGACATAATTTTATACATTCCCACCTGGCGCAAGAGGGGGCCAGGAACCCAGCGGGTTTCTATCCAAAGGGGGCGAAACCTTAGCGAGGTGGGACTATGGTGGAATGGCGCATTGTAAAGGCCTTGTCACGTGCTCTAGACCGTTTATCTACGGTAGTGAGCGGTGGTATCGACGGATGCCAAACAAACTAGAGAAGTCGTGTCGTGTGGGTAAAGCTGTACACCTCTGCAGAGAGTAAAACTATTTGAATAGCCGTGTCCACGGTCATGGACATGCTAGCAAAGTTGCTCCAAGTTAGATTTCGGTTTTATTTTCGAAAGGCTTTATGAAATGTTTAGGATGTCTATCCAATGGGTTTTGGGTGGGTAGCCTTGTGATAGGAAGGTATCCTTCATCACTTGTTGATGAATGTTATCTGACTATAAAACTGAGATTTAAAAAATGAATTTTAGTTATTGAATAACTGCTTTAGAACTTAGTACAAGTATTTGGAAAGAAACATGGCTTTATACAAAACAACTCTATAAGCCTTCCTTTGAGATATCCTTGCATGCATTACAATCTGTTACTTGACGGGTGTGACTTGCGAGCACGGTTGTTGTGCTCACTCTGCTTAATGTAATTGTTGAGCAGGAGAAGAGGTCTACGATGAGCCTGAGGACCACGACAGCTAGGCTACGCACTCCAGACGATTGCCTATGGTGAATCGTGTGGTCTACTCGCTTTTGTATTCCACTGTGTTCGATTTTTGTCGGCTCTTAAGCCGTTCTTGTAATCTACTCTGTTGTTTATTAGTAAAGTTTGGCATGGATGGTTGATATCACATTTGTTTACTGTGTGAGCTAGCCGCTGATCTTGGGACTAGTTTGGTTTTGCACAGGGGATTTGGGGTTTTAATCCTGGGTCCCGACAATACATAGTTTAGAGTTATTACAAAAGGGCCGACCGGCCAAATATCACAACGAGGTACCAAAATCGTAGCAGAAATAACAAGCCATAAGATGGCGATAAGCAAAAGCCAACCGGCTTCCCTTACCCACAAGGCAACCGACCGGAAACCCGCCAAACTAGTCATCGAAGTCGAAGTCAGTCTCACAATAGTTGACCCCTTGGGGATGAACCTCCTCTGCAACAAGTAGACAATGCAATTGAGTACAAATTGTACTCGCAAGACTTACAAATAACAAACCTATATATAGCTACATGCATTCAAGTATCAAAGGAAAGCTTCTACACTAGGCAATTTTCAACATAAAGTCATTTTCTTTGCAATAGAGTAATGGATTGCAAGGTAATTTAGCAAATCAGTTTTTAATTGTTCAAATAACAGAGAGACAACATTTATATCTATAATTAACATCCTAGAGGTTACTTCCCAATAGCCACCACAACAATAGCACGAAAGCCCATTCGTACTACCCGAATTCAAGTTTTATAAAAAAAAAATATTGAGTCTAACTCTTGTTGAGACCTAACCAAGAGTGTCCGTAACCAAGGACTTAGATATTTGAATAGATTAAACCCTGCAGGGGTGTAGAACTTTACCCACACGCCAAACCGCTCCTTTTCCAAGCCATGAAGTACACTTCCGTAGGTATGCCGGCAGAGCTATGTCCTACGAGACGCTTTCTAATGGTATGCATTAACTAAGAGCCGAAGATATGGGGGTTAACCCTCCGTGAACTACCCATCCTGGGCTCCCACGGAGGACCCATACGTTGTGTCAGAGTCATCGACAAAGTCTCGGCAACTACCGATGCTCATCAGGCGAGGGAACCTTCTTGGAACCCACCCCGCACATTCCCAATAACAACAGATAACAGAACATTTTTCTCCTAACATCTACCACCTACTACTCATTAATCAACACACCCCAAAGTACTAAGTCAAGAGGGTTTCCATATGCCCTCATGTGGATGCACACAAAAGTGCTTGGGTTAGTGTCCAAGATATTCGGTCCTTGTTGACTTAGGCATACAACCACACACCCGATAACCACACCATAAACCATATTCTCAAGTCCAAATTATTTTATTTTCAGTTTTAGTTTTCCTAAATACAATACATACGTGAGTACCCGGATCCAAGTAGTTAAAGTGATGATATAATGATCATCGCTGAAGCGGTGATCCCCATACTACCGATACTAAGCATGCCTAAGCGACATCGACTCGGTTACTATATAGTATGATCAGAACCCATCCATCGGGTTCTAGATCACTAGCGAGAAGATTAACCTAGGCTCAATGGCAAAGGATAATATTTCCCTACAGCTCATGCATCTATTCGGACTAACTACCTCTAATCGAGAAATTAAACATCAACATAACATGCATACATACATTTGCAAACAAGATAATAGCATTTGAACATAATAGGATCAGCATGCATCAAATAATGGATTGCTTGCCTTGCTGGAGATGATCCACTTGCTGCTTAGGTTCACTCTCGTAGATAATAGAATCATCGAAACCTATCGATGCACGAGAATAACCCAATAAGAACGAATAATATCGAAAATAACCAAAAATTCAAAATCACCCAAATGGAATGGAATTTTTAAAGTAGGTAGAGTATGATTTTATATGAATTTAGAAACAAAAATCATTTGATTTGGATTTTGCATGCGAAAGTTATAGCCCTAACAAATTCTGCTAGAGGAGAAAATCAAGAAAAATTGCAATCGGTTACTGTAGCTGTAATTAAATGTTTTGGCAAAAATTTCTAGAAAGGTGGTGAATATGAATTTTTTTGGCAGATAGAGCATAACAGGATATGAATAACAAAAATTATTTCACTTCATTTGAAGTTAGTATGAATTTTCTATGTATTTTCAAAGTTATGCCATTAGTGCATAAATAATTAAAATAGCAAGATTTTTAGTGGCAGTAACATGTTTGAAACCTATTCTATGTTAAATTACAATAAAATTTTAAACCATCAAAATTGACTTCACTCAATTTGGAGTTACACATAAATACTTATGAATTTTTGAAGTTAAATGAATTTTCAGTGTGAATATAGCACTGCAAACATGACAAGAGGCACCCAATTTCTCCTTCTCTTTTAAGGATTGTTCAATTTCTATGTGTAGTTTTAAGGTCCTACTAGTAGAATTCAAGAAAATATCCTTTTTCATGCTTGCATATGAAAAAAATGGTTTGAGATTTTCATTTTGTCTATTGCATATCTAGTATTTACTGAAATTCATCCTATTGTGTGCCCAGTGACTATAGTGTTTAATTGGGTTGTAACTGAGAGAAATTGTCGTGGTGGTTTCCATTCTTTGTTACAATTACAATTGTAAATGCGTGACCTTTTTGTTCAAAAGGATCATTCTCGTAAATTTATTTACGAGTAATCTGCGGATGCTCTTCATGTCTGAACTCACAAGTTTATGACTCACAAATTCCCAAAACAAACTTTGTGCCTGATATAGACTATAGAAATTTGTTGTTTGTTAGTTTTTCATTTAGAAAGCATTCTATTTGTTTCTTAAAATAGTATGGTTTAATACAAATTTCTGAATAAAAGTACTTCATAGCTACGAACTTCCATGCCATTTTAATGTTTCTTCAAATAATATGGTTTAATATGAAATTTCTGAATAAAACTACTTTATAGCTATGAACTTGCATGCCATTTTAATTAAAGTTTCAGTGTTCGTTATTTTGCAATTTTAGTTCATTGGGTGTGCAACTTCTATATGTTTCTTCAAATAATATGGTTTAATACGAATTTTTTGAATAAAATTACTTGATAGTTATGAACTTGCATGTCATTTTAATTAAATTTTTAGTGTTTGGTATTATGCAATTTTAGTTCGTTGGGTGTGCAAATTTCTAGTATGCCTCTTGATGTCAACTTGCAAAACATTTAAATTAAAATTTAAATGCTAGTTAATCAGCAATTTTATTTCAATGGTTGTGGAACTTCTTTTTGTTCCTTCATTTTATTAGTTTATTATTGGTGAACTTGCAAACCATTTAAATTACATTTTCAGTGCTTATTCTTCACTTAGAAGTGCATTTCTGATGCTGCCTTTTTGTAACATGCTCCCATTTTCATGTTGAAAGTGAACTCTTTTGTTTTCTCTCGGTTGGAAGTCATTTTATATTAGTTGCAGCTTGCAGTAATCAAAAATTTTATGTATGTGTGTTAAATCCTACTTTGTTTGTCTAAAATCATTGTTGTTGTTTGTCCAAATTTTATATTGCAATTTTATCAAACATTAATTGTGTTTTTCAGTTCTGCTATAAAGTGTTCTCGAGTTTTTTTTTATCTTCCTTCTGGAACCTTAATGGTTTCAATTTGAGCTCTTTTAGCCAACAATTTGATGTCTTCTACCCAAATTGCAAATTTTATGCATGAGTTAATGCTTCTTGCTCTGCTTTGTTAATCTTTTGCATGCGTTTGAATGTTGCTTGCCTTGCCTTGTGTATGATGTGCGGACAAATTGTGAATGAATGGGAATCAACATGTTATAGTGTTGTGCAGTTCTGATTTATATTAGTTGTACTTATGGTTTGCTATGTCTAAATTTAGCTGATTCATGTGGGATCCTCTGAAGGTTCTGCATGGGAATCAACAAGTTCTGCATGGCAATCAACTTGTTATAGTGTTACTTTTATTTATATTATAAGCATCAAATTTTTAGATGTAATATGAAAAACATGGGGAACTCAGAAATATCGATTCTTTTAGATTTCACCTAGGTCAGCAGCATTATGTCTTGCTTAAAATTAATTTTTGTATGCATGTGGTTTGCATTGCTTTTTAATTCAGCCAATCTGACCTATGCCTATTTTAATTATAACATATGAACATTATCATGTAGTTAATGTATACATATAACATGTAAGAATAAAAGTTGCATTCTCGTTCATTTTTCAATTTTATTTCATTGTATCTATAACTTTTTTAGTACTTTTGTAATTTAACTCTTTACTTTGCAAGGGTTCACCAAGAGTACATATTTTGGGCCTGTTTGGTATGGCTCTGCTCCATGTTTTTGCTGCTCCAACTCCAGCTTCACTCTTGGATCCACTTCTATACGAAGTTGGAGTAGTTTGAGAAGGTGTTTGGCTAGAAAATTAGCTCTAGCTCCAGGAATGAGAAGAATGTTTGTAAAAAGACTGTACTACCCTCGTTTTGTGAGTTGTAATTTTTTTCCGTGTTGCATAACTTATAACGGTTTAGTAAGTTGATTTCAATCATGTTGTGTATTTATTTTTAAATTTTTTTGGCCATGTGCCATCTTTTTCGACAACAATCGATTTTTTTTAATATGAAATTCATAACAAAGGTTCTAACTCAATGAGTATCATAACGAAAGCATAGAGAGCTCATGAATCAGAATTACAGCGCTCAAAATCACCACTCATAGCCAATTTGTTACACACAAGTCGATACAGTGTACAATATTACAATGCATACAAAGCATCAGTTGAGAAATTGTGAAAAACAATTATGAGTCCCTGTAGCATTTTATACACATTGCATGACTGCAATTAGGTAGAAATCTTGGTGCATGTCTCCATGCAAATCACACATTCATCCCCCTTTCCACATTCTTGTTCCAAAGCATCCTCCGATCTTCCATTGGTGCCTTGATGTCGTACCAATCCTTGGTGAAGGGATTCCCATAGGGCCTGTTTTGTTCAGCAACAACATTCATAATTGCATCAAGTATCAGGACCAAGTATCACGACTACAGTTTCATCATAACCAAGCATCAGGCAGCAAACAATATAAAATTAAACACAATTATGCAAGTCACCATTAAACACATATGGCTTTTTCTCAGCACAATTAACCTCAGCACAATTAAACACATATGGCAGAATTAACCTCAGCATAGATGATAGATAATGGATGACTAGATTGCATAACTGAACTGAAAATTGGTGGTCACTGGTGTCCTGTGTAGACTGATCAAAATGAAAGATAATTTCAATGTGTTCATTTAGGATTTGGACAGCAAGGATAGAAGTCCAGTTTCTCTACTAACACATTTGATGCATATACATCTGATCAACAAAATTGATGCAATTATTCAAGGTGAAGTCTAGTTCCATCTTGAATAATTGCATCAAGTCCATAAAAACAACAATAACTAGGATAGAAGGATCCGAATCCCATGTAGAACAAGAGTACTCATTCTGACAAATCTTTATGATCAAATGCTCATAATTCCTAAATGGTGAGAGAAAGGGGGAGAAGCGGGCGGCGAGCAAACCTTCGGGGAAGAAGCTGCCGGGGAAGAAGACGTCGTCGGGGAGGAGCCGGGGAGAGAGGACCGGGCCGGGGAAGAAGCAAACCGGGCCGAGGAAGAGATGCCGGGCTGGAGGCCAGGGTGGAGTCGCCGGGGGAGGAGCCGGGGTGTAATACCCTGGCTATTCGGAAGCCAAGATGCCACCTAAATAATCTAACATACAACCATAATGCGGAAGAATTTGAACACTATCTCATCTAATGACATAAAGAGATCAATATTCAATAGAATCATGGCATGAATATAGTCTGAATCCAAGCAATTATATCGAAGGAATGATCAAAGATCACAAGTAATACTTAATCAACCATAACATAGCACTAGGTATCATTCACCATCTAAATTTATTTATTACAGTTTATCAATAACGAATGAAAGATAGAAACTAAATCGTAAGGTTGAACTTGAATATGGTGAAGAGAATGAGTAGTGCGTGTCTACTCCCTCCCAATTGAGCCAACATCAATGATCACCTAAAATAAACATACAAAGCAAGAATGAGTCCGAGACTCAGCAAGTACAATGAATAATTGGACATACAACAATCATGATCATGACAACATCATTGAAGAATATGAATATAACACAGAATGAATATTTGAATGAATGGAATGAATGAAATGAAGGGACTGCACACATGCATATACCAATATAGCTAGTGACACACCCGTCGGTGCTCACCTAAGCCCGTATTTAACAAAATACGGGGATCCAAGTCCCGTATAAAGAACGTTTCATACGGGTATCCCAATCTGCCCACATTGGAATGGTGGGTCTTACGTGCCCATACTGGAATTGATGGGGTCTTTATAATCCACTCCCGTGGATGAAACATGAATAATGGATGCATGGAATGAAATATGAATAATGAAAGACATCCAACTGTAATAATAGAATACTCGAATACGAAAGGAACATAACCATTGAATTTTATCATAGGTCATAGAAAAACATAGTGCGAACAACAAGCAATTAGCATTCATTAGCTTTAAGAATATTAAAGTACTTGCCCATGTTGGAATGATGGGACTTCACTACCTAGTTCAGTGGTGAACACGAAAGAAAGAACGAATGTATATGTTGAACGTAAACATATTATCGAAGAATCAGGGTATATCAACCATGAAGGAAAACAAGGAGTACCAAAATTACCCATTTCACATTCATCAATCAAGTGGAACAAACAACAAACAAGACAGATCAATTGTACTTGCCTCAACCGTGATACGGAAGTCAACGATAGAAAGCTCTAGCCCCAGGGTTCACCATCACCTGGCAGCCGTAAAACAATATACTAAGTACACCAACCAAAAGTGTACAGCAATGCAATGAAACAAAAAGAGAACAAGCGTCCCTAATCGCAATCCCAACTTTTAATCAAAACACTCTCAAATTCCCAAATCTGTCCAAATGAACAGCTGTTAAGGAAAAATTCATAATTTTTGAGTCAAAACTCCAAAAGCCATGAATCTAATTTTCCTAGAACCTACACAAGCCTAGCTACAACTTCTCAGGTAACCGAAAGATCAAACTAGTTCATCTAAGCCTTTGTTTGTAATCCCGAAGACCGATCTGCCATCTTCGGTACTATTAACTTGTGAATTTCATAACTTTTGTTTGGTTCAACCAAACACATTGTTCTAATACTCTATGAAAAATACAGGAAACCAACTATCTCAATAAAATTATCTCAAATATTTCCATTGTGCAACAAATATTACAAATAGTCAAGTGAAACTCTTTTGTCCATAACAGAGAGATAGATTACAGCCTGAGCTTATAAAATTCATAACTTTTGATATAAAAATCCAAAAATTATGAAATTTAACTTTCTGGAATCACAATGAAAATACCTACAACTCTCAAGGAGACCAACTGACCAAATTAGGCCATCTCCCATATCAAATTTACAGATCTATGTTCGCTGCACAAATCCTGAGACTGATTTAGCATCCTGTCTTGCGAAATTCATAACTAATTACCCGTTTATCCAAAAATTATGAATTAGCACTTTCTGGAAAGATAACGAAAATTCCCATCTATCTCTAGAAGACACTAATCCATGAATCTGCTCGGATCTAACCAAAAACCGCACGTCAACAAAAAGACAGATTCAACCGATCTACTACAGAAATCTCAGAACAGCTAATAAATACGAATCGCATACGAATTATCTATCAAAACTAATTGGGATCATGAATTTACCCACAAGAACGATGCGAGATGCCGCTGAAACCTTCGCAAAGCCGTCGCGAAGATCACCCCCACCTTCTTCTTCTTCCTCTCCTCTCTTCTTCCTTATGGCCGGCAACAATGGAGAAGCACCGGAGGGGAGGGGCGTGCTACAGTAGCGCCATGCTACAGTGACGGCTGTGCTACAGTACCGTGCTACAGTGCTTAGGTACTAGGGTTTAGTTCCCCCCACATGGGCCCAAAGAGCTATGGGCCAAAGGCTCGAGTTCTAAAACTCCTCTAAAATTCTGAATTTTCCCTTTCTAATTATATTTAATTCTAATACTAGTCACTTATATGTTTTATATTTGAACGGGATATTACACGGGGAGAGAGGCCGCGCACGCTGGGGTGGAGTCGTCGGGGGAGAGAGGCCAGGGTGGAGTCGTCGGGGGAGAGAAGCCGGGGTGGAGTCGCTGGGGTGGAGCCGCCATGCACTGGTCGAACCTGTAAGGTCTTGAAGAGCAATGGGGGAGAGGCGCAGGGATCTGAAGGAGGAATGGCCGAACGGGTAGGGGCTGCGGGTTTGGGGGTATATCAGTGGCATATTGTGGGTAATTACCCTCAACTCCCAGGGGTATTTTGTTTGGTTGGTCCGTAGCTCCATATTTGGAGCAAGATTCTACCCGTTCCCAAAATTTGCACTACAGGTTGCTTTGCTCCCGGTTGCTCCAACTTCAAAAAATTTGTGGAGCAACCCCGTTTGACACAGCTCCACAAACTCCAACTACGAAGCTAGGAGTTGGAGCTGTACCAAACATGCCCTTTGTCTAGCTCAGAAAAAAATAGTTGTCTTTTTATTTTCTGTTTTTGTAGGGGTTCACTGATCCCAATATTTTTGTCTAGCGTAGAATATTTTTTAAAACATCTATAAGGGTACACCAAGCGTAGCATTTGTTTTGTCGATCTAATAAAGTCAAGCTTTTGTCTATTTCCTGACACTGCCATTGTCAGTCATCTAAACAATATAAGAGATTTGTCAAGTTTAAACATCTATTAGGCCTATTTCTACTTTGTGCAGTTTATTCATTAGTTTCTTGCTTCTAATTTTTTTTAACATAAGTCCAAAAATGATTTCATGTAGCTTCCATTTTGTTTTGTTCGGATGAATGGTGATTTTGTATGAGTGTCCAACCATTGGAACCATATTCACATCTTCTGTAAGATAGTTCTATGTAGGAACCATCATAGTTATGCCTTGTTTTTCCTTTTTCCTTTCGAAATAACTTCCCAATGTAAAATTGTATAGTTTTAAGCTTAACTTACGATGCTAGTCAATCTGCAATTTTAGAAAAGATTTACTGCAGTTTTGAGCTAATTATAAATTGTTCTTTTATTGTGTGTATGTGTATTTTTTGTTGGGTTCACTTAGTTAATGCTTGTTTTTGTGAAGGATAGATTTTTTTCTTCTTTTGTAATTTGTTATGGTTTCAACAATTTTAGGATTGATTAATTTATTTGTATCTCGTTGAATATAGATTATCATCCTTCTACGAACTGTTTCAGTCTCTGTTTTTGTTCCACTAAAAGTTAAATTGCAATATAGCCCGAAGCAACAAGCAAGCATGTGTTTAAATTGCAGCCCATAAGCAAACAGGCCCTTAATAAGTCGGTGGAGAATAAATCATACCCATTAAGCATCAGTTTCAGCCCAGTTGGAAGACAACAAAAGCCTAGCAACATAATAAGCACAAAACTTAACAGAAAAAAAACAGAAGCCATTGGATCATCGGTGGAGAATAAATCATACCCGTTAAACATCAGTTTCAGCCCAGTTGGAAGACAACAAAAGCCTAGCAACATAATAAGCACAAAACTTAATAGAAAAAAACATAAGCCATTGGATGGTGATCCAATGGCTCAAAAAAGTGACTGAGTTTTTTTTGTAGTTTTCAGTCGCCTGTGCTATAGTCGGCCCCTTTTTTTTCTCGTATTGGACACTCAAATATAAGCAATATCATTTTTAATTTGCTTGCCACGTCCTTTAGGACTAGAGGCAAATTCAGGTGAGAACGCTAGAGTTTGTTGTATACAGGGTGAGGGGAAGTCTTTAAGATGCTTTTATCGTCTCTTGTAGTCGAGATTATTTTCATTAGCATGAAGATACTCTTATGTTTTGAACTTTTTTTAATTAAATAATAATTTTTTGAAAAATATTTTATTAATAACCCATTTTCAACTTTATTTTCATTTCTGATCCTTTTGGCCACGTCACCACTCGTAGCGTAGTAAAACAACATTATCACACTAGTCACCATGGCATGGCCAAATCCTACCACTCCACCACTAGTGACATGACAATGTTGTTTGGCCACGTTACCACTAGTGGCGTGGTAAGAAGTGTCATTTAGCCAGACATACCTCGTGGCGTGGCAGTGTTGTATTGCCGCGCCATGGGTGGTGTCGTGGATAAAAATATCATATTTGGAAATAAAGTTGACGAGGAGTTAGTAATTTTAATAAATTTAAAAATAGGTTAATTAATAAAAAAGTTTTGTCTTTTTACACGCAGCCGTCAGCACCAAACCCATCAAAGGAAAACATTTTTTCGCCACGGGCCGACGGCCTCTCTAGTCTCCCGCGCTAGTGTTGGCCACATGGGTTGTGCCAGCCAGGCTAGCCCGAGGCACGACACTGTTGACCTAGTCGAGACACGGCACAACCCACACTGTTCACGGGCCGGGCCGGCATGACATGATAGCTCGGGTTGTGTTTGGGCTACCCCCCGTACGACACGTATAGTGCCAGACTGTGCCATGCATGACACGACCCATGTGGCCTGGCTGCAAAGAGGGGGGGAGGAAAGGTAGAGGGCGGCGGGTGGTAGCGAGGCGCCGACGGCGAGGAGGAGGATGCCGGCGTTGAGGAGGTGTAGGATCAAGGATGACCGACTAGAGGGGGGTGAATAGGATGTTTCTACAAGACTTGTACTATAATTAACAATTTTAACAAGTATGATCTAATTAAAGATTTCTAGCACAAGTCAAGAGATAAATTCTAAGTTCACTAAGTCACCTCAAGGCTATGTCACTACTAAATACAATTCTAGCTAATCAATTCTACACAAAAGAAGCTATAAAGGTAAATGTGGAAATAGTAAAGACTAGAGTGAAAACCGCAACGAAGAGAGTAGATGTTTTTCCCGTGGTATCGAAGACTTATCGATTTTCACTAGTCCACGTTGAGGTAAGCCCAAATGAATTCGACCGACTCCACAAATTGAGCCTAATGAACCTCAATTCCACTAGGATTGCTCTTCCTCTACTCCGAAGATGGTGAGCACCAAACCACTCACAAAATGGTGTCGAGACTCTTCACAACCTTCTTGAAGAGATCACCGCACAATCTTCCTCCAAGCCAGAACTACCGCTCGGCTCAATCGGAACTACCATTTTCCAGGGGAGGAAAAATGCACAAAAACACGCCTCTCTGGAAATAACATCCTGTCAACTAGAAATCGGTCATACCGCACTGCGGTACTACCGATTCTTAGGTGAGGTCATACCGTTTTCACTGATCTTTTTTCACATGCTGTTCTAAATGCAATGCATGACTCTTAGTTGATCAATGTGGCACATCATAAGTTTTCAAGCTACTAGCCATGACACCTCTTTGTAGTAGGCGTCTAACCTATAAATCCAGTCTTTCCACCAAACACCGAGACCGGTAGAAAAACTATAAAAGGGTTCTTAGACTACATGATACATTTGCCTTGAGCCATGCCAATCCTTTATCGTTTTTGCATTGCCATTTCCATATTGTCATCCATAATCTGGGACTAAGCCTTTAAAACATCTTAGCACACACGTTAATCTCTTAACACATTATTGTCATTAATTACCAAAAACATTTTTATTGGCCTAGATGCTTTCAGGAGGAGGCTAGTGCGGGCACGGGGTTGGCGTGGAGGCAGTGGGACGCGGAGGGAGGAGAGAAGAGGGAGGAGAGGAGGGGACGGGATGGGACGAGGGAGGTCTGCATGACCGGTGGGTGACGGGCGGCACAAAGGGAGGAGGGGGCAGGGGAGAAGAGAAGAGGGGAAGGGGAGAAAAGGGAGTGGAGGTGACCCGTGGGTCGTATAAGGGCCGTGCCTGGCACCACACGGCCTAGGCGGAATTTGCCCATTGGGGCCATTTTAGGCACGGTGGGCTGTGTCCGGCACGGCATGGCCCTTTGGGCTTGTTTAGCCTGTAACGTTCGAATTTTCAAAAAATTAGATTGTTTTTTGATCTTTTGGGTTTTAAAAATAGCACAAAAATATAATAAAAAATCCCTATTTTTTTTAATAAAATAGCCACCATACCCTCCCCCATTCATCATTCATCCATTCCTCAATCTCTCTTTTAAATTCTGTTGTGCAAATTTAAATTCCTTGTGAAATAATTTGGCAAAATTCAAAATATTTGTGCCAAATTTTGAA
The DNA here is from genome assembly GCA_036346405.1 of Phyllostachys edulis. Taxonomy (NCBI): domain Eukaryota; kingdom Viridiplantae; phylum Streptophyta; class Magnoliopsida; order Poales; family Poaceae; genus Phyllostachys; species Phyllostachys edulis. The sequence continues at coordinate 40,661,783 of CM070566.1, forward strand.
AAATTCAAATTTCGACAGCAAGTCAGCAAATGAGGTACAATACTGCTTTTGCATATTTTTATTGTTATTATTTGCTATGCTATGATGAAATTAATAATAGTGTTAGTTTCGATTTTGCAGTTTTCGTTATGAAAAATTATGATAGCTTTGCTCTTGGTTATTACAGGCTTTCACCGGAGGAAGTTGCATCTATGGAGGCTGCGACGGCCTCAAACCAACCGGAGTTGTTACTGGAAGGGTAATGTGGAGTTCCATCATCAGGCTCTACGGTAGCATCTTCGTCGGTGACCACCGGAGCAAAGAGGTTGAGACTGTGTACATCTGGAATCTAGGAGAATTTCGACAGGATAACCAAGCCAGACGCACAAGAAAATCAGGTACCATATGTTGTTTGCAAAATTTGTCGTTATGAATTGTTTACAGGACCTTCAGGTGAAAAGGACACTTGGTTAGACATTCTACAAGATGTAAGGCTAAGCAATGATTGATGATGAGGCAGACGCAGCTGCAGTACAAGCCTAACGGTACGGTACATAGTTGGAACTACGATCTTGAGGTAGCCCGTCAATCTCTCTGTAGTTCAATTGCTTATGAGGATTTACCGTTAGGTTTTGGGGAGTCTACTGCTTTCCAAACTTACATTAGGACTGCACATAATCCTAGATTTTGTACCGTTTTTAAACAAACAACAACTAGAGATCTAGTAAAATACTACAATGAACGTTGTGATAAATTTAAGGAACTATTTAGTACGTGCACATTTTTTTGTGCCCCTGACCTCGAACATATAGAGTGATTGAGCTATGGAGAATTATCTTAATGTAGTTGCTCGTTATGTTAGTGACGACTGGGTAATAGATAAAAGAATTATAGATTTTAAATAAATTAATGTAGCACACACAAGCGAGAATACAGACTGTATTATCAAATCATGATAAATTTTGTTCTTATAAAAAAAATATTCTTGATTATAGTTTCGAACTCATGGTCATGAATATTCTTGCTCCAAGTACATACACCCATCTAGCCAAAGTCTCGCCCACCTCGAGAGAATTTTTGACAGTATTGACATCTTTTCGCCTTGTATTTACATGAATGGCTGCCACGGGTTTTTTTTGTTGTTGCAAAAATAGTTTCCCGCCGCACGGCCACCGGCGGCAAACCCTCTCCCCCTGTCACGTGCTTCGTTGCCGCACGACCATCGTGCTGTGACGCTTGCGCTCACCTGCCATCTTGGAGGGAGCAAGTCGCTCAACGGCTGAGCGACACATTCACCACCACTAGTCTATGTGTCGCTCAATCGTTGAGGGACTTTCTCCCTCCAAGATGGCAGACGAGCGCAGGCACCACCGTACAATGGTCGTGTGGTGGTCATTGTGGCAAGTCACTCAACGGTTAAGCGACACATAGACTAGTAGTAGTGAATATGTCGCTCAACCGTTGAGCGATTACTGATGACTACCGTGACGCAGTAGCGTCCATTAGACTGATGGGCGGTGGCGAAGACCATCGCGACGGTGATCGTGTAGCAGGAGGGCAGGTGACGGACAGAAAGGGTCTACCGTACGGTGGCCACACAACACGAAGTTATTTTTGAAAAAAAAATTCGCGACAGCTGTAAATACAAGACAAAAATGTGTCATTTCAGCGAAAATTCGCCTCGAGAGAACCGCGCGCCGATTTTCCTTTCCCCCGAACCCGACCGCCCGTCTCCTGTCCCTCGTCGCACCCAAACCCCAAACCAAAACCACGCGAAGCCGCGCCGCGAGACGAGTCTTCCGGTGCACCGTGTGCACACCACCACCCGCCGCAACCCCCTCCTCCGCCTTCCCTCTCCTCTCCGGCGGCTCGGTCTCGACGCCAAGACCCTAGGGGTGCCACGAAGCGAGGGCGGAGGAAGCAAAGACACCCCTTAGAACCCTAGGGGCCCCTCCTTTCCCCCATTAATCGCGCCAAGAATCGACGAATCTCGAATCTTGCCGTGCTCCGGGTCCGGAAAGATCCGGCCTTTTTCCGGGCAGGAGATGGTGAGTTCTCGGTTCCTCACGTCTGGTTTACTCTGCGGTTTCTTGATTTGACGTGGAAGGGTTTCCCGGTGTCGTTCTTGGCTGAGTCTTTTCTTTTTTTGGTTTCTTGTGGCGCAGTCGTCGGACATCAGGAAATGGTTCCTGAAGCAGCACGACAAGAATGCTGGTGCAGCGAAGCCCTCTGGGGCGGTGAAGAAGCCCGTGCTCAGCATTCCGGAGAAGCCGGTGCCATCTTCGGTAGAATGCCGACCCCTTCGTTGCTGGTTCTGTCCTTTGTTTGTGGTTTTTGAATTATCCCGGTTGTGGATGAGTTTGTGTTCTGGAGAGATATCTGTAATCCATGGTGTAGTGAATGGGATTATCGACTAAATTTTGGTCAATAGTACGTAATTTTTACAGAACTAATGAGTTTTTTTTTTGCGACTAATAGGCTCACCATATGACAATGCCCTGTGGCAATTCACAATCCTCCTGCTTATTAAAGTTGTAAAATTTTCGTGCAAACCATTGATAATATTCCTGACATTTGCAAACTATGCAAATGTACTGGATTTAGTTTTTGTATAGCATGTAAAGATGATAAACCACATGGATTACCTTCAATATTTCATGGTTTGTTGTGCACCGTAGGTCTAAAATATAAGCATGTAACAGTCACACTGATTTTAAGTTGGTTGTACAGCTGTTGTACGACCCCTGTTAGTTGGACATGCTTACTGCAATTCTTCTGTTGCTTCCATTGGCCTACATTATTTGACCTCCTGCAGTCTTCTTACATTATTAGTAATCCAAATACTGGATCATGCAGGTGCCTGGTGATCAAGATCCTTCAGCTAGAAGGAAGACAAGCAAGTACTTTGCATCCAACACAGAAAAAGATTCAAATGTTAAAGAGGAAGATGTCAGCCTTGGAAAAAGTACTGAGAAGAGTTTGCCTAAAAGAAAACTTCATAAAAGCAGCGATGAACTCGAGGATGACATCAAGCCTTTGCCAACAAAGAAAGTTCATAAGGATGAAGACGACAACAATGACTTTGTGGCACCTTCAATAAAGAAAACTCCAGTGAAGCCACCACCGTCAAAGAAGTTGAAGGGTGCATCTAATCCTGAAGCCCCTGGAAAGACTAGTGGTCTTGATGATGATGGTGAGGAGGACAAGATGGATGAAGATGCCAAGACCCCTTCCAAAGCAGCTGGAAGGGGAAGGGGAAGGGGAAGGGGGTGGGGAAGGGGAGGAAGGGGTGCAGGAGCAGCCGAGGGAAAGACTATTGGTCTTGATGATGATGGTGAGGAGGAGGACAGGATGAATGAAGATGCCAAGACCCCTTCCAAAGCAGCTGGAAGGGGAAGGGGAAGGGGGAGGGGGAGGGGAAGGGGGGGAAGGGGTGCAGGAGCAGCCCAGGGAAAGACTATTGGTCTTGATGATGATGGTGAGGAGGACAGGATGGATGAAGATTCCAAGACCCCCTCCAAAGCAGCTGGAAGGGGAAGGGGAGGAAGAGGAGCAGGAGCAGCCCCTGGTGGGCGAGGGAGAGGAGGGGGTGGGAGAGGTTTCATGAATTTTGGTGAAAGGAAGGATCCTCCTCACAAAGGGGAGAAGGTAACTTCATTCTTTTTGTCACAAGTTGCTGAAAAACTCAATCCTAAACTGTTTATTTCTTGTTCTGTAGGAAGTCCCTGAGGGGGGCCCTGACTGTTTAGCTGGTCTGACATTTGTCATAAGTGGCACTCTTGACAGGTGCTTGTTACTGTCTTCACCCATTGATATTTAGTGCTCCCCCCCCCTCTCTGATCATGTAACAGCCAATGCACATTATTATTTTAGTACTTTCAACTTTCCTGGTTGAGATGATACTGCCAATAAAACATCATAAGTTTCTGTACACTTGCAGTCTTGAACGTGAGGAAGCGACTGATCTTATTAAGCGTTATGGAGGCCGTGCGACCGGCTCTATTAGTAAAAAGACGGTATGGATAATACAATAATACTTTTTGCTGGAAGTGTTAAATGGCCTATATTTTTGTTGACATCGCTTGTTGACAGAGTTACCTATTGGCTGATGAAGACATTGGCGGAGTGAAATCTAACAAAGCAAAAGAGCTGGGGTATTGCACGCTAGTTTTATTTTAAAAAGGAATAAAGGATACTGTAAGTTTGTTTTAATTGCCATTTCTTCATACATTCTCACACCTATTGCAGTGTCCCATTCTTGACTGAAGATGGTTTATTCGATATGATCCGGAAATCAAAGCCTGCAAAGGCTCTTGTAGACAAACATCAAAGCAACAATAATTCAGAAAAGCTACAAAAATCACAGACAAAGAGCTCTCCAATTAAAGTTGAAAGAAGAGGTAACCAGAAACTTCTAAATTGTAGTGCTTCTATAGTTGGATAGCATGTGCAGAATCCTGGTTAGCATAATCTAAATATCAAATACTCTGTATTGTCAAAGTTGCATGAATCTGAGACATGATTTTGGTGTTCATTGTGTCTTCTCACTTTTACCACTGTGGATGTTAGCTTGATCCTACAATTATTGTATCCATTGTTATGTTCACATCCTCTGGTGACTCAAGTCTTCTTCTGATTTATTTTCTTGACTAAACCATTTCTCATGTTGTTCACATCCTCTGGTGAGTCGAGTCTTATTTTCTTGATTTTTGAATTTTCAGGTGGTGATCAAGTTAATGCCGTTGGCAATAATATTGCTTCAAAGAGTAATAAAGAAAGTGCCCCCACTGGCAACCAAAAAGCCAAGATCGTTGACCGTGGTTCTTTGCAATGGACAGAAAAGTATCGACCGAAAGTTCCAAATGACATAGTTGGCAATCAATCAATGGTGAGTGGTCCTGCCTGTTGTTATGTTGGTTAGATACACCTATGCACAAGTAACTTAATATGAACTTCTATATATAGGTTAAACAGCTTCATGATTGGTTGAGAAGTTGGGATCAGCAATTCCTTCATTCTGGCCAAAAGGGTAAGGGAAAGAAGCAGGCTGATGGTGGGGCTAAAAAGGCTGTATTGTTGAGTGGGCCTCCAGGTATTGGTAAGACTACAACCGCGAAAGTTGTCAGTCAGATGCTTGGATTGCAGGCCATTGAGGTGCTTCTGCATTCTTGCATATTGTACTTGTTTAAACTTTTCAGGCAACTATTTGTTCTTTATTTAACCTTTGAGGCATAAGTTCAAATGAATAATATTCATAACAGGTTAATGCAAGTGATAGCCGCGGTAAAGCAGACTCCAAGATTGAGAAAGGTGTTGGGGGGAGTACATCAAATTCTATCAAAGAGCTTATCAGCAATGCTACTCTGAATTATAGTGGCAACCGGTCAGTATTACTGGAAGTTTCATGAACTTTTTGAACCTTTTATTTTATTGTATTGTATATAAATTTGGCAACAATTCCACAGGTCAAAACAGCCTAAAGCTGTACTAATCATGGACGAAGTTGACGGTATGTCTGCTGGAGATAGAGGTGGTGTTGCTGATCTTATTGCTAGCATCAAGATATCCAAGATTCCTATAATTTGCATTTGTAATGACCGTTATAGCCAGAAATTGAAGAGCCTTGTAAATTACTGCTTGCTGCTCAATTTCAGAAAACCAACAAAGCAACAGGTTATCTCTTGCCACATTCAATAATCAATTCTAATGATCTCTAGAATTACTAGTTTTCCTACTGTAGTCTGTTGGTCTCAGTGCTGACTGTGACAACTGACACGCTGTTCTTAATTTCTCACTATTTCCAGGCAGATGCAATGTAGTTAGCCTGCTGCTACTCATTTTATCAAGGATACAAGTCCTTTTTGTTTAATGTCTTTCTGAACATAAAAAAACATGGTTATCCACAAGGTTGATCAAGGCAATTGTAGTAGATACTGTAGACTTCACAGCCAACATCGCTATTCACGTACAAATGTACAATAGTTCCTAAATGCTAAAAACAAACTTCTTTTTTGAGGGGGAAAACCTTACTTCTTGCATATTGGCTGCTAAGTTCTTCCTGGTTTAATTTTCCCATCTCCTTGCACTATATATATTTTACCGTTACATGATTATTAAAGGGAACAATTAACTTTTTGTACTTGTGAGTTGTGACTCAAGTTTGTATTTTGGGGCTGTTTCTAATTCCTGTTGTATTCAACAGATGGGTAAGAGGTTGATGGAAATTGCCAAAAAGGAAGGTCTTCAAGCTCAAGAGGTGTGTTCAATAACTTTTCAGAGTTCTGTTCTTGTAATCTTTCATCAAACTTTGAAAAAAGAACATAAATAATATCACAGAGAAAACAAAAGTAAAACCACATATTGTTTTTTTCCTTGTGTTTTTAGCATTATTTTTCCCATTTTTTTCTTCCATTAGTGGACTTTTCAGGTTTTGTTATTAATATATGATTTCCTCATCTGCTAGAATGCAATGGAAGAGCTTGCAGAAAGAGTACATGGGGATATTCGCATGTCACTCAACCATTTGCAATATATGAGCCTCTCCCAGTCCGTGGTCAAATATGATGATATAAGAGAGCGACTTAATAGTAGTGCAAAAGATGAAGATATTTCTCCGTTTACGGCTGTTGACAAGTATTCTCCATTTTTTAGTTCTATGGGGCTCTAATTCTCTGTTTTTCTTGTTAGTCTTTCTAGGTTCTCCATGTTTTTATTGATTAATATGTCGGTTGTTTAATGTACAGATGGGAAGGGTGGGAGTTTATGCTATTTCAATTTTGTATTCATTATATTAAGATTTTGTGTTGATTATTTAACCAAGTTTCATTGTTTTCTACCGTGTTATCCATTTAAAAGGCACACAATAATCTTCAATTGATGGTTTCATTCATTGCTACACAATTTTAAGAGAGAATTTGTACCTGTACTAGGTGGCAGCCCTAGAGATTTTGTTGATTTTAGGGGCAAAAAGTTCGGTGGCCTTTCGTAAGGGCTAAACATGTAATTGTCAACTAGTCTAGACCCTCCTCAATGTTCACACTTCACTTGGAAATTGGAACTATTTTGCCCCCTTCAAACTGTTAGTTCACTCTTATTTAGCTTTTAGCTTTAATTGGGACTTAAGCACATTCAATGGTTTTTCCCCCACTTAATTGCAACTCCCTGCTGTCAAATTAAATGTTAGTGAGGAGTTAAAAAAAATTGTTAGTGGGGTTATAGTTACATGAATTTTGAATGACTTTGCAATGCAAGTGTTGCTTTGTCCTTTTGCCTACTGCCTTTACATTCTTCATGTATATTAATTAAACTTTCAGGCTCTTTGGTTTCAATGGTGGGAGATTACGGATGGATGAGAGAATTGATTTGAGCATGAGCGATCCTGATTTAGTTCCCTTGATTATCCAGGTTTGGAATACTGATTGTGCAACTTTGTTTTCATTTAGTTCGATCTGTGCAAATGCTAATAATTCTTAGATGTTCTGTGTCCTGACATCTTTTTTTAGTTCTACGATACTTATATTATCAGTAGCGTATCACGGTTTACAACATAGTTTAGTTAAATCTGAAACCTTATTTGTGGAGTCAACTGCACAGCTTGAGTGATAGCCTAATATTTTGTGCATCAGATAACTTATTAATTCTATATTGGTAAATGAAAAGGCATACACGTTTCATAATCAATGTTATATTCCAACTTTGCCATTGATGACACCATTCTCCTTGAAAGCTGGGATGCTAGCCTTCATATTTTCTATGCATTCCGGCCATTATATGAAGAAAAATCCAGCTCTTTGTTGCTGTACTAATATTTGGCCGATTCAGTGTGTATGGTAAGTTGGTAACTGTGTAAAAATGTATGCTTTAGGGCTGCTTCCTATGAGTTTTTTTTTTCTTTCTAAATTGTTTGATCACAATTCAATATTTTTCTGTTCTATTCATTAGAGATTAGTATTACATGATGCATCCAAATTCTTTCTTTTTCCCCCTTTCTGTTCTTTCTTGCTTCAATATGTCTGTTCTTTCTTGCCTCAATATGTCTTGCAAATCGATATGCCTGATTAAATTCACATGCCAACATGTGCCCATTATAGGAAAATTATATCAATTATCGGCCTAACACTGTCGGGAAGGATGACAGTGGTGTTAAAAGAATGAATTTTCTTGCCCGTGCCGCTGAGTCTATAGCGGACGGTGATATTGTTAATGTACAAATAAGAAGGTATCGACAGTGGCAGCTGTCCCAAGCCGCTTGTTTTGCTTCATGTATAGTACCGTAAGTACATTGATTATTCACAAGTGATTAATATATGGTGGTATTGATTTAATTCAAATGTGCTAACCTGGATTACTAATCTCTTCCACATTTTTTCAGTGCTGCCTTGATGCATGGGAATAGAGAAATCCTTGAAGCAGTAAAGTTCAAACTTTAACTATAATTACTTTTATTGTCTAGTTTACTTTTGGTGATTGTGCTAGATTGAATTGGATAATAAATTTGCAGGGTGAAAGAAATTTTAATAGGTTTGGTGGATGGTTGGGCAAGTACTCAACTACTAATAAAAACATAAGGCTACTGGAAGATGTCCATAGTCATATTCTTGCCTCCCAGCAAGCAAACTTGGACAGGTGATTACTTTTACATATTCTTGAGTTTTATCATGCTGTCTCTCTGGTCTTCTTTGGCTTCTGTTTTTATTGTTCACATGTTTGGATGCATTATTTAACTGGTGGTAAAGCGAAGTTGCTTGCTTGTTTTCTTATCTGGTCATTTCCTGTCATGAGCAATATCTTAAACTTTTGACCAGACTATATAAGTTTGGAGAAATCGAGCTATCTTTTCTAGTTTAGCTAAGTATTTGGATATTGTTTGATCTTTGGGTTGATAATGAGCTGAAATAAATTTTGCATAATAGATGTGAATTGGATCAAAACCCGAACCGTAGAAAAACCGATTCGTGACGATAATAATAATCGGCGATTCTTTGGAAAACCGGAAAAACCGGATGAAGTTCGAAAACTGAATTTTGAATTGAGGATTTTGAAAACCGGCTACGCCCAAAAACCGGGAAAACCGGTCAAAAAACCAGAAAAAACAGAGAAAACTGGTTATGAGTAATTAGCAATTGGAATAATGCAAATATTAATTAGAAAGTGTTTAATGAAGTAACAATCCTCCAAGTGTTTAATGAAGTAGTAATTGAAAAAAAACAGATATCCTAGTCCTAGTCAGAGACTTTTGTTTTAGAATCAAACATCAATCCATTGATGCTTAAGATGTCATAAATAATAGAGATTTGATGAAACGGATCACGCTAGGCTCTCTAGATTAGGTTAATTCATATAGTTAGTTGAAATTGCCACAGAAACTATGAAAGTTACTTGTGGACCTAAGAAATTTTGGCAGCAAGACCAACTTTTCCTCCCCTCCTCTCCTTCCCCTGCAACTGCAACCAAGCATCCAAGTCGCAGCAAGGGGGGAGAGCATCCAATGTGCTTTCCAAGTCCAAAAAACTACCCGGGACTTGCTCATACAATAATTTAAGCATATTTAGCTCATACAATACGTAATCTAGCACAAAAAAGGCCTAAACAAACCTAGAAAGTGCATTATGCAGTCATAAATTCAAATTTGAATATTTCCGGCCGGTTACTGTTCATCTCGGTCCCCACCGGGTTTTCCGGTAGCCGCCGGGATTTTGATCCTTGCATGTGACTGTGAGGGTACTTATTTGAACAGCCAGGCTGAATTCACTCTGGTTAAGCCGAATGAATTTATGGCCAATCCACACATTTCATGTTATTCTATGAACAGAACACATTGTTTCACATTGCCGTTTTGAATAAAAGAAGAAAAGCATAACTCGGTGTTTTGGGTGGTGCGTTAGTCCAAAACCAGCTTGTTTCGTGCTGAATTCAGTTTGGTTAAGTTTGGGGGTTAGAGTAAAAAAGTGCACCTGCCCTGGAACCACCAGAAACAGTGTTCAACATTTGTACTTGAGCCCCTCCAGGAACTGGGCACAGGCTGGTTTTTATTACCCTTTTTTTAACCCACTAAGTTCTTATCTTAGCCTTAACAGCTTGTCAATGACTTTTAACTAGTTGCTTTAACACTTGGAACCCGCAATCAAATGATATGGAGCTTTCAGCATGATATAGAATAAAGACCTTAACATCACCTTCCATCTATGTGCTAGAAAAATAGACGAGCACTAAGATTTCCATGTAACCTTTCAGTGGCCAGCTAACTATTAGTTGCTGGACATGTCATGCTCTTTACCTGATCTAACTACTTTTGAAAGGGTGCCCTTAGCAGTGAGCAAATTAAACAGGCCTTACTTTGCTTAACCTTCCTGGATCAGATCTTCAAGATAAAAGATTATGATTTTCCATTTCAAAACCACGTAATCTGAAGAGAAAAAAAAAATCACAATTGGTTTCTGAAATAACTCGTGCCTTTTTTGAATGGTGTTCAAAGTTCAAACTTCTTTGTATGAGCATCATCTTATCTTTAAGAGGATTTGTGCTATGGCTTATTGTTTGTGAAGTCTTATAATTGTTGAGAACTGCAGGGAGTCATTGAGGCTGGATTATCACACTCTTCTCTTGAGACAATTGACTGACCCGCTGAAGACAATGCCTAAGGTGTTGTTTATCATGATGTGATTTATGAATGAACTCCATATTTCATTGTATTCCATTATACTTGAATACTTCATGATGATGGGAGTCCAGGACATAATTAGGCATTACTGAAGCTGGTCCTAATACTTTGTTATGTATTTTTGGAGTAGTCTTGAGCTGTCACGAAACTAATGAAACATGAAATCAAATTTCGTTCAAAACTTCCACAGAAATAAGATTCATCAAAGTACTGCTGCACTGGTTCAAGCACGCTGTTGCATATTGTCTGAACTGCATACTTTGACAGGACTGTTCCTCGTGAGGAAATACTCAGTAATGAACCTGCTTATTTTGTTTTTTAAAAGGTGAAATCTTCTTTTTTTGGTATTTAAGGATATATTGGCAGAGAGCTAGTCAGTTTGCCACACAAAGGCTATTGCAGCCACGTGTGCTTTCTCAATTCAACTAGTACCATCTTAGATGTACCACTCTGAAGTTAGGAATCATTGTTTTTTATTTCTTTTGTTGGGGAAATCTGCAGAATGGTTGTCCACACTCTGCATACAAATGAGGTTACCAATTCTGAGTTCTTAACCTACCTTTTTTGGCTCTTCTTTTGTAATGCAGTAGTCTTATAATACAATTCCCCATTTAGATAGTTTTATCTGAGCAATCTGCTGGCAATCTTATATTTGTAAATACACCCAGGATGAAGCTGTTCAAAAAGTGGTGGAGTTTATGGATACATACTCTTTAAGCCAGGAAGACTTTGACACGATTGTTGAATTATCCAAATTTAAGGTTGGTAATTATTCGGAAAGCAGTCTGATTTTTATTCCATCTAATATCATGTTCATTAATCATCCCTTTGAATGGTAACAGTAGTTATTATAATACATAATGTACTAGGTCTGCCCTTGTTGAAAATGTTCATTCTAGATGGTAGGTTGTCTCTAACTCTGTATGTTCCACTGTAGTACTGTACTAATGATGACTTTTGAATTGATTTTGAGAACATGTTCAACTGTTGCATTTATCCTATGTATCGTGCACTCATAGTGCATTATGTGAACCGTAAATATTTCTTGAGGTTATATTTTAAATTTGTAAGTATGTGATCGTCTGGATATGAAATTGAAGAAAACAGAGGCAAATATGAAGTACGATATAGATAGTGTGAAATACACTTGTTTCCAGTGTGGATCTTTTAGTGTCACAACAATTGCATCATTAACTCCACAAGCTTATGGGTGAGCTTGTGCCTTGGGTTATGCAGCCAATCCAAAAAATCAGATTTGTTTTTTGTTGTTGTAATGCAACTCAGATCTCTATCGCTGTAACTCAATTCGCTGCCCAAAATAATTTATTGGAAGCATTCTGGCAGGATGATCTCTTAAGTAAACTTGTTTCTCATAATTTGCCATGTCATCATTCCCTCGCATGGTGGTGCTGAATACGTTTTTTGTTATGTAGGATCATCCAAATCCTATGGATGGTATTCAACCAGCTGTTAAAAGTGCCTTGACAAAGGCATATAAACAAGGAAGTAGTTCTCGTGTTGTTCGAGCAGCAGATCTAATAAATATCCCAGGCATGAAAAAGCCTTTAAAGAAACGAGTGGCAGCAATCCTGGAACCAGTGGAAGAGAGTTTGCCTGAAGAAAATGGAGTAGCATCAGCAGAAGGTGGTGAAGAGGATTATTCTGATGCTGAAAATAATGGTATGTGTTCCTTTTCCGGTAAACGAATAAAGCGTCAGACAAGGGCTTGTTTGAAAGGAAGGAGAAACAAAATGCATAAATAGAAAAGTGAGCTTTAACTTGTGTAAATCTTGACTAATGTGTTGGGTATTAGGATCAAACAAAACTGTCGAGACAACTGTGTGGTGCCATACCATCTTCATATACATATATGCTTTTGTTCTTTAATCTTCAGACATGCTATATGGGCCTATAGGCAGTTATGCTGCAAGTAGTGTTCGTATTCCAGTAGCATGCTGTTGGGAAATTGCCATTTTATTATTAGAGTACTTTTCAGCACATCGAAATCAATAATTTCTATTGAGCCTACATTATTATTTAACCAGCCGCTTTGTTTGTCTCTTTCAGATGAACTTGCGCCTGGTGACTTGAAGCCCAAACTGGACCTACAGAGTGATAACAAGAAAGGTTCTCATACTTCTCCTTGTTGGATATTGTTACCGCCGACCCCATCTCTATATATACGCGGAGCCTAACGATTTGGTAATTTTGGTTCTACTCCCAGGAATTCATGTGCAGCTCGACCTCAAGAGCAACGGCAAAGGCTCGAATGCAAAGAAGGCGCCAACAGGTAGATCAAGAGCTTCTGGGTCTGCTGGGAAGGCTGTCGGAGGCTCAGGTGGGAAGAGGAAGAGGTAACCGACTGCTGCGAGTTTGGCGGCGGAGAGTTTCGATGGATCCTTTGATATGTTGGAGCAGATTGAGGTTCAAAATTTTGCTCGTACATAAGCCCAATATCTTTGTAGGCACTAGGCAACGGTGTCTGCTCCAGATGCGTTACCTCCACGTTGTATGTGCTTCACTTCACCGGGTTGGCATTTGACCAATTTTCAGCCTGACAAAGTGAGAGAACCAACTGTTGTTCGCTCTTTTCTTTTGAGAACGTTTGAATACTAAGACAAGATCACGGGCCATTGGCTTTCCCTCATTGTAATGCAGTTTTTGTTTTGCATGCCGAGTTGTTTTTACACCTTGTGAAATGTAATTGGGGAGGCACAGTAAGTTTGCCGCTCAGTGCAGGAGGCCTTGGAAAGATATGCATCAGGGACTCGCTCTGTGCATCACGATGATTGGTTAATAAACGTGATTGTGAACTTGAGTTTTACCCCCTAAATGGCACTGTTGGCCCTGAATTAGTAAATCTAATACCAATAATGACATCACAGACATGTCGGCGGCTGACATGTGTTCACCGATCCCCTCGTGTCTGGACGGGCTCCTGTGTCACCATGCCGCTTCCCCATGTTCGGACAAGCGCTCTAGGCTACCGACACGTGTCACCATCTCTTTCAGGATCAGGGGTGGAGCCAGTTATAGATCATGCCCCAGGCTGAGTCGACTTTTCATAGTCTAACCTTCTATATCTTTGAATTTTTAGCATTTTTTATGAGAGCTTCATGAACTTTGGTCGTAAATCGGTTTGCATGTAGCTGCATGGCAGACCAGTGTGTGCCTTTGTTGGTGTACACACGCACACGGTCAATCACTTCTTACTCCACGCCTCCTCATAACTCGCCACTAAACACTACTACCATGCAGCTACATGCAAACACTATCCTAGACACGTTAACAGTGCAAAGACTCAAGCCCAACATGTACACGTCCATCCCTATGTATAGCCGTATAGGTCCATACAAACTCAATTAACATGCAAAACACTAGGACAATAAGATTAACACATCATCTTCTAATACTCCCTCCGGATTTTTATATATGATGTTCCCAGGTAATCTCAAACCCTCCGGGACGTCATCTAAACAAAATTGGAGGGAGTATATATTTATATGTTGCCATGCAAGTTCTTGTTAATGTGCACTAGATGACTTGGCACCAAGAAGGGAACTATTTGCATGTGAAGTTTTAAGGTTGGCGTCGGCCACATTGCTTTTCAAACATGTACGTAGTACTAATGGCAACCAGTGTGTCGAGTTCATGCCAGATCGGTTTTCATGGGGTCATCACCAAAGGGAAAGATACAAGGGGAATAGGTCAAACTGGTGTGTGCTGCATGCATATTGTATACTAGTACATGTAAACGCTTTAGAAATGTCAGACACTACTGCTGGTCATGTCGGATGTCTCCTAGCCAGTGACGGAGCCAAAAATTTGGTGTTGGGGGTGCACATACAAAGCAACGTTATGTACGATTAGTTCAAACTAGGGAAAAAGCTACCGATTGGGAAAAAAATTTAGAGCCTAGCAATAGACCCGGTTACCGGTGGTTATCGGAATTTTTGGATTTATTTCGACCGAAATTTTGAATCGAATTTTGAATTTTTTGTGAAGTTAAAACGAAAAATACAGAAAAAAAATACGTAGACAAGGTTCGAACCCAGAACCAACCTCTTCAAGACTAAGGGTGTTTCCACCACGGGTAGGAAAATGTTCAGACTTCATTAGCTATTCTTTGGGTGATTTAATTGAGGTTCGAAATTCAGAAAATAATTCACATGTACATATGTTGTAGCATTTCTAGTTTGGCCTTCTTGAGTGGCTAGCTGGAGTGCCACGGTCTTGTATGTGGCAGTCAACTCTGATTTGCCGGTAAGAGCTCAAGCGGAGAATGATGAAGCTTTGGAGAAGAAACTCGTGGGACCATCCATTATGACATTTCTTGCCATGGTCATTGGTCACTAGACATGGGGCAACACTTGACTGAAGATCGAAATGGAGCCTAGACCATGTGTATGTCTACCGCGTAGGAATCTTGATCATTTTACGAACTAACAAATCATATCCATGTAGTCCGATCTGAACAAAATAGTTCAGTCATTATGAGAAGCATACCAAGTTAAAAAAAAGTTCCAATTATTTTTGGGGGTGTCCGTGCACCACAGGCATCCCCCTGTCGCCGCCCATGCTCCTAGCTAGTACCAGTACAATACAGTTTGCCAAACACCAACAAAGGTACACACTGCCAAACCCTCACACGCAAAGCAACGCAGGCAGGGACCGTGCCCAGGGCATGGCCGCGCGCAATGCCGTGCCTCCAGGGCACGGCCGCAGGTGTGTGGCGCATGTCCGGGCCAGGGGAGCGGCGTGGCCAAGAGGCACGGCTAAAGCTTGTCCGCACGCAGGGGGAGCGGCATCGGCGACGTAGTGGCATGGGATCCGTCTAGGAGGTGCGGGGGTGCGGGGGAGAACGCATTTGAGCGCAGGGGAACGGTGGAGGACGCGTATCGGCCGTCCACACATCCGTGATGTAATTTTTGGCATTACGACACGCCGACGACCAGATTTATTAATACGGGTGGCCAACAGTGTCATTTAGGCTAAAAAGTCTGTGAACTTTGATTTGAACTTGCACCTACTAAGTCATTGACAGATTGGCATGCTAGTAACTGTTGACACGGCAGTAATTTACGTCATTGACATTTCGTTTTTCTTTTAAATTTTCTACTTTCAACATCACGTAATAGCAACACCTCCGGTGTGAGGATTTCAATTTCAATTCGAACCCTGGCGTGAGTCCGAATTAAGTTGCTAGTGTGTTGTTACTGGATTAGCAACACCGTAACAGTTGCTCCAGGCCGTGGGATTCGTATCGGACTGAGCCGTTCGACTCAAATCCCTCTGCCATTGCATTGGCAATGACAGAGGAGCTTAATGCCATAACATTGTAACGATCTGAGTCATCCGATTTAGAAAGAACGGTCTGGATCAATTGCTACAATGTCGCTACCAAGTACCAACGGGACAGATGCTACTCATCTTTTAACCCGTTATTCCTCGTTTCGTCTCATTTTTTAAACTATTTTTCCCTGAAAAGAGGAATTTTAAGGTTAGCCAAGGGTGCTATGCTGAAGGATCTAGACCTACCATTATGTGTTAATGAAGTTTTGATGATTAATGATAAATCTAATTGTGAGACTAACACTTTTATTGATATACATATTGTGTAGTCTTATTTGGATATAAAGGTGAAAATCATGAAGGTATACAAATAATTAATGACAAATCTAATTCATTGGATAAATAAAAGGAAAAATCCAAACAGGTATGCACTCATAATGATAAATCTATTTGTGAGACTAACTCTTCTATTGTTATATCTTATGATTAGTCTCGTTTGGATATAAAGAACAAAAGAGGTATGCATTTTACTTTGTATTCATATATTTTGTTGCATTCCTCGGATCCAACATATAGGTTGAACTCCACCAAAAGGTTAACTTGAATATGTGCATATGTTCTTATTACACATTTGTGTATGCACACATTTAGGGGGAGCTCAATCTATGTTTTGCGGTTTCATTAGTATTGATCCATATTCCTTTGTTCACATATATTAAAGATCTTTACCTTGAAACGTATCATTTGAATATATTTAACTTGCGTAGTTAATATATTCATATGAGTATATGAGACTTGTGTAGTTCATATATCCTTGAATATATTTAACTTGTGTAGTTAATATATTCATGTGAGTGTATAAGACTTGTGTAGTCTATATATACTTATATGTGAGTATAACATAACTTGTGTAGTTCATGTGTACTCACATATCCTTGAATATATATAACTTGTGTAGTTAATATATTCATGTGTGTATATGAGACTTGTGTAGCTTATATATCCTTTGAGTATATATAACTATATATATTCATAAGAGTATAAAAGACTTGTGTAGTCCATATATACTCATTGTCTCTTTACATTCAATTTATTTGTAATTGAAGTGATTATCATCAATTACCAAAGAGGGAAAGATTGTGGTATCTTATCCCACCATTATGAGTTAATGGTATGGTGTGATAATTAATGATACTCATATTGTGGAACTAACATTTTTCATGAGTTGGATAAGCAGGTTAGGTTCCATGATAATGAAGACTTGGGATGACATCATGTGTGGATTGTCATCAAGTCAAGAGGAGTTCCATCATGTGTTGGTGGAAGTCAGGTGAATGAAATCATCATGTGTTGATGATGTTCAAGAAGAGATGATCATGAGTTGATCATCAGTCAAGAGAAGCTTTATCATGTGTTGATGAAGGTCAAGTGAAGAATGCATCATGTGTTGATGCATATCAAGAAAAGGAAATCATCGTGTGTCGATGATGTTCAAGAAGTAGAGATGATCATGAGTTGATCATTAAATCAAGTGAAGACCCATCATGTGTTGATGGAAGATGAGTGAAGAGTGCATCATGTGTTGATGCATATCAAGAGAAGTGAAGCTTCATCATGTGTTGATGAAGGTCAAGTGAAGAACTCATTATGTGTTGATGAGCATTCAAGTCAAGAACCTGAATTTGAACTGAGGATGTGCGTCATCAAGCTTCAAGTGGTTGTGCAAGGCAAAAGTATGGCTAGCTAAGGCTAAGGATGTGTTCCTAGTCTTTTACCGGTGTCGGTGTTTGGTTGGGAGACCGGATTGCTAGTATAGGTTGCCGTACTATTAAGAGGGGTCTTGACTAGTAGCTTGAGTTAGTCATATGTTGATAGCTCATTGTGTTTGCTCTAGCTCACCTTAACATGTTGCCAATATTTACGAATGTGTTTTACAAATAGTTGTGGCTCGTGGATAACCCTTGTAGCATGTGACTATAGTTTGCAAATGTGTTTTGCAAATGGTTTAAGTCCATGTACCTTATTCCTTGTAGTGTGATTCTATAAGTTGGCAAATGTGTTTTGCAACTTGTTAAGAATCTCACTTAAATCCTTATTTGCATCGCGCGTCAATTTGGCAAATGTGTTTTGCAAATTGAGTTGAAGCGGAGTGCGATTTGTGGTGTGATTCTAAAAGTTAGCAAATGTGTTTTACAACTTGTTGAGAATCTTGCCTACATGCCTTGTTTGCATTTCATATCTTTTGCAAATGTGTTTTGCAAAATTGAGTTGAAAGAGAAATGCAAAAAGTTGTCTTTTCTTCCGAGGAGCGGTCTGACCGTCGGTGTGCGTGCGGTCTGACTGGACCCCGGTCTGACCGAAGGTTTGAGTGCGGTTTGATCGGCCTCGCGGGTCAAGCACCCGATCAGCTTTTTCCAGAGAGAGATCCTTTTCTGGATTTCGGTTGTCTTGATCGACCGGCATGTGTTCTTGTGATCGGCCGGCGATCTTGATCGACCGCCATTGGTTGGCGATCGGACCGTGATGCTCAATGACTAGTTTTCTGACCGTTGGAAGGGCCGCGGTTTGACTGGCCATTTGCCTGCGGTCAGACTGACCCTGCTGATTTTTCAGCAAACTTGTTCCCAACGGCTAGTTTTTGTGTGTGGGCTATAAATACCCACCTTGGTCGTGTGAGGGGAGGTTTTTGGTGCCATTGCCTATTCCATTGAGCTAAGAGCAATCCCTCTACTCTCATTTGTGCATGTGTTGCACTTAGTGAGCTTGAGAGGCAAACCCTACTGCATGTGTTGCATTAGGTAGTGGATTGTGTATCCACTTGAGCTTAGACACTTGATTAGTTCAAGTGAGAGTTGTAGACTTGTTACTCTTTGTGTTTGCCAACACCTAGATGGCGTGGAGGCGTCGTGCGTCGGTGATCTTCTCAAAAGAAGCTTGTGAGAAGACCCGAGCGGTTTGTGAATAGTGTGGTGCTCGCCATCTCCGGAGTGGAGGAAGGAGCAACCGTAGTGGAGCGAGGTGTTGGTTCGGTTTGGAACCGGTCCAAGTGGTTGGACTTACCTCGGAGGCGGATGCTCAATTCGTGGAGCCGGTCCAATTGGTTTGGGCTTGCCTCAACGTGGATTAGGGGAGACCGGCAAGTCTCCGAACACCACGGTAAAACATCGATCGTGTCAATTGTGGTTTGCATTCTTGAGCTTTACTATTGCAATTTATATTCCTTATATTAAATTGCTTACATGCCTTTGTATGAATGCTTCCGTGATCAATAGTTCATTGTGCCATTTGCTTTGCTAGAATTGAATTGTTTACAAGTCTTATGCTTAATTGTTATTCTTATCATTAGACTTGTTGTTGGTGCACTTAGTTGAAACTAGTTGATTTAGGCTAAACCGTAATTGTTATTAGCTTCCGCATTAGAAATCGGTTTTAGCATTAGAGATTTTAGAAACGACTATTCACCCCACCTCTAGTCGGCCTCCTCGATCTTACACGTGCAAGCTGAGCACCCATTCACCTAGGGATGCAAACGAAGCGGATAATTTTCGACCGACCGAAAGCTTGCAGAGCGAATACGAAAGGGATAAGTGGTTATCCAGTACTATTTGTGTCCGACTCTGACTTTGAGGAAAAAATATAGAATAAGATACGAGATGAACGATATTCGTCCGTATGTATTCGTATGTCAGGTGGTAGGAGGAAAACATGTTGTGACTTCACTTAAGAACAAAATAACAGATAGGTGGGTTGCTGCATCTGAGCAGACAAGGGATGCTGAGTGTTTTTCCTTCGATATCTCAGCGATTAGTCTCTCTGTGTTTGCTTTGATTGTATTCCTACTGTCCAATGCCCTGTGTAGGGGCGCAAAAGAAGCGGATAGTTTTCGTCTGACTGACCGAAGGCTCACGGAGCGCATACAAGATAAAGAAATAGGTATTCGACACTATCCGACTCTGACTCCGAGAAAAAAATACGAAATAGGATACAAGATGAGCGATGTACATTCGTATCCGCTCCAATTGCTCCCCTACATTCACCTAAAAGGTTACCTCCTGAAACGACCTCATTTTTCAAATAGGATACCCCGGTTTGCGCAACACCCAGGACTTCAGTTGCATACCGGAATGACATCAAACTTGCCCATGAACATTTAAAAACATTAATTTGATTGAATTATGGCCTAGCGGCTATTTTGTAGCAACAAGATGAGCATCTCAAGCCCAAAGCTTTTACTTACATTCAGAAGAACCAAAGAGGTTCCACAGGAAAGCTTGAGTGCGGTCGCAACCCTAACATGATTTCCAAAGTGTCCTTCAATCCTTTGATATACCTTCTAATGAAAATTAAGCAAGATTGTGTACACAACGTACTTAACAAGTCACATAGGAAAGCTATTTAACTACATGACAGAAGTTCAATTGATTATTGAGGGCTTACCATATCAGGTGTATGTGGATGCATCATTTTGAGTTAAAGCAGTTTACATTTAAAACAGTAAAACCATACTAATATAACATTAGGGGTTTACACAACAATTGTAATTACCATCTTAACATCTCAAAATCTCTACTTATGCCTCATATATTAAAATCACTCATGAACACAGCTTCATTAACCGGAAGCACGACGTATTCAAATACCATTGATTATACTTTGCAGAGTTGCCCAACGTTACCCACAAGATACCTCAAACTCATACTGTCATGCAATATTGTCGACAATCGAGTCACCGATCTTACGAAATAAATAGAGAGAAATGGCTAAGAGTTCCTAGGACAGAATGGGGTTGCTCTTTATTGCAATAGACTGGATTCTTTACAGGGGGTGCCTTCGACAAGGTAGTGGACTAGCCCTAATTTTACTGTTTGTATTGCTTGAATCTAACTGTCTTGATGCAGATGCCTTGGGCTTGATCGAATCAGTCGTGGCTTGTGAACTTGTTTGCTTGCCCTGTTCTCCAGTTGTCTTCTCCTTTAAATAACTGACGAAGTGGTGGCAGTTATCACTGGAAGAAGCACCCTTTGGAAATATCGCGTCCGGTCGGAGAAAAGGTGGTAGTTAGTAAGATATCAACTGACGAGCAGTTGATGTTAGTGGAGACAATAACCATATGGTAGTTATTGTTAGTGACATAGAGCTAGAAGCGTCGCGTGGTTTGGAACAAATATGGCATGTGTTCTATTCGTCACACGGTAAGGAATATACTTGGAATCGAATCCAAATGCCAGTTTATTGCTTCTACGAGCAGTTACCTGACCGGGGATAAGGTACAGGACCTCGTCCGACTAGGGTACCACAATGTAACCCCTGGAATCCTCACAACCACAGGGATCGTTAGCCTTAGGGGTTACGACCACGAAGGACGTGCACTCTTTAATTAAATAAAGTAATATTTAGAGATTTAATCCTCATCAAATACACACACAACCTGATAGTGTGCGGCTGAGTTGAGATAACAAAGTCTTTTCACTGCTTAACCTTTCTAGCCTCTACTCGGTAGGTCCTTGGACAATGTAGCCATCAGGAAACCACCGGCCAGCAGTGGAATGTGCGGTCCGACGCTGACTGTACTTACCGTTGTGTAGACCAGCGAGTGTCCCTTTGGGCTCACTCCTGTCCCACCCCCAATGCGCGCACTACTACAGAAAAGGTCTTCACAGACGGTTCAAAAATGTCATCACAGATGGTTTCGTGAGCCATCTCAGTTTATGGGTTAGTAATGACATGAGGTCATCACAGACGGTTTTTGTGATAGCTGGCGGTTTGTAGATAAAACCGTTTGTGATAGCTCATGTATCACAGACGGTTTGTAGATGAAACCGTCTATAATATATATTCTCTATAAAGTCTCCAAGCAGTGGCTGCTTGTGCCTTTAAAACCAGCTTCATATATATATATATATATATATATATATATATATATATATATATATACACACACACACACATATATATATATATATATATATATATATATATATATATATATATATATATATATATATATATATGTGAGGAGGATGAGACAGCAGCTACGGGCAACTTCATCGAGCCTGCAAGTTCAAGAAGCATGGTTGCAAGGAGAGCGCATAGACATACAATACCTAGATGTCATCGATAGGTAATTGGACTTGACATCAAGGAATGGTTGGTTGCTGATACATGAAGCCACTTCCCGGTCGAAGTAGCCTGCCCACGCCATGTTCGTGAATTGGCGGATGCGCAGTATTCGCGGGAAGTGGCTTTATATATCAGGAACCAACCATTCCTTGATGTCAAGTCCAATTACCTATCGACGATATCCAGTTAATTGGATGTCCACGTGGTCTCTTGGCAGCCATGCTTCTTGAACTTGTAGGTTCGATGAAGTTGCCCATGGTCAGCTGCCTCATCTTCCCACCACCCCCAAACTGGCCGGGACTACGTAACAATATATATATATATATATATATATATATATATATATATATATATATATATATATATATATGTATATATATATATATGTATATGTATATGTATGTGTATGTGTATGTGTATATGTATGTATATATATATATGTATATATGTATATGTATATATATATGTGTGTGTGTGTGTGTGTGTGTGTGTGTGTGTGTGTGTGTGTGTGTGTGTGTGTGTGAAGCCGGTCTTAAAGGCACAAGCGACCACTTTGCTGGAGACTTTGTAGAGAAGATATCAAAATGGAATGGTAGGACATACCTAGGACAAAAGGGAGGAGAACTTGACCGACATGAACACGGTTACACAAACAAAGGTCAAATGAATGGAGAGAGACAAGTGAAGAGGTGGTGTAGTAGTTTTTGACTCACTTGGTCTTATTTTGGAATATAATACATACCAATTAATAAATAATTGATGATCAGAGGCACAAGCTAGGTAAAAATCCCAGAAGTTTGTATGTTAATTGTAGCTTTACAAATTAGCCTAACTTTTACAAATCTGAAAAGTTAATTGCAACTTTCAAAAGCAGAATACCATATAGGAACATACCATAATATTAGTTACATGTACAAAAATTTGTATGTGTATAGACTGATATTTTGCCTCATCTGAACCACATCCCATGTAAGCCAACCAAGCACAAAGAACCGGCATCAATAACCCTCTCCATCAGAGAGCATTAACTAAACCCACCATTTTGCCCCATTCATTTTTGTCAATCTGAACTCACAGCATGAACCAAGCAAGATGCACAGAATGCACATACATCAATAGCCCTCAGTTTACATCACAGAGCAAGGGGAGGGAAAGCGATAGAGAGTAGAGGGGAGTAGTTACCTCGGTCTGACATTAATCTGGCGACAATACCTCCAACATGCATTAACCCACCTCCATTTCATTTACCACACTTAATCAATAAATTAACCCACATCAATAAATAATCAACTCACATCAGTAAACCAAAACAAGTTCAAGCATGAAACTAAAATAACAGAAAGAGAAAGTGGGGGAATGGGGGATTGAGACTAGGGAGCAGGAAGCCCCAAACAACCGGGCCTCAAACCACAGCCGGGTCGGAGCCGAGTGCAAGGAGGCACAGGGGTCGGGGAGAAGGCACAACTCAGGCGGAGTCGTCGATGTCGGCGGCGGCAGCGTCGAGGTCGGTGGAGAGGTAGCCGGGGTCGCGCACGCAAGGGAAGAGGACGAAGAGGGGAAGGCAGATCTGGTGGCGGGGAGGTGGATTTGGCAGGGGGCGTCGGCGACAAGGTCGGGGAGAAGGCGCGACTCATGCGGCGCTGTTGATGTCGAGGGCACTCGAGTGGCGAGAGTAATGGCGCTGGGGACTAGGGAGTGACGAGTTAGGGTGCAAACCCTAGCGGGCTCCTACTAATAAAGAGATGTCACATACGATTCTATTATGGAACCGTCTGTGATATGATTATTCTCAAGTTCAATTTTGTCATTTAAATACTGCTAAAAATATGCTTTAACTTCACCTCCAAACTAGAATTTTTTTTTCATTTTGGAATTTACATATGGCCAAACAGGTGGCCAGTCGCTTCTTACAAAGATTAAAAAAAAGTAGAAACCTAAATAAACAAAGTTTTTCTAGTGACGGAGGTAGGCTGCTATCTCTATCTTCAAAACTTCGTAGGTGGCGGCATCGGACGGTTCGTGATCATCAGCGAACGAAGCCTGAAATGCATCCACCTGCTGACGCGCTCGTTCGAGTGTCTCCTGAAGATCCTCAAACTGTTGAATCAAGAAGAATTGAGCCCATAGGCTCTCTTCCCTTGCTTAAGGGGTCTCGACATAGTCAACTCGGTCGCCCGCCACCTCGATTAAGCAGTCCAAGTGACGGCAAGCCTTCTGAAGACGTGCAACGTCGTTGTGGAGGATCACGTCGATGACGCTGTAAACTCGCTAGAAGTGGGAGATCACTCGAAAGACGCGGCGGAGGAGGATGTCAAGACGGTGGAAGTTGGCCATCACCTGCTCCGATAAATCCTCGGACATAGGAGTGAAGACACTGTTGAAACAGTGTCCTCCCATAGCATTCGCCAACGTACGGCCAGAGAGGTGCTCGTACAGTATGGCCAGGTAGGCCATCAATGCCGGCGACAAGGAAACAGAAGAGGGAGCCATTTCTGCTTTAGAGTTACATGTGAGGATGATCATCTTCGATGGCGGATGATCCATTTTATAAAACAAACAATAAATTCGGTGCGTGAGATGAAGAGACGCATCGAGGAGCCGAAGCGGCATTGATGCGACGAAAAGACGCATCGGCGACAAAGAAACTCAACGGGCGACGAAGAAACTCACCGGCCGGCCAGGGAGATGAAGCGATATTATCATAGATGGTTATAATTAAAAACCATCTGTGAAGTCTGCAATTATCACAAACGGTTCATGTTTAGAACCGTCTGTGATACTTTACAGACGGTTTTCAATATGAACCGTCTGTGATATTACCTCTTCACAGACGATTTTTAGCGCAGGCGGTAACACAGACGGTTATCAATATGAACCGTCTGTGATTGCATGTAATACAGACGATTTTGGTCAGCCGTTTGTGATGAGGCATCCAATATTAGCCTTTTTGTACTAGTGGCGGCTGCTCTATACAACAAGAGCAGGTGACATCCTGTAGATATTCAATCGAGAGAGCAGTATACTAAGCCAAGTTGGATATATCAAACCCGTGATTGAGCGAGCTCTGTGTCTATTATTTGGCACAAGGTTCTAGTTTTTACCTGTCTCCAGTGAGGAAATGGACCAACACTAACTCATGGTTGTCCACCTGCTTGGTCTCACATTCGACTCACTTTTGTAAAGTCTATTGGTTTGTCCATCCTCCTGGTCTCAACCCTCAACTCTCCACCAAAACCATTGGTTGTTAGCCAATACTCTTTTTCAGCATTTGTAAACACATTGTGTGACAATGCCGAATATTTATTAATATTTTATGTACCTTAAACTTGCAAAGGTGAAAATGGCCTACAAATAAACAGGTGGGCTTGTATGTGGGGTGAGAGGATATATCTAATCATCATGATATTCAAAAGTATTATTTTAATAAAGAAGTGATTAGCATAAATATGATAATAAAAGTAATAATATAAGTACATAAAATATAGGCTAAGAAATGATCAAAGAATGCAAATTGCCTCCACATCTGCAGTCCTTGACTAGATTTACCTCTCCCGTGTCTTGATCGACCTCCTCTGTAGCTTGATCAATAAATTCGGGCTCTAGCGTGGAAGAAAACCAAATAAATAAGTATGGGCTCAACAAGGAGTGAGCTGGGAACAAAATGAAATAAATAAATTTGGAAAGAATTAAAAAGAGATGTGGTGGGGTGGTTGGGATTTTTTTGTGCTTGATTAAGTCAAACGGAGTCGAAAATGGGTTTCATGGGCTCGAAACGGTCGAAATGGATATATATATATATATATATATATATATATATATATATATATATATATATATATGTGTGTGTGTGTGTGTGTGTGTGTGTGTGTGTGTGTGTGTTTAATGGGTGCGGAATGAACAAGATCGTGTCTTGTGAATAGTATCGGATAGGTGCTGTTCATTGTGGATTAGGTTGTGTGAACAGTAACGGATTTGAACTTAATAGTGTTGGGCTTTTCGGGTGGGCTTTGAATAGTAATTGATGGACTGCATAGTGGAAACAGCATTGGGCCAGCCCACTTGGCTTTACTAGGCCTGAAAGCCTATTAGGCTGGCTTTTCCAGCCTTCTTTGGTGGCCCACCTCATGTTCCGAGCGAGCTGGAGCTTGCTCTCCATGGTAGCCGAGTACAAAAGGCGGCGGCGACGATAGTGGAAGGTGCGGGGTGCATCTACGCAGCATGGGGGTTCCATTTTTAGGCTAGGGAAAGGCTAGGGGTGGTTCGGTGGGGGCTCACGGTGGCGTTGGTGCACAACCGAAAAAGAGCAACGATGCCAGCGGTTTCCGGTGGTGCGACAACCAAAATTGGTGCACTCAAAAGCTTCTAGGTGCTTCGGGGAGCACAATGGTGGTGATGGCTTGGCTCGGGGAGGTAGGAGGAGGGCTAGCAATGGTGACCATGGGAGGCGGCAAGCTAAGGGTAGCGACGTTGAGCTTGGAGCCTGGGATGGGTCCGTGGTGGTGAGGGGGTGCTAGGGGTGGGTTCAATTGAGAAGAAGAAGGAAGGAGATGGGGAATTGGGCGGCGGCTTGTCGGCAAGAGGAAAAAGGGGAACGACATCGGTGGCACACCGTGGCTCGAAGAAGAAAATGGCCTCAGGTATGGAATGGCGTGAAAGGAAGAAGATTGAAGTGTTGCTAGCCGCTAGCTCCAACTTTATACGCGCAGATGGCGTTTTGCATAGAGAGGTGGCGGTAGTGAGCTTGGGGCGTGGACGGCGGCGTGTGCGGCTGAGTAGGATTGGCACTGTGCGAGGGCGAGCTGGCGGCGGGTTGGCGTCGAGGGAGTGGTGTCGTCCCACTGACACGGGCGCCTGCGTTGGCGAGGGCGACAGCGGCAAACGTGGGGCGTCGAACACTTGGCAGTGGCGGCGCGGGGCATGGCATGGGCAAAGGAGCGAGGATGAGCAGCGCTAGCGCGGCGGCGTAAATGCACGGGCGAGGTGGCGAGGAGAGGTGGCGGGTGCTGGCGCGGTTTGGCGAAGCCGACGGGGATGAAGGTGGTGTGCGGACGGGCGAATGACAGAGCGACGTGACACAACGACAAACAGGGGTGGCGGCGGCTTGGCTCAAGGCAGCTTCGGGCTGAGAAAACGGAAAGTCAAAAGAGGAAAGCGGAAAGGGAGAAAAACTTTCCGAATTGGGCATGAAATCCAAATTGAACCAAACTTCAAACAAGTTTTGAAATTTTGAATTTTTTTGGCATTTTCACCTCCTATATGCCGATATAGTCATATATCAAAGATCAACAGTTCAGTGCCAATTAATCGCATAACATCATAGATCATGCTACGAAGAAATGTGCAACTCTTTATGTCTTATAGGTGTCAAACACCAAGTAGCCGATTAAGCCTTGTTGAGATCTATACTGTATTTAATTTGCATAAAGAAACTAATATGCAACCATATTATCGCACTTTTCATCTTCGATCTTGATTTCACATAGATGCATGGTAGTGAGAGTACTTTTCCATGACTAGGTGATGACGACATTGTGTTGCTAGTGGTCAAGGGTGAAAACGGGTTAGATATGGGTAGTTAGTGCTCTTTTCGTATCCTAATAGTGCTCTTTTTGTATCCTAATCTATATTTTTTACTCTGGATTCGGATTCGGAGTCGGATACCGATATCCTAGATATGAATACAGATTTTCCGAAATATGGATCGGATTCAAATCGATCACGGATAACATGACAGATGTTGTACACATAAAGAAACGATCTAACTTCACCAACAGAAGTGTTAAATTATAGTAACTATTAAAGAATTATTTATCCTACTTATCAACATTAACAAAATCAAATGTAAATTCATATTATATATTAGTCAATAACTAGAAAACCATAGAGGATATTATAGGATATTGTTGTTTATTAGATATCCATTTGTTGATTTATTGGATATCCTATAAAATACGGATCTGAGTTGGATATTGCGCTTCTCATATTCTAACCCATATTCCATTAAAATTTTCAGATACGAATAATATTAAAAACGAGTCATGACTAAAAATGGTACCCCACACAGACATATTTTTTCTGGATAGGGCATCGGATCAGACGAGAATTATCCGCCCCGTTTTCACCCCTACTAGTCATGAATTTTTTTTTAAATAATCTATTTTTTATTCAAAAATACAGAAATAATACCGTTTAATTTTTTTTTACAGAAATAATCTCGTGTCGCCGTACGGTTGGGCGAGTCCGGAAAGTCGCCCCACCGTAGTGCGACACATATTGAAGTCGCCCAATGGAACAACAACTATAGCGTTAGTCGCCAAACGGATGTGCGAGTTTAGGACGTCGTGCGTTGGTTGGGCGACTTAGTTCAAGTCACCCAACCAGTGGGCGATTTTAGCTCCTACATCTGGAATTATGCCAATCCAATTGGAACAATTGTGTTAAAATATATATTACAGTTTTTAGGTATTGTATTTAGCAAATCGTATTATATGATGTTATTTTTTAAAAAGATAAAAGTGTGGTGACAACGTTGGTTGGTCTGTTTGTTATTTTCATAGAATATGAAGGGTACGAAATTTGTCAGACTCACAATAACATTTTTTGATCGTCGTATATTGTTGTAGTGCGCTAAATTTCTGTAGAATTTTGTGAGGACGATTGAGATAGTAATGAGTGGTAAGTAGAAAGGTAAGTGATATTACGATACGTGAGGGAGTCTCTCCTCGATGAAGTTATGAAGATGCTGAGAACGCTCGTTGTGGTTATGAAGATGCCATAAAACATGGATGATTTGATGGCGGTGCGAATGGTTCTTTCTGGGATTCCACTAGAAGAGGCATACTTGCAATATAGGTTTGCTTTGATGGCTTAGCGGAGACACGGAACGAGAAGTACATTAAAGTCCGTGGACAGAAGCACATTACACGTTACAATTAGTTCCACAACATACTAGTTCACAATTGCTTACAAGAACCAAAGTACTGACTGAAGTACATGTTACAACATACTAGCAGTTGTAATACAAGTTCCTACGTGTCGATATGCGCCTTGCAAGTTCTGACAGTGTGCCCTTCCTGGCGGCAGCGGCTGCAACGTCTACCCGTCGCTGCAGCTTTCCCTTCGTCCATATCGTTACGAATGCGACGACAGCCCTTCCCCCCTTTCAACAGGTCTAGATCCAGAATCCAAGTCCTATTTGCAGTATTCAACATGGCGAAGTTACCCACAACCCTGAAGCCTCTTAGCTCACCGCACCACACCTGCTGCACCCTTTCCTTCATGAAGTACTCCGATACAAAGTTCGATGGGTCCATGCGGATGGTCCCACACGCGGCGAGGATATGAGAGCATGGCTTGTGAAGGAGCTTTAGCTTATTGCATGTGCAGCTAGGTTCATTCACATGGTCTCCAAGGCATACCTCATGGGTAACAAGAGACCGAGCTGTCCCGAATCCGGCTCTGTCTCGGAGGATCACGTCGAATCGATGCTCCGTATTGCCCATTACGAAGACCGTGTGCGACTGAGCCTTCTCGGTCTTGGCCTGCATGTATGCTGTAATCTTCGAGCAGTAGGGTGTCTGTGGGTTGGCTGCATGAAGTGCCGCATTTGCATGTCTTTCCCTGAAATATCCGATTGTACTATGCAGAACGCCTTCGACGATGGCAACAAGAGGCTGAGAACGGAGGCCCCTAATAACCCAGTTGTACACCTCTGCAAGGTTAGTGGTCATTATGCCATACCTTGCACCATCCGTGTCGTGCAGTAAGGACCACTTCTCCAATGGCTCGGCCTTAATCCAATGAGAGAAACACCCGATATCCCTCGAGGTCCTCCGCGTCAAATAGGGAGGGTCGAGCTCTCGCAGTGGTGTGAGGCGCTCGGGCTGTGCCACCCCAGGAATGAGGGGACGCTTGTTCCTCTCGACGACATGCTTCCTGGTGTGCTCGTCCAACATCTACCACAACGCATCAAATTTACGCTGCTGGTTCTGCATAGCAAGCCTCTTGAACAACTTCATCAACGGTTGCTGCCTGAACTGCTTGAAGAAGTTGGCCCCCAGATGGCGAATGCACCATCTGTTCCTTAGGTCTGGCCAGGGGAACGGCTCATCGGGGTCTTGCTGAAGTTGTCGGATGGCCTTCGTCATCCCGGAGTGGCGATCATGGATTATGCAGACATCAGGACGCGCCCCAACTACTCCCACCTTCAGATGTTGAAGGAACCACAACCAGCTGTCGTAATTCTCACTTTCCACAAAAGCAATGGCTAAGGGCAGAATCTGATTGTTGCCATCAACGCCAATTGCTGTTAGGATCATGCCCTTGTATTTCCCAGTTAGAAATGTCCCGTCCACTGATATCACGGGCAACATGTGTCTGAATGCATTGATGTAGGGACCGAATGCTAAGAAGGTCCTCTACAATACCATAAAACCTAGCGACGGTCTTTTGGGTGGCTGGTCCTTCACAGCAATGTATGTGTCCGGGTTCCTATCCTGCAGCACCTGGAGCATACGAGGAAGGTTATCATAAGACGCCTCGAAAGACCGAACCTCCTTTCCAAAGCCTTCTGCTTAGCACGCCATGCCTTCGCGTAGCTAATCTTGTACTTGAATTTCTGCTCGATAGCCACCATGATGTGCTTGGCCTCCAGGTCCGTCTTCTTCACTATCTCTCCATACATGACATTGGCTATGAAGGTGGACGTCAGGTTGCGATGCCTCGGCAAAACACTACTGAGCAAGCAGGAGTGCGGTTCCACCTTCGAGACAATCCAGTGAGTCTCGTACTTGGGTCTCCTTGCGTGCACACGCCAAGGACACCAAATTCTTTCGCATACCATGGTGTCTTGCTCTGGCTGGATTTGAGTACACGAAACGGACGTTGCATGGATAAGGCCCACAGCTTAATGGCATTCTGCAGTGATCCCTTGTCAGCAAACATTGCATGAAGCCGAACCTCCGTCCCATTGTACTCCCACGGTGATTCGTGCTCGTCGTGCACAGCAAGACCCTCAACGTCCACCCTATTCCATCCCTGCGGGATGGGACCTTCGTCCTCCTCGGAGGAGTTATCACCATCCTCTTCTAAAGCTTCCTCTTTCGCTTGAGCTGTCAAGTCATCAATCTCCATCTGACATACTATACTGTGGACATGCTCCCCTGCATCTGCCTGGGGACTGGCCTGAGCATGCGGTGCACGATATTCTGCCTCCGTCTCCTCTTCTGCCTCAGCCTCCTCTTCTGCCTCAGCCTCCTCTTCTGCCTCGGCAACATTGGCCACCTTGTCCTCTTCTGCCTTCTTAACGTCGGCCACCTCGTCCTCTTGTGCGTCCACAACATTGGCCACCGCGTCTTCTTCATGAACCACAACCGAGCTGCTCCCACCAATCCAACAGGAGGCGTCGGAAGGGCATACAAGGAGTACCTTCAGACATGGCTGCACGAGTAGCACGCACTCGTAGCCACGACGCCTACAGCCTTCCAAATATCCCTTCCATACAACCGTGCGCATCACTCTGCTCAACTCCCACCGAATGTGCGTGGGAGACCTACTCCAAACCCCTTGTATGATGACACTCCACACCTCGGGGTCCAAGGAGAAGCTTCTGGTGAGCTAGTGTAGAACATCTCCGATTCGGGCATTCTCCAGATTCGGGTGTACCAAATCGACTTGCTGGAAATCACTTAGGTCAACACCTTGCGGACCTTCACGAATCGTATCAACACCGTAATGCACTTTCAATCTTGTGAGCTCCGACATGACCGCAAATATTACAAACGTGCAACCAGTGATTTCTCGACATACATTCCCCATATATGTGGTAAACAAACAAGTAGCTACACGTCGCCTACATTCGGCCGAGAACAAGAACAAACAAGAGTATTACCTTCGTTCGTCTTTCTCTTTCACGTCTACAGCTCCTCTCCTCCCGAACCGCCCTCTCCCGAGCTCTGCTCCTCCCTGTGTACCTCTCTCCCAAGCTCCTCTCCTCCCGAACCGTCCTCTCTCGAGCTCTGCTCCTCTCTGTGTACCTCTCCCAAGCTCCTCTCCTCCTATTGTCTCCCTCTCTCGAGCTCCTCTGCTTCTCCCTCTCCCTACCTTCTCCCCTTTTTCTCCTCTCCCGATCTGCTATGCTTGTCCGCCGAGACAAATGGTGAAAGAAACCATGACGGGATCTGGGCTGCCTTCTATATGACCCTGTAGTCGCTCAACCGTAGGACGACTTGGCAGGAAGTGCTGGCCCAAGGGTTTAGTGACACGTGCCCAAGTCGCCATACGGTTGGGCGACTTTGATTGAGGCGCTAGCATAAATCGCCATACCATGAAGCGACGACGCATCGAACGTTTAAATAGCCGTTCCATTGGGCGACTTCAATATGTGTCGCATTTCGGTTGGGCAACTTTTCGGACTCGCCCAACCGTACGGCGACACTAGATTATTTCTGTAAATAAAAATTAAGCGGTATTATTTCTGTATTTTCGAATAAAAAATAGATTATTTTAAAAAAAATTCTACCAGTCATGCGCGGTGCCTAGGGGAGAGTCGGTGTTAGTTGGATTGATAGAGATAATTTAGGGTTTAACCAACAAACAATGTTGTCGAAAACTTAAAAAATCCATAATACACATGACAAATCTACTGTTGAATTTAACCTATACTCCCTATTATGTTACATGTGGGAGTACAAAGATACAGTAAAAAATCTCAGAAAGATCTCACCCCTTCAGCCTACTAAACATACCGAAGGAGAAGCATCGCATCCCACATGCATTCCCACTGGCCACTCTCCACTGCACTCCACCCACCCGCGCTTCTCTTCCCCTCGCAATCCCGCCAAGGAGAAGGATCGCATTCGCGTCGATCCGCTGACGACGAGAGGGCGCCGCCGCCGTGCCGGCCGACGGTGCTGCTGGGGCTGGGGCTGGGGCTGGCCCTCTCCGTGCTCTCCATCCAGTCCTCCTCTTTCACCGCCCCGAGTGCGCGCCCGCTCGCCCCCCAAATCCTAACATCCCTGCGCTTCCCTTGCATTTCCTGCAGGGGCGGCGAGCATGATGGATCCGGACGCCGACGAGGCCCGCGCGCTCTGGCGATTCCGGTCCCGCGTTCAATCGGCAACGCGTGTGGTACGTGTGACCCCAACTAACTGGATCCTCCAACCTCGCTTAACTTCACCGATTGTCTCCCACTGAACCCCTAGATCAATTTGTTTCCTGCTCACATGACCAATCGTCTCCCACTGAAGCACTCGATCAATTTGTTTCTGACTCGCATGGTAGTTGTGGAGATAATGTCTGTCAGAGCTATGTTTCTACTCATTCCTATCAAAAACAAGATGTCGTTTCAATGATTCATGTGGATGAGAGTAACTAATTAGGAAGATTAATTACATCCATTTGGACACTCGCGGATTTGCATCTGTAGGATACCATCCATCCATAAAGGAACCAGGAAGATATCCACATGTAGTAGAAATGCAAAAATGGTTATACGTACTCCTAACCGATGCTAATTTCGTCGAAAGTAAAACGGTGCTTAACGTTCTCGAAAAATAAAAGTTGCCACAGTTTTGCAACACATTGCCAGTTCTAAAGGTGTTAGTTTTGTTGGAGGTTTTCAAAATAAAGGGTTTCCTTTTGCATTCTACTACCCTTGCTTAGGGAGTGACAGATTACTTGCTTCTTCTTATTCTTTTTTGAAGGGTAGAGATAGTCATTAGTAACAAAGGTCAAATAAAACTTAATTGGATTGATTGCAGATGGAAGTGCAGGCCATCCTTGCTAGTGGAGTGCCAACTTGGCTCTCCATCAAAAGCAAGGAACTCACACTTTCACGGGGAAGATGATGAACTCAGAGAGATGGCGGCGCTGCCGCTGCTAAGCGTCTTTTCTATTCTGTTATTCTCTCGCCTCAATGTTGCATGCGTGTGCGAGTTCTTGTAAGTGCGTGTCCAAGTTCTCACATGTGTAGTTCCGATCCGAGTCCCTGTCACCGTCGAGTTGTGTCACCGGCGAAGGACAATTGGAGCTGAGATTGAGGTTGGGATCGTCAGCAAGTTGTGTCCGTGGCTGCAAACGGGTAGCGGTAATGTAGTTGAGTCCATCATCACAAGAACAGCCAGGTTATTGAATGCCCAAGTCGTCAAGTTCAGAGTTGTCGGCAAGTCATGTCACCGGCGGCAAGAGACGGCCGCGAAGGGAGGAAGAGAAGGGAAACGCGTCCCTCCAGTACCCTCTGTTCATGGGCAGCAACTGTGTGGCGTGGTTGGCAAGAGGTTGTGGGCGATCCGCAATGGTGAGTCGGCATGTCAAGATTAGAGGAGAAATTGTTGGACTTAATCTTGACAAGTAGTATTCGCATCTATGCGTTTGGATGCTAGTTAAGTAATTAGTCTTACACGTTTAGTTGAGTCATAGCTTGTTAGTGAGTTAGTTGTATACAAACGCTTGCATGCAAGGAAGCAGTGTATGCATTTACGCGTGTTAGTTGGTTAGTGACCGAGTCCTTAAGAAGCTAGCTTGAGTTTAGGATCAAGTTTGTTAGTGTGTGGGTAAAATAGGAAAAGATCAATACATTGCTAAACTGACGCTAACAGGAAATATTGAACTAGCAGGAGCGGCTTTGGTGGGGCGGCGCGGCGCGGCACTGGAGTAGGGGTAGAGGAGCTGGAGGAGAGGTCGGCGGCGCCACGGGCTTCTTTCGGCTCCAAGCAAGATCCAAGAAGAGGGGAGGATGAGGGATGAGGAAAAGAAATGAGGGAGGAGAAGCCAGAGAAGGCTTCAGCCGAATCAAGTAGGTAGGATGGAGGGAGAAGAGGGGAGAAAAGAGAGGAGAAAAGAGAAAAGAAAAGGGTGGAAAGAAATTAGGGGCGAACACGTAAACTTTTATTCGCAAGGTTCGACGAACTCGATCTCTATTATTATTATTTTGTGCACCAGGTTAGTATAATAGTGCCCGAAGAGAAGGGGTTCGTTCATGTCGTTTTGCGCGTAGGATCAATGACGTCCATATGTGTACATGCATTGCTACCACGTGTTGAGTCTAGTTGAATGCATGTTCAGGTGGAGGTTCTGGAACGACGTCATCCGCACGTTACGCCGCTCTGCTTGGTTAATAGGCAAGTGCATGGTAGAGCGATAGCCTGTAAGTGCTATGAAATATGTGATGCTTGCGTGATATGATGATGCGTATATGATGATGCTTATGGTAATGGCAATAATGATGAGACAAGGTGAGCAATGAGGCTACCCTGTTAATAATGACAATGATGAATCATGTTAATGACAGTGGATATGTGCATTTGCATCGTGGAAAGAATGTATGAGCCAAGTCGGTGAGAAAGTCATGTAACTATTCTGGTGAGGTCGGTGAGAAAGATATATGACTAATCCGGAGTGCTCTAAATGGAGCCTTACATCTGTATAGGGACTATTCTCGTGACGGGTCGGGGCGTTATACTCTCTCAAAGCCCGGCGGGCACCAATGAACCCTAGCCCTAACTCGTCGCCTCCGTTGAAGACGCCGACGGCCGGAGAAGAAGACGGAGAGCCTCGCCGGAGACAAAGATGGTGGTGGTCAGACGCACAAATTTAGGCGCAAATCGATCGATATGAAATTCAAATGAATCACCCCTCACCCCCACCCCACCCCACACACCCACCACCACCAAACACACACAAAAA
Source organism: Phyllostachys edulis (assembly GCA_036346405.1). Taxonomy (NCBI): domain Eukaryota; kingdom Viridiplantae; phylum Streptophyta; class Magnoliopsida; order Poales; family Poaceae; genus Phyllostachys; species Phyllostachys edulis. The sequence continues at coordinate 40,697,517 of CM070566.1, forward strand.
ACGGTCGAGCACTTCCGAAAAAAAGGTGCCCTAAATTATGCAATATGACTCTTATTAGTTATTGTTTACAAAGAAAGTACTACATGCACTTCTGACAGTCATACGCAATCGGCTGCTAGCTTAGTAACCAGACACAGTCTTTCAAGGTTAATTTCGAAAATGCGTAAATAATTCCATTGCCAATTAAAAATTCATCCATCAAATTACACAGTAATTTGTTGTGCCAATCACTACACACCAAAATTCTAACGAAATTCTTAATTTTTGAGGTCACCCTCACGAAACCACAGTAACAGACGCTGCAAGATCGTGACACCTGGAGTCGAGATTGCCCACCGTGAGGACGCGTGGACCGCTGCCCATCAACCACGCGCAGCCCTATCTCCTGTTCCATGCCCACCGTGAGGACGCGTGGAGCCCTGCCTATCAACCACGCGCAGCCCTATCTCCCGTTCCATTCCCCATCAAGAGCTAGCGTCTCCCCTATCTCTCTCACTTCTGCACTCTCTATCTCTTCCCACAAGAAGCTCGAGCTGATCGCTCCACCGTCCACGCCGCCATCTGCCGGAGCTCCTGCCCCCGGCGGCCCGGCGCCATAGAACACTAGCTAGCTAGCACCTCAACATATCAAATCAATCTACCTAGCTAGTTGGTGCATGATGATGGCAAAACCGGCGGTTAGCACCACGATCTGCACGATCATTCTCGCCGTGATGGTCGTCTCAGCGACGTTCCACGAGCCGGCGGAGGCGGCCAGGCCGGTGGAAGAAGCTGGTGGCCGTAGGGCTCCGGCGCCTCCGGTGATGCGGCACGACTCTACAGCGGATCAACTTGATGCCAATCCCAAGCCGTCTTGCCGCAACAACTATGCCCCTTGCCCTCCTTGAGTTCTACGTAGACAATCCTATGTTGCTATGGTTGATGTAAGTTTGATCCATCAAGTTCACATGTTATGAGCACTTTCAGCGAGAATGCCACCATGCAAAGATACTATGTTGTGACTAATATATACGATATTGCCAAATTTCTTGTGTATCTAGCTATTGCTGTCTTAGTTGGGCCTACGCGTAACATTTTTTCGGTCAGGCCAACAGGAAACTTCCTCATGCGGATTGTAAAAACGAGCAGCCCAGCTTGAATTATTCAATCCTAGGGTGACACTTGCAAGAGATAACAAGTCTAATCCTAGTCAGTAAGGATTTGCAAAATATCTATTATTATTATTTTATTAAAGTAGAGTCAAAAGAAGACATCATGTTCGCTCTTAAAGGTTATAAATTTTCATCTTAATTGGTAGAAAAAAGATCTACACTGTCGATCGTGGTGGGTCCAGAGTATAACGATTTAGATTAAAATAAATAGTACATGTCAAGTACAATAAAATTAAAATTTGGAATATAAACCAAAATAAAATCAGCAATTTTATTTTCGCACACATTGCTAAGTAAAAGAGTCCATGTTAAGTATAATAAAACTAAAATTTGGAATAAAAATAAAATAAAATTAGCAATTTGATTTCCATACAAATTCTAAGTAAAATCCATAAATAATTATAATTCGGAATGAAAAAAATGGAAATTAGATTTACATAAGAAATCTAACAAAAAAACCAGAAATTTGGAATAAAAATAAAATAAAATTAGCAATTTGAAGGAGACCACAAAAGAGTGCAATGGCATTGATCCGTCCTGCAAGAAGACATTGACCCACGGGGAAGCGAAGAGCCGAGGTGGCGACGATGGAGATAAGAACAATGTCGTGCTGCTCACCGAAACCATTGAAGAGAAAATTCAGTGTTGAAGGAGCCAAGAGTCATGATGACAAATGGTGAGCGTCATCGTTGTAGAAGAAGTTAGTGGCCAAAGAAACTCGATGATGGGAAAGTCTTGGCTGAGATGAGATGAAGCTTTGCATTGAAGAGCTATGGATAATATGGGGCCATTGGGTAGTTAGGATTGTGCCATCACTGATGTGGGACATGTCATCGGCGGCGATATTAGAAAGATTCTCCATATCGTTAGACAACAACTAAACCAGATATGCCAACATTAGTGAAGATGGGATGTCGTTGCAATTAGTGAGGAAGCCACGACGTTGAGTTGGCCAACGTCGAAGAAGAGTAGCGATCGACACGAGAGAAGAGGACATCAAGTAATGCAATTGGACCAATTTCAATAGGGTTGTTTTTTTTTTAAAAAAAAAATACCACCTGCCAGTGGGAGAGTTTGTCAAAAACTCACATAAAACTCAAAGTTCGTCAAAAACCCACCTGTAAGTTCTATGTGGTTGCAAATCCACTCATAAAGGCCAATTTACTTGCTGAAGCTCCTACATGGCACTTGCGTGACAACTCCAATAGACCAGACTTCTGGCCTTGTAGGCTATGAGTAGGGAAGACGTGCCAGCGTAGGGTTGGACGCACGAGCCGAGCGCGGGAGAATAAAGTGTGACGCAAGAGCGGGAGAACAAACACTACTAGAAATTCCTGTTTTTCCTACAGTTTAAAACGTTCCCTAGTAGTGGAATTGTAATCCAAAGGAAAGTATCTATCCTTAGGTTGAGGTAACAAAAACCTAGGGAACGAAATCATTCCTTACTGTTTACATAAATTACTAGGGAAAGACTATAGAGAGAGAAATTGACTATGCCATGTCAACGCCATGGTGGCAACTTTCCCTGCTCAGATGGACAAAACCGTTGGGAATGTATTTTTCGTTTTTGCCTCCAGTATGTTTTTAGCCCTGCCATTTTTTTTTGCTGCGCGCTACTATTTTTTAGGCGCCGCGCTAGGTTATTTTTGCTACGCTCTACTTGCTCTCGTTCACACGGTGTGCCTACCCAAATTTCTCAAACCAGTGCCCTAACCCAATTCCCCGAACATGTTGCCGCCCCTTGCAGGCTGCCGCCCCATGCAAGGAGCCCTCGCCATCGGTGGATCGGAGGTGGGATGCGAATGCTTCTCCTTAACCGCTTTCATGAGGTTCTGAAGGAAAAAAACTGAGACGGTCGGTGGAGAGTGGAGTAGCAGTTGAAGCGCATTTCCTTGGCTTAAGGGTCTGTTTGTTTCGGTTGTGCTTTTCTGAAAAGCGGCTTTCGGCTATGCTGCAGGGCTTTCTAGCTGCGGGCTGAATCAAAATGGAACTATTCATGAAGCCTATAAGTTTTAATTAATCCAAAAAACATAGAGATTATAAATTGGCTTCAACCCTAGCTAGTGGTGGCCTAGCGGGGCTAAGAAATTATGAAAGGTGGGGCAAAATATGGAGCGAGCCGCCGATCGCTGATGTCCGCACCGCCGCGCCCTTTTCTACCACGTCGAGCCACTTCTTGTTGTTGCGATTTTTTTTTAAAATAATCTATTTTTTATTCGAAATGTCAAAAATATTCCGGCGATATTTTTGTTTACGGAAATATACATCTGTCGCCCAATGGTTGAGCCATTTAAGTGGAATCGCCGAACAGTTGGGCGACTGGTTCCAATCGCCGAACCGTGGGGCAATTGCAAGCCTATCGCCCAACCGTTCGGCTTTAAAACTGCATTACGGTGTTGGCACCGTTCGTGAAGGTCCGTCGCGGTGTTGACTTGAGCGATTTTGACAAGCCACTCTGGTACACCCGGACGGCGAGAATGCACGAATCGAAGATGTGAAGCAATCGGGTGACCATTGACTTCTCTTTGAACCCCGAGGTGTCAACGTCGACATACAAGGGCTTTGGAGCCGGTCTTCCACGAACATCACCGGGAGTTGAGAAGACCGATGCGCCTGGCGATGTGGAAGGGCTTTATAGAAGGATGTCGGCGCCGTGGATATGAGTGTGTGATTCTTGTGCAACCATGCCCAAAAGAAATTTGTCAGGGGCCCCATGGGATATCATCCGGTGTTATGAAGTAGCTCGGGTGCCCAAAGCATGTTGGTGAAGAAGAGGACCCGGAGGCTGTGTTCTGAAGAGTTCGAGAGAATGTTGCTTGTGATGAGCCCGACGCGGTACATACTGAGAGAGAGGAAGATCGGCACCGCATGGTGAGCCTACTGAGACAGTGATGAAGGAGAGCATAGGGATTACATATTGCATCAAATGGAAAGCGATGACCGGATGGCCTTGGCTGAAGAGGAAGCTTTACAAGAAGACGATGAGGGTAGTTCCGATGAGGACGGAGCTCCATCCCCTGAATGGAGCAGTTGACGCCGAGGGTCTATGTGCGCGACGACGAGCACGAATCGCCGTGGGAGTACCATGCCACGGAGGTTCGGTTGCACTAAATGTTTGTCGATAAGACATCCTTGCGGGATGCCATTAAGCCGTGGGCTATGTCTATGCAATGGACGTTTGAGTCGTCAAATCTAGCTAAGAGCGACACGAATCAAATGCGAGCAGGCGGTTGTCCTTGGCGAGTGCACGCGCATAGACCAAGTATGAGACTCACTTGGATTGTCTCGAAGGTGGAGCAGCGCTCGTGCATGCTCGGTAGTGTTTTGTGCGAACATCGTAACATAACGTCGACATTCATAGCTAATTTGATGTATGGAGAGATAGTGGAGAAGAAGGATATGGAGGCCAAGCACATTATGGTGGCTATTGAGAAGAAATTCAAGTACAAGATCGGCTATGGGAAGGCGTGGCGTGCGGCGAAGGCTATGGAAAGACGGTTTGGATCTTTTGAGGCGGCGTCGACAACCTTCCTCGTATGCTTGAGGTCTTTGTAGGAGAGAAACCCGCACGCGTACATTCTTTGTGAAGGACATGCCATCTAAAAATCCGCGAGGTTTTTAGTAATGCATAGGGCTCCGAGCCTTGATCCCTACATCGAGGCTTTTAGGCATATCTTTTGTGATCTCGATTAATGGGACCTTTTGACCGGAAATACAAGGGCAGATCCTTACGCCATAGGCGTTGACGGGAACAATCAAATTCTGCAGGCAAAGACACAGAAGGGCTAGTCGCACACGGTGTACGTGATGGGCAATATGGAGCATCGTTTCGACGTGCTCTTGCGGGATAGAGCCGGATTTGGGGCGGCTCGTTCTCTTGTCACCCACGAGGTATGCCTTGGAGATCATGTCAACGAGCCTAGGCAGACGTGCAACAAAGCTGAAGCTCTTACACAAGCCATGCTCTCATGTGCTCGCCGCATCTTGGGATCTGTCGCGTATGGACCCTTTGAACTTTGTGTCCGAGTATTTCTTGAAGGAGAGGGTGGTGCGGCGTGGATGGCGAGCTTAGGGGCTTCGTGGTTGTGGGTAACCGCCACCTTGGATATTGCAAATAGGATCTGGGTCCGGATCAAATAGCAGCTGCGCATCGCTGCGGCGGGAGGGCACACTGACCCGAGCGATGCAAGGCACCGGTGAGGAGTAAACACGGCTATGGTTTGCGTTAGCACTTCTTTCGGTGTGCAAAGTGGGACCGAAATTGCAAATCAGTGTACATTGTCATTTGTACTTTGTATTGTTTATGTAACTGTTTTGCTACTACCCAATTTTCATTTCATGTACGTAATGCCGTAAGACATGTATCGTATGTTGCACGTAATGTTTATTTAAGTGTTGTAGTACTATAAAATTTTTTCGTTAGTTTTTCAAAGACTGTCCTGGTAGCCTAGTACTCTTTTGATTTGTTTGTTTGCAAGTTAAATTTACTCATTCGTTACACTCGATGTTTCATTTCCGCGTATTTGTGCCTCCAAATGAAATATTCGGTTCCACAATACATCCACGTATTGCACAACAGGTCGTTCATGGGGAGGATCGATCCAGCGGGTGAAGTTGCATTTCGCCATCTGCTATAAGGGACGGTTAGTATGGACGATGTATTACCGATAACATAAACAAAACTATTTATCGAGTATGGGCATCGGAAACGCCGTCCACCATCGAAAGGGCCGTCTATGGCTGCCGCGATAGCGTCCTCCCCGTGTCCGCATTTCGGCCACTTAGGTTGAGCACGCTTGTTCGGCATCAACCGATGGTTAGGGCCGAAGTCCTCCATCCTTTCGGGGAGAAGGTCCGGCTTCGGTGAACCGGTTGGAGTGGTCCCTTGGCGTCTGCCATCGTATGTTACTGTAAAACGGAGAAGGTTCTTCCTTCTACGGTTTGAAGGGTCGAGTGGTCGTAATTCGAGCGTGGGCGTGCATTTTATAGGCCAGCGGGAGACTAACAAAGCGGGTTTCGCGTAGTGACAAGACCACACAGGCGGCTTTGTGCGATGACAAGACCACACGGGCGACTTTGCGCGATGACAAGACCACACGGGCGACTTTACGCGGTGATAAGACCAAAGGAGACAGCTTTCTGCAGTGACAAGACCACACGAGACAGCTTTGCAAACTGACAAGACCACACGGGGCAGCTTTACGCAGTGATAAGACCAAAGGAGACAGCTTTCTGCAGTGACAAGACCACACGGGGCAGCTTTGTGCAGTGATAAGACCAAACGAGACAGCTTTGCGCAGTTTAGGGTTTAGGTTTAGGGTTAGGCTTTTCAGATCGACTTGACAACCCTGACCACGTCGCCAGCTTTTAAGACCGATAAGACAACACTCCACAAAGCAAGCCGTGACTTCTCACTGCAAAGTAAGAGGTGACAACACTATACCTCGCCAGCTTTTCAGACCGACTTGACAACACTCTACCTCCTCAGCTTTTCAGAATTAAAAAACAGGACTCTCTACTCTGCATGAAATTAACCACACCATGCCAACCATGGAGCTTATAAAAGAGGGTTGAACCAAACCCAACTCTACACAACACTACACAACACATACCCGACTATGGACTCTTCGCAAACTTCTACGCGAGGTTGTTGAAGAAGCAAAAGTGGCTTAGCGAAGAGGAAGCAGTTATAATACCGGATAACTCAATGAAAGATGCTCCAAGATTACCACCGCGTTTTCCGATCTGCGGTGTGTGTGTGGCGAACCGGCAGAGATCATTGATCCACACACCTGAACACATTGCCGGCGTACTACGGTCGGGCATCACCTCGTAAGTGTTTCTTTCGCGTATCGATTTTCATCTCCCAACGTTCAATTCCTTAAATTTTTAACTTCATCCCCACGTAATGGCAGGCCGAGATGCGCTGCCACTTCTTCGATGGATCGACGGCCGGAGATGTACGACAGGCATTCATCGGCAGAAATACATCTTGAACTACTCGGTGCGGGCGAGAACCGTCGCGGTGGAAACCTTACGTCACGGACCTGTTGAGGAGGCACCGAAGGAGCCCGATACTTCGCCGGCGTAATTCATATCGGCGGCGTCGATTATCGATATTTTACATCCTTATTACGTAAGGTTTCTGCATGCGGTGTACCTTACATCCATCATACAATCGCGGAGACATGGACAACCGACATACCGGCCCGGCGTGCCTGATCCCGCGACAAAGGCAAGGAAAGGCTCATGCGGTTGACCCGGCGCCACAGCGTATCCGCTTCGCCGGCGTAATCCGTATGGACGGCGTGAGTTCTGAAGAATTTACATCATTCTTACGATTTTCACTATACGGTGCCCTTACATCAAGGAATCGCAGGACATGGGCGACTTCGACATACCAACCCGGCGTGGGCGATCCGCGACAAGGGCAAGGAAAGGCTCATGCTGGTGAGCCGCCGCCCTGGCGTATCGATCGCCGGCGTAATCCGTGTCGACGGCGTGAGTTATGAAGAATGTAAATCCTTTTCACAATTTCAAATATACGGTGCACTTACATCTTGGAATCGCGAGAATATGGGCGACTTCGATATACCGACCCGAGCGTGGACACTCTCGCGACAAGGGAAGGGAAGGCCGTCGAGGAGTTCAACGCCGAGCCGGTAAGGAAGGGAAAATAGCCCCGGTCCACGCAGTAGGTTAGGTCATTACGTAGTAGTCCCCGTCCTACCCTCATGTTTTTACTATCCCTAAAGGCATGTATACTTACATGGTCCGGATGCTTGTGTCACAATGTACCGTAGTAGTAGCGAGGATGACTAAAGCAATTAGCGAACCATCATGCCATGTGACTACGTAACGCGATGTACATCTGTGGACTCTAATGTAGTTACGGTTAGGAGACCCATCAAAGCAAGACTATATTGCAAGTATGCCTCTTCTAGTGGAATCCCGAAAGAACCATTCGCACCGACATTGAATCCTCCATATTTTAGGCCATCTTCATAATCACAATGAGCGTTCTCAAATTTCTTCACTCATATTGCGTATAAGCTCCATAAAGTACGACATCGACTACGTGCCTACATACGCATATACGTTCAGACGACTTCATAGAGGAGAGACTCCCTCGCACATCGTAATATCACTTACCTTTGTATTTATATATCATTACTGTCTCAATCGTCCTCACAAAATTCAATGAAATTTACCGACTACAACAATATACAACGATCACAAAATGTTATTGCGAGTCGACAAATTTCGTACCCATGATATTGTACGAAAATAACAAACAGACCAACCAACATCGTGACAACACTATTATTTTCAAAATAAATAACATGATATAATCAGATTTGCTAAATTTAATTAACCTACAAAATGTAATATTCATTACAACTGAATTAAACAATAATTAAAAGGTAAAAAAGCACGTGGGGGCTTCTATCGCTATAGGGTTGGGCGACTGGACTCCTGTCGCCATAGGATTGGGCGACTGGACTCCTGTCGCCATAGGGTTGGGTGACTGGACCTGTCGCCCGGCGGTTAGGCGACTGTAAGCAGCAATGCCTGAGGAGTTGCGCGATTTAATTTCAATCGCCCCACGGTTGGGCGACAGGAACCAGTCGCCCAACTATTCGGCGACTCCATTGAAATCGCTCAACCATTGGGCGACAGACGTATATTTTTGTAAAAAAGAAATTCGCCGGAATATTTTTGATATTTGGAATAAAAAATAGATTATTTTAAAAAAAAATTCTGTTGTTGCTAGCAGATCACCTGGTAAGGTTCAATTCACTCGACTCGATTGGGTTTGGGCTTTATGATTTTGAGCGTGCGGATTTTGTGATTTTTTTATTTAGATCCTATTTAGAGCGTGCGGATTTTGCCCGATTCCTGTATGAATTGAACGGTTCCGTGAAATTCCTATGTATATTTCAAACAAGACCTTAGGTATTAATGTTATTTTGGACTAGGCTAGTGGCAAGTGGGATCGGGATTGCAACGGCATATGCGCACAATGTTCTTTGTATTAACATTCCTGCTAGATGGAATACAGACAGATGAGCTGCTAGATGGAACATAGATGAGAGCGATCGCTGTAGTATAATCTGAACAGTATTTTGCTGCAGTATTCTGGTCGCAGCGTTTTTTCACGGTGGTTACTGCAGCAATTTGTAGTAAAACGCTACAGTGCTACTTAAAAATACTGTTTATACAACTGAAATCTGTTGTTTGCTCAGTATTGCAGAGGATCCTGATCCGTGGCCAGTGGGCTGGCTTAGCCTGCCCGTCCAATATAGGCTTCCGCTTCCTTTGATAATTGCATTTCCTTGCTTTGCTAAACGTCATGATCAGAGCTCGGCTAGAACAGATAACTGCCATGATTTTAAGTCATGTCGGCTAGAGCACGAGTGAATCCCTGACGCATGTCACACTTGTTTTGAAGGATTTCTACATACAGTGATCTGCAACTCGGTACCTCCACAATTACATTTCTCAAGGTTCAGGCCACATACAAAAACAACTGCATTATATTAAGGCAAAGCCAATGGCTCGTGATCTTGCCATGGTACAAACGTTCTCAACGAGCACACAACAGTTGGTTCTTCCACTTGTCAGGCTGAAAACAGGCTGAATGCTATTACAGTGAAAGTGAAGCGCATGCAGGTCGAGGTAACAAAACATCAAACATGGACGCATCTGGCGCAGGTAAAAGGTAGAGGATACCGTTGCCTAGTGCCTACATATATATACTGGACTTTTGTACAAGCAAAATTTTGAGCCTCAATCTGCTCCTTCATAACAAGGGATCATCAAAACTCATCGCCGCCTCAGTTACCACTGGCAGTCCTTCCCAGCAGTGAAGCTCTTGATCCACAGTTGGGCGCCTTCTTTGCATTGTAGCCGTCCCAGTTGCTATTCAGGTCCAGCTGCACTTGAATTCCTGGGAGTAGAACAAAAAGGTTAGGTTCAGTGTATGAGTGAGACGAGACTGGCAATAACAATATCCAACAAGGCGACGTATAAGAACCTTTCTTCTTATCACTCTGCAGAGCCAGTTGACGTGGGATATCAAGTGCTGAGTCAAGGTTCCACCCTAGGTGATAAATCAATGGACGTGAGAGTGAGACCCATAAGTCTTGATGTTTCGTACACCAAGCATTAGCGAGTGCCTTCATGGAAAGCCGTTCCCGTTGCTCTTCAGATCGAGCTGGACTTGAATTCCTCGGAGTAGGAACAAAATTACCAAATAGTTAGGCTCAGATTTTACGGAGAGATAACACTAGCAATAACAATATTCTCGAGGCAAAGTATGAGAACCTTTCTTCTTATCACTCTGCAGATCCAGTTGGCCTGGGCTATCAAGTCTTGAGTCAAGGTTCCACCCTAGCTGACCAATCAATGGACTTGAGACCCATCCCTCTTGATGTCTCATACACCAAGTCATTAGCGAGTGCCTTCATGGAAGGCACTTCCCGTTGCTCTTTAGGTCCAGCTGCACTAGAATTCCTGGGAGTAGGAACAAAATTACCAAATAGTTAGGGTCAGCTTATACATATGGATAAGATCAGCAACAACAATATCCTACAAGGCAAAGTAAGAACCTTCTTCTCATCACTCTGCAGATCCAGTTGACGTAGGATGTCAATAGTAAAGGTTCCACCCCAGGTGATCAATCAATGGAGACTTGAGACCCATCCCTCTTGATGTTTCATACACCAAGTCATTAGTGAGTGCCCTCATGGAAGGCTCCGCTAGATTCTGCTCTATACATATCATGACTTATTCCAATTTATCTCTCTTGTCATTTATTGTATGTTTCATGGTAGGTCCATACAACCTTTCCAGTGAACCGCTGCAACTTGCTGTGTCTAAAAGACACATACGTTTTAAAGCTTAAACTGATGAGGAAAGATGTACAATTCACTTATACTTCAACAAGGATCAGTTGCATTTTATGCAACCTACACATGCCAACCCATCTCTTTCGCAACCACAATCCGTGGTTAATTTTTTTAGTTCACGTGGGCATTCAAATCCCACGCATGAAGAACTATTGATCTTGCTTAATTGCAAGACCAACAGTGCTAAGTATTCAATATATATGTTCACATTCCACGGCATAATTCTTTCGTATACAAATGACATATCATGCCGTCTATCCAAGATGGAGAGATGGCACCCAAGCACGGTGCATATAAGGCCGAGTGCCTTAATTCATGCACCACATGAACAATGGTGGGTTTATATAACAATGAATTATTGCTAGGCATGTTTGGTTCTATTGCTCACCCTGGGAAGGAAATCATGTTTGGTTTCTTTGTCTAGCCTTCCTAGTGGGCAAGGAGGAAGGCTAGACAAAACTAGCCAAAGGAACCAAACATGTCTGAGCGTCGCATCCTCCAGTATAAATGGGCGCAGAAAGGAAGTCAGGAGAGCTGCCCACGTCACCGCTTTTTGTTTTGATTGTCCGATTCGGCGCAGCTTAGCTCGGGATCGTTGGATTTTTTTTTTTTTGGTTATGTGTGCCCGTGGATCCTGTTATGAATATTGCTTGTATTGAATATGAGACCAATGAGCCAGTATATATACACAAGGTACAGGTGGTGAATATGCACATAACCCTTCATAACAATAGGGAATAACACACTTAGACATATATCTCTAACACCCCCTCTCAAACTCATGGTGGATCAACAACATTGAGTTTGGAGAGGTAGAAGCCATGCTGTGCTCGAGTCTGGGCCTTCGTGAAGAAATCCGCTATCTGAAGCTCGGAAGGCACATCTCAAGAGCAATCACGATCATGCACACAAGACCGCATGAAGGAAGCATCAACACCAATATACTTGGTGAGCTCATGCTTCACGGGATCACGAACATCTTGATAGCTTTGTCTTTGTCGACAAGAGAGGAGTAGGTGTAGTGACAGAAACACCAAAATCGTCAAGTAACCACCGTAGCCAAGTAATCTCTGCTGTCAAGAGAGCCATGGCTCGCAACTCAGCCTCTGCACTTGAACGGGACACTGCAGTCTGTTTCTTTGTCTTCCAGGCAATGAGAGAAGCACCAAGAAAAACACAAGATGGCGAGATAGACCGGCGATCGAGAGGATCGCCGACCAAGTAGCATCCGAATAAGCTGAAGTCATATGCGAATTTGGGCGTGGAAAGAAGAGACGGCGAGAGATAGTTCCACGAAGGTATCATGAGAACTTCGAAGAAGGTGGTCAGAGTGGACTGAGTGGGAGCGTAAACGAATCGACTCGAGAATGTGGACGGATAAGTGATATCCGGACGAGTAATGACAAGATAGACAAGACTCCCAACAAGATGGCGATAGCGAGTCGGATCGAAAGAGGCTCGCCATCGAGGGTCGGAGGTGAACATTGAGCTCCATGGGAGTCTCAACGATCTGTTGATCGATGAGAGAGGCGCGATCAAGAAGATCGTGAATATTCTTCTCTTGGGACATAAAGAAACCATCCGGAGTGGAAGTAACCTCAATCCCAAGGAAGTAACGAAGATGACCAAGATCGACATAAGGGCGCTCACTAAGGCGAGCCTTGACAAAGGCAATGTACTCGAGAATCATCTCCGGTAATGATCATATCATCAACATCTGAAGAAGAAGAGTCCGACCACGAGGCGAAGTGTGGACGAAGAGCGCAGATCATGATCACTCATTGAAAAACCAGCAAAGAAGTGACCACAGAGGAGAAGCGCTCAAACCAAGCACGAGGGCTTGCTTAAGGCCATAGAGAGAGCGGCGAAGGCGACGAGACCATGCCCTCGAGGACGAGAATACCCGGTGGCGGATGCATGTAGACCTCCTCACGCAACTTCGCCATTAAGAAAGGCATTCTTGACATCAAGTCGAGAAACAAACCGATGGCGAGCAGGCGCCACCGAAAGAAGAAGTCGCAGACGGTGGTCATGTGGGCCACAGGAGAAAAAAGTCTTGTCGTAGTCACGACCATGCTCTCTTTGGAAGCCACGAGCAACAAGACGCGCGCTTTATAGCGCTCAAGAGAGCCATCGAGCGAGTCTTAATCTTATAGACCCACTTACACGTGATAGGGCGAGAGTGAGATGGAAAAGGAACAAGATCCCAAGTACCGATGCGTTCGAGGGCAACAATCTCCTCGGCCATGGCATCTTGCCACTCGGGATGAATAATGACATCCGTAGGGAAACAGAGCTCACAAGTAGCTACACCAAACAAAGGCAAAAGCAGGGGGGTGAATCGACTGGCGATCGCGGAGAGCGTAGCGAGGAGAAGATGACCCATCAGGGGAAGATGGAGCATCAGAAGAAGATGGAACATCAGAAGAAGATAGCTCATCTGGAAGATCCTCAATACGAGGTCGACGAGTGTAGACGAGTGTAGTGGGGGGAGCCTGAGGAGCCGCAGGAGAGCGGCGGCGGCATAACGGCGGAGAGGCCACAAGAGGAATATGTGGAGACTCAATGGGACGGGTGGACAAGGGCAAGACAGATATAGGTGTATCTGGAAAGGTCAAAAAACAGAGACTCCACAGAGGAAGCGAAGGAGAGACAGGGGCGTGGGTAGAAGGGGCGAGACTCGTCGAAAGTCACATCGAGAAATCCTCATCCGTCGACCAACAGGATCCAAAGACCGATAGCCCTTGTGCTCGCATTTGTATCCTAGAAAAACACATTCAACAGATCGGCGGTCGGTTTGGTGCGTTCGAGGGCGAGGAGAACGTAGCAAACGCAACCAAGCGAGCGACGAAGCGCGAATGTCGGGAAGAAGACCACGAGAGGCGCTCAGGATCGCACTCAAGAAGCGTAAGAAATTTGGATGTTGACGAGATAGGTGGCAGTGGAAATAGCCTCGGTCCAAAAGTGAGGTGGGATAGAGGCGGCAATCATCAGTGCATGAGCCGACTCAAGAAGGTGACGATGCTTGCGCTCAGCGACACCATTCTGAGCATGTGCACTAGGACAAGAGGCGAAGAGAGTGCCACCTTTCGGCAAGGAAGCCGCAGTAACGAGAGAGGTACTCGCCAGCAGAGTCAGCACGAAAGACACGAATAGGAGTGGAGAACTGTGTGCGAACCATAGTGGCAAACTGTTTATAGATAGATAAGGCCTCACTACAAGAAGACATGAAATATATCCAAGTGTGACGAGAGAAATCATCTATAAATATGATATAGTATCGATGACCCCCTTTCGAAACGAAGGGAGCCGGACCCCAAACATCAGAATGAACAAGATCAAAAGGATTTGAGACACCGACTCGCTATGAGGATAAGGAAGCTGAATCTGTTTGCCTAACTTACGTATACGACAATCTAAAGACCGTCTCGAGGCGGACCCGAAGACCACTGACGAACTAAAGGCGACAGGCACGAGATCCACACAGATGGTCAAGGCGGTGATGCCCTTCTTTGGAAAGAGCCGGTGAAGCGGAGTGGCGTAGCGGAGAGGCGGCGGCGGTGGTGGCGGAAGGAAGGTGAAGCCGATCAAGCTCCCAAAGACGCTGTGAGTCAAGGCACCGAGGGCCGAACCAACGAGCTCCGTGTGGCGGTCTGAACACAACAAGAGTCGAGTCGAGAATGACTCGACAACCAAGATCGATGTCCTCGCCCAAAAAAGAAGGCGCATGGTAAGGCAAGGAACATAAGCAACAGAGGGAACATGAAAGATGAGTTTCTAAGAGGTCCTCGACCAGAGACAGAAAGAGAGGTACCATCAGCAGTAAGAACACTGACAGGAGAATCAAGAGGTGTAATGAAGGACAGAGTGGAAGAATCAGGAGTCATGTGAAAAGATGCTCCAGAATCAAGAATCCACGGGGAGGTGCCTGACTGTGGAGGTGGTGGTTTCGCAGTGCCCGAAGAGTCAGTAGCAGAACCGGCAGAACCTGTCGAGGGAGAACCTGAAGTGGCAAGCAGGCGTCGAAGTCTGGCTATCTCGCCTTTCGATGAGAAAGCTGGCTGAAGGAGTCGATCTGACGTCAATGTAAAGCCGCGAGAACACATCGAGGAGAACCCGATCGCGGCAAGCAAGCATCGAAGTCTGGCTATCTCCTACTCGATGAGAGCTGGCTGAAGGAGTCGATCGCAGACGTCGATGTAAAGCGGCGATGCGGTGCTAGTAGAAGAACGGCGTGAAAGATGCCGCTGCTTCTTATAGCACTGGGACTCAATGTGGCCGACCTTGTCGCAGTAGGAGCAGTGAGGATGGCCATCGCCAGATGGAGGGCGGCCACCACCACCTATGGCAGCCGCTGGAGGAGGTAGTGTGCTGAAGCGTGGAGCAGTCGGTGTAGCAGGTGGACGAGCGGCGAGAACAGAGGGGAGTGGCATCAGACTAGCACCACGCAGGCGAACGGAAGCCATCGGTAGGCGGCGCTGGACGGCGCGGCGGTTAGATCGACGTTTTCTCTCTCTCTCTCTCTCTCTTTTCTTTCTTTTCGGCCCGGCTCACATTAAAACAGCCGGCCTTGGCCTGCTAAGACCAAACGCGCACGGGTACGAGGGAACCCTAGTTCCCCCGGTAGCGGCGGCGGCGGCGGCGCGGGTGGCCCAAGTGCCGGAGGCAGCGCGGCCACGGGTGAGACGAGGAGGGCACAGAGGCAGCGACGTCCGAAGGGCGCACGGAGGCGGCGAGGCGGATCTAGCCGAATCCGAAAGGCGACGCCGCTGGGATGGAGGCGGCGGCAAAGGGCGGCGGCGGAGGTAATGGAGACGAGCTCCTCGTCGGTGGGGCGAAGTCTTGGCAGCGAAGCGGCACGGCCGCCGTGGGCGATCCGGCGGCGGCGCGGCGGCGGTGAGGCAGCGCCAACCAGCGAAGCGGCGAAGGCTTCCGGGTGAAAGGCGGCGATGTGTCATGGCGACTCAGCGGCGGCAAAAGGCTTCGGGCGAGGAGGCGGAGCGGAGACTCGCGGCCGCAGCAGAAGGCGGCACGACGGCGAGATCACGCCATCGCCCACCGAAGCCGAGGCAGCGGGAGATCGTGCTAAGCGGTGGCGGTCGGCCTTGGACGCGAGATCCGCCTTGAAAAGCGAGGCGGCGACAATGGATCGGCGGTCAGGCGAGAGAGGCCGACGAGGCGACCACGAAAGCGAAGCAAAGGAGCAGAGGCAGCAGGCGGCTGGCGGGCATCACGTGAGACACGTGAGAAACCCTAACCCTAGTTTTGGCTCTGATACCATGTTATGAATATTGCTTGTATTGAATATGAGGCCAATGGGCCAGTATATATACACAAGGTACATGTGGTGAATATGCACATAACCCCTCATAACAATGGGGAATAACACATTTGGACATATATCTCTAACAGATCCTTCTCGTCCTCATTGCTGTCTTCCCTCCTCGCGTAATGTGATTGTCCCTATTCTTTTCTTCCTCTTCTTCCCATTCCTCTTCACTTCCTCTCCCCATTCTTTCTTCTTCGCTGGCCCGCGCTCGCACCCCTGCGCCCCTGCGCTTGGTCCTCCCACGCGGCTCCTCCCCTAGGTCTCGTGCGCCTCTGGCTCCCTCTGCGCCTTCCCTGGCCCGCGCAGGTCGGCCTTGCGCTTTCCATTCCTTCTTCTTCTCCTGGCACCGCCACCGCTGCTCGCCTGGTCCGTCGCCGCCACCGTCCCCTCTTCGGCCCGGCTCCTTCTCCCTCACGTGCCTCCGTTGCCGGTGTCGCCGCCTTGCGCTTCCCATTCCTTCTTATTCTCCTGGCGCCGCCACCGTTGCTCGCCTGGTCCGCCGCCACCACCGTCCCCTCTTTGGCCCGGCTCCTGCTCCCTCACGCGCCTCCGCTGCCGGTGTCGCCGGCCTCCTGTACCCTCGGCTACCCACGCTGGCCTTCCCCCGTGCAAGTGCTGCTCGCCTGGTCCGCCACCACCACCGTCCCCTCTTCGGCCCGCCTCCTACTCCCTCACGCGCCTCACGCTGGGGTGTCGTGGCCTCCTGCACCCTCGGCTCCCAGCTGACCTTCCCGTCAAGCGCCCGCGTCGGCATGCTCATGTGACTCCTGCGCCTCCCAGCCATGATCGATGCCAGCCGCCGCTCGGCTCTCCTCAGCGCCCTCTCCTCGACCCCTTCCGGCTCGGCCCCATGGCGCCCGCTGTGCCCCCCTGGTTGCTTGGCACGGCACTGCGCTGCGCCTCTTCCTCACCGGCAGTATCACGGCTTGCCCGACCATTTGCTCGCTCCCCCATCTGTTCCCCTTTTCTTTTACTGTTGATTTTAGCTTCTCAAGTTACATTTCTTGGGCGATCTTGTGATTACGGTTCTTCTTTGCGTGGTCTCGCCATGGGGAAGGTAAGTTTCTCTCGCGTTGTTTACTTGGTGTTCTTTTTTCTTGGTGGGTTGCGGTGGTGCTTGGTTCTCGAGCATTGATTTTGATTTGTGGTGTGGGTTACGTAGGTAAGAAGAGCAAGGTCCATGATGGCGGCGGGGGACGACTTCTTTGAGGCAGCAATGACGCCGACAATGATGGCCGTCGTCTCTGACAGCTGTTGGCTCTCTCCCTTTTTAGTTCTTAGTAGTTTACAACTTACCTCAAGTGTTTGGTTTAGTTTGCAAATTATCATTGCTACAAACTTATGACATGGTGATTGGTAAGCGGTAGTATGGATAGTGTTGTTGCAGGTTATGAGGTTGCTTTTTCCCTTGATTCTTGGCGGATTTTTATGTGCTTGGATGTGTGACAGTGATGTTTTTTTCTTTCGTAATTGTCTATCATTATCCATATGGATAGCAGAAGAAATGCCCAGTAGCTTTTGAGTAACTGTAGCAAGGTTTCCGTCTATACATTAACTTTGTTGAACTTTTAGTATATATAACACAATATTATAGCTCCATGGACTATTGCTTTCGCTATTGAAAGTGGGCGACAATTTGTGATTTGGTGTTGCTCAGTGTTACCGTAATGAATGTTGCCATTTTGCCAAGTATATACATACGCCTTCATGGAATCTCATTATTTCTGTGGATTCTAAGAAAGGTTTATTTTCCAATTCCACTTTATGAGCGTGTTCCGATCCAATGAGATGCATTTCTCCTTTGTTTTTCTTGTTGTTAGCAAGGTTCCAATGACAAGAAACATCTGTAAAAATTAATTTGCTGCGTACTACCTTGTGTTGTGTGCGATGTTTATCAGTCCATCCCATCATTGATTATGCTTGCTGCAGTAAAAAGGTGTTGCATTTTGTGCCAATGCTTACAACCTGTAATCTTTCATTTTGATTGCAATGTCAAACTAATGAAATAGGTCACATCATATATTGTCATCAACTGAGTTGTAGGACTTCCATAAATTAGTCTGTAACCTTGTTTGTTCTTGTGGCCGTAGCTTAACTTGTATAATTCTATAGTTCTACTCGAATAATCATAGCAATAGCATGGATATGCTGGACTATAAAATCTAAAGGGGTGTCAATACTGTATTTTCCTATCTTTTCTAGAATTTTTTGGTGTTTACCTAACTACTTCAGTTTTATGAACTGAGCTAATTTTCTAGAAGAACGACCTCTGGTAAAAGTAACCAAATTATCTTTTAAAATGAGGAATATCCTATGTAAAACTTTTGATTGTTGATATTTTTTTTGGCCCGGCAATCCTTCAGCCGGCCTCTCGAAAAAGTGTTCATTTTTTTATGGATTACTGCTTATCAGTTAAGTTGATCACTCTTTCCTGTTGCTTTCAGGATCATTATCGTTGTCAGACTTCATATTCTGCAAAGTGAAGACGCCATGATCAGGAGCCCCAAAATCTATGTGGCAAAAAGCTTAAGTAAGGAATAGGGCCCTAACTTGCCAGCCAATGCTGCTCAAACTAATAGTGGAACCTATTCCATTCAAATTCCATTCAAAACCAAATGTTTGCAGTTCCTACCACAGTTGAGGGTTAATGAAGTTTTTGTGATCTTTTCTGTTACTTTTTTTTGGCAACGGTGTATTAATTTAGTGTTCTAATCTTTATACTCCGTATGCTTTCCCTACCCGTGACGTGACAAAACAACACTATCACACCAACTGTATCTGGTGCAAGCTCTTGTCACGCCACCACCCGTGGCATGACAGTGTTGTTTGGTCACCAAAAGTGCATTTTAGCGGATTTATCCTATGGCGTGACATGTTGTTTTGTCACACCACGGGTGGTGGCGTGACCAAAAGGGTTAGAATTAGAAATAAAGTTCGCGGGGTTAACTTTAAAATAAAAAAAAATGGCTATTTAATAAAAATTGAATAATTCAAGCTGGGCTGCCCGTTTTTACAATTCGCATGAGGAAGTTTCCTGTTGGCCTGACCGAAAAAATGTTACGCATAGGCCCAACTAAGACAGCAATAGCTACATACACAAGAAATTTGGCAATTTCGTATATATTTGTCACAATATAGTATATTTGGCATTCTCGCTGAAAGTGCTCATAACATGTGAATTTGATGGATAAAACTTACATCAACGAACACTTACAATCTTGTAGCTAGGCCTAATCCATTAATTTTATTGTGATACACTGAGAAAAAAAGAATATATATCGAGAACCAGCTAATCGACCCTTGCATGAGCTCTAGATTCATGCAGCTAGCTAGCCACTATAGCTAGTCAGCCAGTCAATTTATTCAACCATAGCAACACAGGATTGTCTACGTAGAACTCAAATGATGGACATCTCCGTCAGCCCGTCATCAAGGAGGGCAAGGGGCATAGTTGTTGCGGCAAGACGGCTTGGGAATGGCATCAAGTTGATCCGCTGTAGAGTCGTGCCGCGTCACCGGAGGCGCCGGAGCCCTACGGCCACCAGCCTCTTCCACCGGCCTGGCCGCCGCCGCCGGCTCGTGGAACGTCGCCGAGACGACCATCACGGCGAGAACGATCGTGCAGATCGTGGTGCTAACCGCCGGTTTTGCCATCATGCACCAACTAGCTAGGTAGATTGATTTGATATGTTGAGGTGCTAGCTAGCTAGTGTTCTATGGCGCCGGGGGCAGGAGCTCCGGCAGGTGGCGGCGTGGGCGGTGGAGGGATCAGCTCGAGCTTCTTGTGGGAAGAGAGAGAGTGCAGAAGTGAGAGAGATAGGGGAGACGCTAGCTCTTGATGGGGAATGGAACGGGAGATAGGGCTGCGCGTGGTTGATAGGCAGCGGTCCACGCGTCCTCACGGTGGGCAATCTCGACTCCAGGTGTCACGATCTTGCAGCGTCTGTTACTGTGGTTTCGTGAGGGTGACCTCAAAAATTAAGAATTTCGTTAGAATTTTGGTGTGTAGTGATTGGCACAACAAATTACTGTGTAATTTGATGAATGAATTTTTAATTGGCAATGGAAGTATTTACCCATTTTCGAAATTAACCTTGAAAGACTGTGTCTGGTTACTAAGCTAGCAGCCGAGTGCGTATATGACTGTCAGAAGTGCATGTAGTACTTTCTTTGTAAACAATAACTAAGAGTCATATTGCATAATTGAGGGCACCTTTTTTTCCGGAAGTGCTCGACCGTTTTTTGTGTGTTTGGTGGTGGTGGTGGTGGTGGTGGTGGTGATGGTGGGGGTGGGTGGGTGGGTGGGTGGGGTGGGGTGGGGTGAGGGTGATTCATTCGAAATTCATACCGTTTTTTATGTGTTTGGTGGTGGCGGTGGTGGTGGTGGTGGCTGGGTGGGTGGGGTGGGGTGAGGGGTGATTCATTCGAATTTCATACCCATCGATTTGTGCCTAAATTCATGCGTCTGACCACCTCCATCTTTGTCTCCGGCGAGGCTCTCCGTCTTCTTCTCCGGCCGTGGCGTCTTCAACAGAGGCGACGAGTTAGGGTTAGAGTTCATCGGTGCCCACTGGGCTTTGAGAGAGTGTAACATCCTGACCCGCCACCTGGGCCTAGAATGCTACCACTACACATTATTCATTACAAACTTTGCGCGGCTAATTTAATAATTAGACATATTACAGCAAAAGTGGAATATCTAGGAAGGATGGTTTGCATTAGTAACTACATGTGACGTGGATGTTCTATTCTCCCTTCCCGGTGCATGTCATCTGCGACGTTTACCTAAAAACCAATGAAAAGCAAGGGTGAGTCTGAAGACTCAACAAGCACATAATAGAACGATAAACATTGCCACACAAACATAACATAACCATATCATAATTTTCATCATTCACTTTCCATTAGTGCAATGCATCATTTTTCTACATGCTCATTTGCTCATTACATTGCCCATATATGCGAATGCACCATCATGCTCATGCTCATATGCATCTCATCAGCTGATATCGGTATCGCGGAGTGTTTACTCGTCGATGGCACACTCTTCCCTCATCTTCGTTAGGATGGGGTCCTTACATTGTAGGACTTTATCTTGTCCCTACAGATGTAAGACTTCATTTAGAGCACTCCGGATTAGTCATATATCTTTCTCACCGGCCTCACCGGAATAGTTACATAACTTTCTCACCGACTTGGCTCATGCGTTCTTTATATGATGCAAATGCACATGTCCACTGTCATTAACATGATTCATTATTGTCATTATTAACAGGGTAGTCTCATTGCTCACCTTGTCCCATCATTATTGCCATTACCATAAGCATCATCATATCACGCAAGCATCACATATTTCATAGCACTTACAGGCTATCGCTTTACCATGCACTTGCCTGTTAACCAAGCGGAGCGAAGTAACGTGCGGATGACGCCGTTCCAGAACCTCCACCCGAACATGCATTCAACCAGACTCAACACGTGGTAGCAATGCATGTACACATATGGACGTCATTGATCCTACGCGCAAAACGACACGAACGAACCCCTTCTCTCCGGGCACTATTATGCTAACCTGATGCCCAAAAAAATAATAGAGATCGAGTTCGTCGAACCTTGCGAATAAAAATTTACATGCGCACCCCTAATTTCTTTCAACCCTTTCTTTTCTCTTCTCTCTTTTCTCCCCTCTTCTCTCTCCATCCTACCTACTTGATTCGGCCGAAGCCTTCTCTGGCTTCTCCTCCCTCATTTCTTTTCCTCATCCTCCCCTCTTCTTGGATCTTGCTTGGAGCCGAAAGAAGCCCGTGGCGCCGCCGACCTCTCCTCCAGCTCCTCCGCCCCTACTCCGGTGCCACGCCGCCCCCACCAAAGCCGCTCCCGCTAGCCGCCTCATGAGCCACCTCCCCATTGGTCTTTGCTCAGCCCGCCGCCTCCTCGGCTCTGACCCGGCTTGGTGGCCGGCGCCACCGCCGACGCCGCCTCCTGCTCGGCTCGTCGCCCTGCTCGAGTTGCACCCCCAAGCGCCGCTCCCGCGCCCTCCAACTCCTCTCCCACGCCCGCACCTTTCCTGCCCAGCCATGGCTGCGCCCGGCTCGGCCTCCGGCCACCGTGCGCCTCACCTCGGTGCCGCCGCCTCCTACGGGCTCTACTAGGGAAGAACTACTCTCACCCCTTTTTTCCTTACACATGAAAGCATGGGATAGAAATGGGGGGATGGGACGACATCCTTGGTTTGTTGGTCTAGGAGTGGGCAGTGGCGAAGATGATGTGCTTCCTGGTGTGCCCTCGGTTCCTCTTCTCCTTCTCTACTTTGGCTTGGTTGCCTTCGGTGGAAGCTTGCTGGTTAGCAGAGGGGGAGAAGGGCTTGTGCTGTGGAGGGCTTTAGCTGGCTATGAAGGCTTGGTCTTATCCCTTTTCTCCTTCACTGTTGGTTTTCTTACTGTGGGGAGGTAAAATGGTAAAAGTTATTCTCACTTTTTACTTTCACTCACTTTGCAATTGTACTGGTATTACAAAGAGGCTTGGATGGCGACGGCGATACCACTGGACAGGAAATACTGGACTACGTCCCGGACGACTATAGTATCTCTAGGATCAATCAAAATCCTAATTTATTGATCCCTTCCTAGTTTACAATGATTGATCTTTTCCTATTTTAGCCACACACTAACAAATTTGATCCTAAACTCAAGCTAACTCCTTAAGGATTCGGTCACTAACCAACTAACACGTGTAAATGCATACACTGGTTCCTTGCATGCTTGCGTTTGTATACAACTAACTCGCTAACAAGCTATGACTCAACTAAACGTGCAAGACTAATTACTTAACTAGCATCTAACGCATAGATGCGAATACTACTTGTCAAGATTAAGTCCAACAATTTCTCCTCTAATTTTGACATGCCGACTCATCGTTGCGGATCGCCCGCAACCTCTTGCCAACCACGCCACACAGTTGCTGCCCCATGAACAGAGGGTACTGGAGGGATGCATTTCCCTTCTCTTCCTCCCTTCACGGCCATCTCTTGCCGCCGGTGACACGATGGGGTAAATCTCCATATCACTTACTTCTTGCGATGATGGACTCAACTGCATTACCGCTACCTATTTGCAGCTAGGGACACAACTTGCTGGCAATCCCAGCCTCGATCTCAGCTCCAATTGTCCTTTGCCGATGACACAACTCGACGGCGACGGGGACTCGGATCGGAACATACACATGTGAGAACTTGGACACGCACTTACAAGAACTCACACATGCATGGACTTAACTACATGCACTTGTCGATGAAATTGTGCTGCCCGGTCGTCGCTGGCCCTCGCACCTGCCAGCGCCCAATGCGCCACCAAGCCTACCGCCTAGTGCAACCGACCTCCGAGCTGCACCGTCTGTGCTGCTCCAAACCATTGCTACTCCTCACATGGAGCCGCGTTGACACGCCACCGCTCGGCGAACCATCACCGAGAAGCATCTCCACACGCCGCGCCTCGCCGACGCCGCTCCACATAGCACCTTCACGGGCATGTGCACACGCTCGCGCCCAAGCCACCACGCTGCGGTGCTAGCACGCACTGCCGTCGGCTCGCTTGCCTCACCCGTCGGCACACCGCCAGCTGGCACGCCGTTGCCGTAGCACTTCAACCCTAGCTCTGATACCAATTGTTGGAACTAACTTCCGTGGACGTATACTTTCAAGGGAAAGACGATGAACTCAGAGAGATGGCAACGCTGCTGCTGCTAAGCGTCTTTTCTGTTATGTTATTCTCTCGCCTCAATGATCCTGCGTAGGATCGGTTTCCATTTATACAATAAAGAAGTGCATGGCATGTTTTACAATAGATCAATACATTGCTAAACTGACGCTAACAGGAAATACTGGACTACGTCCCGTACGGCTACAATATCGCTAGGATCAATCAGAATCCTAACTAATTGATCCCTTCCTAGTTTACACTGATTGATCTTTTCCTATTTTACCCACACTAACAAATTTGATCCTAAACTCAAGTTAGCTCCTTAGGGACTCGGTCACTAACCAGCTAACACGTGTAAATGCATACACTAGTTCCTTGCATGCATGCATTTGCATACAACTAACTCACTAACAAGTTATGACTCAACTAAACGTACAAGACTAATTACTTAAGCTAGCATTCAACACATAGATGTGAATACTACTTGTCAAGATTAAGTCCAACAATTCTTGCCCAAAAGTAGGGCCGTACAAGGGAATCAAACATTCCCGGTGGCAATGATTCATTGCTATATAAATCAACCATCGTTCATTCGGAAAGTATCAATTGAAGCATGGCGAAATGAGAATATTACCAATTTCAAGAATTTTGTGGTGCTTGCTTGCTGGTTGCTCGGCGAGAGAAAGGTTAAACTAATTAGCCAGGGGATTGGCTTTATTAGTGCGTGTGACTTTACATGCGCACTGTAGAGTGTAGACCAATAGAATGGTCTCCTCCTGTGGTGCATGAAATGGTCTCTGCACTGATGGAAGTGCATATGTTGCACTGAAAAGAGATCTCGTGGATTCAAATGCACGTGTGGTGAATTAAGGCACTCGGCTTTGACCATATGCACCATGGTTGGATGTTATCTCTCCATCTTGGATGGATGGCATGGCATGACATGACATTTGTATGCGAAAGAAATATGCCATGGAATGTGAACATATTGAATACTTAACTGCGAACATGTCATTTTGAAGAGATGCGACGCTCAGACATGTTTGGTTCCTTTGGCTAGTTTTGTCTAGCCTTCCTAGTGGGCAAGGCAATCCTTGCCCAAAAGTAAGGCTAGACAAAGAAACCAAACATGAATTCCTTCCCAGGGTGAGCAATAGAACCAAACATGCCTAGCAATAATTCATTGCTATATAAACCAACCATTGTTCATGTGGTGCATGAATTAAGGCACTCGGCCTTATATGCACCATGCTTGGATGCCATCTCTCCATCTTGGATAGACGGCATGGCATGTCATTTGTATACAAAAGAATTGTGCCGTGGAATGTGAACATATTGAATACTTAGCACTGTTGGTCTTGCAATTAAGCAAGATCAAGAATTGTTCATCTTTCCTTATTAGTTTAAGATTTTGGGTGAACTGGTTGATGTATATAACTCAATAAAGCTCATACGTGGTCACATCGATCATGTATAGAGAACCAGTGCATGTCTTGTCTGTCTCTTGTGGACAGAGGCACAGAGCAAGTAGCTCCAATGGCTGGCTGGTGCATGCATGTAAGAACATGCTAATGCACTGAAGAAACAAACAGTGAAAGACAAAGTTTCCATAGGAAACTGTCAAGGCCCTTAGCGAAAGCTTCGCTTTGGAACGTATGTGTCTTTTAGACACAGCAAGTTGCAGCGGTTCACTGGAAAGGTTGTATGGACCTACAATGAAACATACAATAAATGACAAGTTGGATGAGTTGGACTAAGTCATGATATGTATAGAGCAGAATCTAGCGGAGCCTTCCATGAGGGCACTCACTAATGACTTGGTGTATGAAACATCAAGAGGGATCGATGGGTCTCAAGTCCATTGATTGATCACCTGGGGTGGAACCTTTACTATTGACATCCTACGTCAACTGGATCTGCAGAGTGATAAGAAGGAAGGTTCTTACTTTGCCTTGTAGGATATTGTTGTTGCTGATCTTATCCATATGTATAAGCTGACCCTAACTATTTGGTAATTTTGTTCCTACTCCCAGGAATTCTAGTGCAGCTGGACCTAAAGAGCAACGGGAAGTGCCTTCCATGAAGGCACTCGCTAATGATTTGGTGTATGAGACATCAAGAGGGATGGGTCTCAAGTCCATTGATTGGTCAGCTAGGGTGGAACCTTGACTCAAGACTTGATATCACAGGCCAATTGGATCTGCAGAGTGATAAGAAGAAAGGTTATCATACTTTGCCTCGAGAATATTGTTATTGCCAGTGTTATATCTCCGTAAAATCTGAGCTTAACTATTTGGTAATTTTGTTCCTACTCCGAGGAATTCAAGTCCAGCTCGATCTGAAGAGCAACGGGAACGGCTTTCCATGAAGGCACTCGCTGATGCTTGGTGTATGAAACATCAAGACTTATGGGTCTCACTCTCACGTCTATTGATTGATCACCTGGGGTGGAACCTTGACTCAGCACTTGATATCCCACGTCAACTGGCTCTGCAGAGTGATAAGAAGAAATGTTCTTATACGTCGCCTTGTTGGATATTGTTATTGCCAGTCTCATCTCACTTATACACTGAACCTAACCTTTTTGTTCTACTCCCAGGAATTCGAGTGCAGCTGGACCTGAATAGCAACCGGAACGGCTACAATGCAAAGAAGGCGCCCAACTGTGGACCAAGAGCTTCACTGCTGGGAAGGACTGCCGGTGGTAACTGAGGCGGCGATGAGTTTTGATGATCCCTTGTTATGAAGGAGCAGATTGAGGCTCAAAATTTTGCTTGTACAAAAGTCCAGTATATATGTAGGCACTAGGCAACGGTATCCTCTACCTTTTACCTGCGCCAGAGCCCAGATGCGTCCATGTTTTGTTACCTCGACCTGTAATAGCATTCAGCCTGTTTTCAGCCTGACAAGGGGAAGAACCAACTGTTGTGTGCTCGTTGAGTCATTTCTGTTGAGAACGTTTGTACCAAAGACAAGATCACGAGCCATTGGCTTTGCCTCGATAAAATGCAGTTGTTTTCTTGCATGCGGCCTGAACCTTGATAAATGTAATTGTGGAGGTACCGAGTTGCAGATCACTGTATGTTGAAATCCTTCCAAACAAGAGTGACATGCGTCAGGGATTCACTCGTGCTCTAGCCGACATGACTTCAAATCATGGCAGTTATCTGCTCTAGCCGAGCTCTGATCATGACATTTAGCAAAGCAAGGAAATGCAATTATCAAAGGAAGAGGGAGCCTACATTGGACGGGCAGGCTAAGCCAGCCCACTGGCCATGGATCCAGAACATCTGTAGTACTGAGCGAAAAGGGTTCAGTTGTATAAACAGTTATTTGCAGCAGAACCGCAGCTTTTTACTACAAATTACTGTAGAAACCCGCACAAAAAAACCCATTGTAGACAGAATACTGAAACAAACACTATTCAGATTATACTGTAGCGATCGATCTCATCTATCCGCATTCTAGCTAATGGCTGAGAAAATGTTAATACAGAAGAATACTGTGGGCCTCTGCCATTGCTAATTGCAACGGCAGAGGATCCAATCCCATTGGCCTGCCTAGCCCAAAATAACATTAATACCTAAGGTCTTGTTTGAAATATACACAAGAAATTCAGGGAACCATTCAATTCATACAGGAATCGGGCAAAATCCGCACGCTCTAAATAGGTTCTAAATAAAAAATCGTAAAGCCCAAACCCAATCGAGTCGAGTCAATTGGACCCCCATACTCGACGTGGTAGAAAAGGGCGCGGCGGTGCAGACATCAGCGATCGGCGGCTCGCTCCAGATTTGGCCCCACCTTTCATAATTTCTTAGCCCCACCAGGCCACCACTAGCCAGGGTTAAAGCCAATTTATAATCTCTATATTTTTTGGATTAATTATAACTTATAGGCTCCATGATTGGTTCCATTTTGAAGTAATTTTCCCAAACAGGAGCAATTTTAAGCCAAGGAGCGGAGCGCTTCCGCTTTGCTGCTCCGCTCTCCACCGACCCGCCCGCCCGCCTTTTTCCCTTCGCAACCCACCTCCGATCCGCCGATGGCGAGGGCGTCGCCGCCGCCGCCGCGCCGGCCGACGGTGGCGCTGCTGCTGGGGCTGGCCCTCGCCTTCTGCCTTGCCGTCCTCTCCATCCAATCCTCCTTCTTCACCGCCCCGAGTGCGCTCCCCGCTCCCACTCCCACTCCCTCCCCGAAACCCTAGCTTCCTTCCCCTTCTCCGCCTCGGCCTAATGCGGGTGGTTGGGTTTCGTGCAGGGGCGGCGAGCAGGCTGGATCTGGACGCTGACGAGGTCCGCGCGCTCTCGGGCTTCCAGTCCCGCGTCCAGCAATGCGTGGTACGTGTGACCCCGGCTCGCTACATCCTCGCTTAAATTCCACCGATCGTCTCCCATGGAATCCCCTATTTGTTATTTTTCGCATGTTACTGTGAAGAGATCAATTTATTTCGTCTATTTGTTGCAACTACCCAACTAGAGTACTTGGTAACTGGGGATAACGAAGGGCGGGGGCAATGCCAATGCGATAGATATGTATGTTCTACTCATTTCGTTTCTCGATAGTTGCGGGCGGGAGTAACGTAAAGAGATTCGTATGTGAATTCTTTGCGATTGGTCAATCATGGATTTGGCAGTAAGGTTGCTTCTGGTATTTTTAACAGAGGTTGTTATACAATGGTGAAACGTGTGTGCTCACAACGATGCAAAATAATGAGTGAGCTATTGCCTCAGTTAGAAACATGCCCGAGCTTTATTATATGTTATGGTTTAGTTCTTGTGTACTTGCATGAATTTGGTGATGTAGGGGTAAGGGGATACCATCTATAGGATATTATGCCATAAAGGAACAAGGAAGTTATCTGCATGAACTAAGAAAGGCAAAATGGTCATCCTATTCAACTATGTTAAGCTCAGTTCGAACCCTCTCAAGAAATGAAAATTGACACTGCTTTGCAACGTTTTGCCAGATCAGCAGTTGAGACGTTATTTGCCTATGTTTCACTTTCTAATGTTTGCTCCTATTCTAGCTTGCTTCTGAAATCTCAACTTTATGTAGGCAAACAGGGGACTTGGCCTCACAGCAGATATTATTGATCATTGCAAGCTAGTCCTTAAGTTTCCTAAAGGAACAAACAGCACCTGGGTCAGCATCCCTCTATGTTCGTATGCAGTTACTGCTGTTCTCAATCGGGTATCATTCAAAAAATATATACTCATGATAACATTTCTTTTGACTTATGCAGTATAATGCTCAGTTCAAAATTTTTGAACCACTAGAATACAAATATGATGTCTGCGAAACTATCCTTTTGTGGGAACAGGTCAGGACATGGTTGCTGAGATAACATGTTTATTAGCATATATACACATGTGTTAATGCTACTATGATGCCAGTACCGCAACATGACTACTGTGTTGACAAGGGAGTACTTAGATGTGCGACCTGATGGATGGTTGGATTATGCAGCTAAAAGGATTGCACAGCTGTAAGTTTGAGTTTTGTTGCATTGTTCTTCCTTTTAAAGTGGCATCAATCTGCATACTGGTAAATGTGCTTTTCAAAATATGCAGTGGTGCTGGCAAATGCTACAATCATACTCTGTGTGAAGGGCTTCTTAGTGTTTTGCTGCCTGCTAAGCCCCCTTTCCATCCACGCCAATTTGCAACATGTGCAGTTGTTGGCAACTCAGGAGATCTCTTGAAAACAGAGTTTGGACGAGAGGTTGATGCACATGATGCTGTGTTCTGAGACAACGAGGCACCTGTTAATGAGGTAATCACATTGAATTCTTCATCAATCAAACGCATCTAAGCAACGAGCTCTTCCTTTATATTGCGTTGTCTGTTAATTTACTCTTATTATTGTCTGTCTTCGGCCCTTGCCATTCTTGTTAGCTTTCTGTTGTTTAAGTGCCCTATACTTCTATCCTGACAACTGAATAGTATTTTCTTCTAGAATTGATGTCACATAACACTCTTTTACTGATATTGCCCCTATTTTTTTCATCTGCAGAAGTATGCAAAATATGTTGGGTTGAAAAGGGACTTTCGACTGGTTGTCAGGGGTGCTGCCCGAAACATGGCAGCAATACTGAAGGGCTCCTGTAATGTTGTAATCCTTGTTTCTTCTAATTAACTTCAATCCTAATAAGGTTTTAGTTTACTTCATAAAAGAAAAAAAAAATAGATAACATGAAGTATTCACATTAGTTATTTCTAGTATTGCTGAAACTATGAGAAAACACTGGACAGTGCCCTTCATTCTAATTTCACAATTTGAAGACTGGTCTTGTTGAGCTCTGTGAATAAAATTCATATTTAACATCACTTGTAGACTTTATAGTTTATAATACTACATACAAGGACATTCGTGATGAGAAACATGGTCTAACTTTAAAATGTTGCTCCCATGGTTCTGTCAGAAATTTAATATATAACCATTAAGTTGCTTTGTTTAAAGAAAATTTTCATGCACATAATCACTTTTTATAATAATGGTTATCAACTGGATTAACTTTGAAACAGAATGTCTAAACTCATAGTTACCAGAAACGCGGTTCATCCGAGTTGCGGTACGTGATTTGGGTTTGTAGTTCGCCAATTTTTCTTCCAATTTCCAATGCGAACACGAACCCCGTACCCTAAACCGGTTTGGATTCGACGAATCCGGTTCACGATTCGTGGGGTTTTATAACGAATCCGGTAACTATGGTCTAACTGCCCCACTTCTCCTTGCAGCTGATGAGGTTCTTATTATAAAAAGTCTGACGCACAAAGAAATCAATGCAATGATAAAGGTAATATCGTTTGTTATGCCTCTTCTTGACGCAAACTAATTTGAAGCACAAATTTCATCTTCTTGTGGTATTTTACTTAATTATGATTTGTGGAAGCCCACAATCATTTATATTGAACACTGGACAATTGTTTTTACTGGCAGGAACTTCCGAATCCTGATTATCTTTTTCAAGGTATAGTCCTAAGAAGAGGTGCTAAAGGAACTGGTATGAAGTCCATAGAATTGGCCCTTTCCATGTGTGATATTGTTGATATGTATGGTTTTACAGTTGATCCTGGCTACACGGAATGGTAAGTAAATGCATGGGTGTAATATCTCTAGATTTCCATGCCACTATTGTTTTCTGTGCTTTTTGTATGTGTTGTGCCCACCTCATTATTTCAGGACGAGGTACTTCTCATCCCCTAGGAAAGGGCACAATCCACTGCAAGGACGGGCTTATTATCAACTTCTGGAGTGCCTTGGAGTAAGTCTCAGGCTCTCAGCCATGTTCTCGTTCTGATTTATATAAATAAAGCTGTCTTCTCCCAATTCTAATTTCTTGTATGCAGGTAATTCGGATCCATTCCCCCATGAGAGCACAGAGGGTCGGAGATTGGTCAGATATACCAAGCAAGGAAGAGATCAGAAGCGCACATGCTGCAGCTTTTCGTTTCAAAAGTTATGAAACGGGTCAAGCAGATGAATTGGGGCCATTTAGCAATTGCAAGGTATGGGGAACAGTTGACCCAGATTACAGACAGTATCTGGAACTTCAGATATGAGTGACACCCGAAGGAATTCAAACTACAGCAAGTGGGAGTTGCTACCATTTGAGAGCCTAAGAAGGGAGGCTCAGGAACACCATGTCCAAATGGGTGGTGTATCTCTATACAAGATGGATGGAAACAAGCTAGACGATCTTGTTTGTGTGAGGCACGAGCATTCATCCAGTTAAGACAGCGGGACCTAATCTGGCCGGGAGATAGCATTTTGACCCGTAGGATCTGTTTCATGATGGTTTTGAAAGGATTCTCCACAGCAAAACCTGCATTGCCTGTTGAATCTGCAGTTAGGAGTATCGACTTGTAAGATTACAAGAGGCACCAGATTCAGAGCATGATTACGGTTTCATGATGCGTCAGAACTGAAAATATTCTTTTATTGGCTGCTTAGGGTGCGTTTGGTTGGATGAACCAAGGTGAATGGAATGGAATGGTACAAAATGAATGGAATGATCATTGATAGGATGGTACAAGTATTGTGTTTACTTGGTGGGATGATACAATACATGATTTTGTTTGGTCGATTGAATGTGATGGTACATAATGGTTCAAGATGGTGTTTGGTTTGAGGGATGAAGTTGAATGAGTTGTGTTTGATTACTTCCTCTGTCTCTCGGTGAAATTACCTCCATCTGGGCCCCACCTGTCATCGAATCATCGAATGGCAGCACACAACAGAGAGAGACTGAGACAGAGAAGAGAAGCAACAGGGCAGGTGGTCGGGCACTAGTGGCGAGGCTGGACGCCGGCGAAAGAGGCGGCGGCAACGGTGTGGATGGTCAAAACGGGTTGCATAGTGGAAGGTGACCACACAGGTGGTGGCATCGTGGCCGGGCGAGCACAAGAACGGGCGGATGGTGGAGCCCGGCGATCGGCGTTGGGGAAGGAAAATAGGCGACGGCGTTTGGGTGGATGAGGTGTGGAGCTAGGGGAGCATGAGCATCAGGGGGATATTGGGGACTCATCGGAGCCGGTGGTGGTGGCGGGGAGAAGTCGTGGCGGCTTGGCGACGGAAGCCCGAAGTGATGCGGCTTGCGTGTAGTGGTGGTGGCGCTGGAGAGGAGGGGAGCTTGGGTGAGTGATGGGGGAAGGTCTGGGGAGGTGAGGGGATACTCCTGGAGAAGGGAATCGGAGGGGAGATCATCGGAGTGGAAGTGGTGATGGCGACAACGGTTTTCGGTCGGAGCGGGATAAGATGATTGCGACGCGAGCTCCCGTGGTGGAATCCCAAAATTGACTAGGGAATACCTGTGGTGTTACGAAACACGAAGTGACGCAGACCAAACAACAGGGCTTTACCGGGTCGGCCTGAATGGTGACGTGATGGCGGCGACCGATGTGGCATCGCGGGCTCAGGCCGGCTCGGGGAGGGAGCAGAGGGCATTGGGGGGGGGGGATGGAGGGGAGGAGAGTGGATAGAGGTGGTCGGGAGGGAGCAAAGCGCGCATGGGAGAGGATAGGACGGCTGGAGCTCGTCGGGGCGGCAGCGTGGCCGCAAGTGAGCGCACGCAACTCTAGTGGACTAGGCGGTGTTGAACCGCGTGGTTCACTCGTTTTCATCGAACAAAATGGTTTGGGATCTCCGTCGAACATTCGCTTTCGTTGAACGATTTGGTCCTGGACGTATCGGTTCCATTTAGCCAAACAACCGTGTGAACATGGTTATATCCCGAACCATCTGGTACAGGGATCACTTCATTTATTCATCCAAACACACCCTTAGCTAGTTGAAGGGACAGTAGCTTAAGCACTCGGAAGGGTGTTCTGTGGACACTCTATTGATGTTTTCTCTTGACGTAACTGCGACTAGATTTTGATCTCAAGTGCAACTGGAACTAGCCATCTCGCAACCCTGCAGTTATGTTGTTGAGCTAGCAATCTCTTGACAACTCCGAATTGCAGTTTTTGTTGTCGACAAATATTATCTTCATTTCACTTGACGATATGAGTTCCATATACTTCCATTGCATCGCCATAGAATGTAAAAGACGTACTTTTGAACCGTAAAAACAGATGGAAGGACGCATGTATCAGTTGCCATTTGTCTGGCTATTATCTTTTCTAGTGGAAAGCTGCACGTGCCTTGGTGGGCGCCCACGAACACGGTTGTGGTAAGGAGAAAGAAAATTTTGGAGATACAACATACGCAAATAGAGTGGTTGGAGCCAAACACCAGTGATACTGGTTCAATAATGTTTGGCATAACTATCATCAAGGTGTTCAATCCCTAATTAAACATCATTCCTATGCCTTTTTTTCTCTTAAATTGGCTCCAATGTTCCCAGCACAAGGGGAAATTAGTACACAAGTTTGAACATATTGGGCAGCACACAAATATACCACTACGAAAGTGCATTGGTATCTGGCACAAGAAAATGAGGCCTCTACTCAAGAAACAAAAAGGAAAAAAGAAAACGAGAGGATCTAGTTTTTACTATAGTCGATAATAAACGTCTGCTGATCTCTTTTACCTTTTGGTTTTTCACTGTTTCGTCAACACTAAGAATAAGGCAGGTAGCTTCAATTGTGGCATTCATAGCATTGATCTGAACAAAACAAGTTCACGGATATCAATGACATAAGAATATGAAGATACTTAAATGCCAACGAATAAAACTGAAAGTGCAATTAGCTTCACAAGTGAAGGTTCCTACACGAAGTTAGCAAAGGAATCAGCAATTCCACCGGTGTTGATGTCTACACCATAATTAGCACCTTCACCTGGTACAGTTGAACTATGTATTAGTATCTAATGTATTAGAGGTCATATCAACAACCGTATGAATAGACAGTTTCCTGCTTCTGTGCTTCACAACTTTATTAAAAAAAAAATGTACCAGTAATTCAACATAAAGCTAAAAAGAACCAACCAGATGCATGTTTCTGCTTGAGCTTATTAAGCACATCGGTTGCTTCAAATCCAGCATTATCGCAAAGTTGCCACAGAATAACCTGCAGGATGCGTTTATTTCAAATGAATGGAGAATAATTAAAGTTGCAAAAATATGTTAAGTAACACAGGTAAGTTGACAACCAAACATTGATCAACAACTCGTCACTGTAGCTGTAAAACTTGCTGACAGAATAGCAAAAGCAATTACCAGAGTAAAAGCGTGGGGGAAACGAAAAGCGTGGGGGAAACGAAGAGACAACAATTATGTTGTGTCTAGATGTTAACCCTGGTGAGTAGCAAAGGGGTAAGACGATGATCTGAAGCACGACGAAAGTTGTAATTTATGTAACTGGAATTAAAATTGAGAATTGTAGTAAAGATGGACCTACAGTACATATTATTTATTCAGAAAATATTGCATTGGATAATTAACGGTAACAATCATAAATTGATTATGCATCAACTTTGTTCTCTTGTTTCCTATGGTGTGGTAGACCGTAAATCCAAACTTAAAGCAGCGAAACATTTCTAACTGCGAGAATAGAATTTCCAAGAATCTGATGGCAAGGACAATACAACAATGCAACTGCTAACCATTTTAGAGAATCACACAACTTGTAACCATCAGAAATCAACATAAAAGATCACAATCAAGTTATACCTCGACTCAGAACATTCTTTCCCGTACATATCCACAATAAATTGCAACTCCTGCTTTTCCTGATCCAACGTCTCAAATCTGTTGAAATTTCATTGGCAAAGCATGAATGACGAATCTCGAACCTCAGTTAGTTGCATCTTCACCACCAGTGTTTTGCTTGCCCACAACTGGTGCTCAAATTTTGCATGCCCAGAATGCTAACCAAAGTTCAGAATGTTTTCATAGCAAAATAATTTAAATCATGAGTCAAGCTATCCAACAGTGAATACATGGTTCCGCCCTTATTCCCTAAATCTAAATATCTTGATACGTTAGCAGTCCCTGTGACTGTTGCAAAATACACAGTTCAGACCTGATTTTACTTTAGATATCTGACTAAATATGGCCAGGTGGGCCCTTGGAAAATGACAACAACTAGAAGGCTGTGGCTGTTGTCCGCGGGTGGGAAGGTTCTAACCGAACTTATTTCTTTTTTAACATTAGAATTCAACGTGCCATAGCGCATAAGACAAATATTCGCAAAACAAAAGATAAATATAATAAATATCAACAGAGCATAACTAATAGAATAATTTTAGATATAGTGACATGCTGGAGCAGCACATGTGTTTCTCATTTTAGGTATACAAAATCTACATCGCATAACAGAATATAACTAACATAATAATTTTAGATGTAGTGCCATGTTGAACCCTCACATATACCCCTCATTTTAGGGAAAGAAAAACCAATATTTCAGTGAGAACTTGCAGGCAACGCAAACAAAACAATAATAGAATCCCGTATCAGAACCATCATAGAAAAACCTGCTCAACTAACTACGAAGCAAATGTAAAGTGAACGGAGAGAAGAACTAACTTGACTGTGGGAGGACATGACTATTAAAGAAAACTTCCTATCTGTTGACACATAAAACATGCATTTTCTTTTGAATCTGCATCGTACTAAGCATGTATACCCGAAAATCCTGAAAAAGAGTAGAAGTATAAAGTGAAGTAAATGATTTTACGTGTTCACTGAAGTGCAAATAAACAAAAAAAAAAACTATGCCATTACGTATCTGAATTGCAACATGTAAATAATCTGATATAAGCTAAGGGGCTTGGCCGGACACTCAAAAATATGATACTAAGCCTGTATACGGAATTACGTATATGGATTCCACAGAGGTGCTCATGGAACGTCCGATGACAACCCGAGAGCGTCTGGATGGCCTTTCCAATCCTACTTGCATATCGAGCATTCCTATCAATACCATCAAATCTCATCCATAAGTCTAAATCTTTATTGGAAA
The DNA here is from genome assembly GCA_036346405.1 of Phyllostachys edulis. NCBI lineage: Eukaryota > Viridiplantae > Streptophyta > Magnoliopsida > Poales > Poaceae > Phyllostachys > Phyllostachys edulis. The sequence goes on from CM070566.1 coordinate 40,734,018, forward strand.
GAAGCAGTCAAAGCATACACAAATTTACCATTTGGATTTAGGATGCACATCTGTACGACTAGTATTATTGTGCGTTCTTCTGACTACATTGTCCGAATGATATCTCCTATATGAAATCGGTACTGCTTCCAATGTGGTGATCAATGGCTTGTTGTTCAATGACATAAATAAAACAAAGTGCAAACAATAAGCATATACGCCTAATAAGTCTTTCGAAAATACTACTACTATAAAACCTTCAATGTGCTATTGATTTACTTTATGCCAGGTGGCCTTTTTTGGCCCTCTCAGCAGCGAACCACATGATTATATAAATAATAGTTCATTTCAAAAAAAAATACAAATCAGGTTTTATGGCATGGAGATGAGCTTTCTAGGTATGCTTCAACTATAAGATGGAAAGAAGAGAAATTAAGAAAATGTATGTATAAGGGAGATCCCTTTTTCACAAGAAAATGCTATTGTTTTCCAAGAGAAAAGGATGGAGCTTCTAACATTGTCTGAACTAAGATTTTTGAATCAAGATTTTGTTTACTAATTACTACTAATAAGCAATAACAACATGTTAAGATTTTGGCCTATTTGTTGTCAAAGCTTCAAACATATAATCAGAGTGAGGCTAGCCTCACTAAAAACCTGAACTAATTAGCAGTTGCCTAGCTGAAACATGATTTGTTCTTACCCAAAAATGAAACTTCAAAGAAAGGTGCTTGTTGATCTCTACATGTTTTTGTGACAACTTCTTTTCCGAGCTCTTCTTCTTTTATTTGAATACGACTATTCTCCTTAGGCGCCACTTGTAGACCTTGGTTATCTTTCCCATCAATAGTTGTATCCTGTCACAAAACAAATCTAGTATCTTATGGTAGAAAAGCAGAACAGTTATGAAGGGCCCACCATTACAAAATGTTTGGCATTTTTTAAAGCACAGATGATCAAAGGAGTGAATGACATGCCTCCTACACCAACACCTAGAAAGTTATTGTGCCGCTATCCTCTCAAAATTCATATCGCTAAAACATGCTTCTATAACTTCAGAAACCCCTCTGTGGTCTGGCATTATTCCCTTAATGCACAGCAACATTTGTGAAAACATCTAGAAACAGATGCACCAAACCTTGGTCTGACATTATTCCCTTAATGCATAGCTACATTTGTGAAAACATCTAGAAACAGATGCACCAAACCTAGGACCTAACATCCAAGATCTATTGAGTAAATATGAAGTTCTTTAGTAATTCTTTTTGTAACGGCATAAATTTAGTAAAGGTGAAAAAAGGGAGCATCACGCACTAAATTTCAGAGGAAAAATGGTTCTACATTGCACCGCAAATTCTGGCAAACGCAGTATATTCACCAGGCTGAAAGCACTCAAAATAGTAAAACATCTAGCAAGCAATTTTTAAGGTGCAAAATATGGCCAAAGGATAAGTTAACTATATAGTATAAAATCACTGCAAATTTAACTCACACAAACACATAAGAGATTATTACTGATGCTACACCGAAAGCCAACAAAGTTACCACACTTAGATTTTACATTCAACATTTATTTTCATGGAAGTCCTGTTGACCGTCAAATCGCATTGGTTAAGGCATCATAGCGAAAGTCATACCGACAATAATTTTAAGCAATATAAACCACAGTGACATCTAACAGACACATGTGCACTAAAAGGCAAATGCACAGCACTATTGCAAGCGTACTATCTATTTACGATAATTTGATTGCTGGCAACACGACAACATCACGCATCTCTTTGTTATTTTTATTTATATAACTGTCACTTTACCAGGCCGAAAAAGTGACACCGTCACGTCTGAGGGTCATATGCCTGGAGCAAGAAGGGTCGTCGTACAATTTCGGCGATTACAAAAAAGGAGGAGGTGAGCTCCCTATCCCTCTGTCTTTCCACTTCCCTCGTTCAGGAACAAACACTTCACCAAATTCTTTTTGAGTCCCAGCCCAGTTTTTCCCAACTAACCAATTACGTTACGACCCTAGCTTGAATTCTTTTTAGCCATTCTTTGAGAGTGATAGGTTTGATATTTCCGTACCGTAATAGAAGAGCTCTGAAGAAAGACCTAATTATGTAAAACACAACCATTCAAGCTAAAGATCAGAGGATCCATGATAGGACTCTCATAGACCTAGCAGGAAATATAAAATTTGGAATCGGCTTTTGCGCTAGGCTCAAACTTGAGGGACGACCTTCTGGAGTCAAAAGCCAACATGATCTCAGCCTCAATATCCAACACGGTATTGTGATGTGCCAAAAGATCTTAGGAACCTATCCCCTTTGTTATGGTATCCCCTAAGAAAAATGGCTTCTCTAGTATAAAACCCTGCCTCTGCCCATTCACATATGCTATTTGGCCAAAAACATGACATGCAAACATACTGCTAAAGCTTGTAAGCTTTTGAGATTAATAGAAACTGGTTACTATTTGATTTCGACCACAAGAAACTCTTATTCAACATTCTGACCTGTTGATACTTGCAAGAAGAGCTTCAGTCTTCGAAACCGCTGCACGAAACTCATTATCCGGAATCAAAACTGAAGCTCCCACGCTGGAATCCTGCAATTTTGCTTACGGTGCCACACACACATAGGAGGTAGAGACTGGCGCGTTGGATATGAAGGGGTGCGAATCGCGGCAAAGGAAGGCGAATCTCGGGCAGAGGACCCGAACACAGGGACAGGAGAGGCGGTAAACACGAAGAAGGCGCACCACGACAAAGGAAGATGGTCCAGAGGAAAATGAAGCACACAAAATTAGGATGTGAGGCATTGTTTGCATGGCAATGCTCTAGATCATCTAGGAAGAGCAAGCAATCGCGCCGAACAACAGCGGGCAAAAAATGTAACAAAAAATCGACAACCCATAACAACGTCTCCGACCATGAACGACGACGCTCTAATTCAATTGGATGTGCGGCGTCCTGTACGACAGTTGACGTTCCCTGTTAGGGATGGCAATGGGGCCCCATTCCCCATTCCCCGATGGGGAATTCACCTATTAGGGGGTAGGTTTGGGACTATTTCATTCCCCATGGGGATATTAATATGAAAAAAAAACATCCCCCATCGAGTTTGGCGGGGACGGGGCTGTTCCCCTGCTCCCCATCCCCGTTACCCGATGGGCCCCCGATAACACAGTGCATAGCCTAGCCCAACCGAGTGCATCCTGTATTCCTGTGCGGCACGCTACATAAGTCATAACCCTAACCCCATTTCCCATCCACTCCAGTCCTAGCCGCTACCCCATCCAGATCGATTCGGGCTCCCGCCGATGCCCCCAGCCCCAACCCCGCCGGCGCCTCGTCGCCTCCGACCTCGCCTCCGTAGGCGATCCGCCTCACGATCCTACCTTCTTCGCCGACCCGGCCTCTGCCTCCGCCTCGTCGACCCGGCCTCCGCCGACCCGCCTCTGCCTCCGCCTACCCCGCCTCCTCCGCCGACCCCGCCTCCTCCGCCGACGCCGACAATAAGAACACGCAGGGTATATATAACTTGTGGATGAATGATAAGAACCGCATTGCTATTGTCTCAACAATTATTTCTAGCACTTTTTTTGTTGTTTCTGAGGGTGAAGAAGTAAGAGGTCAATCATGTTTTTTGCGCTATGTTTATTCTGTATAAAGTATGAACTTTACAAAGCAAAATAAAGCTAATACTAGACCAGATAACGGATAACCTTATCAATTTGCTACAGAAAGTTGCATATTGGTCTGGGTTGTTGCTTATAACACTTAGTTTCAGAGTTTTTCATTCTGTGAAAATGTGATTCACTTGGACTCTGTTAGATGCCCAGCAATTCTACCACTCCAATGATGTATGGTTACTGTTTGCTAATATGTTCTTTATCGTGTTAGTTGTCTAAGTGTTGTTGTGCAATATGTAGAAATGCTTTCATCTTTTCCAGAAATCCAGAAATGGCGATCGAGCGATGGGGATGGGGGCGGGATGGGGCCCGATAACTTTGACGGGGACGGGGAACAGGGAAGAATAGTACCCGACGACGGGGATGGGGATTTTTTCTTGTCATGGGGATGGGATGGTCTACCACTCCCCGACGGGGAATGGCCCCGTTGCCATCCCTATTCCCTGTGCAATACCGGAAATTTGGATGAGCAGGCGCCTGAGGCGAGGAAATGACTACCGCATTCGAGGTCAACACCGGCGCATGCGAATAGAAGAAGATACCCCCAAAAGCAAATGCGATTCTGGGCACGCCGTGTCCCAAGAAGCAAACACAATTCCTACGGCGAGGTGGTCGGGCCAGGCTCTCCCAGAACCAAAAAGGCGCAAGGAAGTGAGAGCCTCGGAGGATTCCGAGGACGCGGTGTCCCCGGGACCAAATCGGCCAAAAATCCAAGCGACGCAAGGGGGCGGAGGAGGGATGAGGAACAGGGAGGGATCCACAGTGACGGGTGAAGGAGACCAATGGGGCGGCGGGGAAGGAGCCTGAGAGGGCGGAAGGGGGTGAGCGGGGCAAAACCCAAACGGCGCAGGGGGCGGGGAGGAAGAATGACGGAGCGAGGGATCGGCAGCGGCGGGGGAAGGAGACCAAGGGGGCATCAGGGGAGGAAGAGCGAGGAATGACGCTGACACGGCGGTTGGGGAGGGAGACCGAGGGGACGGCAGGGAAGGAGCGACGGTGGCAGGGAGGAAGAGAGAAGGGGCAACTGAGAGAGGCTCCAGAGGGGGGAAAGGGATGGCGGCGCAAAAGGGAGTAAGGGAGAAGGAACGCCACGCGTGAGCGAGAGGTAGGCCTCGCGCAGGTGCGGCGCACAGGCAATCGGACGTGCTGAGACCGGCCAGACGCGCATCCGACGGCGCCCCTTTTTCGGGTGACGTAGAGTGCGCGGGGGAGGGCTTGCTTTCTCTCAGGAATTAAGAGAGTTTTAGTAATTCTAGTAGCTAGTTGAAAGGCGAATATATTTCAATGCTTGAAAGACTAAGCACTAACTGTTGATCCATAATATTTTCATAAATTAGGAATCAAGACTTGTCACCAAACTACTATTGGAAATATGCCCTAGAGGCAATCATAGAGATGAATATATTTCGTTATGTTCATAATATTGGATAATATGTTATCTTGTTCCTAGAATAGTATCGTTAATATTTATTATCAAGTATGTGACTTGATTGTGAAACTCTGTATTTCTGCGATGATTATTCTTAAACATTCCCTAATCGAAAACATATGAGAACACATATGAATAGACTAGCATATGTATTGGTTGATGACTATGTTTCACGGGCCATAGATATGGAGATATCAAACCAATAATATATATGGACACATGTTAGAGAACATAGTGTTAGATAAGACCCACCTTGAGATACTATTGAGATTGTTATAATTCTATGTGTCATTAGTTGGTCTCAAGCAATGATGATGTATAATCCTTAGACCTGAGATCAGCATGGTTTCCTACATGTGTAATAGCACTCTTAGGGGTTGTCAAACGCTACTCGTAACTGGGTAGTTATAAAGGTAGCTTTCGGGTATACTATGAAACATGCGGAGGAATATAACTGGTCGGATATGGGATTTACCCCTCCTATCATAACAGGAGAGATGTCTCTGGGCCCCTCGTTGTGGTCGGATAAAGAAAGTGCATGGCCATGCCACTAGTTATCGAAATGTCGACCACATGAAGTTATTCGACACTCGATCGAGAAAGGATTGAACAGTCCATGGATGACAAATTATCAATGGCGGAAGGTTCCGAATTGACTGGTTTAACATATCAGTTTGCCTAGTTCACGGTGGCCATCACGCTGAAACTGGACGAGATCAAATCTGGCCTATCTGCAGAGCTAGGCTTTATCAAGGATCGAATTTCCGCACTAGAAAAGCGATCGGGAGAAGGATTGCTGCAGATCCCGCCAGGATTGACACCATCCATGGGCGCTGCACAGCGAAGCACGTCCAACGACGGTCATAGTGCACCATGTTTTCATAAACTATCATTTCCCACGTTTGATGGCAAGGATGATCCTCTGAATTGGCTCAATCGATGTGAGCAATTCTTTAGAGGGCAAAAACACCGAAAGCGACAAGGTTTGGTGGCGGCTGTACCATCGGCGAGTTGAAAGACAAAGAATGGTATTATCAATTGGAGCGAGATGAGGAGAAGCTGCCGTGGCATGAGTTCAAGGAGTATTGCAATCTTTGTTTGGACCTCCGATTGAACAACTTCCTGGGAGAATTGGCCAAGCTCCAAGCATCAGGATCTGTTGAGGAATATCAGGAGAAGTTTCTTGCTTTGCTCTGTCATGCGGATCCTCTTCCGGCAAGACAACAAGTGCAGTTGTTTACTTCGGGCCTCATTCAACCGATTCAAGCTGACGTTGAATTGCAACATCCAGTTAATTTGCAACTGGAAATGGCGCTGGCCCGAGCTTATGAAAAGAGGCACACATTGGCAAACTCTGTATCAAAACCGGCAACGCGATTTGGTACTTTGATGCGATTGGGGGCAACATCACAAACTGGAGGCACCAATGCTAGTTCTGCTGCCACCACGGTGGGTGCCACGACCACCACGGTTGGGCCAAGGGCTTCGACACCTTCGGAGGGACTCGCTACTACGGGATCGATGACACTGGCCAGGCGGCGTCTGACCGCTACAGAGATGGCGGAGCATCAGCACAATGGATTATGCTTTAACTGCGATGAGAGATTTGCCGTGGGTCACCGTTGCAAGAAACTTTTTATGCTCGAATGTGTGTCGTATGATTTAGATGAGCAGGCTCCCGACTCCATGATCGAGGATGAGCCGACCATATCACTCCACGCCTTAACTGGGTTTCAACCACGTTATACCCAAACGATGCGCTTGCCGGTGCTCCTGGGTGATACAAAATTATTGGCTCTCCTTGACACAGGTTCAACTCACAATTTCATTGCTATTTGTGCAGCAGAAAGAGCTGGAGTTAGAGTTCAACCTCGGCGAGGATTGAAGGTGATTGTGGCTAATGGAGGCGTGTCAATAGTGCCGAGTTTGTCGTGATCTGAAATTGCACATTCTTGATGTGACTTCAGTGGATCGTTATTCTATTCCTCTGGAAGGATTTGATATTGTTATGGGGTTCAATGGTTAGGCTCATTGGGACCTATCTTGTGGGATTTTAGCAATGAACCATGGTGTTTCAAAGATGAGGGCGTCGAGATCACTTGGAAGGGCATGACATCACAATCGGTAGCATGTTCATACATTATTTGGGACACATCCAGATTTAATGGCGAATTGGTGGAGGAATTTTCAAATTTATTTTCGAGTAGTGGGGATCGCCTCCCGAGCATATTCAAGATCATCGTGTCGACTAGTAATCGGGACAGAGCCTATTGCGGTCCGCCATCTTGTTATCCACAACTACAAAAGGATGAGCTTGAGAGGCAATGCGTTGCAATGTTACAACAGGGTACAATTCGACCCAGTTTGTCGGCCTTTTCCGCTCCGGTGTTGTTAGTCAAGAAGCATGATGGGTCGTGGTGTTTTTGTGTGGACTACCGGGCTCTCAACGACAAAACTATTAAGGATAAATTTCCAATTCCGATGGTTGAGGAATTATTGGATGAACTCAAGGGTGCCTACTATTTCACTAAGTTGGACCTTCGGTCAGGATATCATCAAGTGCGCATGTATCCGGGGGATGTGGAGAAAACGACTTTTCGTACTCATCAAGGACTTTTTGAATTTTTGGTGATGCCATTTGGATTGACTAATGCTCCGGCAACGTTTCAAGCTTTGATGAATTCTGTTCTTGACCCCTATCTCCGCCGGTTTGTTTTAGTCTTCTTTGACGATATCTTGATTTATAGCCCATCTTGGTCAGCTCACCTCTGTCATGTTCGTACGATCTTGCACGTACTGAAGGACCACAAATTTTTTTCTCAAGAAGTCAAAGTGCTTATTTGGCAAAGCTTATGTTGCTTATCTGGGACATGTTATTAGTGGCAAGGGGGTGGCTATGGACATCCGTAAGATCTGAGAATGTCGATTGGTCAGGTTCTGCGTCTTGTATGTGCTCTTCGTGGATTTCTTGGACTAGCTAGATATTATCGATGATTTATTCAAGATTATGGTTTGTTAGCAGCCCCACTTACAAGATTGTTAAAACGCGATAGTTTTTCGTGGTCAGATGAAGCTTCCACAGCTTTTCAAGTTCTCAAAGAGGCTTTTCTCGTCGTGATTATGTACATGGCAAGTCAGTTATTCTAACTATTGTTGATCGCTTCTCTAAATATGTGCATTTTATTCCCTTGGCACATCCTTACTCAGCTAGTTCCGTTGCTTGAGTGTTCTTTAATGAGATTGTGCGTCTTCATGGGATTCCCTCTTCCATTGTAAGCGACAGAGATCCAATTTTTACAAGCAACTTTTGGGAGGAGTTGTTTCGTTTGTCTGGAGTTCAACTCAATCGGAGCACTACCTTTCATCCGCAGTCGGACAGGCAATCAGAGATTGTTAATAAGGTGATTTCCATGTATCTGCGATGCATTACAGGTGATTGGCCTCGACAATGGCTTCAATGGCTTCCTTGGGCTGAATACTGTTACAACACTTCATATCATTCATCATTAAAAGAGACACCATTTAAGGTGGTATACGGTCATGATCCTCCTTCCTTGCACTTCAAGGTAGCATACTTGTGTTGTGCTCTCAACAACACAGTTGTCCCTGGTAGTAATAACCTCCTTCTGAAAATTTGCGAACACCTCATGTGTGAACACTTCACTACCATGCAACTCTATTGTCCATGGTGTCTTCAACTGAGGCTTCGTGTGAAATGCGGCATTGTCTTCTCTTAGCTTTTTTTTCTCTTTGTTCGTCCATTGCAGTGTTGAAGCTGATCCAGAACTCAACCAAAACATATTTGTAACCAATAAAGTGATTGAAAAAAGAATTGGCGCTTTCAGACCTTGAAGTTGTTCTAAGAATTTCTGCCAAGGGTATGTCCATAAAATAAGCCGGCACACAAGATGCCCGAATACTATAACGACCAGCCAGCCACTCATTATCTTCCAAACCAAACTCAGAAATATAGCAGCCCACTGTGACTCGAATTCTTCTAGAGTTTCTAAGAGATACACACATGAATTGACACGACTATAAAAGATTTGGTTATTCCTCAAATATGGCCTTATCTTTGTTAGAAGTTTGTTCAATATGTGCCACATGTATAACCTATGTGTGCTAGTTGGGAAGACATGTTCAATTGCCTTCTTCATGGCTGCATCTTCATCAGTTATTATAAACCTAGGTGCAACACCTCCCATACATCTTAAGAAAGTACGGAACAACCATTTGAATGTTTCAATCGTTTGATCGAGCAGCAATGCAGCCCCAAATAGAACACATCCCACATGGTTATTCACTCCCATGAATGGTGCAAATGTCATGTCATATTGGTTTATATTATATGTTGTATCGAATGAGAGCAACTCGCCGAAATGAACATAATTCTTCTTGCATGTTGCATCCGCCCAAAACACATGCACCAACCTACCCTTGCTGTCAATAACAGTAAAAATAAAATGCAGCATTGTTCTCGTTCTTTCTAGCTAGATTATCAAGGAACATCTGAGCATCTGATGACTTTATACTCTCTCTCAAAGTACGGTGATAATTTTGCAAGTCCCTCCTTGTGCATCCTACATTCTGAAATCCACCCTCACTGGCATGAAGGTATCTAAATACCTCATATGTCCCAATGCTAGCTTGATAGCATGCGAACAATGTAGTCTTAGCCTTCTCATTTATTTGTTTGTTAGAACATATCAAGTGTTTGCATTGCTTACTAAGGGAGACAAAACCATGAGTATGCACTTCCACAAATGTCTCTAATCTAAACGTATTGTCCTTAGTTCGTTTGATACCAAACATGGCCTCACACCCGCTCCTACTCAATTTAGACTCATATGTCCTCTTCATTTTGACCTCCAGCTTGTCCTTACATTTTTCTTCCTTCTAGCCACGTCTGCCACAATAGTGCCGCCTCCATTACAAAACACCATTAGTAGTCGTCTGTTGTCCAATACGAACAGAGAAGCCGATAACATGCACATATGCTTTGTAAAACTCGAGGGTTGCATCCTCATCTTCAAAAATCATCCCCACGGCAGGCGTCAAGTCGTCATTAACTACCGGTGTGGACGATGAACCCTGCAGCGGTAAGGATGATTTAGCCCGAGAACGATATTAATCATTCAAATTAACAAATTACAGTGGACACATACTCACACAGAACGAAATGTTGGCCGCCTTCTATGGGGTTTTACACAGACAGCTAGCAACGAGAGCGTGCACATCGACCATTTTGGGTCTTGGCAAAACTAGTAGCCGCACAGAGCTGCACACATCTTCCATTGAATCCATGCAGCTGCCCATCAAAACTAGAGATAATAAACAATCGACAATTCATATCACCTGTCCCGTGCTACACAATTCAAAATACCGTAGAATTAGGAAGGAATTCACTGCTTACATGACACGGGTGGCAAAGCGGGCGTGCGACAAGGGAGGAGCACAGGGGGTAGCCAAAGGGGAGCCACCTGAGACGGGGAGGACTCAACGAGGGAACGTGGCACAAGGGGGGCTTGGCGCTGGCGGGCGGGGCATCTGAGAGGGGACTCAGTAGAAGCGGGGCACGATCTGAGAGGGGACTTGGAGCAATGCTCGGTGCAAGGCGACAGCGCAGGGCCTCCGAACTGTGGTGCTCACGGGGTCGAGAGGAATGGAGGGCCAAACCGATGGAGGGAGGGGCGAATTCATGACGATTTTCATTCACACGAGGGGGAGGGGGTTCGCAAAGTGGCTTGACGTGGGAGGCAGGGGTGATCTCGGTCGTGGATTTCGTGATTGAAGGCCCAGATCAGCCATGTGCACATGTCCACCAAATGAAACATATGCACAAAATATATTGCCTACAAATATGACCCGGAAGCCATAGAGCTAAATTTCACGAAATAGTTGCATGAAATTATGAGCTACTATGGCATATTTGCATTCAAGGACATCCTCGGCAGAATTCATTAAAACTTCCCTTTTGCAACAAAAACTAAAATTGCGCTCAAATTGTGAGCTATAGCAAGACAAATCTTGCCATAAAACCATGAAAGGCTTGTTTGGATAGGAAGGGATTAGAACTAATTTCTTCGGATTGTAACAGATTTTAGTTCAAATTCCAAGTCAATCCGAAAGAAATAAGTCAGATCACAGTGTATCTAAACAAACCCAAAGTGATGTTTTGAGAAATTGTCTCAAAGCAATGAGCAAACTTGAAAATTGTGAGCTATAGCATGGCAAATCCAAAATCCAGTGCAAAGCATCGAACTTCAGTTAAAGCTAAAATTACCTTAAAATCGTAGCCTACAGCCAAGCAAATCTGCCCTCGAGAACATGGAGTAAGTGTCGCTTAAATTGCATTTAACTTCAAAATTTCAAAAAAAAATCAAAACTGTGCATAAACCCTGAGCTATAGCATGGCAAATTTGATTCTAGAATCATGAAGTTTTAAGAAAAAATCTCAAAACCACGAGCTTTAGTATGTAGTATAGACTGTTCATATCTGTAACAACATGAAACCTTACTGTTCCAATCATATTTATCAAGACTACGTGTCCTATGGAGTTACCGTTATACCAGTAAACAACCGTCCCAGAAGATTTTTTACATAGATGAAACAGGACATCAAATCGACTTCCTAGGTGATACCTCAGGCTGAATGCCCTTTTATCAAACCAAGACATCAAACTATCATTCAGATTTTTCTGGTGGTGATTTCAGCAACCCTCAGGCTGAATGCCCTTTTATCAAACCAATACATCAAACTATCATTCAGATTTTTCTGGTGGTGATTTCAGCAACGGTTGAGGAGATGACGTCATCATGTCGCTGCAGTTTCAACTTTCGTCACCTGCCCATACCTGGGAATGGCAATCCTGTCATCCGTTAGTTAAATCCGACTAAATTCTAAGCCAATATATAGCTGGATTAAAAGACACAGACAAAAGACAATCATTTGGAGTTAACCAGCGGACGCAGCTCATACTTGTTCATTATACATAATATCTATTTCTGCCGTATGTAAAATTTGTTGCTTGGATATAAACATGGCATTCCCATTTCTAACTAAATGGCATTTTTCAAATTTGTTAGTCTAAACCAGGACCACACCCCCTGTAACCTAGCTAGCACTAAACTACTGAATTACCAGGTAAGGCAGACATGGATGAATACATTTGTTGTTTATCAATTATTATCCTCCTGTTGGAGAAACAATGCAAATCTACTACTGGTTAGGACAAACAAAAGAATCTAATCCAACTCACAGGTCAAACAATATATCACAATAAAGAACAAACATCTTTCAGTAAAAAGATGTAATACCTTTGAACTTGAAGAATGGGCATGTGCAGGCCTTCTTTCAGAAACTATAACATGCACTAATTTGAACCAGATGTTGTGACACAAGGGGCAGAAGTGTTGCTGGTACTTGTAGTGGTAGTAGTAGAGTTACTTTCTGTAACCCTCTCATTGCTTGATTCTGTAGTGGTACTTTCTGTAACCCTCTCATTGCTTGATTCTGTAGTGGGACGAACTTCAGAAGTGGATGTTGTTGGGCTATCGCTTGCCCTACTACTTCCTCTAGTTTCCAAACGCTCCATCATCCTTGATACAGACGCAATTCCAGCATTAACTTCTCGTCTCACTTCAGAACCAAGATCTGCCACAGATGAGTTACGTGAAAAAAGTCTCTCTTTCCACCCTCTAGTACTTTTTGTAATAGATTCTTTGTACCTGAATCGCACAAAAGGAGAAGCAGCTTTAGGATAAAGATTCATTAAGCTAGAGCCTAGAAGGCTTAGGACAAAATAAATTTCCATACTTTGTAGAGACAGCATTTAAGCGAGACTTCACAGAGTCTGAGAAAGACTGAAGATCCGATGGCCCAGCCATGTCTGGAGTTGATTGTCCAGTGGAATGTCTCCTGATACACAAGAACCATCATAAAGGTTGATCACCAAAAAAATTGACAAGAGAACATAGTATCTGATTATAGATGGTTTAGTTTACCTGTTGAAAAACCTAGGACTGGATACGGGAGTACTATTTCCAGACGAAGCAATGGCATCTTGGTCAGCATCATAGGTATGCATCCCAGGACTTTGATTACCTGCTTCTTCACCTGTATTAGCATGTGGTGATAATCCACCAGCTGTGGGGACAGGACTTGATTCGTTCTCTCCTTCCCCTTGAGCGGAAGATGAAGAAATCGAGCCAGCAGAAGGCATGTTTGGATGTGCGGAGAAAACTAAGAACTGTGGGCGACCATGAGAGCCAGATCGGCCCCTGTGCCCCTCTCTTCTACCAAGGTGGTGTGCCCTTCCCATTGCAGCGGCAGCAGCTAGGTGCTGCAGTATACGCTCTTCAAGTTCAGCATCATTACCAACAACAGGTAACTGCACAAGTTCATCTTGCTAATCAGGATCAGGGAAACAAATTTCGTTGGGGGCTGAAATCACCGAAATTTCGGAATTTCGGTTCGAAATTTCGGCGGGTTTTCAAACTGGACGAATTTATGATTTGAAATTTGGGCGAAATTTGACTGAATTTTGTCCAAAATCAAATTTAGGATGTAATTTGTCGTAATTCAAATATTCCCGGAATTTTTTTTGAACGAATTACAAATATTTCAGAGGGGAGCGAAATTTGTTTCCCTGATCAGGATAACTTAAAAACAAACACTTGACTAGTTAAATCAGAAGAAATATATCATAAATTAGTTTTATAACACATACGTGCTGCACCTCAAAATCTCCTAGAGCAGGATGATGAAATATAGTTGTACTTCGAGTTTGATTGGTTCTTATATTCCTCTCACACTCAACTGCCTCGAGCAGCTCTTGGCTGAGATATTAGTAGGCCAGAAGTTAGTACTATTCTACAAGTAAAAGAGCATGTTTGATATTTGTATAGCCAAGAAGTGTCAATATATATCGACAGAACTTGCCTGGTAGGATCCTTCATACTGATAGGCTGCCAGCACATAGGGCACTGAGAACTTCTCTGACACCTATGCAAAAAGCCCACCAAACATTAGTGTGGAAAATATTTTGAACTGAAAACAAATGGACCAACTATGGCTACGGCAAAGTAGTTCAAATACACGTCCAATTGAACTGCAGAATATCCTAAGGGAATTTTCCATGTGAAATAATGCCCCAATTGGGAAAAAAGTTCTGGATAAATTCCCTTGTAACTTCCAGTAAAGTTTCATGATTCCACCAGTCACAAGGTAAGATCCATGGAAGTGTCGCGAACCTTGTAAACATCACATTGTGATACGTACCAAACATGTGAAATGTTCCATAATACAGTAACCCTTCCATTAAACAAAATAAACACTTATGGTATGCATGGCTGCATGCAGTCTATGCTTTTCAAATTTGACCACAAATTTGTACAGAAGTATTGAAATTGGCCATATGAAAACGATATTAATAGATTGGTAGTCAACATTACTTAAAAACAACATATACTTTTTTTGCAGTTATGCTGACATAATGTTCAAAAACAGTGGTCGAAAGAGGTGTCCTTGAAAACCGTGAAAAGTTAACAAAGACGTGTATTTAGGAACAAGCAGACCTCCCAAGAATCCATTAGATATTATCTCACACTGACACACACACATACTATGATATACCCAGGAGAAAACAGTATACTGGAACAATCCATCAGCAGAATGCTATAACCAATAACGCAATGAAAGACATGATTTTAGAAGTAAGAAGGGAAAATTCCATAAACACCCCCCATAAGTCACCTACTTCTTCAATTTGCCCCCCCCCCCAATCTCATTTCCGTTTACTTTGCCCCTCGTAAGTTAAGACGCGTGCAAATACACCCCCTAGGCCGTATGTTAGCACTATTTATCAAGGTTCTAGAAATCGGACCTAGGCGGTCAGCGGTGCCCTGCCTCCGTGGCTTCGACAAAGTCGGCGAGCTGGCCACCTATGACCGTCTAGGCGGTCAAAGCCAGTCCAAGGCGGTGTGAGGCGACGACGCAGCAAATCGAGGTTACTCCCACCATCGCCGCCGCCAAATCGAGGTCGTTCTCGCCATCTCCGCCACCAAATCAAGGTCGCCACCGCCGAATCGAGGTATGTCGCCCCCGCTTTCTTCTCGCCTCTCTACGTCGCCCCCGCTTTGCTCTCTGCTCTTTGCGCCACCCCCGCTCTGCTTCTCGCCCCCTCTATTTTGATTGTCTTGTGTTGTGTTGTGCCGATTGCTTCTCGCCCCCTCTACTCTGTATCACCATAGCCAAGTCGGCAACCTAGGCGCTAGGCGCCAGGCCACCGCCCGACTAGCGCCTAGCGCTTTCTTGAACCTTGCTACTTCTCATGGTTTTCATTATCTTTGGCACTTATTTCAATTATATGGGTGATTTTGGTAGTTGTAATACACCATTTAATTGCTAATGTTATAATGTTGAAATCGTGTATTACAAATAACGAAATAAATCACATCATTGAAACAAGTATTGAAATCAGTTAAATAAGCACTAAAATAATTAAAGCAAGTGCTAAAGATAATTAAAACCACGAGAAAATAGTGCGAACATGTGACCTAGGGGGTATTTACAAGCCAACTTAACTTATAGGGGGCAAAGTAAACGAAAATGAGATATGGGGGGAATTGAAAAAGCAGGAGTTTATGGATTTTTTCCGAGAAAAGAACTATTGGTCTTAGGTCAGCCTAACCACAAACTCAAGCTTGCCTATTCAGCAACTGCAAACCAAAAAAATAGAACTAAGAATCATAAGGAGAAAGCAAATTAAGAGCCTGCCTACCTCATCTTGCATGAATGGCTAAAACTTGGTGCCCTACTAGGACAATTTAGTGCTATCTGTTACTTGCTCATATTCATATAAAAACCTTTTTACCAAGAAGGAAAAGAGTAAACTCTAATTTATACCGATACCATATGAATCTAGCAGAACACAAGCACACACCAAATTTAGGAAATTGAATATTTCAAGTGCAGAATCGACCACACAACCAAATTGTCCCAAGTTTTCAGTTTCAGTCACAAGCAGGTATTACAGTCTAAAGAATGGTGATAGATATGGTCAACTAAAATCATGCATATAGTTGAAAGGTCAAGTGCTTACTAAATGAAAGTTTCATAGTTCTAAAAAGTTGCTCGTACTTATAACCATTAAGCCCAAATGAATTCCATATGGAAATAGGTACAGCACACAGCAGGAATATAAGAAATCCGCTATTAGTGAAATGAATGTGTTAAGAGTCAGTATCATACCATTCAAGAATGCATTGGAGATGGAACTCATGTTTGCAACCAGTCAACTAGAAGAGAAAGCAATAATAACAAAATGGTTACAAAAATGTCCTCTATGAGCAAAATGACCCATTTAAATAAGTGGCATCTTACTGTGGAAGGATCACTCTCACAGAAAGCCTCTAGGCAAATGCTACATGCATCATCGCATGCATCCTGAATCCCACCCTCTACAAAAGCTGCAGCTGATGTCAAACTCTCCATGTTGGCTTTCTCATCAGTTCCAGATGCCATTGCAAATGAATCACAGCCCTGATATCTAGAATATGGAGAGAAATAAAAGGTGTCAGAATTTGATCATAGCCTTGTCATGACTTGAAGATGAAAAGGTAACATATTCACTGTGGATTAAGAAACCAATTAGATAATGACTGGATTAACACATGCAAAGGCTTAGAAGAAGGGAAATCTGGGTGATATATCTTATTACATCTGATGTACAAATAGTACCCAAAAGCAAATTTAATGGTGCCTGGTGCCACTATGTTTAATGAGACAACATAAAAGTAGAACACTATACCAGACCAAAAAAAATTGATCTAAAACCTCTATAAGCATATAAAGAGATCCACTTTGCAGGACAAAAACATGCTATCATGCCTTGCTCATTTCAAGATGAATGGGCTCTATGTAATTACAGCAAAAAGAATTACCGAAGTGTTGACATATTTACGCAAGTAATGCTCTAACAAAATTCTTACCAACCTCATCTAAAAATGCAGACCTTTTTATTGGACCAATCTAACCATCTGATTAGCACAAACAGAAGGACAAACATAATGGCAGACAAAAGTATGTTGTTCGTACAAGGCAAGACATAAAACCACAGCAGAAGACAAAAAAAAATTCCTCAAAATTAGCAGCCAAATCATATGAAAACAAATATACAGTACCATCCAAACAAATAGGCAGGATGCTCACATTGTTTAAAGGAAGCCTATTGACAAACTTTTATACGAAAACTACCAGTAATGACAATACATCTGCTAATGATATCTGCACTAGGCATACTATGGTAATTTAATTTATATATGAATACATGATGATATCTCCATAAATTTGAAACAAATGCACTGGAACCCCAGAAAGTCAACAATATATTAGCAAAACCAGATCAAATTATTATGTATATTTACATTCAAATTAACCATTTTTCGTCAAACTCATTGAGGCTGCTACAGATATCACCTACTGCTGCAAAAAAAACATGGTAGCAATACTAAAATATATTTCCACATATCACACTGCAAGTAGAACCAAGACGGTCAAGTCCCACAACTCCCATCACATAACACTAAACTACGGGATCGCAATCACAGTTTACTCCGGCAATAGGCCCATTTTTGAGACAGTAGCAGCTCAATCAGCCGGAATTATCGGAACTTAATACTTTCCTAACCTAAAATCAAACGTAAAACCCACAACAAAAACAATCGAAATTCAACGCAGAGCAGCCGCTAAATCAGCTCAATTCACACGGAACGACCGAGCTCCCCTCGAATCACGATCCAAGCCACGCCCAAATCAACCAATTCCCAGCAAATTCTCCGAAATCAAACCACCAAAATCGCACCTCAAACCTCCAATTCACACAAAATCAAGCACAACCCCGTACGAATACATCGCCACGAGAACGAACCATCACCGCGCACCTATCACATCGAACTCGAATTCTCCAAATCAAAATAAAACCCGACCGATCGAAATGGCCCCAACTCTTCAAACCCCCGAATCGCCGACGGAACACCAATCGATAAGACCGCGACGAAAGGGGGAAGCGCGCGAGAGGGCGAGGGGGGGAGCGGACCGGATCTTACCGGGCACCGCCGAGAAGCCGGCGACTCGATCCGATCCGGCTCGTTTCGATGCGTGAGGCGTGGAGGAGCACGAAACCCTAGCCTCTCCTGCGCTTGAGAAGAGAGCGCGTGCCTCGTCTCCGCTCGGCCCCCACCGCCCAGTGGGGCCCACCTCCACGCGTGCCACACGGGCCCGCCCGGCCCGGCACGGCACGGCACGCTTACAGCCGTTGGGCACGTCATGCCGGCCCGTTTGGGCACGATTAGCCCAGTTAGGCCCGGCAAACGGTCGAATTTTTTACCGTTTTTAGCCGTTAGGAGGTTTAAAAATACCAGAAAAATTCAAAAAAATCCGAATCTTTTTTCTATAAATAGTCATCATACCCTCCTCATTTAGCAATCATCTATTCCCCAATATCTTCTACGAACTTTGTTGTGCAAATTTAGATTCATTGTGTGATAGTTTGGCCAAATTAAAAAAAATTGCCAAATATCCGGAAATTCGTAATCCAGCCGAAAGTCAACAAAAGAGGTACAATATTATTTTTTCATATTTTTTGTTCTTATTTGTTATACTAAGATGAAATAAATAATAGTGTAAGTTTCAATTTTCAGTTTTTTGTGATGGAAAATTACGATAGATTTGCTACTGGTGATTACGGAACTTCACCAAAGAATCTTGCATCCTTCGAAAATTTTGAGGCCTCAAACCAACCAGAATGGCAAGGAGGAATATCATCATCGGGCTCTACGGCAACATCTACGTACCTGAAGTACAACCCTGATGGTACGGTACGTAGCTGGGACTACAGTCCTGAGGTAGCTCGTCAATCTCTTTGTCGTTTAATTGCTTCAGAGGATTTACCTTTAAACTTTGGGGAGTCTAAATCTTTTGAAAATTACATAAGGACTGCGCATAATCCTAGATTTTCTACCGTTTCTAGACAGACAACAACTAGGGATATAGTTAAATACTATAATGAACGTCGTGATAAATTAAAAGAACTATTTAGTACATGTACATTTTCGGTGGCTTTGACCTCGGACATATGGAGTGGTCGGGCTAGGGAGGATTATCTTAGTGTAGTTGCTCATTATGTTAATGACAACTGGGAAATGGAAAAAAGAATTATAGGGTTCAAACTAATTGATGTAGCACATACGAGTGAAAATATTGCAGACTGTATTATCAAAGTCGTGGAAGACTTTGGTCTTACAAAAAAAATATTCTCGATAACTTTAGACAATGTTGCCGCAAACTCTAGGACAATGGATGTTCTCACCCCATTGTTTAGTACATACGCTGAATCCTTCTTGCTACATCAGCGATGCGCCTGTCATATTATTAATCTTATAGTAAAATGCGGTTTGAAGAGGTTGGATTGGTATATTAAAGCTTTTCGCGATGCGATATCTTTCTTAAATCATTCTAGCCAACGAATTGCAGTATATAAGAACTTATGCAAAGCAATGAATGTACGTCCAAGAAAATTTGGTTTAGACATGCCGGTAAGATGGAACTCTACTTACTTGATGCTTAAGAGTCTTTTACCATATAAGAGCACTTTTTCTGTTTTTATTCAAATGCACTATCGTAGCACTGACGGTAGTGTACTATTGACTGAACAGCATTGGTTTGTTGCTGAGAAGATACTTCAGTTTTTGGATATTTTTTATTATTCAACTGTTGCTTTATCCGCTGTGTATTATCCAACATCTCCTATAATTATGCATAGTATTCTACAAATTGCTAGTCACTTGAAAGCATTAGAAAATGAAATAGTCTTACGAGAGGCTATCATTGCTATGAAAACTAAATACTTGAAATATTGGAAAGAAATCCCATTCTTATATGCATTTGCATTTATTTTAGATCCTAGAGCTAAAATTCAAGGATTTACTAATGTTCTTCAACTTCTTAGTGATGCTACAGGCCTAGACTATTCTAACTATTTTGTAGATGTTCGCGCTAAATTTTTTGAGATTTTTCAAAAGTACGAACATAAGTTTCAGGGAGTTCGCTTGCAACTACCTCCATTACCATCCACCACAGGTAACAAGACAAATATGTGGGGAAAAATATGGGGTATAGGTTCTTCCTCCAAGTCCAGGGGTTCATATTCTACAACGACACCTTCTCAAACAAGACCAATCGCCCACACAAGAAGTGATGAACTATCTGCTTATCTGGACAGCGATCTGGTGGATTACAACACATATGGCTTTGAAATTTTGCAATGGTGGTATGACCATAAAGTAAAATATCCAGTGTTATCCATATTAGCACGTGATGTGTTAAATGTTCCTGTTTCTACGGTTTCTTCGGAGTCTGTTTTCAGTCTTTCTGGAAGAATATTAGAGGAGAGAAGAACAAGTCTCACGAGTGAGATGGTGGAGATACTTCTTACTGTCAAAGACTGGGAACAAGCTGATGCACGAGCACAACATTCTGTGGATAATCCAGAGTTGGCGGATGTGTTCAAAAATTTGTACCTAGACAACGATACTTAGAACATAGATATATGCAGAGCTATATGTTATACTCTTTTTCTTTTGCCAATGTTTTCTCATGTTGAGTTTTTACTTAGCAAAGGTTTTAACGAGGCAGCTATGTAAACATTAATAAAGCTCTTTATTATATTTTATCTTTTTTATGGATATAGAACCATTTTTACCATTTTAATATGCATTTTTGAATTATATACATTTTTCTAAAAAATTTATATTTTTAAAGAGTTTTTTACGAGAAGGGCTACACAGTCGCCTCGCCCGTCGGGTTAAACTCGTCACACCCACTCACACACTGATGCGTGGGTCAGCTGAGTCACATACTCACATGGGCCCACGTGTCGGTAGCTTTTGCGCGAACGAGGCCGTGGTGGGAAGGGGGAGGTGCGGGGGCTACGAGGACTCGGGAGTGATCCAACCGACTTCTAAGTACGTTTTGACCGCCCCGGCAGCTCCGCACCGTCTAGCCGCTCCGGGGGCCCACGTGTCAGGGGCGTGGCGTTGTGGGGTTAGGTGGGCAGAAACGGTGGAAATGTATTTCTTTTCCTGGATGGGGAGCGGGAGTGGAACCACGGTATCCGCGCGCGGGCGTATTAATGGTCGTCAGTAGTGGGGCGCGGGCGTGGGTTCGAGGGTAATGGTTCGAGGTAAGACCACGTCCGCCGCCACCGCCCGAGGATAACGCAAGAAATGGACCAGGGTGCGTGACAGGTGGAGCCCGCGGGGGCTAATGGTGCCATTACACTGGGCTTTCCCTTCTTCTAATGGTGTTTTTTACACGAGTGATGATTAGTGAGCTAAGCAAAGCAGCCCATGTGGTCCGGAGGAAAAGCACGCAGGAATTTTGGCTGGGCCTAACGTTGAGGTTAATGAGTACTCTGGACTAGAGCTGAGGCTTGGGTCGGGTTTTTTTGGTTGGTCCGAAATCCGTTCAGTACGGCACGATCTAGGTACGATATGCACTCGGATCGGTCTAGCACGGTACGAACGTCGGGTCAGGCTAGGCCTGAGAATGTGATCCGTTGGGCGGCACGACACGAAAAAAGCCTAATCTTCCAATCCCTCCCTCGGCCTGGTCCAATCTTATCCCTCCCAGGCCTAGTATCCTGGTCCAATCCCGTTCTCCCCCCCTCCGGCTTGGCCCAACCCTAACCCCCATCCCGGCTAATCCATATCTCGAATCCCACACACCGCCTCCAGCCCTCCACCCTCAATTCCTCCCTTCCCCAAGCACCGCTTTCCTCCTTCCCTCTCCGGCTCTCTCCTCCCCACGCGTCGCCTTTCTCTCTCTCCTGCTCTCCTCCGGCCGAGAGGAATGAAGATAGCGGTTGTCACCGCCATCACCGCCTCCGCTGTCTATAGGCATTTTGGGCTAGGCTTGGTGACACTGCAGACGACCCGGCATGACGGGCTTTGGGGCGTGTCGGGCTCGACCGAGACGAGGTGGGTCGCACGCGACGACGACACGACAGGATGACCAGACCAAGCCAGCATGGTACGATGCGGTCCGAAGCACAATAGACCCGGGCCAGGCCGGCACGGCCCGAACCCAGCTCTACTCTGGACCAGGTGAGCTGGGCTTAATGGTTGTGCTTACTGTCCGAGGTTTTATTTTACCACATCGTCTAACAGCTCGTGCTCCTAGCCCCTATTACTGTTGCTTTGCGTTTTAGGAGTAGGTTATCTATGTCCTTGGGTTACAACCATAAGAGAAACACCGGTAACGCTTGGCTTCAACTATTTTCTTGCTGTTCGGCAGGAGTATCATCTATGTCATCGATGTAATAAATTGATAGAAACATGTCAATATCATCTGTCCCTCTTATCCGTGAGATTTATGTCTGAACTCGCGATTTTTTTGAAAATAATCCTTTTTTATTCTGAAATACAGTAATATACCTACGTTTTTTTTATTTTACAGAAATAATCCTCTGTCATTGTGCCATTGGGCAATTGTAGAAGTCGCCCAACGGTTAATCGACAAGTGTACAAGTCGCCCAGTGGTTGAGCGACTTATTATAGTCGCTCAACCGTTGGACGACACATCGATAAGTCGCAAGACCGGTCAACGATTTAAAATAATAATATTATTATTTTATTAATCCGATGGAAATAATTGTAGGGGAATAAATGGCAAATTTTGTAGGTTATCATTTAGCAAATCTTGTTTGTAGGTTGTTAATGTTTTTGAAAATAAAAGGATGGTGACAAGGTTGGTTGGTATGTTTGTGATTTTCGTAGATTCTCAAGGGTACGACCTCTGTTAGACTCGCAATAACATTTTGTGATCGTCGTATATTGTTCTAGTGCGATAAATTTTTGAAGAATTTTATGAGGACGATTGAGATAGCAATGATTCGTAAATAGAAAGGTAATTAATATTGCGATGCGCTAGGGAATTCATACACGGTGGAGAACTTTGGAGAAATGGTGCAACGATAACAACACGACAGTTGATCTGACAAGGGTGTTACATGACACGCAGGCTAACGAACCAACGACGGTACACGCGTGTCTTTAGGGAAATAGAAATACATGGGACATATGTACGAAGATGGTCGAACTACTATGTGGAACGTGGCCATTTGCCCTTGCGGCCCAGCTCGGCATTGTACTCCTCGCCATGCGCCTTAGCTTTCGCCGCGATAGCCCTCTTCCGCGCCCTCTCGGCCTTGCGTCACCTGGCATGCTCACGCTCCTGCTCCTTGTGTAGCCCCTCCTGCCTCTTCTTCTCCTCCATCTCAGCCTGCAGCTCTTCGAGGCGCCTTTCACGGCCCTCGCAGTCCCCCCTGGCCCACCTCTTCCATGACAGCAGCATCTGCATGTCGTAGGGGTGGATCTTGTCGTCGATCCACTGGCTGAAGTTGCATAGGTGCGGCGGAGACTACTGTGAGAAGAGAGACGTGGTTACGGCATAATAGTGGTGTGCACTGAAATGCAATTTCATTACCGGCTGCCTGTGGCTCAGTATGTCAAACCTGCGGTCGGGGTAGTCTACGCAAAAGTTTGTGCAACACCAATAGCGTTGCCCAATGGTCCACTCGTCGGTTGATTTGACGTACTTGCAGGTGTCCTGACACCAGCAAAGGGGTGGCGCCACCCCTGTCGGGGGCCCTTCCGGAGGGCGTTCAGCGGGCATAGGAGGGGGGCGCAGCTTGACCCGGAATCGTTGGGCGTACTGCGAGATAGCCTCCTTAGATCGATGAGCGTTGGAGGTGGCTGTTGAGGAGGTGGGTGGCGTATGTAAGGCTACTGACTAAACACCCTATGGCGAGCAGTGGTATGCTGGGGAGCCTCCCAGTCCCTCAAAGCTCGCGGATGTGCTTCCATTCCTTCTCCTTGTCTATGTTATCTAGGTAGTGTTGTTGGTATGGAGTTCCTGGCCGAGTAGCGCTGTATTTATAGCGGGAGCGGATGCAGCTGTAGCGGCTCCATTATGATGAGGCACGGATGTGTTTCGTGTCTGTGCGCCATGCCCTTCTAGGAGGAAGCTTGCAGCAGTCGAGTGGTCTCTTCATGCTTTGCAGAGAGTGGTAATATCCTGCTTTGCAGAAAGAAGTCATGTCCTGCTTTGCAGAGAGTGGTCACGTCCTGCTTTGCAGAGAGCGGTCACGTCCTACTTTGCAGTGCGATATCACGTTCTACTTTGCATAGCGAGGTCACGTCCTGCTTTGCAGAGATAGGCAACGACAACAGATTGACACTGCAAATGAAGTTAAAGTTTGCAATTATGATACAATTAGTTTCACACTGTGTATAATAAGCAAAGTACTAACTAAAGTACAAGTTACAACATGCTAGCATTTCTAATCTTAGTACCATTACACACACAACAAGAAGTGGTGTTGCACTTCACGCCGGTGTTCCTACTTGTCGGCAGACGCCTTGCAACTTCTCGCAGTGTGGCCTTCCTGGCCACAGCGGCCGCAACGTCTACCCGCCGCTCCAGCTTCTCCTTCGTCCATATCATTCCTAATGCGATGACTCTGCCAACGGCCCTTCCCACCCTTCAACAAGTCAAGACCTGGAATCCAAGTCCTTTGTGCCACATCCAACGTGGCGAAGTTGCCCACAACCTTTAAACCTCTTAGCTCGCGCACCACGCTTACAGCACCCTCTCCTTCACGAAGTACTCCGACATGAAGTTCGATGGGTCCATGTTGATAGTCCCGCATGCGGCGAGGATATGAGAGCATGGTTTGTGAAGGAGCTTTGGCTTGTTGCATGTACAACTAGGTTTATTCACATGATCTCCAAGGCACACCTCGTGGGTAACAAGAGAGCGAGCCATCCCAAATCTGGCTCTGTCCCGAAGGAGCACGTCGAAACGATGCTCCGTATTGCCCATCACGAAGAATGTGTGCGACTAACCCTTTTCGGTCTTGGCCTACATGTACGCCATAATCTTTGAGCAGTACGGTGTATGTCGGTTGGCTGCATGAAGTGCCACATTTGCATGTCTTTCCCTGAAATATCCAATTATACCGTGCAGAACGCCTTCCACGATGGCGACGAGGGGCTGAGGACGGAGGCCCCCTAAGAACCCAGTTGTACACATTCGTAAGGTTAGTAGTCATTATGTCGTACCTTGCATCATCCGTGTCATGCAACAAGAACCACTTCTCCAATGGCTCGACCTCAATCCAATGGGAGAAGCACTTGATGTTCCTCGAGGTCCTCTGTGTCACATAGGGAGGGTCAAGCTCTGGCAGTGGTGTGAGACGTTCGGGTTGCGCCGCCCTGAAGAATCTAGACCCGCCATTATATGTTAATGGAGTTTTGATGATTAATGACAAACCTAATTGTGAGACTAACACTTCTACTTGTTATATCATGTTTAGTCTCATTTGGATATAAAGGTGAAAATCAAAGGTATGCAGTTCGACATTATAATTCATATATCCTAGAATACTTTAACTTGTGTAGTTAACATATTCTTGTGAGTATATAAGACTTGTGTAGTCTAAATATACTTGTATATGAGTATAACATAACTTGTGTAGTTCATGTGTACTCACATATCCTTGAATATGTTTAACTTGCATAGTTAATATATTCATATGAGTATATGAGACTTATGTAGTTCATATATGCTCATGTATTCTTGAGTACATATGACTTGTGTAGTTCAGTATACACTCATGTTGAGTATATATAACTTATGTAGTGCTTATATACTCATACCATTCTATATTCAATTATTTGTTATTGAAGTGGTTATCATCAATTACCAATGAGGGAAAGATTGTGGTATCTTGTCCCGCCATTATGAGTTAATGGTATATTGCGGTAATTAATGATAATCATATTGTGGAACTAACATTTTCCATGAGTTGGATGAATAGGTTATGTTCGGTGGTTGATGACTTGGGATGACATCATGTGTTGATAGTCATCAAGTCAAGAAGAGATGATCGTGTGTTGATCATCAAGTCAAGTGAAGACCCATCATGTGTTGATGGATGTCAAGTGAAAAGTGCATCATGTGTTGATGCATATCAAGAGTCGGGATGGAGGATGTCATCATGTGTTGATGAGCATCATGTCAAAATCCCGAAGTGAAGCTTCATCATGTGTTGATGAAGGTCAAGCAAAGGTTGTCATCATGTGTTGATGAAGGTCAAGCAAAGGTTGTCATCATGTGTTGATGAACATCAAGTCAAGAACCCGTAGTTGAAGCAAGGATGTGCGCCATCAAGCTTCAAGAAGTTGCTAAAGGCAAAGGTATGACTAGCTAGGGCTAAGGATTTGTTCCTAGTCTTTACCGGTCTCGGTGTTTGGTTGGGAGACCGGATTGCTAGTATAGGTTGCCGTACTATTAAGAGGGTCTTTGACTAGTAGCTTGAGTTAGTCATGTGTTGATAGCTCACCTTGGTTGCTCTATGCTCTTTAAGGATGTTGCTATTTGCAAATGTGTTTTGCAAATAGTTTAAGCTAAGTGCTTATTTGTTGTAGCATGTGACTAGTTTGCAAATATGTTTTGCAAATAGTTGTAGTCCATGTATCTTATCCTTGATTAACATGTTGCCAATATTTGTGAATGTGTTTTACAAATAGTTGTGGCTCATGTTTAGTCCTTGTAGCATGTGACTTAATTTGCGAATGCGTTTTGCAAAGTGTTTAAGTTCATGTACCCTATTCCTTGTGGTATTGATTCTAAAAGTTGGCAAATGTGTTTCGCAACTTGTTGAGAATCTTGCCTTTGACTTGTGTTTGCATCACGTATCAATTTGGCAAATATGTGTTTTGCAAAATTGAGTTGAAACGAATGCAAACTGTCTTTTCTCCGAATCGGTAGTACCGGCGTTGTGTTTTTGGTATTACCGCATGTCGGTAGGACCGGAGTTTTGGAGCGATACGTAAATTCCGAACGCATATTTTTGGGTTTACTTGGCTCTTTTGGATGGTGCGGTAGTACGGCTCAGGTGAGTGTGACGATCAAGCATCCCGCTGTACCGATTATTTGTTAGCGATACGGTTTTTCCAAAGAGCGTTGCAATTTGGTTTTGGCTCGCTCTGGGTAGCGCGTAGTACCGGCGTTGTGTCTTGCGAACTATCGGCTCATGAACTACCGCTTTTTCCATGCGGTATGGAAATTCCAAGAGTAATGCATTCGGTCCTTAGCGGATTTTGAGCATGTGTTGCTCTTTTAAGCGGTAGTACCGCAGATGTGTTGTCTTATATTCGATTTAAGAGGAACTACCGCATATATGTTGGCGGTAGTATCGAATCCCTTTGCAACAGCTAGTTTTATAGTCGTATTCTAAAATCTTGTAGTACCGCCTTATAACGGCGGTAGTACCGATTGTCCCGCTTTTTCAGGACTTTGCTTCCAACGGCTATATTTCGTGTGTGGGCTATAAATACCCACCTTGGCCGTGTGTGGAAGGTTGTGGTGATATTGTGAAGGGCTTTGCATGTGTTGCAAGTTCCCTAGACATTCCTTTGAGCAAAAGAGCAAGCCCTCTCTTCCTTTGTGCATGTGTTGCACTTAGTGAGTGATTGAGAGCAAACCCTAAGTGCATGTGTTGCCTTAGGTGGTGGATTTAGTATCCATTGGAGCTTAGACACTTGATTGGTTCAAGTGAGCGTTGGAGTCTTGTTACTCTTGGTGTTTGCCGACACCTAGACGGCGTGGAGGCGTCGTGGTCCGGTGATCTTCTCAAGTGAAGCTTGTGAGAAGGCCCGGTGTTTGTGAGTGGTGTGGTGCTCGCCATCTCCGGAGTGGAGGAAAGAGCAACCCAAGTGAGCGAGGTGTTTGATCCTCTGAGGAAGGCTTAATTGTGGAGCCGCCCAATTAGTTTGGGTTTCTCAACGTGGATTATGGGAGACCAAGAAGTCTCCGACCACCACTGTAAAACATAATCGTGTCATTGTGGTTTGCATTCTTGAGCTTTACTATATTGCAATTTATATACCTTGTATTAAATTGCTTATTCATTGTGTATGATTGCAATTGTTCGTTGTGCTATTCATCATTGCTAGAATTGATTAGCTTACAAGTCATATGCTTAATTGATATACTTCCCAATAGACTTGTATTGTTGGTGCACTTAGGTGAACCTAGTTGATTTAGGCTTTAATTGTGCAAAACCGTATTTGTATTAGCTTCCGCATTAGAAATCGGTTTTAGAGCCTAAGGGAATTTTAAAACGCCTATTCACCCCCCCTCTAGTCGGCCACCTCGATCTTACAAGTGGTATCAGAGCTTGGTCTCTCATTTATTAGACTTAACCGTCTAGAGAGTAAAGGATGGCGACTAGTAAAATTGTGCACCTTGGTGAAGCACCTAAATTTGATGGCACAAATTATGCTCATTGGAAAATCCGCATGTCATGTTATTTTAAGGCCATGGGCCTAAATATATGGCGGATTGTAGATGTTGGCTTTTCTCCTCCATTGGATCAACATGCTCCAACAAATGAGGAAGAGAAATGCTTACATCTCGACGCTCAAGCAACTAACGCTTTATTTAGTGCTTTGAGTGTAGATGTGTTTGATGTCGTATGTGATCTCAAAAATGTTCATAAGATGTGGACCTATCTTCAAGAATATTATGAAAGGTCCATTTCAACAAATGAGGATTGCATACAAGAGTGGACGCCGGAGAAGAATGCTCAATCTCAAACTCCGACGATGAAGAGTCCACAAGCTCCTCCACATCAACTCCTAGCTCCGACAATGATGATATATCAACTCCATCAACATCGCCTCATTGCTTTATGGCAAAAGGTAAAAAGAAGGTATATAATGATGATGATGATAATGATGAGTCTTCTTATGATGAGTTGATAGATATGCTAGAAGAACAAAATGCTTTTATGGGAAAGGAGGTTTCAAAATTCAAAGTTTTGAAGAAAGAATTGAACTTGCTTCAAAATAATTATGATGTTCTAAAGAATGAACATGAAACCCTCCTTCTTAAAAATTATACTAGCTCTAAAGTGGATATAGGGATTACATGTGATCTATTAGATGATTTGCCTTGTATTGCTCCTACTCCTTGCAATTCATCTAAAATTAATGTATCCACTTCTTGTGATGATTTAATTGATATGCCTTGTTGCTCAAAATTAGATGCACCTATTTCCTCTATACTTGTTGAGACTAACCTTGTAGAAGAAAACAAAAAGCTCAAGGCCCAAGTCTCAAGTTTGAAAAATGACTTGGATAGAAGCTATAAAGGGAAGGCTACTCTCGATGAAATATTAAGCAAGCAAATATGCTTACAAGATAAGAGTGGCATTGGATTTACTCCCAAGAAGAAGAAGAAAAATAGCAAGATGAGGCACAATGCAAGACACACGAAGAATATTAAGTGCCTTAATTGTCATGAGAAGGGTCACATTTTCTCCGTGTGTCCTAATAAGGAAAATGACAAGAGAGGACTTGGTTTTGTCACCAAGAAGAAGATGAAGAACATCCCAAAGCCAAATGGAAGACAATTCAAAAATGTCAAGTGCTTTGATGCAAAAGAATGGTCACATTGCCTCGGTGTGCCCAAATCAAAAGGATGTCAAGCCAAGACATTCAACAAAGAGGCAAACCGAATTGAGCAAGATAAGAAGACATCAAGGGAAGCAAAAGCCCTACTTGCTACAATTGTTGGGAGAAAGGACATTTTAGTAAGGAATGTCCCAAAGGTATCACTCCTAAGCCAATTATTTATAATAATCATTATTTGCTTAGGAAGGATAAATATGGCAATGTGTTTGCTAGGAATGTTAGTTTACATAAAACTAATGCTAGGGCCATTTGGGTGCCCAAATCTATTGTGACTAACATTCAAGGACCCAACCGAGTATGGGTACCAAAATTGCTTAAATGACAAATAGGTACTTGGAGAAACATTGGAGGTTTGGCTCACTCATAAAGAGATATATTCCATCATATGCAAAATAAGGAGCCAAGCTTAAGGAAGATCATTTCACATCATAAACCAATGCTATCTCGGTAACAAGTATTTACATTGAAGTATCTAGCCCTTATACCTTGTGTAGGTTGCTTTAATGTAAAATCTTAATAGGGTTGTTCTTGCTCTTGTGCTAAAGCTTGTTTATTGTTTTATTGAGCAAGAAAGTTGTGGCACATTAAGGGGGAGTGCTAAATCATAGTCATGTATATCACATCCCTAAGTGTGCCCAAATAAATTAAGTGCTAGTTATGTTTTTTCAAAAATGAACCTTTTAGCCAAAAATCAAAATCTTAAAATTATTAGTATATACTTTGAAAAACTAGTTGCAAAATGTATACAAATGTTATTCAAATGTTTTGCAAAAGTTTTGGTTCAAGAAAAACCTATTTTAAGTAAAAATGAATTTCTAACCAAAATCCTAGATCATAGGATCTTGTTTTTAACCAAAACTAGATCTTTATGCAAAATCTATTCAAAAGGAATTTGACTTTTGTCCCAAAATGAAAATGATAGAGTTGGTTATTCTAAACATTTTTGGTATTCAAAAGATTTCCAAAAGACCAACTCATCAAAAGTTATTTGATTTCGAAACTCGTCCAAAATTCTAGTTTGACCAAAGTGGTCAATTTCTAGCACTTAAGTGAGTTTTACCATTTGAGCCGTAATTATTCATATGAATAGGTCCATAATGGTATTCATAACTCATACATGCTATTGGATGCATTAAATTCTGTAAATTGTTTAGTTGTACAAATTTGGCTCTTTCAAAGAAGTGCTTTCGAAAATAAAAGTTTGATTTGCAAAATTCAAAAATGTAATTCAAAAATTATGTTCTTAAAGTTTATATCTGTGATCTATTGCATAATGATCCTAAAGGTTATTTAATTGAGTGCAAAAACTTGGGATCATTTGCAAACTCCTCAAATCTCACTTAAACTGAAGTCCTGTAAATCAAGACGACTGTCAGATATCGTAGCAGGTACTCAAGATCGCAGTACTATCGGCGTGTATAAGTCTTGAACTACCGCATGTGTTGGTGAAAGGGCATTTATCGCTGCGGCAGTTTCTATCTTCTCTCACCTTTTTCACCCGAGAGGAACTACCGCCTCTCATTTCTTTCTGCCGCTCCAAGTCCCTCTCTCTCTAGAAAAACTCCACCCAAATCCTTTCAATTCCTCAAGTTTCTTTGGATTCCTTCAAACCCCGTCGATTCCTGCATCACTAGGGCTTCACTCCTTCATTCCTAAGGTAAAACACAACTTCAATCCTTGTTTTACCGAAATCTTGGAAACCCTAGGTTGTTTTAGGGTTAGAGTTGAATGTGGATGTGTTCTTGTAGTTCTAGTGGGCAAATAGACAATGTTGATGTCTCATGATGTTCATACATCCATTTCTTGAATCAATCCAATAGGAACATCACAAATTTCATAGAAATTCCTCGCCTCGAATCTGCTTTCGAAATGCGGTACTACCGCCGCCTTGAGCGTGGAACTACCTCAATGCGGTAGTACTTAGGCTCAAGAACAATGAACTACCGATTGTCCCGACAGTAACAAAAATTGTCCCATTCAAATTTAATCCTATTTGTTTGATCTTTCAAACTCCTTTGTAATCTGTTATATCCTTTTGAAGATGCCGAGATCAAGGGTACATCCCGCAAAACCGATTAAGCGGCACTCGAGGTCAATCTTCTTCGCATCAATCCACAGAAATTCAACAATACTCGTAAATTCGACAAAAGGGAAACAATGACAGAGGTAAAGGGCCAGCTAGTGACTCTGAAGATGAATTGATTTCAGATTATTCAGGCAGTGAGGCAGCAGCCACTAGTGATGAGGATATGGGAGATGCTGAAGAACAAGAAATTGACTTAAGGACAATTTCAGCTGATGATTATGCAATATTGCGCCACAAGAATCAGTTCCTACTTCCAAGGTCTTCTCTTGATCTCAGATTCCACACGAAATTTCAAGAGCTAGTTTATGAGCAATGCTATAGCCCAGATAGAAAATTTGCCGATCATAAATGGATCAAATGGGCTCATTTGAATAACTTGGATAAATATGATGGCGCTTATAGATTGTTTCAAAGAGCTCGAATCTATCATCTAGTAGCCCGAAAAGTGATTACAATGAAGAGATCATTAGGCAATTCTATGCTACGGTTTATATCTCTCGCACTTAAATGAAATATCTTGGATGACAGGACAAGGGTTACGAATCGCACTAAACGTGATTTTGAGCTTGCACTTCATACGTAATCAAGCAATTATGAGAAAATCTATGATAGCCTCGCCTTCACCGCCATCGCTTGGACCGAGTTTTATGATCCCACTATCGTATACTCTAGGAAGGATCCATGGATCAAACCTATTCCTAGCTTGATCAATAGAATTATTAATCATACTATTTTGCCTAAGAGTGGAAATTTCGATGCGGTAAGAGGGCATGTTTGGAACATAATGGAGTTTATCTTGGAAGGCAAAAGTTTGATGTCATTGATGTTATTATCGAGGATCGTCTCCTCCAAGAATGACAGAATCAAAAGAATCTATCATGCTCCTTATATAATGGCTTTGATAGTGAGGCAACCGGCTTCAGAGGAGGATTAGGGACAGTCCACAAGCCTTACAAGCCAAGGAACATCCTCTGTTAGGTTTATGGGACACCAAAGACAACAAGAACAAAGAAGAAGAAGATGCTCCAGGCAAGCAGTTTCAAGAAGAAGGCCAAGTCACTCTTGCTCGATTTTTCAAAACCAACAATTGATCCTCAATAATTTGCAAGAGATGAGAGCTTCTCAATTGGAGATGAGGGCTTCTCAATTGGAGATAAGGACAACCTGACTCACTTTCCAGAAGAAACAAACAAAGAGACGGCTTTGATCGAGTGTGTGAACTCCCTAGGTCCTTGGCACTATACTGCTGCCGCCGCAATTCACCGCCAAGGCCTCCTCTTCCTCAACTGCAGCCCTCTAGCTCTGGTCTCTCCTCCTCCGATTAGCCTACTCAAGACCAAGCATCTGTCCTCGCTCAAGATCAAGTTCCATCCTCTTCTCATTGATGTCAAATGGAGAGAAGAAGAAGACTTAGGCAGACTTGGAAAGTTTCATGAGAGAAAGATCTTTTGCTAATCATCTACTATATGTATGGATTATTATGGCTTATGGTTGATGGTTGAACTTCTGTGTGTAATAGTTTAACCTTATGGATCTATTATCTCTGTTGAACTCGTTGGTTAATGATGCTTATGCCTTATTGAATATCTTTGTGCAATTATGATTGTGATAAAATGCTATTGATGATTGCATGTTTATATTTCATAATTATCTATTGTCATGCCTCCTTGGATCCATCTTATAGAGGAAACTCCGTCGAAATTCTCTTAAAATCCTTAATATGCATAATCTTCAATTCACATGTCTCTATGCATATATTTAGGGGAGTGTTACCTCTATGGAGATTGTTTGGAGAAATATCTCACTACTCAATTAAAATGATTTCTTCTCCTAGCTCATAAGTCTTTGCAGAACTCCTCTTGGATAAATCTTTTAGATCTCTTTTCGGTGATTAATGCCAAAAGGGGAGAATTTATGGGGAAGAATTTGTATGAGCTATGAGCTACATTTGGATGAATTAAAGGGAAGACCAAATACCAAA
Source organism: Phyllostachys edulis (assembly GCA_036346405.1). Taxonomy (NCBI): domain Eukaryota; kingdom Viridiplantae; phylum Streptophyta; class Magnoliopsida; order Poales; family Poaceae; genus Phyllostachys; species Phyllostachys edulis. The sequence continues at coordinate 40,767,780 of CM070566.1, forward strand.
AGGGAGAACAAAGGTTTCAATTTTCACATCATGTCATTAAAATGCGCTCATTCTTATCATATGATTGACTTATATCCAAATGTTATTATTTATATGGGGTTTGTCATCAATCACCAAAAAGGGGGAGATTGAAGAATCTAGACCCGCCATTATATGTTAATGGAGTTTTGATGATTAATGACAAACCTAATTGTGAGACTAACACTTCTACTTGTTATATCATGTTTAGTCTCATTTGGATATAAAGGTGAAAATCAAAGGTATGCAGTTCGACATTATAATTCATATATCCTAGAATACTTTAACTTGTGTAGTTAACATATTCTTGTGAGTATATAAGACTTGTGTAGTCTAAATATACTTGTATATGAGTATAACATAACTTGTGTAGTTCATGTGTACTCACATATCCTTGAATATGTTTAACTTGCATAGTTAATATATTCATATGAGTATATGAGACTTATGTAGTTCATATATGCTCATGTATTCTTGAGTACATATGACTTGTGTAGTTCAGATACACTCATGTTGAGTATATATAACTTATGTAGTGCTTATATACTCATACCATTCTATATTCAATTATTTGTTATTGAAGTGGTTATCATCAATTACCAATGAGGGAAAGATTGTGGTATCTTGTCCCGCCATTATGAGTTAATGGTATATTGCGGTAATTAATGATAATCATATTGTGGAACTAACATTTTCCATGAGTTGGATGAATAGGTTATGTTCGGTGGTTGATGACTTGGGATGACATCATGTGTTGATAGTCATCAAGTCAAGAAGAGATGATCGTGTGTTGATCATCAAGTCAAGTGAAGACCCATCATGTGTTGATGGATGTCAAGTGAAAAGTGCATCATGTGTTGATGCATATCAAGAGTCGGGATGGAGGATGTCATCATGTGTTGATGAGCATCATGTCAAAATCCCAGTGAAGCTTCATCATGTGTTGATGAAGGTCAAGCAAAGGTTGTCATCATGTGTTGATGAAGGTCAAGCAAAGGTTGTCATCATGTGTTGATGAACATCAAGTCAAGAACCCGTAGTTGAAGCAAGGATGTGCGCCATCAAGCTTCAAGAAGTTGCTAAAGGCAAAGGTATGACTAGCTAGGGCTAAGGATTTGTTCCTAGTCTTTTACGGTCTCGGTGTTTGGTTGGGAGACCGGATTGCTAGTATAGGTTGCCGTACTATTAAGAGGGTCTTTGACTAGTAGCTTGAGTTAGTCATGTGTTGATAGCTCACCTTGGTTGCTCTATGCTCTTTAAGGATGTTGCTATTTGCAAATGTGTTTTGCAAATAGTTTAAGCTAAGTGCTTATTTGTTGTAGCATGTGACTAGTTTGCAAATATGTTTTGCAAATAGTTGTAGTCCATGTATCTTATCCTTGATTAACATGTTGCCAATATTTGTGAATGTGTTTTACAAATAGTTGTGGCTCATGTTTAGTCCTTGTAGCATGTGACTTAATTTGCGAACGCGTTTTGCAAAGTGTTTAAGTTCATGTACCCTATTCCTTGTGGTATTGATTCTAAAAGTTGGCAAATGTGTTTCGCAACTTGTTGAGAATCTTGTTTTGACTTGTGTTTGCATCACGATCAATTTGGCAAATATGTGTTTTGCAAAATTGAGTTGAAACGAATGCAAACCTGTCTTTTCTCTCGAATCGGTAGTACCGGCGTTAGGTTTTGGTATTACCGCATGTCGGTAGGACCGAGTTTTGGAGCGGCACGTAAATTCCGAACGCATGTTTTTGGGTTTACTTGGCTCTTTTGGATGGTGCGGTAGTACCGGCTCAGGTGAGCTAGACGATCAAGCATCCCGGCTTATACCGATTATTTGTTAGCGATGTACGGTTTTTCAAGAGCGTTGCAATTTGGTTTTGGCTCGCTCTGGGGTAGCGCAGTAGTACCGGCAGCGCGGAACTATCGGCTCATGAACTACCGCTTTTTCCATGCGGTATGGAAATTCCAAAGAGTAATGCATTCGTCCTTAGCGGATTTTGAGCATGTGTTGCTCTTTTTAAGTTGTAGTACCAAGATGTGTTGTCTTGGTATTATCGATTTAAGAGGAACTACGCGATATATGTTGGCGGTAGTACCGAATCCTTTGCAACGGCTAGTTTTATAGTCGTTACCTAAATCTTGTAGTACCGCCTTATAACGGCAGTAGTACCGATTGTCCCGTTTTTCAGGACTTTGCTTCCAACGGCTATATTTCGTGTGTGGGCTATAAATACCCACCTTGGCCGTGTGTGGAAGGTTTGTGGTGATATTGTGAAGGGCTTTGCATGTGTTGCAAGTTCCCTAGACATTCCTTTGAGCAAAAGAGCAAGCCTCTCTTCCTTTGTGCATGTGTTGCACTTAGTGAGTGATTGAGAGCAAACCCTAAGTGCATGTGTTGCCTTAGGTGGTGGATTTAGTATCCATTGGAGCTTAGACACTTGATTGGTTCAAGTGAGCGTTGGAGTCTTGTTACTCTTGGTGTTTGCCGACACCCAGACGGCGTGGAGGCGTCGTGGTCCGGTGATCTTCTCAAGTGAAGCTTGTGAGAAGGCCGGTGTTTGTGAGTGGTGTGGTGCTCGCCATCTCCGGAGTGGAGGAAAGAGCAACCCAAGTGGAGCGAGGTGTTTGATCCTGAGGAAGGCTTAATTCGTGGAGCCGCCCAATTAGTTTGGGTTTCTCAACGTGATTATGGGAGACCAAGCAAGTCTCCCACCACCACGGTAAAACATAATCGTGTCATTGTGGTTTGCATTCTTGAGCTTTACTATATTGCAATTTATATACCTTGTATTAAATTGCTTATTCATTGTGTATGATTGCAATTGTTCGTTGTGCTATTCATCATTGCTAGAATTGATTAGCTTACAAGTCATATGCTTAATTGATATACTTCCCAATAGACTTGTATTGTTGGTGCACTTAGGTGAACCTAGTTGATTTAGGCTTTAATTGTGCAAAACCGTATTTGTATTAGCTTCCGCATTAGAAATCGGTTTTAGAGCCTAAGGGAATTTTAAAACGCCTATTCACCCCCCCTCTAGTCGGCCACCTCGATCTTACACGCCCCAAGAATGGACGGACGCTTGTTCCTGTTGACGACGTGCTTCCTAGTATGCTCCTCCAACATCTTCCACAATGCATCAAATTTACACTGCTGGTTCTACATAGCCAACTTCTTGAACAGCTTCATCAATGGTTGCTGTGGGAACTACTTGAACAAGTTGGCCCCCAGATGGCGAATACACCATTTGTTCCTCATGTCTGGCCAAGGGAACAACTCCTCTGGGTCTTGCTGAAGTTTTCTGATGGCCTTCATCATCCCGGGGTGACGATCATGAATTATGCAGACACCAGGACATGCCCCAACTACTCCCTCCTTCAGATGTCGAAGGAACCACAACCAGTTATCGAAATTCTCACTTTCGACAAATGCGATGGCCAAGGGCAGAATCTGATTGTTGTCATCAACGCCAAGTTTTGTCAGGATCTAGCCCTTGTATTTCCCAGTTAGAAATGTCCTGTCGACTGAGATCACAGGCAATATGTGCCTGAAAGCATCAATGCAGGCACTGAAGCCTAAGAAAGCCCTCTGCAAAACCATGAAACCTAGCGGTCTCTTGGATGGCTTATCCTTCACAGCAATGTATGTGCCTGAGTTTCTATCCTGCAGCACTTGGAGTATACGAGGAAGGTTATCGTAAGTCGCATCGAAAGAATTGAACCTCCTTTGCAAAGCCTTCTGCTTCGCACGCCATGCCTTCGCGTAGCTAATCTTGTACTTCAATTTCTACTCGATAGGCACCATGATGTGCTTGACCTACAGGTCCTTCTTCTTCACTATATCTCCGTACATGAGGTTGGCTATGAAGGTGGACATTATGTTGCGATGCTTCGATAAAATACTACTGAGCACGCAAGAGTGCGCTTCCACCTTGTAGACAATCCAGTGAATCTCGTACTTGGGACTACATGCGTGCACACGTCAAGGACAACCAGCCTGCTCGCAGACCGCGGTGTACTATTCCTGACTAGATTTGAGGACCCGAAACGTTCGCTGCATGGACAAGGCCCACAGCTAATGGTGTCCTCCAGTGATTCCTTGTCAACAAACATTGCATGAAGACGAACCTCCGTACCATAGTACTCCCACCGTGATTCGTGTTCATCGTGCACAGCAAGACCCTCAACGTCCACCCTATTCCATTTCTGCGGGATGGGACCTTCGTCCTCATCGAAAGAGTCATCGCCATCCTCCTCTAAAGCTTCCTCCTCAGCCAAGGCTGTCAAGTCATCGATCTCCATCTGACACACTATACTGTCGACATGCTCCCTTGCAGCCGCCTGTTCAGTGGGCTCAGCGTGCGGTGTGCAATCTTCCTCTTCTACCTTCACCTGTCCAGTGGGCTCAGCGTGCGGTGTGCGATATTCCTCTTCTGCATCCGCTTGTCCAGTGGACTCAGCGTACTGTGTGCGATCTTTCTCTTCTGCCTCCGCAATATCGGCCACCACGTCCTCCTCATTAACCACGCATTGCACACCCGAGCTGCTCCCACCAACCGGATGATAGCCGTCGGCAGGGCCTCGTGCGACTCCCTTCGGACATGCTTGCATAAGTAGCACGCACTCGTATCCACGGTGCCGGCAGCCTTCCATAAAGCCTTTACATGCAACCGAGCATATCAATCTGCTTAACTCCCATCGAATGTGCGTGGCAGACCGACCCCACAACCTATGTAGGATGACACTACACACCTCGGGGGGTCCAAGGATAAGCTGTAGGTGAGCCAGTGCAGGACATCTCCGATTAAAGCATTCTCTGCGTCCGGGTGTACCATACCAACATCGTATGGACCTTCACGAATCGTACCAACACCATAATTCACTTTTAATCCTGTGGGCTTCGACATGACTGATTTCTCACTACAAAAATTTTGAACATTGCAACTAGCCATTTGTCAACATACATTCACAAAATATATGCTAAACCAATAAGTAGCGACACGTTGCCTACATTCGGATGAGAACAATAATGGATGCGACTATTACCTTTACGTGAAGACCTTATCTCCTTATCAACGAGTTTCCTTCTTCTTTCTCTCTTACCTCCCGAGCTCCTTTCCTCTCCTCCTCTCCCTCTTCTGAGCTCCCCTGCTTCTCCCCCCGTCGTTCTCTCTTCTCCTCTCTTTCTCCCCCTCTCTCGATCTTCTCCTCCTCTTCACTTCCCCTCTCCTTCTCTCCCTCTTCTTTTTCTCCTCTCCCAAGCTCCTCTCGCTCTCTCACGAGAGAAACGGCGAAAGAGATCATGAGGGGGCCGAGTGTGCATTTCTATACAACCGTCTAGTCGCTCAACCGTTAAACGACTTGACAGCAAGTAGTGGCCCAATGGTTGAGTGACACGTCAACTCGCTCAATCGTTTGGACCACTACTTGTTGCCAAGTCGTTCAATGGTTGAGCGACTAGGGGCTAAGTCGCTCAACCGTAGTCGCTCAACCGTTGAGCGACTAGTAGCCGAAGGGACTAGTCGCTAAACTGTTGAGCAACTACCTCACTTGTCGCGCAACTGTTGAGCAACTTGCCCAATAGCACAACGACAGAGGATTATTTCTATAAAATAAAAAACGGAGTCGCTCAATGGCACAGCGACATACGATTATTTTTGTAAAATAAAAAATAGAGGTATATTACTGTATTTCAAAATAAAAAAGATTATTTTTTAAAAAAATTCCTCAACTTGCAACCGCTTTCTTGTGACCAATCCAGTGTGATTGTATTCTTCGATTGCGGCATATAGCCGCCGTCCATATAAACAGTTACCTTCATGGATCATGAGATACCGCGAATGGTAAGATTATTTGAAATGTAAGTCTACTATCCTCACATAATTTCCGGGCTTCTTTTCTTAGCTATAATTTCCTCAACCAGTGTCATTAAACGACAATGGTATGCTGCTATTATTACCGTAGACCACGAGATTTATTCCACAGTGTAGAAAACATCGGTTGTTCCGGATCATTCTTTTCGAGAACTCAATTGTCCTAGATCATGACACTATGCTCCTCTGTAATCGCTAAGATGCCATTCCAGTTTACAGTGGTTACCACCATGGCCCACCACCAGTGGCCGGCCAGCCTCATCCACCGCCCTCCTCTTCCCTCGACTCGTCTCCACTTCTCGTCGTCTTCGTCTCCTCCCGCCTCCGAATCCACTCCCCTTCCTCCCCACCAGATTCCCCAACCCAAGCTCCCCGCTATAAAACCCAAACCAGTACTCCCACAATCCCACTCCCACTCTCGCCGTCCCCGCGTAACCATGCCGCTCCTCCTCTCACCCCTCGCCGCGCACCTCCGCGCCCCTCTCCACCTCCCCGCCGCCGCCGCTACTCACCCCTGCCGCCTCCGCCCACCGGGCGGGCACCGGAGAGGCCCGAGAACGGTGGTGGCGGCGGCGGTGGCTGAGGAGAAGCCGGCGGTGGTGGTTGCGGAGGGGCCTTCGCGGGGGGAGGAGGAGGAGGGAGGCGGGGGGTGCTACGACGCGATAGTGATCGGGTCGGGGATCGGGGGGCTGGTGGCGGCGACGCAGCTGGCGGCCAAGGGGGCGCGGGTGCTGGTGCTCGAGAAGTACGTCATCCCGGGGGGCAGCTCCGGGTACTACCGCCGCGACGGCTTCACCTTCGACGTCGGCTCCTCCGTCATGTTCGGCTTCTCCGACAAGGTGAGTGGGCCAGAGTACCGGCCGAGAGCCAGCGTTCCACTTCCACTAACTGTGTTGTACTGGTGCGGAGGGGCTTTTGATTTTGGGCAATTTTTTAGACATTTTTCTCTCGAGGGGGGCAATTGGGTGGAATCGTGGTTAGAGTTTGGTTTCGTCTGGTGAAGTTGTAGATCTCGTGTGCTTGTGATTTTGATTGTGTTGCGCCTACTGATCGCTAAGAGAAATGTTTGGGAGCAAAGTGGAGGTGCGCTGTACTGGGAATTTGTGTTCTGGTGTGCTAAGTCTGTGATGCGGTCGAAAACTGTGTGAATTGGGGAGGGGAAGTTGTGATTGGTGTGGACCGTGTGGTTGTTGGTTAGTCGACGGCAAAGTTATTTTTGTGGGCGTACAGTGCCCGACGATGCCCTGATAGGTTGTTTGCACTGGGGCTGTTTTGCTTCAAGAGAGAAAAACCTGATTTCGAGTTGAAGGCCATCTTAATGGAGGGCATTACAGGGGCAGGTGACTGTTGCGCAGCTCATCAACAATGGGCGTGCCCAAGTGTGCATGCCTGGGTGTTCAGGGGTGTGCACTGCATGGTGCACGCTAGTGTGCAGTGTGGCTCAGTGGGTGTATGCCTCTTGTGAGCACTTCCGCATATTGGCCTGTGCCAGTGGGCTAGTGGGCGTGGATTTGTGCATGCGCGATGACTTTCAAATGTTACCTGTTAGGCTTATTAATGTTGATTTATCCATTTCTTTGAACCATTGATTGCATTTTTTAAGATGCTTGGTAAGAAGTATGACATATGTTGTCATCTAGGGAAACTTGAATTTGATTACGCAAGCATTAGAAGCAGTTGGGCATAAGATGGAAGTCATACCAGATCCCTCTACGGTTCATTTCCATCTACCTGGTGATCTCTCCGTTCTTGTGCATAGGGAGTATGACGACTTCATCAGAGAGCTGGTTAGCAAATTCCCTCATGAAAAGGAAGGAATCCTAAAATTCTATGGCACATGCTGGAAGGTACTATCTTCATTTTCTCTACTCTTTCTTATACTTTTGTGTTGCTGTTGTATTGTGCAAACCTTACAACTTATAACTATTATCTCACGTATGAACAGATCTTCAATGCTTTAAATTCTTTGGAACTGAAGTCCTTGGAGGAACCCCTGTACCTTTTTGGGCAATTTTTTCAGAAGCCTCTGGAGTGCTTGACTCTTGGTATCTAAACTGCACCTTTGTATTCCTCTAAAAAGAACCTGTACCCTTATATTATATTCCCTATGGAGAAATTATTTAGAAAATTAGCTGACTTCAGTTGAAGCAAATGTAATCTTACAAAACAATGGAAGAATGATTTACTGTGTGTTAGGGGGGAAAGTTGAACATTACATCATGTTTACTGCTTAATCAGATTGGTTGATACAATAGAAGTTGTGATTTTGTCTTTTTTGCAGCTTATTATCTGCCACAGAATGCTGGGGATATTGCTCGCAAGTTCATAAAAGATCAGCAGTTACTGTCCTTCATAGATGCTGAGGTGTGACATAGTTGTGAGTTTACTCACTTGTTCAAATTTTCTTTCATGCACTACGTGATTTTCATTTAACTCTAGCTTAGTTGAAGACTCAGAATAACTTGTGGTGTTTGTAGTGTTTTATTGTGAGCACAGTCAATGCCTTGCAAACACCCATGATCAATGCAAGCATGGTAAGTTAAATGTTAATATGTCAGACTTTGTTTCCAATTTATTCAAACTTCTGTTATCTCAAGGTCAACATAACAGGTCTTGTGCGATAGGCACTTTGGGGGAATTAATTATCCAGTTGGCGGTGTTGGTGGTATTGCGATGTCCTTGGCAAATGGCCTAGTTGACAAGGGCAGCGAAATCTGTTACAAGGCGAATGTGACCAATGTTATTATTGAAAATGGGAAAGCTGTGAGTTCATCTTACTGATTCTAAGTATCTGGTGTTATTGTATTTTGTCTCTTAGCTGAGCATTTCACTACCACAGGTTGGAGTGAGGTTATCAAATGGGAAGGAATTCTTTGCTAGAACAGTGATATCAAATGCCACAAGATGGGACACATTTGGTAATTCTGCACATACATTTTTCGTTGAAACTTTCAAGCTAGGAAGAGTCGCTCTTTCAATTTCACTTATTACAATGTTCTTCATCTGCTACAACCTTGCTATTTTTTCTTTTCACATGTTAAAAACACTAAAAAAAAGTAACCCTTGGGTTGCTAGCTTGCTACTATTATTCTGTCAATGTGAGCTTTCTGAGTTGTAATGTAGTATGGACTCAATTTTGTGCTTAAGGGATTAAAGAATACTTGAACTTACAGGAAAACTCTTGAAAGTTGAAGAGCTTCCGGAAGAGGAGAAAAACTTTCAGAAGAATTATGTTAAGGCGCCGTCCTTCCTTTCCATTCATATGGGTGTCAAAGCCTCAGTTTTACCTGCTGGTACTGATTGCCACCATTTTGTACTTGAGGTATGCATTAGGTTTTCCACTACGGAGTATGCCATATAGTTGGGAGTTGAGACACTAGTGGTAAATTTGATATGAACAGTTTAGTCTGTAATAAGTTAATTGTGAGTGCAACTGGCAGGATGACTGGGCTAATTTGGAGAAGCCTTATGGAAGCATATTTTTAAGTATCCCTACAATTCTTGATCCAACACTGGCCCCCGAAGGACATCATATACTTCATATATTTACGACTGCAGGCATAGAAGATTGGGAGGTACGGGCATTGTTCTATCGTATAATGACAAACCAAGCCTTTTGTATCAACTGATTTATTTATTAGATTTACTGCTCATAATACTGCTTCGCCTTCATCATTGGCAGGGTCTATCTAGGAAGGATTATGAGCAGAAAAAGGAGCTTGTGGCAAATGAGATTATAAGAAGGCTTGAAAAGAAGCTGTTTCCTGGTCTTCAGGATTCAATAGTTCTCAAGGAGGTATGTCCTTAGATACTTGTCCATCATATAATTTTGACTAATTCTTGTTTGAAGTTTAAAGTGCTGGCTAGCAGTCCGTAAATTGGTAATGGAGCATGACTATTAGAAAGCCTTTACTTGCTAGCAGTGCAAATACGATTAGCCTATTAACTATGTGCTACTTAATATGATTATGGACAACATCATCAGAACAGCTCATCTGGTGTATTTGTCATTTCCTGTTGACTTTTACTCGCAACAGGCCCAACTTGGGCCCAATCTACCCAGTATGCGCTGCGTTAATGTAGCTGGTCCTACGCCACAATCACTATGATGACATTGTCATCTGGTGAAGAGTGCTGAAGACCTATAAAAAGCTCTTGAATAAGCTCTTTCAAATGATATAAAGTTATAAATCATATCAAGTAACAAATAGTCAGGTATTAGAATCTGGTCTTTGAATTGAATCTTCCACTAAGATGAGGCTTCTGAATGGGCATATAAATACCAAAGCAGAGTTGGGTTCTGAGAGTGTTAACAATTTCCTGGAGTTCCTTGTGTGACAAATTGCTTGTTGCATAATGGACCACCATGCATCACCAACCATGTAAAAGATGTTATAACAGAGGCTTTCATGGACTACCACACGTTCCTTTGATGCTATGCTGTGAACTTTAATGGACGGACTTATTTTGATTTCTAGTACTGGTACGTCTTCTTGTATGACATACTTTTTGAACATTTGGCTTTGCCAGGTAGGCTCGCCAAAAACTCATCGAAGATTTCTTGCCCGGAATGATGGTACATATGGACCCATGCCACGGGGCAAACCCAAGGGCTTGCTGGCAATGCCTTTCAATACTACTGTAAGTTAATACTTAATATTCGTTTGGAAATCAACTTTTTTTTTGGGGGGGCGGGGGGTTGACTTGATGTACTGAGTGACATCATCGTGATATAAGCTTTCTTGAACTGAAATTCCAGTATTCGATTTACAGTCAATAGATGGCCTTTACTGCGTTGGCGACAGCTGTTTTCCTGGGCAAGGTGTAATTGCTGTGGCATTTTCAGGGATCATGTGTGCTCATCGAGTTGCAGCAGATATAGGTAAGTTCAGGTTATCCTGTCCTTAAAAAGCTGATATTTCAACAAAAGCATGGTTTGTAGCATGTTTAATTGTAGGTGCTAGGAAGTAGAGAATTCTTCTCGCATGATGAACGTCAGTCACTGTAGAATTGATACACGATCTTTTTTGGCTGCTGTGCTATTCTTGCAGGACTTGAGCAAAGATCCCCTATTCTAGATGCCGGTCTTCTTGGGCTCCTCAGATGGTTGAGAACACTCGCATAGAATGACACCAGACGAAGATCGAAAATGGGTTTTATGTTCTCGCAAAGACGACGGCGGCAGTCTCTCAAATGTCAGGGTTACCGCGCAATTGGAATTGGTGTTGACCCATACAATGATCCTGCAGCGGTCTCTGTCCAGCCTTTTTTATTGCTGCCTGGCGTATACAGAAAGTTGGATTTCCAGCGGCGACCCCTGAAACTTCCAAATAATTGGAAATTGGAATAATTGTACAGATTTCAGTTTGCAACTTTGGAGCACCAGGGTCAGGGCAAATGAATGTACGCTGATCTGTAGCCTTAAACATGGATCTGATCAATTGCCTTGTCGCTGCACCGCAAAGCTGATACTACACTACGCAGAGTTGTATATGTTGTAACGATCTAAGCTGGATTTCCATGTTACCCTGTAGATTTCGGAAGATATTGAAGCTCTGTATGTTTTTGGTATGCCTCCTCATGTGATAAAGCAAACTGAAACTAGAACCAAGTGCATCCCTGTTTGTTTTTGTGCCAAAGAGATCCAGGTGTGAGTCCGGCCCGCATCAGGCCCTGCAGGTGCAGCTCACGCGTCACGGCGCATGTGCTCCTTCTGTAGTTCATACTTCGTAGGATAGTGAGCAACTATGCAGCATTTCTAATGATTCTTTAGTTCAGGGACGGAGCCAGCCACGGCCCTCATTTTAGAGCGGAGCTGGTCATGGTCTAAGCCTTAGGCTGAGTCTAATTCATATTTCTAGTGATTTTTTATAGGCTTTTAATCACAGGCCTCGGAACATTGCCCGAGCTCTTCCCCTTGCTCCGATTTTAAGACGGCACTGTTATATTCAGAGCCCCATAAAGAAAGCTAGTTCACGATGTATACGAGTCATATACACTCCAGTATTCACTGTCAACTAGCCAAAATGCCAACATTTTACAGCTCGATTTTGGTGCCCTTGGGGCACTGTCACATACTATAACAGCTCGCATACTGAAGACCAATGATCAATTTATCATGATGTAAATTCCATGGTTGCAATCGTACAACAACAATGGAGAGTAAATGTTCCTGACAGAAATTCTTCTAAAATTCAGGACGACCTAAATATGACAGATCATATAGACTTGTACAAGCCAAAGAATCTGCTTCACTGCAAGCACATCAGTACGAAGGCTCATGAACCCGATTTCTCAGAGCAGATCAAATGAGATTGCTCATGTAAATGAGCTTCCACAGGCCTAGCTGCTGCAAAATTCAGAAAGAGAACTTGAATCCTCCGGTGTTGGCATCGACAGCAGATTCCCAGAATGAGACTTTCTTCTTCCGAGCAGCAGCCTTCTGCTGAACTTCAAGTTCAAGCTGATTAATCATCCCAGGGTAAGCTGTGTCGATGGCATTCCGGAACTTGTCGTGCAGGTTTACCCTGTCCTTAGTCCCTGAGACAAGCTCGCTTGCATTGGGCCTCTTGAGAAAGTCAAGAACATTCAACAGATTCCTCCTGAACATTTCATAGGGAAAGAAAGAGGACCCGTTATTTATAAGCTAAATATTTTCAATGCAAATAGCACACTACTTCACAAATAAGTTGCATTGTGCTGAAAGCATCCAATGAAAGAATATTGCATTTTATTTATGTAACCATGCAGTGACTGCAAATGAGTCAAGTAATCTCTTATACATGGCTTCATGCAGGAATCTAGATATAATGCTTCCCATTATATTTCCTCCAATGAACAAGATTAGCCAACAGCAGATGACCAGACAACATCAAGTTCAGGGAAGAAACAAGATTCAAGAAGCTTCCATGCCAGAGCTAAGAAAGCTATTAATAGGGATACCTCAATTCAAAGATTGGTGGGATAATTGAGTATTTGCCACTCTAAAGATTGGTCTTCTAGGATTTGCCACTCCAGAGACTGTAATCTAGGATTTGCCACTCTAAAGAATAGTTGTTTCATTATTTGCCATTTATGACTATTTTACCCCTTCCCTTTCTTCTCCCTCTCAGTCAAGCACTGAGCTCGCCGCTGCCATTCAGCTCCCCCTCCCTTGTCCTTATGCTGACCTCTTCCTCTCTTCTTCCCCTCTGTCTTCTTCCTCTCATCAGTCCACCTCACTCAAACACTAAGCTCGCCGCCGCCCTTCAGCTCCCCCTTCCTCAGCACTGTGTAGTCCACCATCGCCGCCATCGCCGGATTCTCGCCGCCAAAAACCACTGTCGCTGTCGCTGCGCCATCTCCAAATCTGGGCGGATCTGCCTCGCCTCGGAGCAGCCGGCGACCCCTTGCCCGGCCACCACGCGCTTGTCGCCGTCCTTGAGCGCACGCATCGTGCCGCCCCTTGAGACCCGGTGAGGTGGCTCGCAACCAGATTCTGGCGAAGCGAAGGCCATCATAGCGCCGCGGTGTAGCCAGCGCCCGCCGGCCGCCAAGATAGAGCTTGGCATCGACGCTGACGCCGACCATCATGGGACGACAGGAAGGTGCTCGAGAAATGTCGCGTCGAGGCAGCAGCGCGGACTCAGAGGCTGCCAGTACGGGCGCCACGTGCTTCGTGGCCATAATCGCTTTTTCCGGTGGGTATGGGAGAGAGAAGAAAGGGAAGGGGTAAAATAGTCATAAATGGTAAATAATGAAGTAACTATTCTTTAGAGTGGCAAATCCTAGATTACAGTCTCTGGAGTGGCAAATCCTAGAAGGTCAATCTTTGAAGTGGCAAATACTCAATTATCCCCAATTCAAATAGGAGCTTCAGGAGAGAACTCTGTAGACAATACTTTCGGTTAATGCCTTGCTGCCCACAGAAACAGAGCCTAGATCCTGAACTAAAGCTAGAACGCGGCTTCATCTTCCTTGCTTTAAAGCCTAAACCCTAATTCAATTTTTAGGTGTGCAGAAGGAATGCGTCATGTATAAAGTACAAAAATAAGGTTCTTACGGTTAGGTAGTTTTTGTTCTTTTGGACCCAAGTGTGAAAGACAATTGACTATTCATTATTCACATCGATTCTTACACCAAAGAGAACCCTTTTGGAAGGCAAACATTTTTCTCAATTTCATCATTCATAAGTGGCACAACGATAAACACACCTATATCTGATAAGGCTGAAGTGAGATGCGTATAGTTCAGTTGAAGACGATCAACACCCAGATTTTTTTTTGTGAATAAACATATTCTTAGAAGCATAGAACATTGGTTTTGATTTGAATTTGTACTGAAGATTGGAATTTCTTCCGATTCTGACTGTGTACACTTAATTTGTTAAGTGTTATAGGGATAATATTTTGCAAATGCATTACACCAAAAGGCACAAAAGAGTGCCACCATTCTCCTAGATTTAAAAGGATATAGATTGCAGATGTCCATGTACATGCATTTCCTGATGGTTGCTTAATCATAGTAAAAGGCAATGCATATCAAGTGAAAACAGAAAAAAGCAAGTGAACTGTATGCAATTTAAAATCTAACCTGCTCACATAATTCTGAGTAATGGCAATGGACTCCTCAAGATTGATCACCAAATGCCACCATCCATTAGGCACAAAAACAACCTCCCCAGTTCGGCATATGCACTCCACAGGCCTCTTCTCCCAGTTCCTACACGCCCCATAGAAGTTCATAAACCACTCCATGATAGACACAGGGCTAGTGACCTCTGCTCCATCCGTGCTCGGGTGAACCCCTGGAGGCACCACCTCCGGGGGGAACATCACCCACTTCTTAGCCCCCTTTATCACAGCATTCCATGCTGACGTCGAATTAGGGTCCACATGGAATGACGATCCCGACCCGGCCGGTCCAATGATGACCCACCGGTGATCTGGTCTCTCCTCCCCAAGCACCCCAAATAGGTCCTCCCGGAAGTATACCGGCACCTTGTATTCCCTCCCCATCTCCGGCACCTTCTCGGCGAACTTCGCATCGAAAAGGTACAATGGCCTTTCCTCCTGCACATTGTCGGCATACTGGAAATACCTATCCAGCGGCATGCTAACTGGCCCGACCGCAAACTCCTTCCCGGCCGAGATCTCCAGCAAATACTCCCTCGTCCATTTGTGCAGTGATGGCCAGCTCTCGAGGCACCCCTCTAGCAGCACCGGTCTGTTTGGCTCCTCGAATTCCGCGATGAATTTCTCCACGGACATGCCGCGGCGGCGCTCGATGGTATCCCGCTCGAGCCACTCGGGCCGCATCTCCATGTTGGCGCAGAGCCAGCTCTGGAAGAGGTAGTCGGAGTAGAAGCCCTTGATCTCAAGAACGCGTGGGGGGAGGTGGGCGCGGCCGGACGCGGCGGCGATGTAGGTGGCGCGCCATGAGCCCGCGAACGAGAAGTCCCCACCGAGCTCGGCGAGGACGAGGGCCCGCCAGAGCGGGTCGTGGCAGGCGATGACGTAGAGCGCCTTGGAGGCCGCGGAGAGCGCGGCGAGGTCGCGCGCTACCAAGAGGCCGAGGACGTCGATGAGGAGGTCGTCCGGGAGCGGGCGTAGCGCGCCGAGCCCCGCGTCCCGGAGGTTGGCGCGCGGCGCGGCGGCGAGGAGGAGGTTCCCGAGGGGCTGGGCAAGGCAGCTCCCGCCGCCGCCGTCCGCAGGGGAGGCGGAGGTGGATCTCTTCAGGTGGAAGGAGGCGTCTCCGGCGACGTCGGCGGCGAGTTTCTTGGATTCCTTGCGCTTCTTCTTGGGGTGTTTACTGCTGTGGCGCTTGGATTTGGGCTCGCGTTTGAGTGGGAGGAGGGAGTGGAAGGCGCTCGGCATGCTTGTGCCGTTGCAGGCGGCGGCGGCGGCGGCGGCGGGAGGGGAGAAGAGTTGTGGGGTTACAGTTTTGGAGAGGTGGGATCCTGCCTTTTTTTTGAGAGATAATTGCCAAAATGTCACACTTTTATTCTATCTTCTTCAAAATGTCATTAAGTTCGATGTAATAGATTATTTGTCACATCTTATATTGACTCTTCGTTAATTTGCCATTTTTGAATATGTTATTCATATTTCCGGTTCAATCGCCCTGGCTCATATGTGAAATGTCGTTTTTGCCCCTCCTCTGATGACCTCGTGTCTGTCCTCTCCTCGCTTGCTTCCACTCCCCGCAACTGCTGCTGCTTCCATGGATTCCCTCCCCCTCGCTTGCTTCCTTCCTTCTTACGGCCGTTACTAGAGACAATAGGCGCCGTCGTGGGTTGCCTCCACCGCCCGTCACACAATCTGTGACCACGATGAGCCTGACGAAGTAGGCATGATCCGCTTGATCCGAAAGCACCGAGAGGTGGTGGTCGTGTGCCGAGTCTGGGCAATTCGACAAATGCTATGGAGAGCGTGGAGGCAGAGAGGCGTCTGCGAGTAAGAAGAGCGGGCCATGGCGAGAAGGACTAACACCGTAAGAAGGGCAAAACGATATTTCGTGATGTGGCTAGGCGATTAAACCAGAAATATGAATAAAACCAGTGGCGGATCTAGAAATTAGATGACGGGGGTGCACACTTTACCTCCGGTCTAAGAAGAAGTCAATTGATTTCCACTTGCTTGAATTCCTCCTCTACCTTCTGGAGTCTCCTCCACCCCCTGGACCCCTTCAGCCGGTGACGAAGAAGATAAAACATTTGTTGCTTTCACTTCTCGATCCTGAAAAAAAGAAAGGATGTCTCTATTCCTCTTCATGTCTCTATAATCAATATTGACATATCGTAACACAATTTTCAAATTTCCATTCACAATTAAGCTCACATTCACGGATTGACATAACAATATAACATGAACATGACAACAATATGATAGTGGTAGACAGCGGGCTACAGCATACCAATAAAGCAATAACCAATTTCAGTGCTTCATTCCTTCTGCTCCAGGCTCCAAGCCTCCAAGCCTCCAAGCCAGTAGCCACCAACCACCTTATAATTGAAAATCCCAAATCCAATCAGCCATTCCAATCCAACTCCCCAATGGCCTTCGGTCCTTTCACGGCTGGTCCGCTTACTCAGGTTTGTCGCCTCACAAGAATGTGGCCATGCCGGCCACGGCCGCCTGCTGCCTTCTTCTTCGCCTCCAGGCCACCTCCGCAGGTCATGCTGCCTCAATGGTCTGCTGCCCTCCCTGGTCTGCCTTCTCGCGTCGGGCTCTCCTCAGGGTCACACGCTGCCTGCTCTTGGCCTCGTGCGTCACAGCTGCTGCCGCCTCTCCGCTGCTGTCGTCGCGACTCGCTGTGGGAAGCAATGAAGCTTACAGAGCAGGGCAGCAGGGACTCGGAGAGGAGATGAGAGATTAGGGTTGGAGACTTGGAGTCTTGGCCTCTTGGGGTGTGTGGATCGAGTGCTAGCCTCGCTGCGGCCGAGGAGTGGTCGCGAGGAGCAGCAGATCGGGCTTGGAAATTGGACTTTTGCCGACCGACTGGCCGGACTGGTTTTCAAATTTTAGGGTCTTAATCTAAGACCCTACCCGATCCACCCTCTAATAAAACATTCGAAAAGAGTAAATTAACGAAGAGCTAATATAAGATGTGACAAATAATCTATTGCATCGAACTTAATGGCATTTTGTAAAAAGCAGAATAAAGATGTGGCATTTTGACAATCCCCCTTTTTGTGAAGCACACGAGTGTCTCGAGTTTTTTCCCTTCTAAAATTGTACTGTTTCGTGACGAAATAGCAAAAATAGCCCCCCACAAATGAATTGATAAAAATATCACCGTTGTCGTGCTCAAAATTTACAAGAGGTGACCTATCGCTTCCTGGATACGCGGTAAACCACGTGACGGCCGCATGATGCTAGGCACGTCACCTCATCCTCCGCTGATTAGGGGAGCAGCAAGTCAGCGCGACAATAGTGATATTTTTACCAATTGATCGTGAAGAGTCATTTTTTTATATTTTGCTTCCCATTTTAAACAAAAATTCGCACTTGTGCCGGTTGCCACTGCTCACAAGGGCTATAGCCTATACCCTTGAGTCTGTCCGATGGGGCCAGATGGAGTATTATATTAGGCTATAAGCTGTCAAGTCATGTACTCATTTTGGGGTATCGATGAGATGAATGAAGTTTAAATTTCCCCATCTTGCCCTCTGGCTTTTTCATCCCCTTTCTCTGTTTTCTCACTCAACCTCTTCAATTATCCCCCAAATTCGGTGCTGATTCGTGCGATTCCGGTCTCTCGCGCGATTGGGACGTTACAATTTGGTACCCGAACCCACAAAATTCGCCTCCTCTCGTTCGGACCTGTGACCCCAAGGGAAGGGTTGGTGTTCGTCTTGGCACCGTAATCCCCACCTGCGGTTTGATCCGTGGAGGAGGAGCACAAGGCAACACCATGGCCGAGTACTATATACAGATGTGCTCGTTGCTAGAGTTGAAGCGGACAGGGACCGTGGCCGAGTACAAGGCGGCGTTCCAGGCGGGTATGTACCAACTGCTGGCCTTCAACACCAATTCAGATATCAAGTTGTTCGCGGGCTTGCGTGAAGACATCCGGGCGGTACTGCAGTAGCAATCACTGTCCAGTGTCACTTGTGCGGTGGTATTGGCTCGGATACAGGAGGAAGTCTTGAAGAAGCTGAACCAGACATCAGAGCGTGTGGGCAGCGCTCACCTAGAGCCTCAAGTTCCTGCTGGGGCTAGTGCATTGCAAGTGTTCGAGGAAATGCCTCACAAGGCCGACATGATAAAAGAGAGAAGCAAGCAGGAGGTGGGAGCCAAGGAGAGCGCGAGCAAGCTATCAGAGCTGCTACCATCGCTTAAGGAGAAGCACATCGCTGCCCTGCAGCACCTGAGCATGATCAGTAACCAGGGTACCGCGACGCCCACCAGTTGTTGGACGTCGTGCCCCGACCATGACGCCGGTATGCAGACGGCTGCGTCCACTCCAGCTGCAGCTTCGGTCACGCCTTTGATCACCTCCATGGTCGTGACCACCTCTTCACTTGCCGACGCCACTTAATTCATGCAAGTTAAGGCGGAGCAATCCAATGCATCCAAGGTGTTCGATGAAATGCCCTTCAAGGCTGGTGTGATGGAAGGAAGGCGATGACGCCTCTACACGCTCGTGGCAGACTCTGGTGATGGGTGATAGCCACCTTGTGTTTGTTGAAATGCCACAGGACGGCAAGCAGTGGGAGCAGTGGCGGATTTAGAACGAAAATGGCCGGGTCCCTACTTCCTATACATATCATATATGTTTAATTTTTTAGTTTGGGGTACCCTTTTATCTTAGGCTAGGGGTGTTCATAATATATATACATGGTTATATTTAAAGAAAATGGTTTTTTTGACCCGATATCCTGTGCACCTGGGTAAATCACTGTAGATCCGCCCCTGAGTGAGAGTAACTATCACAAGAGCATCTCAAGGTATGGCTCCAACCGGACGCCGTGGTGAGCCCTTTGACTATGTGGGTTGAGCAGCACATAGCCCCCATGAGTGGGTGATGCATACACGAACCACCATGGCGAGAGTGGCGGGTGGTGCGTATGCCACGACCACGGCTGCGGGCGACATCGGGCACCTACTCAAACTAGGGGGCGACCAAGACACCACTGCATCAACGACAATGGTTGGATGTCCTCAGATTATGAAATTGGTAGTGCACAACATGTGATCAGGGAAATGTCACCATGGGGAAGAGGTGCTTTCAGTCCAGGAAGTAAAACCACTATCTCTGAGAAAATAACACAAATTGTTGGTGGCGGGAAAGTAACATTGGTTAGCTTGTCTATTAATCGGTCATGGGATCCTGGAGTGTTCATGTTCATCTTCTTAACTAAGATCAAGGTTCAAGAAAACACTAGGCGCTAGTCGGACGGTAGACTAGCAATTAGCGCCTAGCTAGTCTAGGCACCGCCTAGGCAGCTGACTGATTGGCAATGTGGAATGCAGCGCAAGGAAGAAAAACAAAAGAAAAGGAGAAGAAAAGCAAAAAAGATAAAGAGTAAAAATAACTTACCTAGCCTAGTCTAGCCCATAAGGCCTAAGCCGCTGCCCTAGGGTTTCCTGTCCTCTTTCCTGCCTCCGCCTCTCACGAAGTCATGATTCTCATTCTCCCTCTCCTCCTAGTCCCATGAGCGCCATCGCCTCCTCCTAGACCCCTGAGAGCCACCGCCCGACTTCATCCTGAGGCGCCGCCCTCCAACTAGGCTTCCCTATTGCTACCTCCTCCTCCTCCTCCTCCCATTCAGCTACCACTGCCCACCTCCTCCTCCCATGCACTGTCGACGCCGCCTGCCTCCTCCACCTCCCGTCGCCTCTTCGACGTTGCCTCCGATGCCGGTGCCGACCTCCAGCAAGCCCTTCCCCATCGCTACTGCTTCCTCCTCCCCTTCAGCAACTGTCGCCTACCTCCTCCTCCCCCCTTCAGCTACCGTCGCCTACCTCCTCCTAGCCCCTTGGCATCCACCTCACGCCGCCTAGCCGAGCGCCGCCTTGGATTGGCTTTGACCGCCTGGCCGGTCCTAGGTGGCTGACCATTTAGCTTGCCGACTTTGTCGACTTTTCATGGTGGAACCTGCTAAGCGCCTAGGTGTAGGATCAAGAATGACCGACTAGAGGGGGGGGGGGTGAATAGAAGGTTTATAAAAATTTTGTACTCTAATTAACAATTTTAGCAAGTATGATCTAATTAAAGAATTCTAGCACAATTCAAGAGATATAATCCAAGATTTCACTAAGACACCTCAAAGCAATGTCAATACTAAATACAATTCTAGTTAAGCAATTTACATAAATAAATTGCTAGAAATGTAAATACGAAAATAGTAAAGATAAGAGATAAAAACCACAATGGAGACAAGCGATGTTTTTCTTGTGGTATCGAAGACTTACCGGTCTTCACTAATCCACGTTGAGGAAACTTGAATGAATCAAGCCGGCTCCACACGAGCACTTTCCTCGATCAATAGAGTTGCTCTTCCTCCCATAGTTATTAAGGCGGTAAGGCGAGGCAAGGCGACCCACCCCCCCTCACACCTTTTAAGTGGTAAGGCGTGAGGCAAGGTGATGCCTTACCCATGTCCTAAGGCGCTAAGGCAGTGAATAAAATGAGCATTTTAGCAACACATATACCTTGTTATTGCCAATTTTTGAGCCTATGTAGCACTCAACCTCCCTTTCCAATTGCTCTTCTCCCATGTAGCATCCATCCCCTTGCAAGTTTCAACATATAGATTGTTATAAATATAATAGATACAAATTGTATTTCAATTAATTGAGTAAATGCGGATTTAGTGACATACTTTGTTGACAATCTCTCCTCTCTTCTCTTCTCCTAAGCAACAATGTACATGAATTATGAGCAACATAAGTCCACAATAACAATTAAGTGAATCGAGAATTAAATATGAGCAACATAACAAATTAACAAGCACGACATAAGTCCACACAAATAACATAGGTGATAAGTCCACAAACTTATAGTAGTCTAATGGCATAATATTAGTCCACAACACAAAAGTAGCATAGTCCAACTCTCTCATCTCTCAATATCCATCGTCGAACTTATTGGGATTGCTAGTAGAATCAAAGTTTTCTCCACCATCTTTGGTAGCATTGGGAGCTTCGTCACAATCGCTCACATCCGCATCATCATGTGGATTTTCTTCCCCATCTTCTTCATTGCCTCGAATCCGAGTCTTGCCCTTGCTCATCTAAGCCATCTTCTTCAACCACCATTGTTGTAGATCTTGCACGTCTTTAGATGCCCAACATAGGTATCATCTCCACTCTTTTGGATGGCAAAGAATTTCCAACATAGGTTCAAATAGAGTGCAGCCCCATATAATGGATGATCCATTTGTTTCACCCAACGTCGCTCAATAATGTTAATGATCTTCTTGAGTAAACGTTGCTTGTTTTGGTATAGAAGCTAAGCTTGATCTTGTCCTTTGCATGAGCCATTAATGCTTCTCTTCACCATCAACCACCCTAAGCACGATAAGAAGTGGGGCTGAAGCTCTAAGGCAATCTTCAATTGAATTCCAGAACTCCTTAGAGAGCACAATGTCTGTCACATGCATGCCAGCCTCCGTCTTTGACAATTTGATCCTAGTCCATGATTCACTCACAAATAAACACTTCAAAGCATCCTTGTGCTTGTGCACACTCTTCAAAGTAAGGAAGGCTGTGGCAAACCGAGTGGCTGCGGGTCTCACAAGATCCATCCCACCTGTTTTCTCCCTCATTGCATTAAGAAGCCTCCCATACCTATAAATGAATGTGGTGACATGCTTGGCATATACAATAGGCTTCTTAAATTCCGTCAACTTCGCAATGTCTTCCAACATAAGATCCAAATAATGTGCAGCACAAGAACTCCAAAATAGTATAAGAGTCCTCTCCATTAAAAGCTTGCCCGCTGCCTTGTGGTTGGCTACTAAAATTTGTTCAGTAGTTCCTGAAATGGTGTGCATTCAAATGTTTTCTTCTAAGATTTTCCCCCAGGACGACAGGGATGTCGAAATGGTTGGCAAGAGCAAATACATGGATTTGATAGGTGTGTTCGCTGTTACTTGGAGATGGAGGAAAGATTTTGGAAACCAAGATTTTGCTAAAAACAAAGTGGGAATTCATATGGCTTACTACATGGGTCAAGTGGCCACTGCCGATGACAACTCCAGAAGACTTCTATGAGCTGCTAAGGCGATTCTCAAAATCAGATTTTCATGGGGGCGGAAGTGTCACACTAGCGCCACAAGGGCTATACGCCTATACCCAAGGGAAAGTGGGGCCAGAGGGAGTATTGTATTAGGCTGTAAGTTGCCAAGTCATGTACTACCTCCGGCGTTAAATACTTGACGTCCTCCAGCCCAAACAACACCTGCGCGACGTCAACAAAATAAAAACGGAGGTAGTATGCATTTTGGGGTATCGATGTGATGAATGAAGTCTAAATTTCCCCTCAATGGCTTTCTCATCCCCTTTCTCTATTTCTCACCCAACCTCTTCAATGATCCCCAAATTCGGTGCTGATTTGTGCGATTCCGGTCTTTTGTGCGATCGGGATGTTACAATGAGCAATCATTCTCAATAAAGAAGAAGAAGCAGCAGATGAGCAATCGCACGACCAGGGATACAATTCAGTCAGAAATGGACGGCTGTGATTGAGCCTGGGCGTGGGAGTTTACTGTCAAGTTGATTTTTCAGACATCCAATCCTGATTTGGTCACACTCAGTGTTATTTTACCTCTGTTTTTCTTTGTGAATTCACAGTAAGTGAGTGTTACTGCTACTAAAGTTGTACTACTATGAAGAGAAATGCTAGAAAACACTATACTGTTTGAATGATATAGCATCCTCTTTGTCTTCCCAGCCCTGGCTCTCTCGTTCTCTCTCTCTCTCGCTCACTCTTGTTCTCACACAATGGCTGACAGGGTGGCGCCGCTGCCATGACCCTAGGTTGTAGAGGGAGGCTAGGGAGACAGTGGCCTGGCGATGGGCGACAGCGAAGAGAGACACAGCGAGGCGGCGACACATTGAATATTAGGTTGAAAGGGGAAGGGGAAGGCGGCGGCATGGCGAGGTCACCGCTGGCCGCTAGTGGTGGAGGAGGGGGGCGAGCGGAGACAAAGGATGGGAGCAGAGCAACAGCCAACGCTAGAGAAGAGAGGCAGTTGGTACGTACAGAGAAAAGAGAGGGAGGGGAGTGGTGGGGAGAGGAGGGGAGCACACTGGCACCGGAGAGAGAGAGAGGGAGGGGGGGTGATGGGGGAGAGGAGGGGGAGCGCACCGGCACTGAAGAAGGCTATAAAGCGCTCAATAGTAGCTCTCTACTGTTAAGGTTTCATTTGCATTCAGATTTTTTTAAAAGGGTTCGTTATTTCATAATCCTTTATTGTTGTCTTCAAAGAGCTTCGCACCGAGCCAACAACCTATTTTATTACAACGCAACAATCAATCTCCATAGGACCATATAGAAACAAAGCGGAAATCAAATTGCGATTCATTCTTTTACAAAATCTGGTCAAAGGGTAAAGAAGCACTACCACAGAGTAGTTTTTCTAAACTAGCTCTAATTCTGATTTTTTTTTCAACTCGTTAATTGCTACTATTTACTTTGTACAATGCATTGTTTCATCCTTAGGTACAAAAAAGGATATCAATATTATACGAAGTAAAGTAGGCAGCAAAAGAAAATCATAGATGAGACTTCAATTGTCAACTAGATTACCACACCAAATCACCCAAAGAATGCATGGACAAAGGGGTGAAAAGATACGAAACAATCAGGATGGATTTCACAAGCACATGAACTTTATGTCCAGAAAATAGCTCATTAGGACGAGAGCATCTGATCATAGATTCATAGAAGCACGATAGAGGCTTCCCTTTACTGCATATAATCAGTGAATGGCGGCAACTAACTCCTTTTAATAAATCTTGTGCCTCTGTTTGGGGAACCTGTTCAGTAGCAGCATCAGTCCAACATTGCTCCCACACAGACCGATAGGGTACCTGTTATCGAAGCCCAACAATGGTTAAATACATTAAAAATATCAAGCCAACGATTAAATCGATTGAGCAAGATTTTAAAAACTCACTTGATGCGATCTGATTTCCTTCGCCAGCTAAAGACAGATGCAATCCACTGGATGAAACATAAAACAAGCAAATCAGCAAAGAAAAAATGTTGTTCCCTATAGTTGCCGTGTAATATTAATGTCTGCTAGAAGCGAGGATTCAAAAGATGCAAAGAAACTAAATTTAGTAATCACTGTACTATGATAAAAGCGAACTAGTCTGTTCTTTTTTTTCCTCGTACGTCCACCCTTCCCACCTCACTGACAGGCAGGGTCAATTGTGTTAGAATAGGGTGTTAGAATAGGAACTCTTTTGCATTTTCTTATCTGTATATGGCATATTGCTCTTGTACACCCTATATATATTGCTCATTGGGCCTTTTCAATACATACACAATATTCATAACATAGTATTAGAGCAAATGTTCTAAACCCTAGCCTACAACCTTGCTTCCACTAGTCTTCATTTGCCTCGGAGGAGCAATATCGCTCGGGGTGGCAGATCGAGATCCATCCGACGTCCCGCCACCAACCGATTATTGCTTTGTGAGTCGTCTTTATTCGATCGTGCTGTCGCGGTCGACGCAGAGGAAGGAGCAGAGAGATGGCAGGAACCCGCTGCTGTTCGGGAACGGCGTGCTGGTGCCCTTCTACGGCGAGACGTTCATCCTCGGTCGCGGCAGCGTCAAGCTCCACGCCGACCAGGTCCTCCTCCTTGAAGTCCGACTTCTTGAACATCTGGAACCGATGCTGTACTTCTCCTGGAGCCTGGTGATCCGCATCGAGAGCGTAGGCGACCCCACGCTCGTCGCCGACCGCCTTGGCCGGGCCTACGCCGCTTCAAGCTCCACTCCCTCTGCGCCATCACCGACGACGGCGTCGCTATGCTCGTCGCCGACCGCCTCAGCCCGGGCCTGCGCCGCTTCAAGCTCCACTCCCTCTGCGTCGTCACCGACGCACAGCGTCGCCGCGCTTCGTCGCCGGCCACTCGGCTTCGGGCCTATCTTGCCTCAAGCTCAGCTCCTCCCACGCCGCTGAGCTAGATCCCGCGACGCCAGAGCCGGATCCAGCTCCTCCTCGCGTCGCTGCGCCAAATCCGCCGCCGCTGGCCTCTCCTGCCGCCTCCGGATCCGCGCCGAGCTCAGGCCCCATGGCCTCAACATCGCCCTGTGCTCTACCTCTCCGCCGCCGCCCTTCCTCATCTCCTCGACACGGCAAGAAATTTCACTCTCCCCTCGCCCCTTGGTGCCGAGATGGTTGGAGTTTTGGAGTGTTACTGCTTTGCTTTGTTGTGAGAGGAGGGGCGTGGGCAGAGACAATTGGGGAGGAAGGAGTCGGCGTCTGCGTCTGCTTCTATTGGCCCGATTGGGATGGTTATTGAGATGGGTCTTCTGTTGCTGCCAGTATCTACTGTTGGCTATCATTTGAGTCTTTTCTTCCTTTGTGTCTTTTTTTTCTTCCGTTACGTTCATCCAAGTCCGTACCACTCAATCTTTGAGTTCGTCTAAGCCACGTGAGTCCATAAATTTATTGTCAATCATAGAAGCATATGAATTCCCTTTTGCATGGCAGCAGCCGCCGCTCCCGCTCTTCTCTCTGAGCCACGTGTAGATCGTAGAAGTCGTTATGATGACGTCGCTTCTCTCTTAGCCGTTGCCCCGAGCTTCTAAGGCCGCCATGCTTCTTTCGCACTGCGCCTCCGTTGCGCTTCTTGTGCATTGCGTCGCCATCGTCTTGGGCTTCGATCTGCGCCACCATGCTTCTATCTATTACTCTTCGGCTTGATTTGACAACCCTCTCTATTCATGTCGGTTTCATCATCTTCTTCGTCATGTTATTGCGGTCGACTTTGTTCCCGCTTGTCTCTACTTCGTCAGCCCCTGCACCTTGTGCTTTCTGGGTTGTCGCACGACCCCGGATGAGAGGAGATATTTTGATACTCGACATAATTTCTAAGAGTTGCATGCTACGACGACATTATCAAGACCTGGACTTCAGATTTTTCATATTTTAGTGTCAACACTTTCCAAATGCAATGCTATTGCATACGCCTTGCATTTGAGGGGTGTTAGAATATGAACTCTTTTGTATTTTCTTATCTGTACATAGCATATCACCCTTGTACACCCTATATATATTGCCTATTGGGCTTCTTCAATACATACACAATATTCATAACAAATTGATCCAAATTTAGAGAAATGGAAACACATGATAAATTGAGAAAAGAGACATACCAAAAATTACCCCATAACTTAACTAAATTACACATCCATACCATAATTTGCACAACAACGTTACCTGGCACCATCACCCTCAGAGCTATGGTAGGTTAGTCAATTGTGCATAATGTCAGTCAAACCTCATGCTTATTAGTCAATTATCAGATCCAATTTTGATAGATCCCATGTTGATTATGTAAGGTCACATGTTTTCCTATGTTTACAGCACATTTGGTAGCAGACTTGGCACAAACCTATACTAAACAAAGAACAATAAAATAAATTGTAAGAACCTTAGTTTGACCTTGATTCCTTGTTTGCAAGCCAATTCAGACCGTCCTTTCTTCTGGTGTTGGATTAGGGTAGTATGTGTCACGTGCACGGATCAACGAACGCAGACGATAGTTGTGGAAGACTGGCGGTCGATGTCCTAGCCTCTTACGGCGGTCGGGAGGTCCCGTGGTGGTGACAGCGAAACGGAATTAGCGCAAGGGAAGGGCGCCGAAACTAGACAGGGAACAGAGAAACGAGATAAGGTAATTGATCTATTCTGCCCAAAACTCATATGTCCTCCTCTTTAAATAGAGGATGGCTTTACATAGCAAAACCGAACTAATCTATTACAGACACGATTCTATTCAGTACTCTTGAGAGAAACTTCTAACTAAAGAAACTAACATGTTCAGGTCTCTGTTGTTGTCTCGGTCACGTTGTTGTCATTTGAAGAATCCGAAGCCTCGCTCGAGTAAGTCTTGCCCCACATAACATCACTCCCCGCCCCAAGAAACAGTCGTCCGCGATCCGAAAAGAAGGATACCGCCTCTGGTGTCCATATCTTCCCAAGAAGCATCACCGCCAATGATCCATCCCATTGAACAAGGACTTGCCATTTATCCGGGCTTCGGCGCTAACAATCCGGCGGCGATGGCGAAATTTTGCCATGATACAAATGGGGCAAAGTTGGTGGAATAGCAGGAGGATCGCCCACAAACGGCTTCAAAAGGCTAACATGAAATACGTTATGTATCTTTGCTCGGGCAGGAAGGTTAAGGCGATAGGCTACTAAACCAATCTTCTCAGATATTTGGTATGGTCCATAGAACCTGGGTGCTAACTTGCCGTGATTGTGTAAGACAAGGGATGCTGCCTTGCGATGATGTAACCTTAACCACACCCATTGACCAATATCAAATTGTATGTCACGGTGATGAGTATCATATGCTTTCTTGTATTGCTGTTGAGCCTGAAGTAGACGCTCATGTATCTCAGCCAAAAACTCATCACGGTCTTGAAGAAGTGCATCTACTGCTGCCACCTTTGCAGATTGCGGTTCATAACGACGCAAAGAGGGAGGATCGCGTCCATAAACCACTTTAAAAGGTGTTTCTCGAAGAGACGATTGGTAGGAAGTATTGTAACAATATTCCGCCCAAGGTAGCCAATGTAACCATTGTCACGGTCGATCACCGGTAAGACACCGAAGATACATAGCAATGATTTTGTTGACGACCTCTGATTGACCATCCGATTGAGGATGAAAAGCCGAACTTCTGTTGAGTTGAACTCCAGCGAGTCGAAATAATTCTTCCCAAAAACGACTGGTAAATACAGGATCACGATCACTCACAATTGAACTAGGAACCCCATGCAAACGAACAATCTCATCAAAGAATACCTGAGCAACTGAGCTGGCTGTGTAAGGATGCGCAAGAGGAAGAAAATGCGCATACTTAGAGAATCGATCAACCACAGTAAGTATAACTGATTTACCATTAACACGTGGAAGACCCTCAATGAAGTCCATAGCAATATCCTCCCATATGTGACTTGGAACTTGTAAGGGTTGCAAAAGTCCAGCCAGGTGGAGGTGATTGCTCTTGTTGTGTTGACATGTTTGGCAAGACTGAACAAACTCTTGAACCACTTGTCGAGCATGTGGTACATGAAAATCAGCACGCAAACGATGAAGAGTCTTTTGAATACCCTCATGACCCGTTGTATGTGCTGCTGTTAAAATAGCAGACAACGTTGGAGAAGAACGGAGAACATATACCTTGCCTTTGAAAGTGATGAGATCATCAACAAAACTCCAATCCGGTTCCATTGACCCAGCCAAAATGCGATCTTTAAGTGCTTGTAGTTCGGTAGAAGCCTTGACCTCATTCCGAAGTTCATCAAAGAGATCAAAACGGGGAATTGACAGAGCCAACAGAGACGTATTTTCAGAGTCATGTCGAGAAAGGGCATCCGCCACTTTATTCTGCCGGCCGGGACGATACTCCACCCGAAAATCAAAACCAAGAAGTTTGCTAACCCAATGGTGTTGCGGTATCGTAGCCAAACGTTGATCAAGCAAAAATTTCAAGCTGTAGTGATCGGTGCGTACCACAAATGGTCGTCCCCACAAGTATGGACGCCAATGACGTATGGCTTGCACCAAACCAATGAGTTCCTGCTCATAAGTGGCCAAATTCTTATGCCGGAGAGACATCAGACGACTGAAAAAAGCAATTGGCCCCTCACCTTGATGTAAAACAGCTCCAATGCCCGACCCCGAAGCATCACACTCCACAATAAAATCTTGAGTGAAATCTGGAAGGTGTAATACAGGAGCCAAGGAAATTGTATGTTTTAATAAGTCAAAGGCGCCGACAGGGTGGTCAGTCCAAGCAAAATTTTCTTTCTTCAAAAGTTTCGTGAGAGGAGCAGCCATAAGACCATAATCTTTAACAAAACGCCTGTAATAGCCTGCTAATCCCAAGAAACCACGCAATGCACGTACTGATCGAGGAGTCGGCCAATCAACAATTGCTTGAATCTTCTATGGATCCATAGAAACACCCTCACCACTGATGACGTGTCCCAAATAAGTGACTGACGAAACGCCAAACAGACATTTGGATTTTTTTCAGGAAAAGCGATGCGCGGTCAAGACTTGAAACACTGTGCGAACGTGTCGGAGATGATCGGACCAAGACGAGCTATAGATGAGAATATCATCAAAGAACACCAGTACGAAGCGACGAAGAAAAGTGCTCAATATGTTATTCATTAAAGCTTGAAACGTCGCCGGTGCATTCGTCAAACCGAATGGCATGACCAAAAACTCAAAGAGACCTTGATGAGTGCGAAACGCTGTTTTCGGCACATCGTCCACAGACATGCGTACCTGATGATACCCGGAGCGTAGATCCAATTTAGTAAAAAATCGAGCATGTTTGAGCTCATCCAAAAGTTCTTCCACAACAGGAATCGGAAATTTATCCTTAATGGTGTGTGCATTAAGAGCACGATAATCCACGCAAAAACGCCATGAACCATCTTGTTTCTTCACAAGCAACACCGGTGCTGAAAACGCAGAAGTGCTTGGTTGAATTGTACCTTGGTGAAGCATCTCCGTGCATTGTCGCTCAAGCTCATCTTTCTGAATATTGGGATATCGGTATGGACGAACAGCAATAGGAGCAGTCCTCGATAACAGATGAATGCGATGGTCGTGAGGGCGTTGTGGCGGCAAGCCATGAGGTTCCGCGAACAACTGATCAAATTCACTCAATAAGTCTGTCATTAAGTTTGGCGAAGTACTAGTGAGTGCATGAACGGATCCCGAGGGCGACTGAAGGCCGTGCCAAATAACAAGTCGATCATCACGTCGGAACGACATTGTCATGCGATCAAAATCCCACATAATGGGGCCCAAAGTTCGTAGCCATTGGACACCTAAAACAATATCAACGCCAGCCAATGGAATAGAATAGCAATCAAGTTGAAAAGATTCGTTGTCAATATGCAACACTGTATCTTGGCAAACTCCCGAGCTCGTCACGGTTTCACCGTTAGCTACGGCAACTCGCAAGCCCTGCTGATGTAGTAAACGCAATCCTGCTTGAGATGCCGCTTCTTCGGCTATGAAGTTATGGGTAGAACCAGAATCCGGAAGAGCAATGAACTTTGTCGACCCCAATCAAACAGAAGTTTCATCGTTTGTGCTTAACGAGGTTGAATACCGATAAGTGCATGAAGAGAAATAGCAGCGATCGTCACGACGAGCTCCTCCAAACTATCTTCGTCGGAGAAATCATCGGAACAACTTCCATAAAAACAATCGCTGTAACGATGTCCGTGAAAAAAATTTCTTCACAATTGAAACACGGACCCAATTTGCGCTGCTCAATCATTTGCCGCGATCGGTTGTCGACGCGGCAATGCAGAGTCATTGGCACGACAAAGTGCCTTCACTGGAGCGCCGAGGTCGGCGGTGTTTTGAGGATCGATTCGGCGATACGTAGTGACCAAAGGATGGGGCAAACGGACGATGCTGATTGGAAGATCGCACCTTGGTTTGGGAACCGAGGTCGTTAAGGTGGCGTTTTTCATAAGCACGGGCCAAAGCCATTGCGAATCGGAGACTACTGGGATTTTGCAATTCCACATCGGTTCGCACGGCCTCAAGACCAGATGTGAAAAGTCTTTCGCCGAAAGCGTAAGACGAGGACTCAAGATGGCAAAGAAGCGCCAAAAATTTTTCTTGGTAGTCTTCTACGGTGCCAAGAGCCCGCAGCTTAGCGAGTTCACCCAAGAAATTATTACGGATTGGAAGGCCAAATCTCAAAGTTGCAAGATTCCTTGAACAGATGCCATGGCGATTCGCCTTCATCTCGTTCTAAGAGATAGTACCATCGTTGAGTCGCTCCAAGGAGATGATAAGAGGCTAACCAAACTTTATCGACCTCCGGTTTCTTGCCGCGGAAGAATCGCCACAACGATTAAGCCAACCTAGAGGGTCGTCTTTGCCATCAAACGCGTCGGAAACGATAGCTTGTGGATACGAGGAGCGAAGCGCCGCTCGCTGCACCGGCCGTGGAAACGTTGATCTTCGCTAAGGGCGGGAGGTGGGCTGCGATGCAGGTGGAGCTTGTAGCAAGCCATCCTGCATGTGTTGGTCGTTTCTCCAACGATGAGATACGCCTTGACGCCGCAATTTCAGCAATCGGATCGGTCTTCAATCCTGTTATGGAAGCCGTGAGCTCGGCCGATCTGTTGGAGTCAACGCCGACATCTTTGAAGTCCCGCCCATCGGCTCGATACCAAGTTGTCACGCACGGATCAACGAACGTGAGCGATAGTTGTGGAAGATCTGGCGGTCGAGGTCTGGCCTCATGGCGGCCGGGAGGTCCGTGGTGGTGACAAATAAACGGAATTAGCGCAAGGGAAGGGCGCCGAAACTAGACAGGGAACAAAGAAACGGGATAAGGTAATTGATCTATTCTGCCCAAAACTCATATGTCCTCCTCTTTAAATAGAGGATGGCTTTACATAGCAAAACCGAACTAATCTATTACAGATTACGTATTCTATTCGTACTCTTGAGAGAAACTTCTAACTAAAGAAACTAACATGTTCAGGTCTCTGTTGTTGTCTTGGTCACGTTGTTGTCGGCTGAAGAATCCCGAAGCCTGCGCCTGGAATAAGTCTTGCCCCACATAACAGTATGATGGAATAAAGTAGATGGTGTGTAGTTCAACTATGATGCACTTAAGATTCTGATGTATTGAACGAGTGAACAAAGAAAAATGTGGCCTGGAAATTGTGTGCAACAAATGTAGCAACACAGCAACAATTGTCTGTCTCCTCAAATTGACAATTTACAAGGAATGGCTTTGTCCATATTGAATAGATAATACACATACAGTTAGTGACATTATATCTCGTGTAACAGCCCCAGATTTAATGAACAGTAATAAAATGCTTTTCAAAGCATTTCTGGTCATTTTGAGAGTTTGGGCAAATTGTTACATTTTTAAACCCTCTTTTTCAATCCAATCTATTCGGCCAAAATATTTATTTAAGTATTTCAAAATAATAAACAGTGGTTTACAAAATTTATCTGGGACCTATATCATCCCAGTAGCCTCCTTGCAAGATTTCGTGATTTTACAAATTTATTTGATATTTTTAAACCCCCGGTCAAAGTTTGGAAGTTTAGTTTTGGGTTTAGTCAGTGTTAACCCAAACCCAGTCTCTGACACTGTAGCGACTCGAGCCATTTTGGTTGAGTCCAAACTCGTGCCTTGTAAACCGACCCAGCCACGGTAGCGCTCCGCCCAAATCCTTGGGTTCATTGTGAGCCCTCCGATTCTTAGTGAGCGAACCAGATGCTTTTGGGCAATCCTAAACCCCCACGCATCTCAACCCTTGGATCCTAACTCAACGGGCCAGATGCATTGGGCCGTTCGGACCGTCCGAACGCACCATGCAATCTATACCGTCCATCTCAGATCGGGCGATGCGCATTTCATCGGGCTAAACCAAATTCAATTGGAAAATCCCACGCGCGCACGAGCCTTTGGATCCCAAACCAACCGCCACGATCAATTGGGCCGTTCGGACCGCCCAAACGCGCCATTGATTGTGAGCCGTTGGATTCAAAATCAAGCGCCTGGATCAATTGGGCCGTTCGGACCGTCCGAACATCCCATTGATCTCAGCCGTCCAAATCTGATCCAGCGGCGCCACCCTTTTTGGTTTAGATCTCAATCGCACGCAGTTAAGCGTAGCCATTGGATTTAAATCCAGCGATCCTCCTTGATTGGGCCGTTCGGACCATCTGCAGTGCTCCTCGAATCTCAGCCGTTCGTCTTAGATCCAACACTCGACATCTTTTGAGCTCACCGAGGCATGTTCGTCGGCCGAGGCGGCAACCGGGCCCGTGTGTCGCTGACTCGTGGTCGTCTCTTCAGCGTGTTGGCGCCAAAGACCGAGCTCGTCGCCGTCGCGGTGGCGTTGCGCCATGAGTTTTGCAAAGATGCAAGCGCCACTTGTCATCCTTTTGGTCGCATGGTGGACACGCATGACCTCCTTTGTCTTTCCCGACGACACGGGTATAAAACCCTAGTTTTCGCTCTCGCCATTGTTGATGCCGCGGAGCTTTCCTCGCTTTCTCCCGGCGTAGCTTCGTTCTCACCATTGTTCATCTTCTTGCTTGCTTAATTCACCTTACTAATGTGAGTTTTGGCATTGTTGTAGATTGAAACCGAGAGCTTGTCCTCCGTTGTCCGAGCACGCGGCAAGCACCGCCGTGGTGTTTTACGTGCTCGGTGAGATTTTCGTTGGCATTTTCGCGTCACATTGTGCCATGTAATCTCAGGAATAAAACCCCTTAATAACCTTGTCTTGTGATTCACAGGATTGCTGGGAATTTGAGGTTTCCTTTTTTGTTATTGTCGGATTTTTCATCCTCATGTCCAATCTGGTGAGAATCTTTTTGATTCTTTTGCTTGAGATCTTCCGAGGCTCTACCGGGTTATTCTCGATCATCCATTCTTTGAGCCCTTGACCAGGTTGCTTTGTCAAAGGCTTTCATCTTGTTACCGTTTTTCGGTCTTTCATATCGTCACCAAGCTTTGGAGCTTTTCTGTTCAAGTTCCAAATCCAGGTAGTTTCCTTGTGGACTCCTATAGCTCAAGCAAAAGACTCCCTGCTTAGTGTGTTTGCAAACCGACACACCCTTTGTAGTTGTTTCCGTTGTCGGTTTTCAGAACAGAATCGAAGTTCAGTTCTAGCCTTTTTCTCTTGTCAGGTAGTACTAGCAAGTATTAATCTAGGTTATTATCTTTTCTAGAACTAGCTTGTAGCTTAAGCATGTTGCTAGTTGCACAATAATACTTTGATCATGTATCTTTTCAGCATTCTGGCATATTCTTGATGTTCTGTTATTCTGCTTTCTTTTAGAATCCGATTCTACCGACGTGAGTGAATTTCCTTCTGAGCAACAAGAACTCGAACCGATGGTTTATTATTACCAAGGCAAGCATCCTCTTTGCACCATGTTGATCCCAGATTTAAAGACTTTAGAGTTTTACAAAAAAAAGGTAATCTTGTTGCATGATATTTTCTAAATTATTTGTGAAGCTGCGAATAGTTAGTTACATCCCACCGCTTGTGGCTTGTCCTGAATTGATTTCATACACCTATGCTTAAGATAGAATCTTTGTTTCGTACTTTTGTTCTATAGTTTTTGCTTAGTAATGCAAAGTCAAGATACGTTAGTAATTGACAAGCTTATCTTGTCAATCCAGGAAACACCTTTTAACTCTTAATTTGAGTTCTTTTGTTCGGTTTGGGTAAAACCGAATTTGTGTTGTCTTTTAATTTCGTTGATAAATGTTGGTTTAAATCGACAAGTGGATGCTAGTGATGGTGCTTTCGTGCACGAGTTTGGGTATTGTGAAAGTCTTGTCTGGATCATTAAGGACTGAACTTTGGCCCCCTTTAATTCCAGTACCTTGCGTACTTCCACACGCGGTGTATGGACGCCGTTTGGTTAAGTAAAGGGTTGGTGATATTGAGTTGAGGAACTGGTGGTGTGAGGGCATTGGCAATAGTGCATGTTCGTAGGGTGCCAAGTTCAATTCTATTATTTGCGGGAAGCACTATTTTATTTTTGTTCATTGACTCGGTGTTCCCGACACAACTTGCGTGGCCGGTTAGTGTAGGTGGTATAACCTACACTAAGTGGGGTTTACACTTAAGTAATGCAACTCAATATTGTCAACTTGCTGAAAAATACCGAATCTTAGTTTACCCAGTCGGCATACCAAAGGAAGTGTGTCATCATTCGGAGGTATCCGAAGGCTTACGGGCTGACTAAGTCGTGTGGGTAAAGATGTACCCCTCTGCAGAATTAAACTATTCGAATAGCCGTGTCCACGGTTATGGACAACACTGGATTTATCGGCAGTCGATGTATAGAATCTGTTCAATTTTTGGTTAGGGTACTGATTGCGGCATGAAGGGTGTTCATGCTTGTTGTTGGTCAAAGTGGGGAGTCACTTTGATCTTGTTTTGCTTGTTGTTATCATTACTGTTTTACTTACTGTTGTTTTAGCCCAAATCTGTTTATGAACTGGCTTGAGAAAAATCAGTAAGTGTAGAATTAAAACTTGGCTTTATGCAAAACTATGGACATTACGACCATCCTGTTGTCAGCCTTATGCATGTATCCTCTAATCCTTTGTTTAGAATCTTGTAAACACATTCTTTAGTAGTTTTGTGTAAGTCTTGCGAGTACCATCTGTACTCAGGTGCTTTAACCATCATTGCGGTGAGGACGGCATTTATCTGAAATGCACGTTAGCGCCAATCGTATGACGCTAACAAGTGAAGCTGTTTCTATCCTCCACTCAGTTGCCTGAGGGTTATGAGGGCACACTTGGCGGCTTTTGCTATTTATAACTTTGATTCCACTGCTTTAAACTCTGTATTTTGCTGCTGTTCGGTTACTAAGGTGAACTGAACAGATTTGTAAAGTTTTGTTTGTATAAATGTTATATGTATGCCTTGTATGACTATGGTCAATGTTGTTTAGGATATATGTGTAATAGTCTTTGATCTTGGGAACTATTGAAGAACATATATCTGGGAATCTGGCATTGTGTATATCCCTTGTTGACAATTATATTTTCGAGTATAATTATCTGACTTGGAATATGCCCAATTCCGAGGGTCCTCACATCTCGAATATAATTTCAGTAAGTTTCTTTGTTGAAAGAAACAAAGAGGAATAAATATTTCAGGAATCTTGCACAAAACTCAAGCGAAATAAGGACGGTGAACCACCACCCGTTGACCAGTGCACAATGCCCTAGCTCTCGATCTAGCAGCTGTAGCGCATTAAATCTTCAAGAAAATAAATAAAGACCTTACAATGAGTTAAATCCTCATGTTACTTTCCCGTGGCCTATTTTAACTAGGTGCATAAAACCAACCGGATTGTGAAAAGAAGCAGCAGCTAAGTAGCTAACATGTGGCAACCAAATGAGCATGGTTAACATTTGAGACTAAATTAAAGTCACACACAGACATGCCCAGGTAACAGGGTTTTTTTTAATATAAAAAAGGAAGATATGAATTGGTGTACTGGCGTTTGTGGAACCTGTAGGAGTAAGATTGAGTTGAGACAAAACAAGTACTGTTCAGAACAGTTAGTTGTATCAGAATGAACAGAAAACATACCATAATCTGTACATTTTTTGTTATCAGAATGAACAGAAGACATACCATGATCTGTACATTTATGTTTGTCATTCAATAGAGTTCTCTTTAACAAATAAAGTATTTTAAAATACTATGTCAAAGCGTTAAGATCAGAAAAGGAATCATGGATACTTTCGTAAAATATAATCAAGTTAATGGTGTAAATCTATGAAACAATTGATTGGTGATTAAAACCCCCCTTTAGAAAAAGTGCCCAATCTTCATTTTCAGGTATATAGATGTGTAAAGGGTATCATACATATTCTACAATTCAAAAAAAAATGATGCATTCTACAATAACTGACGATGATTTAACAGAAGAATAATTACTCACATGGGCATAAACAAATCATGAAGACTTGAAATATTCAAATAAGCTAAAGTCACCACGATGGCACGACCACATGTCTTCCTAATTCAAAGAATATAAAAGACTACCAATTATGACTTTCTGCATGTTATATTGAGCAATAATGCGTTCCTGATAACTCACTGAGGCCGTATTCCCACATATTACAATACACTACTGCATGTCTAAATTATTAGCATACTAGCATGGCTTCCTCCAAGCCAGTGTTACTACATGAAAAAGCGAACAATACAATAATTCTTCGATCTAGTAGAATTAATCAAGCAATACAAACAAATTGAGCATTTATAGAAGCACAAGATCACACAAATTTACCTTAATCACCGTCACAATGAAGAATTTTGCAAAGAAAGACTGCCTCTTCACCACCTTCCTATGTGCCATCACCACCGGTTGTGGCGGTGACGGCATCTTCAACGGAACCGCTGGCAGTGGTGCTGCCTCCTTGCAGAGCTGATGAGCAATTTCCTTGAGCAGCACAACCTGCGCCTTCTCAGCTCCCACCGATATGATCGCATGTCGCATCGACTCCCGGTCTGCCTCCAATGCTAGCAGCCTTGCACTGAGCTTCTGTATCTCCTCCTCCTCCTCAGCCCACGCTCCAGCCCCGCCCCCAAAGCCCACCTCCCTCCCCCTTGGCGTTCCAGAGTAGCAGCAGTCCTCGGCCACGGGCGCGCCACGCACCGCATCAACAGTATACACCCGGTCACTCTCATCGTCCCAGTCAGACGCATCCAGGTCCACCACGTGCGGGAACTCATCTGCCACTGCAATGCCGCCATCGTACGCAGATAATCTGTCACCGGAGAGGGTGCGCACATGACGCGAGCGCCGTGGTGACACGCAGATGACTCCCTTATCGGCAGCCCGGCCAGGCGTTCTGTTGAGCAAGTGGTGGGTGCGCGGGGTGCCCACGTCGGAGGGCGGAGGGTGGTCGACGCATTGGATCGAAGGGTAGTCGTCGGCGAAGGGGTGGTCCTGGTTGCCGCCCGCGGCGGCGGTGGGGGACGAGGGGAGGGACGATGGGGAGAGGAACCCGAGGTGGAGGAGTCGGGAACGGCATGCCCGGAGCTGCGCGGAGAGCGACCGGAGGGAGGCGTCCCGCTGAGCGATCGCGTCGTGGAGCGCCGCCACCTCGGCGGCGTCGTGCGCGAACCGCTCCTCGGCGTAGCGCCGGAACTGGCGCATCTCCATCATGGCCTCCGACTTCTCCCGCTGCAGGCGCAGGATCATCGACATGGCCTCGCTGGTGGCCCCTGCGGCAGCGCCGCGCTCCGCCTCGAGCTCCGCATGCAGCTCCGCGATCCCGCGCTGCTGGCGCGCCACCGCCGCCCGCAGCGCGGCGGCCTCGTCGCCTATCTCCACCCGCGCCACGGCGAGCGCCTCGGTGGGCAGCCTCCGCTTGAGGGTGACGCGCGAGGGGGCTGGCTGCCCGCCGCAGAGCGGGCACGGGTCGCCCCCGGGGTCGCCTGCCATGGCGGATGGGGCAGCCCCAGGCTCGCGCGCGTCCGCGGGGAGGCGCACGCGCCCGTGTGGGCGTGTGTGGAAGTCGGGAGGGAGGCGGCGAGTGTGGGGTGCGGGGTGGTCAAGCCGAGGAGAGGCGAAGCGCGAAACGCGGCCTGGGAGACGGGGGCCTGGATTTCTAGCGTTTTTGGTTAGTTCTCACGGGGAGGTGCCGAGGTGGGATTGAAGCGAAGCGGAGCGGCGTGGGCGGCTCGCTGGTTTCTTTGCCAAGTCTTGCGAGCGTGGCGTAGGTGGTGCGTCTCGGTGGTTTTTGCCAAGTTTCGCGTGCGCGGGGCGTTTCAAGTGGGTTTTCCCAAAGTTTTGGGGCGGCCGCGTGGGGCGATGCGGTGCAGCCGAGTGGGTGGGGTGGGGAAGGACGGCGCGCGGCGCGGAGTGGATGGAGGAGGGGGCTCGCGCCGTGTTGCGGACGGTGCGGGACGGGGGGTTTTGGCGAAGTTTGGGTGGGATGGGTGGGAGGAGGCGGGGACGGTGGGGCGCGGGGGGGGGGGGGGGGTTGGGTGGTACGCCTGCCTGCCGCGCCCGTGCCGGTATTTCGGCGCGGGACGGCGGGAGGAGCGCGGTTTGGGGTGGCAGCAGGTGAGGCGAGGCAGGCTGGCGGCGGGCATAGGAATTTCAGAACGGACGGGATCGGCGGACGACGAGACAAGCAGCCAGCAGGCGGGGTGGCGTGCCGGCGCGGGACCTCGCGCTCCGTGGGCCAGCCGTGGGTTGGAACTTACGGACCGGGAAGGAGCCCTGTGGCGTGTTCGCTAATTTATCTCGCCTGTCGTTGGTGTCACTCGCGATACGCACGGTAACTAGATTGTTTAATTTTTTTTTTTGGTGGATTGAATGATTGAGTGGAGAAACAGTGCGAATTGACGCTACGAAAGGGATTTTTGAGTGGTTTAATTTGGAAGAGTAAGCGCGGAAGGAGGTAGGGACTAGGGAGACGGGGAGTTGTGGTTGGGAGTTGTGACCAGTGTTTCGAGCGTTTTAGCTGTTTTGCTCTCCAACCGTAAGCTAATTGCGCTGTCTCATCTGATTTGACTAATGAAAAGGATCCTTAACGCTCCGGACACCGTAGGCCGAGCCAGTCAGTACATGTCAAAAAAATGTGTCCTTTTCTCGCAGGAAACAACACATACAACACTCATCTATAAGCGATTTTAAAAAACTCGTTCGTATATAGCACACTTTATTCAAACTGGTCCATAAAATACCCAGCAAAGTACTAAGTGTAAAGTTGTCAATACTATTCCGATACCGGCTATACCGGCCGGTGTATACTGTACCATCACCTAAAGCGATACATAAAATATATGTGTACCGTACCGGCACCAATATCGGCCGGAATTGAATACCAGTTGTTTCGGCACCGATCAAAACGCTAGTTACGTCTTCAACATCGGCCCAAAGGCCCAGTGGGCCCAGTGCGGCAAGCATTGGCGCGATTATAATTACATGTTCTTCTCAGGCAAGAGATGATCTATTTCATAATTAATGTTGTCTGACAGCCTCACCCAATTTCTGCCGCGTGCTACTGCCATCGTTTCATCATGATCTAGCACAAAAATGGAGTAGCAACGTTTTGTACCGACCCGGTCATGTAGGATTTGCATCTGATCATGTAGGATACTATATTGTATTTAACTACACCTTGAGCTTATGAACTCATTGAACTATATATATATATCATATTACATACTGCTACGTATTTAGAGTAAGATTACAAGTAAAATTTATTGTACACACAATTAAACATATATATACTTATAAATATATATTATTATATTAAATTTCGGAACGGTACGTCTGTATAGACCGGTACCGAAATCTACCGTTCCAAGAGCCAAACTGGTATGACTCCCGATCAGTGAAATTTTTACCGGCGAAATTTCGCCGGTTACCACCGGTGTTACAAATTAAAACCGGTAAAAAAATTTCGGTTTTGATGAATTTTGTCCAAAAAAATACGAAATTGCTTGAATTTTGTTTAAATTTGTTTTTTTTAAATTTAAAATCCCAAAATTTCAAATTTTGTTTGAAAATTTTGGCCGAAATTTTCGATTTTCGCGCAAACCGGCCTTACCGGCCCGCTCCGGTAAAAAAATGCCACCGGTAAGTTTTTCCCTGCTCCCGATACGGCATTATCAACTTTGCTCAAGTGCCCACCGATGCATCGCTAGGCTGCAACCGCTTTCTTACCGGCTGGCTAGACGGCGAGCTTGACGCGCACGTCCGGACTGAGAGCTGGGTGCAGGCACGACGGTCTCCAGCCCGTGATGCATTGCCCACCGCAGCTGCCGGCATGGTATTCATCAATTTACGAGAAGCCAAATGTCGAAAAATAAACATGTGTTGCATGATAACAGAAACTATTCGCTCAGACAACAACAAACGCTAAACTTCGACATCAGTACGATGTTAAGAGTAGAAATCGTCATTCTTCCTCTTTCAGTTGGGCCTGAACAACGCTACTGCTGCCTCAGATGGTGCTTGCAGCTTGCACAATGTGGATGAATAGAACTACAACTAATCTGTCATTTGTTTATACCATGGCTAATTCAAATTATCATTCCAAGCTTTAGATTCACTCCGAGAGAAAAAAAATCTTATCAAGCAGCCTCATTGTTTTCAAGAACCATTAGCCTGTTGGGTTAGATGCCTGCTTCAATGCATCATCGACCTTGCCTTCCACAAGTTGGGCTTGTGAGCTTTCTTATTTTTCTCTGCAGGTGAAGAAAGAAAAGGAACAAAACATGGTTTAGTTTTGGATCAGTAGCAATACCATGGCAGTGATCTATGAAACTACTAATATTGCAGTGACATGACAATGATCTCAGGTATTGTAGTTATCAGCAAAATGAGGTTGTCTACTTGATAAGAAAACAGTTCAGAGACCCAGACACCGTTTATGCAATTACTCCGCCAGTGATATTTCCATATTCGCGTAAAGTATACATCAGTCAATTTATTAGTTCGCTTTGATCAGAATCAGTTAAGAATAGAGGTACGCCTTTTAAGAAAATTACTCAAATGTGGAGAATTTTTTGTTCTAGTAAAGTACTTCCTCCGTACTTTTTTATATGTCGTTTTAGAATACGTGTAGACGGTCTTTTAAAACTTTGACCGCTAACATGCACAAAATTATTTGGATTTGTCATATGAAAATGACTTCATTAGATTGGTCATCAAAAATACTTTCATATCATTATATTTTTAATAATTTTTACTAACATATAATTATAAAAAGTAATGGTCAAAGATGCGTATTAGAGACCGTATCGATGTCCAAAAAGTAAAAAAGAATGGAGGTAGTAGCACATAAGCCAATTTATCGGAATTACGTAAAAGAAAAAAAAAACAACTATGCATACCTAATAGAAACCTTCAAGCAAAGAATAGTTAAAGTTTTTCAAGACATTTAAGGGAAAGGCATGGAAGGTGCACTAACGTCTTTAGACCACATTAACCCACAAACATTGCAAAATGTTCTAGATCCATTTGGAACACGACGCATCATAGGCGTAAAATCGCTACTTTCTCCGCAGTTGGTGCAGCTGCGTAGGTAGAGTCCTACGCAGTCAGCAAGCAGCATCCACATTGCAACGAATCTTCAGAATTAATCCCATGGAAGCACCAAGTACTTACAAAGTTAGCTCAGTTGTCTTTCCCTGCTGTGTCCAGTGCCAGCCAAGGAGTTCTCAGGACTCTTAGCTGACGACACAAATCTCCCTTTCCTACGTTTCAGCCTGAATAAGCAAAATGAGCAAGAAACGGCAGATAGGTAGCAACCCAGTGGGCACAGACCAATCGAACCTATTGCAATGCTGCATTTGACGCATACCTTGAAGCGACTTCCCTTCGAGCACTGTAATCCGCCTTCACAATGGATTTTAGGTTCCTCCTTTTCTCCCTGTACCGCATCAGTGCAGCCGATCTGCCGAAGTTCTGGGGAACAACAATGGGTTGTACCTGATGAAAAGTTCAAAACGTTCTTCAT
Organism: Phyllostachys edulis; assembly: GCA_036346405.1. Classification (NCBI taxonomy): domain Eukaryota; kingdom Viridiplantae; phylum Streptophyta; class Magnoliopsida; order Poales; family Poaceae; genus Phyllostachys; species Phyllostachys edulis. The sequence continues at coordinate 40,810,390 of CM070566.1, forward strand.
CTCCTACAAAGAATTTTGTGTGATACAATTGTTCCAAATGGATCAAACGAATACAATTTAGTTTAGGAATAAATCTATTTTACACCCCTGAACTACACAAAAAGTCTATTTAACACTCTCAACTATAAAACCGGGTATTTAACTCCGTAAACTTACAAAACCACACCAATTTACACCCTAAGATGGTTTTGGAGGGCGGTTGTGATGACCCCGGCCCAAGATGATTTGAATTGAGCTCATGTGATGTGGCTCGTACCACCTTGATAGTATAGCTTGAGAAGCACCAACATATAAAGCCACTTGAGTCCAAACCACTAACCCCGGATTAACCCTTTTACGCGAAGCAATGACGAAAGCGTAAGCGTAGTTAGTGCGTGTGCGTGGTTTATTCCGAGTGGGAGTGGGCCAAGCTGATCTGGACATTGGAGCGTTACAAATGGCATCAAAGCCGACCCTCACGGTTACACATGCATGCGGGTCAGGGGCGCGGGCATATGACACATGACGTGTGTGGGCCTAGATGAGTGGACATACGACATGTCATATGTACCGGACTGGACACATGGACGTTCCAAGAGGAGAGGTTCTGGTCATTTGCCCCAGTCTGGGTATGTTGGTCCGATGAGCATGTCGAGTTCTTTGAGGGTAAGTGTGTGATGATCTGACCCAAGATGAGTTGAATAGAGCCCATGTGATGCCTATTAGTGCGTGTGTGCGCGCGCATGAGTGTGGTGTTTAGTATCACCTTGCTAGTCTAGCTTGAGAAGCACCAACATATAAAACTACTTGAGTCCAAACCACTAACTCTGGGTTAACCATTTTACGCGAAGCGAGGACAGAGGTGTAAGCGGAGTTAGTGCGTGTGAGTGGTTTATTCCGAGTGGGAGTGAGCCAGAGCCGATCTGGACATTAGGGCATTACATCTGTTTTGATGAGGTGGATCCCACAGAAGGTGGTTTTTGCTATATTGGCCACCACATCATCAGGATTTGGTAATGAGGATCTAATTTACGGATGTTGACATCTACATTGTTGACCTCTTTCTCACTCCTCTCTGTATACATTCTCTTTCTTCTTCTCGTCATCATCCCTCCTCTCATTTGGATTCACGTTTGCCAAATCTAATGACATGGCTACCAAAAACCACCAAGTTGGATCCCCGTTAGCATCTGCTCTCCAAAACTGCCTTAGGGTGTAAATTGATCCGTTTTTATAAGTTTGAGGATTAAATAGCATGTTTTATAGTTGAGGGTGTTAAGTGGACTTTATTGAAAGTTCACGAGTAATTAAATTAAACAACACTTGAGTAAAATCGATTAGGCATTTTTGCATGGATAAAATTAAATAGACCTAGTTACATGCAGGTACGTATAGTATTTTATTTTCGTGTGATAAAACGCGAGTTTATGCAACCGCGATTCCAGAGCTAGTTGACTGTAGAACAACCGTAGTTGGTGAGTGCTAACCTAAAGGGGATCCAAAAAGTATTATTAAATTAAAATCTGCTAATGAAAAGAACCAACTGACTAGTGTACGCCTAGTAGCACTAAAAAAATTATGTATTTATTTATTTATTATTCACGCCTGCCGTATACTTACAGAGGACGAACCAACGCAGACTGGAGTAGCTGATCCGGAATTCTTCAACACCGATCTTTCCTATGACTACGAAGGCAAGCCTATTTCTTGAACATCAACATAGTTATATTAAATGTAAACGTTACTTTGTTGTATCATATATGTATTGCATGAAAACTATGCCTCAAAAATAAAATCGGATAAAAGAGATAAAGAGAAAGAGATGAGAAATGAGAATTGAGAAGAAGCACTACAGCTGAGATGAGCAGCTGTACTGCAGGAGAAATATTAGGAGGGTAAAGGGGGCCCTTGGCAGAAAAAGAGAAAAGAGAAAAGAGAAAAGAGAAAAGAGAAAAGAGAAGAGAAGAGACAAGAGGCGGGACCCCTTTACATATGAATATTATATAAGGACCAACAAAACTCTTACTCAGATAAGATGTCGTATTTAAGTGCCAACTATTTTCCCGTTTCGGCGGGCAGAAAATGCTACCTTGTTAAGTAGCTAATACTCTCCACATCGGGTAAGTAATATGTGTGAGTGTGATGGAGGAACCCAGGACTGGTAGAAGAGTCCGGAAGTGGGGGATCCAAGGCGCTATAGCGCTAGGTGGAGTTTTGGGTGCGGGGAGTCCGGCTCAAACAACATTATTGGAACTCGGTAGAGGACTGGGTGAGCGCCCTGGCACACCGACGAAAAGTAATGGGTGGAAACTTAATCACGTAACTTCAAAAACGTTCCGTACTCTGAACTTGAAACCGCATCAAAGGAAATGCAGGGGACCTGGCTCAGAAAGGGCTCAGAGTAGCTATGGGTAAAGTGGTACAAAGCCTGCACAATGTTATATATCAAACCATGAATTCATGCCTGTCTCCTGGACTGGAGTCTACCATGACCGCTAGGGGTTTATCTTCGTACCGAGTGACAAGTAGTCTTTTTAGAATTAAAACTGCCACTTAAATCTTGGTAAAATTTTTTCCAAAAAAAAGATGAGTTAGAAAATGTGATAACGAACAGAGATGAGTCATATAGTGCATCTTTGCTATTAATGCTTGCTGAGTACACTAGTACTCAATCTTGTTGTTATTCGCCTTTGTTAGATCCTAGTCTGGCCGGAAACTATCCCAAGTAGGATGAAGGACACACAAGTGCTGAGGAGGCGAGGATGCTTACTACAAGGACCAGGGCGTGGTGGACCCCTTATTTGGTGAGTAGGACGAATAGACGACTGGTGGAGCAGAGCAGGCAAGCGAGGTGAATTATTTTCCTGTTGTAGTTAAATATTTGTATTAATGACTATAACATTGCGTGGCTAACTATTGCAATAAAGTGTAGTTTCTATCTTATTGTTCTGCTGCGTTGACTTTGGTAAGGCTTACTATTCATCGAAGCGGTGTCCTACCAGGCAGACAAATATTAATCCGTGTGCCTAAGTGTGATTACCCTCCGGGGTAATGACACGGGACGACACATGTGAGGTGATAGGATTTATCTAATCATCATGGTATTCAAAAGTATTATTTGAATATTAAGGTAATTGGCATAAATACGGTAACGAAAGTAATAATAAAAGTACATAAAATATAGGCTCAAAACGATCAAAAGAATGCGACTTGCATCCTTGCACAAAATCTTCTATTAATTCATCATATCTGGCATTTTAGCTTGGTCGTCGAAGTCGTGACCTAACGAAAAATAAACCAAATAAAATATCCAGGCTTAACAAGGAACGAGTTGGGAACAACACGCAAGTAAAATAAAAACTGGAAAAGAACTAAGAGAGAGCAGTTGGGTGGTGAATGTAATTTATTTGGAGCTTGATTGGGCTGGACATGGTTGATAAATGGATTCACGGGCTCGAAACGGTCGGAATGGGTATATTATATCAAAATTGGGTTTGGTGAATAGCGTCAGTGTTGTATTGTTCATTTAGGGTTTATGAACAGTGATGGGCCGGGTAGGAATAGTGTTTGGGCTAAACAATATTGGGCTTGAACAATAATGCGTCGGGCTTGGAACAGTGTGGGTGGAACAGTATAGGGTTGAGTGTGAATAGTGATGGGCTGGATAGGGTTTATACAGTGGTGGGCTAGGCCCATCACGCAGTTGGGCCAGATGCCAACTGGGCCAGAGCCGCGCATGGCTGAGCTGGTGCGCGCTCCATGGCGCCCGAGCCGGGGAAGAAGAAGCCGACGGTGCTCCCAATGGCTCCAGCGATCGGCGGTGGCGGGGAGTGGTGCGGGGAGCATCTCCTCACCCCGCGCAATCCATTTTTGGGTCTAGCGCGGGTTGGGGTGGCTTAGAGAAGAGGTGGCGGCGTGAGTGGCGCACGATCAGAGCAGGGGAAGGAGGCGGTGACGCTAGGGTGGTGTTCCGGCCAAATTGGCCCGGGGCTTGAGCACCAGCGTGCGAAGGGGACTCGGGAAGGGTGGCGGCGAGGGTGGAGGTGCCCCGAGGTGCTCTGTCCATGTGTACCATGGACGGCGCAGTGGTGAAGCACGGTGCCGGCGAGGTGGCGGCGGGGGTAGGGTTGGGGATGGTGGGGAAAGATGCGGGGTGGCGAGGTGATGGTGCTGACAGAGTTGGGAGGGACGGGTGTGACGAATTTTACCTTTGGCTCGTCGGGGAAGAAGAACAGGGCGGCGGCAATTCTCGGAATTGGCCGGCTCTGGAAGGGAAGGGGGTAATGGGGAGGTGCTGTGGTTGGGGATGATGGAGAAGGCGTGCACGGGGTGGGTTTTTATAGCCCTGGGGAGGTGGTGGCAACAGTGAGGCGACGACTGCGGGCTTGACGTGTGCGGCTATGCGCAAATGGCGCCAGAGAAGGGGGAAAAGCAGGGGCGAAGTGGTGAAGCTCTTGGCACGATGCAGAGGCAGCGTTGACAGGGATGAAGACGAAGAAAGGCGGTGCGGCACTGGTGACGTGAGGAAGAAGATAGGGGGAAAATGCACGGGAGGAAAAAGGCGCCTTCGGCTAAGGAAAGCGCAAAGCCAAAAGGGGAAAGCGGAAAAAGGGAATAGGCTTTCCAAATTGGGAAAGAAAACCAAATTGAAGCCAAAAATTGAAAAGCTTTTAAAATTATGATTTTTTGGGTTATTTTGAATCTGGGGAGGGAATGGGAGTAATAGCACCAGGGAGGAATGGGGAGTAGCATAGCAGTGGCCGGCGTCGAGAACCGCTGTCGCCTGCGTTGGATTTGGCGACGGTAGTGCGGTCGTGGGAGCAGAGAATTGGCTAGTTGGGGGGAAGGAAACAATAAGCAGTAGCAGGAAAATGTGTGTATGCGTGTACAAGGGAGGAGAGAGAAGTGGTCAACATGCCAAGCAATTCCTAAATAGTTGCTAGCAGCGGCTGACTCCTAGCCAATTAGCCGAGTGGCCGGTTGGGGTCATCTGGTCTGGCAGCACTAGCAGGCTATGCAAATAAAATATTTCTGATTTATTAAGTTTAGAAATTTTAATTAAGGTAGGCTTATCTTAAGTACTAGTACGTGGGCACACTGTATCTTGGCCGTAGGATTGACCAGTTTGTCACCTAACATATTTGTGCATACCAAAAATTAGAATTTCAATTTAATTAAGTCAAAATATGCATATTGAACTGCAGAAGCGAAACCAAACGGGGAACCTAAGCTGATCGGAGCCGAACTAGACCCTATGTACTCAAGCAAGCCGTCCTTGATCATTTCGGTAGTCGTAATTTCGTAGAAATTATCTTCACCCGTGATAAATATTATCTACATGCATGACTTGTTATTTGATTAAGTTGTGTGGATGTTGATTGTGATATGTATGTCCGGTGGCTAGTTGATGGAGCAGCTGGCTACGAAAGGTTAGTAGGTGGGTAGAGGGTGCCCTGGTTGGGTCCGATGGTGAGTGTAGGGCCCTCTACACACGGATAATATTTAAGGATGAAACCACTCTCACTCGCGTTAGTGAGCCGTAATACCCGTGTTGACCATGGACCTATTAAGACGAGTTGGGCTTAGTATCCCTGTCAAGTAATAATACCTCCACACAGGAACATAATATTGTATTTTTTTTGTTTTGTTTTAGCGCGTATGGTATTTTTCGTTTTGTTTTAGCACAGAGGGATTCCGGTCCTGGGTGCTACGCACTGTATATCGCCCAATAGCGCTATATTGCGCTGGTGGAGTAGCGGTTGTGACTCGACTACGACAGTTTGGGGAAACCCAACTGGGTGGAGGTATTAGGTACGAACATAGGGAAAAGCTCTGGACTCTGATCTAGCACCGTGTTAAAATAAACGCAGAAGTCTGAAGGCATTTACAGTCATGGGTTAACGTGGGTAAAGTGATACAACCTCTATAGAGTTAAAACATGATCACGCCTGTCTTCTGGATTGGAGTCTACGAGAGCCTTTTCAGGGGCTCGAACCCACGATACCAGTGACTAGTATATTTTTAAATTGAACTTGTTTTTCCTCACATAAAACTATATTTTTAAACTGTTATGTTTCTAGGTAGGGTCTTGTGGATATCATGGGGATATGCTCACGATCTTAGGATGATGATACAACTAGCAATGGTAGAGAGGGTTTGTCGAAACACTCGTTTTTGATAAATTTCAAATGTTGTCAAGCGGTAGGCGGTCAGATCGGTCCAGACGGCGGTCAGACCGGCATTGGTGGCTGTTTGACCGGCCACTTTTGGCATTCAGACCAGCTGTTGGGCAGGCCAAGTGGCTGGCGGTCAGATCGGCCGTGGGCGGCGGTCTGACCAGCCATAAAGGTGTTGTTCGAATTTTAGGCTGGGCCAAAAATAAAGGGTGTAAGCAAGAGAGATGATTCTAATGCACTTAGTTTCATAGTTTTTGGAGCTAGAAGTTCTATTTGTTTTAAATTTCTAGAGTGGTTTTGGATTTCCAGGGGGCAAATTTGGCTAAGTCTCTGTGTTGGCGGTCAGACCGGCTATGGGTGGCGGCCTTACTGATTTTATCCTATTCACTGGTCGGCAAGGTGGCGATGTTTGTAGGATAGGTCATTTTTTTTGGTTTTCAGTGCATATGTATTGCATGATGCATCTTTTGACTAACGTGGGTCAAGTTGCGAAGAACTTGTTCCTGGAATCGATTACTTGGTCTGTTGTTGTACAGGAGGCTTAGAGATCAACAATGGTCAACGGCGAGGATGGTTGGGACTAGGCTTAGAGAGCTAAGGTCCAGAACGATCGAGGATGCTCGGTGAAGTCAGTGGACTCAAGCATGGCGTAAAATTGACAAGGATGACCGAACGGGAAGTTCGGTACGACAAGTTGCATCAAGCAGGGGGGTCGGTGCAAGTGTCATGGTAGTTTTAATGGGAGCCGGATAGGAGAGACTTGCCAACATGAAGAGAGCCGTTGATCAACCTACACGTGGCAAAGCATGTGATTGCTTTATGAAGATTAGATTTGGTCTATGGAGAAGGATCGAGAATGGGTTTTTTGGTAACTTCACCAAAATGCCGCCTTGGTGACCTTTGGCTAAATCGCGGCATAGGACGGCGCAAGGAGAGGTGGTTTAGGTCAAATGAAAATAAAGATCACGAAGAAATGGATTCGAGAAGCCCGGATCGTCATCCGCTTTGAGAAGCGCGCATGACTGTAGACCCGTTTGTGTGTGGGCTTAACAGGTGGCCATTAGGGTCTTCTTTCTCAGCCTAGCCACCAATATAAAAGGGAATGTCTAGATGTGGAGTTCCAAGTCCCTCTAAGAGAAAAAACCCTAATTTGTGATTTGAGGATTTTGAAGTAGTTGAGGTTAGGGTTTATGAGAGATGGATTGATTGTGTGCTCAAGTGTTGAGCTTTTGTCCTCCATGGTAGAGTAGCTGTAAATCAACATCTATCTTAAATTAATCCAAGCATGATTGCTTTAAGATGAGTCTCTTCTTGTTCTTGCTCCCTCTTTGGTGACTTTTGGGTTTTGGTGATCCTTTGGTTTCTTACTGTGATCTTGTTTGCTGTGACATGTGAAAATGCATATAGGATCATCTTGATCGTCTTTTACCCACGAGCAAGTTTTAGGATCAAAGTTTGATTTTTCTATGTTCTAGTGCCCTCCTTATATCATCTATGAAACTCATGGAACCTTGGCCTTGATCTTCCCAATCGTCATTGGAATAGGTTCCTGGCCTTCATGACGAGTTATGGTTGAAATTTGAGGGGATTTGGATCACCGGATCAAAAGTTGAGTCGATTTGTGATTTTGATTTCACACTGATTTCACTATTTATTGTGCTGGAGGTCAGACCATCAGACCATCGGTCAAACCACCCATATTGAGAGGTCTGATTGTCCAACTCACTTTGATATGAGTTTTCGGTTTTTTTTGTTGCTGTTCTTCGGGGTTTGGATTGGATTCAATACAAAACTTCTGTTGTGCTTGTACTTCGATCTTCATAGCTTTCATAGCTATTGGAGTAAGAATTAGGTTGAATCCAATTAAGGTGATAAAGAGGTAGTGCTCCTATTCAATCCCCCTAGTCACTATTTCGGTCCAACATGTCTGAAGATGGAAGGGGTTAATTATTCATAGCATCAACTTTGCTTATTAAGTGTCTGTTGAGTACAATCGCACTCACCCTTGCTATTAATCCCCCTTGTTTACAAGCGACGAACTGGATACGTTAAAGAAATGCTAATTGACAACTACGGTGGGGCTGCCACTTGGATGACTTCATACTACTTGAACCATGCCAAAATTCAAGCCTTAAGGCTGACATGTGCGAATTGAAGGTAGTCATAACTATTTCTCTGCTGTAACACTCTGATTAGAGTCATTACTCGAGAAAGCGTGGCTTTATCGAGTAATAATTCTTAAGCCGGTGTCGTCACTAAAGGTGTGATAGGATGGGATGTCACAATTAGGATAGTAAAGTAAGGGAGAATGATATACTATCCACGGCCCTGGGAAACAAGGAGCACCCAGGTCGCACGCGAGGCCTTGGGGGTTTACGTACCTTAGAGACATGGATTCCCACACGACTTCGAGGCATATAGGAGTTGGAAGAGATCCAATGCCGAATGCGAGGAACAGTTGAAAGAGGAGATTAGTGCACAATTTTAAGGACAGATAACATCATTGCAGGAACAAATGAATCAACTCATCAACCAGTCGCAAGCCACCCCCGTGATTTTGGGAGCCAGTCCCCCTCAACATCGGAGTAGCATTGCGTCCACGCCTGCACTTTGTGAACTTGACGACGTCCAATTACCTATCGACGTCATCCAGGTAATGTACATCTCTGGAAAGCTCGAAAGATGGACCTGTAGGATGCCTTAGCTAATTGTGTATCGTTTTGTAGGTGCCCACGCCCTGCAGACTCCAAGTGAGGCTGATTGGGTCCATTTCTGTTGAGGCTGGGTGGGGGTGGTGTATCTATGGCAGGAAGGGATAGTGGTGCATGGTGCCCAACTGGCATAGGGTTACGTCAAGGTCCAGGTGGACATGGTACATGATAGTTTGATGGTCGTCCCGCTGGAGAAGCACCCAAATGCAGAGGTCATAACACTAGGGGATGCCTTGCACACTTATGTCCCAAGAGGGTCATCGCCCTTGACCCTGCAGCCGCGATCTCCATACGACGACCATGCCTCTCCAACAGTACCCTCGATGACTCCACCTTAACTCCCGCTTCAGAAGGCCTCCGTATCGGCTACCGTAGAGACGACGCCCAAGAAACAAGAAATGCATGTCGAGTCGTCTTCCAGGAAGACAAATAGCACGCGAGGTGCTAAGGCCAAATCGAAGAAGATTAAAGCACCTCACAATCCTGGCACGTACTCCCTCGGAATGTCGTTGGTCTCCGACATAATATTATGCCATGCTGGTTTGGCTTGTAGGAATTTGCATGCCTGGTACATACGGCAGACCGACGAGGCGTGGGAAGGTCGGCCTACTGGATTTACCGTCAGCTACACGGAGAACCATTTCCTCCACAAGGTGGGCTACTTCATCGTGGGCTTTGAAGACTTATTTGATCGACGCGTCACTTCTACGATGCTGGACACTGTAAGTGTGTACAATCAAGTTCTACATTCACACAATACCGATAAATATCATAACTCATTGCTTATGTATAGATATATGATGCAAGAAGCCTAGCGATCATGACAACCGGTGGGTTTCCTTGACCCACAGTTGATCTCTGAGCAAAGCATTACCCAAAACGCATCCTACATCGAGAAGTACATAACGAGGGGATTGCTTACTCACCATGACAAGGACTACATACTGGTGCCCTACAACCAGGGTTAAGTGCTTCACTACTTGTTATACAAATTTTATTTGTTCTTTATACGCAACACGAACTTAGGTTTAACAAAAACTACGATTTCACCATTGTGCAAAAATTACTCTACAGGTATGTTCATTTCCTCCATACGTAACTCTATTGTAGTCTTCCTTCGTTTGAAATGTCCGAGGATAACCTTTTGGAATCACGTAGGTCGTTTGGCGCCTATATTGCCGGGGGAGGGACACACAAGGAACAGAGTGCTACACTGCAACATAGGACTAAATTTTCGGTACCCACTACAGCACAATAATCCTATATCACACTTCGTAACCTGGCCTCTCGAACTAACTATACATATATCCTATATCACACTTCTATTTTGTAGTGCCACCAGCAACTACTACAAGGCAACGTATGTGCATTCCACGTCTGTCGTCATATGTTGGAAATCATGAGTGCTAAGACGAATGATCGAGAGGTTTGTCAGTCAATCCTATATAATTATGAATTTAAATATATATGATTACTACTTTACTCTTGCTAGCGACATGGCATGACAATCGAAAAAAGTACCTACCATTTAGACTTACTCGTGGACGTTCGAGGACTGCTCGCCCACTTCATCACGGGGGAGATCATTCACCAGAATGGAGAGTTTCACCCCGGTGACACCGATTTATTGTAATTCACTTTGAGTTGTAATTCAAATCACTTTGTAATTGTTATTGAGTTTTGAAATCACTTTGAGTTGTTCTATATCAAATCAATTGTGATATATCTATTTTCCGTTTGCTTGTTTTCAGAGGGCATGGCTAGTATTACCTGAGGCTAGCTGAAAAACCCAAAAACCGTCTATGAATGCATACTATTATAGACGGTTACCACAAAAAAATCGTCTGTGAATGCATACTATCACAGACAGCTACCACCAACAAACCGTCTATAATATGTATCCAATCACAGACGGCTACAACCAACAAACTGTCTGTGATATGTCGGAAATCACAGAAGACTGTTTTTACTAACCATCTGTGATATATATATAATCATAGATGGCTACTACTAACAACTGTCACACACACACACACACACACACACACACACACACACACACACACACACACAATATCACAGATGGCTACTACTAACACCACCCGTCTGTAATATGTATCCAATCACAAACGGCTACCACCAACAACCGTCTGTGATATGTCGGATATCAGAGACGGCTACTACCAAAAATCGTTTGTGATATGTCGGATATTACAGACGGCTACTACCAAAAACCATCTATGCTATTTATGATATCACAGATGGTTATTTTTACTAACCGCCTGTGTTATGTATCTAATCACAGATGGTTGGTACATATAACCGTCTATGATAGTTGGTCTTCACATACGGTTTATACTAGAAAACCGTCTGTGTTGTTGCTTATCACAGACGGCTAAAAAACCGTATGTGATAACCGCCTGTTATCACATAAACCGTCTGTGATGATCCTTTCTGTAGTAGTGTATCTTCGAGTGTTCAGCTACGTTATGCATGTGAAGGTGGTGACACCTCATCTCAAGAAACTTGAAGATAGAAGTATTCCAATTGTGTTTATTGGTTATGAACCTAGCTCGAAGGCATATAGGTTCTATAACCCGAGCACGAACAAACTACCAGTAAGTCGTGATGTGGTCTTTGAGGAAGACAGAGAATGGGATTGGGATCAGGAGGCAGAAGGTGTACAAGATGGGTCTGGTGACTCCTTCTTAGTTGATTGGGTTGTTAACCGTGCTATAGGACCTGGTGTGCAAACTTCTCATCTTGATGAGGATTTACAACCAGAGACACCAACTGGAGCAACAGTGTCAGCAACGGTTACTGTGAGAACCCGCGTAATTAGACTTTATCGCGTAGCAGTAATCGTTAGTTAGCATTAATTAACCTCGTTTTAGCGGTGCGCTGTTGATAGTTTGACAGACGTTATTAAGTCGTTAGTTAGTAGTCAGCATGTGGGGTTAGTGGTTTTCGTTTGCGAGCGTTACCCTCTCTAGTCGCAGAACCTATAATCCATCATCGCATCATTTCATCATGCATTCATTGCAATCATCCATTCAATCTCAGAAATCAATCACAAGCAACCATTTGCATTCATCAGTCAACAATTGCAACAATAGTATCGATTCATAATCAAGTTTGCATTTCCATTTTCATTTGATCAACACATCATGCATACATAGTATACAGGCAAGTGTACATCCCTCAAACAATTTAGATAGTAGTGGCATTCTGTTTTTGGCGGCATTACAGCATCCACATTCAGCCCCCCTTTCCCCTCTCAGCCTCCAAGGCGACATCTTTCTTCTCGACTTTAGCGAGAGCTCAACAAATTTCCCTTTCTGTGTTCAACCCCTTAGCTTCACAAGTTCAACAAACAAACCCCTAACTCCACCAAAACAAAGAAGACCAAAGACAAGTTCACCCCCAAACCCATTTCACAATACCAGCCCCAAACCATTCCCCCAGACTTCAACACAAACATATATTCCCTGTGCAACAAAGACTACCGGCAACATTCATCTCCCCCAACCATTTCAGCAGCACAATAAGCAAACATGCATCTCCCTTGGCAGCACAAAACAGGCATACTCCCCCCCAACCATTTCATAGCTCAACACAAGCATTCATCACCCCAGCCCCCATCATCCATTCCCCTCCCCTCACTCCATTCTCAGCATTTCACAGCCCCTTTGCTCACCATTCATTTCCTTACCTCCCCATCCCACTTAGCAGTAGCAAGCAAGGAGCTAAGAAGACTATCAAGCAGCTGCAAGAAGGCAGCAGATCAACGGCGACGCCAGCTCCATCTTGATCATCGTCGACCATCCTCGCAATCATTCACCCAAATCCTTTTCAGTCTCCAAGAAGCAGGTGAAGGAAATTGGTCAGTGAGCTTGAGGCGAGCGCGAAACTAGGAAGGATGAGCCGACTCGACGACGACAGCGGCGCTGGCCTTCGGCCGCACCTAGAGGGAGCCGGGTGCTAGGCTACGTCGGGACTCGGCGGCTTGCGGGAGCGGGCTGGGCCGATGGTGCTAGGAGGGGAGAAGGAGGCGACGCCGGGAGCCGGCGGCCAGAGGCCACTCCAGCCGAGCCGGAGGAGCACTGGAGGCGGCGGCGGGTGTAGCATCGGCATCGGTGGGTGCGCCGACCAGCCGAGGCGTGGAGGTGCTTGGGTTGGCGGCAAGCTTGGGCAATGAGCCAACCTTGAAGCTTGAGAGAGAGGGCGAGACTGTGCGGCGGCAAGGCGGCGGTTGAGGCAAGTGGGAGCAAGCGGGTTGAACAGTGGAACGATCGGCAAGGGGTCTGATCGACGACGGCTTATGGATGGGCCATGGCGCAGGCGCCGGTGAGGTGGCGGATCAAAGCCAAAGCCGAGCCAGGCACCTCCCCCTTGGCGGCGACTTGGAGTGGAGATAAGGGGAGAGTGAGAGGATTTGGGGGGAATAGAGAGGATTTGGGGGTAGAAGATGGGAAGCATTGGGTTTTTGTGGCTGTGCGTGTGTGCGTGTGTTGTGTTTCGGCCGAATGGGTGTGGGGGTAAGAGAGAGAGAGAGAGAGAGAGATTAGAAGTAGATTAGAATTAGAAATTAGATTCGAGAGGAATTAGGATCTGTGTAGCCCTTAATTTATTTGTTGCACTAATGTGTTTAATCGGTAGCTTTGTAAAGTAATTAACTGCTAGCTGTGTAATTATTGCCGCTAAACAATTCAACTTGAGTCTTGTCAATTTAGCTAATTTGCAATTAACCTGTGGATTGAAATTGCCAGATAGGTCGAATAGTCGTTAATTCTGTTATCTAATAGAATAACTAGCTTGTGTAGCAAATCTTGTGCATCGCTAGTATTTATTCTGGTAGTTTGAGCTATTTAATTCTGTTAGTTTAATCAGTTAAGCGTGGACCGCGGGTTGTCGACCTTAGTGCTCATTTTCGATAGAACGATTATTTGGGGGAGAGCTAACTTAGTGTAGATCTCGAAAAATATTTATTTAAATTAAATTGTGCTGACAATTAGGAGTCGCTAACTTAGATAATTATTATATCACTCAAAAATTCACTACGTATTTACTTATACAATTATTCAGTATTCAGTATTACTCTGAACGACGTTAAAGACCGACGGAAGCAGTTGACCCAAGTTTCGTCAGCACCGACCTATCCTACGCATACGAAGGCAAGCGATCCTCTTGAACATGAATATAGCTACTTTAAATGTAAACCGTATCTTGCACTATTATGTTTATTGCATCAAAACTGTTTCTCAAAACTTAAATGGAAAGAATAAGATAAAGATGACTAAGATAAACTTGAATGAATGAGAACGATGAATGAGATAAGAATGAGGAAATAAAGTAATATGATATTATTATGGATGGTAAAGGGGGCCCTTGGTAGGTAAGATATGAGGCAAGGCAGTGGGACCCCTTTACAGATGGTTAAAATATAAGGATCAACCAACTCTTGCTCGGTCAGATGCCATAAAATCCGTACCAACCATTTTCCCGTTTCGGCGGGCAGAAAATGTTACCTTGTTATGTGACTATGATCTCCACAATGGGTATGTTATATATATGTGTGAGTGTGTGATGGTGGAACCCAGGACCGGTAGGGGAAGTCCGGAAGTGGGGGATCCAAGGCGCTATATCGCTAAGGTGGAGTGTTGGGTGCGGGATAGAAGCTGCCCCCAATCAACATTGCTGGAACTCGGTGGAGGACTGGGTGCGCTCAGGACACTGACAGAAAGTAATGGGTGGAGAAATTAATTCACGTAACCTGGAAAACGTTTTGTATTCTGATCTCGGAACCGCATCAAAGGAAATGCGGTGGACCCAGTTCTCAGAGAGCTTGGAATAGCTATGGGTAAAGTGGTACAAAGCACTGCAAGATGCTATACAAATCATGAATTCATGCCGTCTCGCACTGGAGTCTACAGGAACCACTGGGGGTCTTTCTTCTCTCCGAGCGACTATTAGTGTTTTCAGAATTAAAATCTGCCACCTAAATGTTTTAATGATTATTTTCTAAATGAGATAACTTAGAAAATGTGATAACAACTAGATATAGTCATCCAATGCATTCTTTGCTATTAATGCTTGCTGAGTACACTCGTATACTCAACCTTGTTAGTATTCTCCTTTGTAGATCCTAGTCCGGCCGGGAACCATCCCAAGTAGGACGAGGGGCTTGCAGGTACTGAAGCAACCGCGGGAGGAGAAGGCATAGATTACGAGGACCAAGGCAATATGGGCGTCATGTTTGACGCGTGGGACAAGTAGGCGGCCAATACTTCAGAGCTGGCGAGTGAATCGGGAAGTTCCTTTTTGTAGCTAAATAATATTGGTATCAAGAACCATAGCCTTGCGTGGCTATTGCTGAAATGACAAGGTACAATTTCTATTTTATTGCTCTGCTGCGTAACCCTAATAAAGGCTTACTATTCATTGGAACATTGTTCTACTAAGCAAACGAATAGTAATCCGTATGCCTAAGTGTGATTACCCTTAGGGTAATGACACGGGGCGTCACAGTTACGTCTGTCATGACTCCAGAGGAGACACCAACTATGACAAATGAGTAATCAACAGAAGCATCAGAGATGCCATCTCCAACATCTGAAGTTGGACCATTGCGTTTTCATTCTCTGCAGGAAATATATGAAGCAACTAAAGAAACTAAAGTAGGTTATAATGGTATGCGTATGCTAGTAGCTGAAGAGCCATCAAGCCTTGATGAAGCTACGTGGTCTGATGATTGGGAGCAAGCAATGGAAACTGGGCTGGAAGCTATAAAACACAATGATACATGGGAGCTTGTTGATCCGCCAAAGGGTCATAAACCTATAGGTCTAAAATGGGTTTACAAAGTTAAGAAGGATCCACAAGGAGCTATTGTGAAACATAAAGCACATCTTGTCGCAAAAGGATATGTATAGCGACAGGGAATTGATTTTGAAGAAGTATTTGGACCTGTTGTGAGGTTGGAGACAGTTCGATTACTTATTGCAATGGCTGCTTAGGAAGGTTGGAAAATACATCACATGGATGTGAAATCGACTTTCTTAAATGGAGACTTGGGTGAGGAAGTGTATTTAGTACAACCTCCTGGTTATATTGAGAAAGGAAGTGAGAATAAGGTGCTAAAACTTAAGAAGGCACTTTATGGACTTCAGCAAGCTCCTCGGGCTTGGAATATAAAGCTTGACAAGACCTAAGAAGAATTAGATCAAGTAATGCTGAAATTGGGAGATTTAAGAAACAAATGATGCAGAAATTCAGTACGAGTCACCTTGGCTTGCTAAGTTATTACTTGGGAATTGAGGTCAACCAAACAGATCAAGGAATATCGGTTTGCCAAACTGGTTATGCAACAAAGATTGTTGAGCAATCATGCATGAAGGGATGTAATTCATTTGTAACACCAATGGGAAACCGATTGAAATTAAGCAAGAAGAGAAAGACCCGGCTGTAGATTATGTTAGTTTTTTATGTTTTTGGTAGTTCTGATAAGAGTCAGACTCTGTTTCTGGTTCGGGTTCAGAGTTAGTTTTTGAAGTTCAGTTCGTTGTTACTGTAGCATTTCATACACGTCAAAAACCTTAGGTTTCCGTTTCGGGTTCAGAAACCGATTGGAAACTTGATTGTAACTCATCCGAAAATCTATAAAAAAGAAGAAAAACAGAAAAATCGTATCATCAGATATGGCACAAAACAATCTTGTGTTGATTTTGTTTGTGTGTTCAATCAGCTCCGATCATCAGAAGGAAGTATCGACGGTTTCGTCTAAAACTTCTAAAGTCTTTTAGATTCAACAGAAGTGTCGATTTTAGTTCTTGTTCCAACATACGCCTCCCCAAACTGCTCCTGCTGCTCCATCACTGGTTCGCCCGAGTACCCTTCGGCGTCGACTCCTGATAAGAGGAAGTCAGGAGGGGCACAAAATCGAAGGGGTCCTCGTTGAGAACAGTGGCGGCGGCGCCGATCGACGGGGCGGCGATGGCTACTGCATTGGTGCCTTGGTGGGTGGGAGAAGAGAGGACGAGCGGCACTAGTAGTCGTGCCGTCGTGGTGGTAATAGTAGTAGACTAGTTGGCTAAAACCGCAAGGGAAGTGACGAGAAGAAGAACATCAAACGCGTGTTGCCTTAAACCTAGCTACAGGCTACACGGGTAATTGGAAAGAGAATGGACAGACCTTGGATCATGAAATCGACAGTCAAGATTGGAGTTCCGCAAGACCGCAACAGATTGCTAATTTCTTGTTTGAAATGAGACATTTTAGCCATCAGATACCTTTTTTTGTTCTTTCAAAAAAAAGGTTCATATACCTAATATCTTGCTGTATGTTGGACCATAATATATTGACAGAAAAAAACGAGACGTACAAGATCACCTTGAGATTCATGTCAAATCATCAACTATCCCCTTCCCATCCCACTTCAGAGTTCAGAGTTATTAGCTCATTTGCCCTCTTTCTTCGACAGAATAGCAAATCTAATCCTATCGTGTCCGAAATGAAAAAAAAATAGCATATATACCGTGCTCTATGTATGCAACACCACTCCTACCGAGCTTCCCATGCGCAGCACCCCCTACCGCGATCTCCATACGTTGCAGGCCACTTGTCGTGCTCCCGGTCCGCGGCAAGAGCATGCCTGCCGATGGTGCCCACGTGCACATGCCATCCTGCCACACACGGGGATCGCAGAAGGTGGCTTCAGGCCTTCAGCGGACTGGGAGCACGGTAGGGGACACGTGTCGCCTGCCTAATTTGTCACGATGTTATTTTTGTTATTTCGAGGGGGGGGGTATATTTGCTATTTTGTTTCAAAAAGAGACTAAGTAGGCCAAAAACTCCACAGTACACACCAACATGAATTTTTTAAATTAATTAATCCGTTTTTAAATTTTATTTTAAAGTTAACCTTCGGTGCACTTTATTTCCAATTCTGACCTCCTTTGGTCACGCCACCACCCGTAGCATGACAAAATAATGTTGTCACGCTGGGGCATGCTCTTGTCATGCCATGGGTGGTGGCGTGACAGTGTTGTTAGGTCACGTCACCACCAGCGGCGTGACCAAAAGTGCTATTTGGCAGACTTATCCCACGGCGTGACAGCATTGTTTTGTCACGCCATAGGTGGTGGCGTAACCAAAAGGGTCAGAATTGAAAATAAAGTGCGTCGAGGGTTAACTTTAAAATAAAATTTAAAAAAGGTTAATTAATAAAAAAAAGTTCACACCAACACCTACTTGTTTAGCTGCACTGAACCAGGATTTCCTTGGGCTGTGGAGGGCTGGAGGCAACTACCACTTGGGCTTAGAGGGAAGATTGCAACCCAAGCTTACCTAGGCTTTTCACCAGTAAATATCACACATCCCAGGCTAGAACCTAGGCTACCATGGTCCTAGATCCACCCCTTATAATTGCCAATGCTGAGGTCACTATTGCTCGTCTCTTGCTCCCCCACTACTGGACATTCCCAGCAACTTCTATTGAGAATTTTTTTAGAGTACAATGCAGACGTACACACTCATCACACACCATACTCACACCACCGCGCACCACATACTTGCGCGTTCTCTACACATGCTAGGAATTTATCGAAGGCACCCAAAACCTCACAAAGCGTGGGCATGCATTTTATGGACAGCCTTCGCCATCAAATTCACTATTCTAGACAACCTCCTACCGAATTTTTTGGAATAATATTATTTTAAAAGAAAATTACAAAAATAAATGGTCGGCTTTTTTTTTTTTACAAAACTACGCTACTATCGCCATTTAAAATTACAAAATTATCCTGTCGCCATTCTAGATGACAGTAGCCTAGAGAATGACGACAGAACCTAGAACAGTGTAGAGACGTCCCTATCGCCAGTTGAAATGGCGACAGGACCCTATCGCCACTCCAACTGGCGACAAGACCTTGTCGCCATTTCAAATGGCGACAAGGATCCCTAAATTTTTAATATTAAAATTTAGGAAAGCCGTTATTTCAAATGGCGGCACAATTTACCCTATAAAAGACACTAAAATTCTAGCATAACTCACTTTTATTAAAAAGAGAGAGAGAGAGAGAGAGAGAGAGAAAGAGGGGAGGGAAGGGAGAGGGGCAGAGAGGTGTAGAGGGGAGGAGAGAAGCTAGCAAAGCACTGCCCGTCCGGTTGTCCACCTTTCAGGTAATTTTTTTTTAACTAAATGGATTACATAGTTTTAGATGTACGGTTACGTAGTGTAGTATGTTGTACATAATCCTTTTTAGTGGGTAGTTTAGTTTTAGATATGTGGTTAATCGTGGAAATATTGTTTAAGGTGCAGCACGTCAAATATGTCAGACATCACCAATTTTAAAATTTACTACGGTCAATAGACTATTTTTAAGGGTCCCAAGTGGATTGATTTGCATTATTTCCAATCGGCGACCGTGACCCTAACAAGACTAGAGTAGCGTATATGGGGAGATGTGATGCGGTGGTTGTTCCACACATTTGATTTGATCATACTGTGTATGATCTGAGATTGAGTTGCCTTGCTAACCGAGCACCACATGGCACATATTAGGAGTTAGTACAGCTCAAGAGAACAAGGTCATGACAGTCATATGTACACAGGGCGAGGGAGGAACGGTGGGATTTGGTCCTTCTAGCCCAGGCATTTTCCAAGCCCACTCCTGCATCGACGACTGAACAATAAGGGGGTGGTGATGCCGAAGAAGAAGCCGGGGACTCTAGCCACAGCGCGGCGCACACAATGGCTGAAGGTCCGGAAGTTACTGATGCTATCGATGAAGATCATGTGGAAGGAGCTCCTTTAGTCAGCCAAGCTAGTGGGTTTGCTGACGAGGCTGAGGAGCTGGAAGCCCTAGTCCAAAGGATGGATCTAGAAGACCAGGACTACATGACATTTGACGAGGATTGTTGACTGGACAATTATCCGGGTATGTCTTTATTTTTCTGTTGTAAATAACCTAGATCTTTTACTAAGCCCAAGTTAGCTTGTTGGGCCCAAGGTCAATCAAGCGGACATGAGGTGGGCCCAAGAGTCTTTCCTTAGACTACCCTCGGACCTCTTCCAGAAGTTCTCTTGGACCTCCCTTGGAGGTCTCTTCAGATCATTCAAGATCTCTCTCCAGTAGAAGAGGTCCTCAAAGGCAGTTGTCCATGTGTGGTTAATAACAACCCACGTGGAGAGAAGGTATTGGCTGTTCTATCTAGAGACGCGATGATTGGCATGAAGGGACGCAACTAATGGCGCGAAGAGGCACCACTGCAATGAACTGCCGAAGCTTGTAGACTATAAAAGACGCGACCTATGCGCCTTTGTAATGAGCCTGATCCACTTTCATTCATAACCATTCTCCCTATAATCAGAGCATACCCTTTGCAATATACATTACTATTTGAGTCCTTAGGCGAATAGACAACAATCTCTATTTTTTTCTTTATACTTTTGTTTGTTCGTTCTGTGATGAGGATCTCAAACGTCGACAGCTGGCGCCGACTGTGGGGATCGTTGTCACCATCTTCGTCGACCCAGTTATGGTGATGCATCCAGTGCCTTACATATGAATCGGAGCTTACCAGTGTGGAGAGAGGAAATCATCCTCAATGTCTCCGACTATGATGACTACATGGAGGAAGGTTTCGACCTCAGCTCTGGCAAAACCAACGGTTCCCTCGAGACCATTACCAATGAACCGTCGCCCGCCAAGTTTGCACCGCTAGCTCTACGCCGACCGTACCTTCGTCCACGAGTGCTACCGTGGACGAGTACTATCCCGAGCCTGTCTCCCTTGGAGTAGGAGATTCTAAAAGTTCCTGGAGCGCAACACGTTATGATGATCTCGCTGGCGGCCTCCACGTTGAGGGTCTAGAGAGAACACCTGGAGAGAATTTTCTCTCCACCTTACAATACACCTCATCCTCTTCATTAGAGGACGACGGCATGTTCACCCCTTCTGCCTGTTTCGGCACCCGTCAGGTCGCCGTCCTTGGTGACAATCAACCCAATGTTGGTGATGATCCTGAGACATCAGGGCATCGCTAGGAACAGGAGGAGCGGGAACGCCTCCAAAAAGAGGAGCAGGCCCGACAGGCCGAGATACGTGCTGCCACACAGACGCATATCTCGCGGGTTCATAACCACTACTATCGAGACGCCCTTGGTTCCTCAGCGAGGGCACCACAGCAAGCGATACATACACCACCGCCGCGAGCAACGATGGTAAGGGATCTAAGTGCCTTGCCAACCCTCACGTAGGAGGATTCCCCTGCGGAGAGCATCTGCTACTTAGCGAGCGCCATTACACGTCCTCCGAAAGGATTAACTCCGGAGCAGGGAGTACAAGTGATGCGTGCCATTGCACAAGAGCTGCAAGATGTTGCAGAGAATATCTCTACCAGATCGCATACTGTGTTTTCCTAGACGGACTCTCATTAGAAGGGTCCTCACTTGGACAACAAAGGGAGATTGAAGAATCTAGCCCGCCATTATATGTTAATGGAGTGTTTTGGTGATTAATGACAAATGCATTTGTGAGACTAACATGTTTATTGATATACTTATTGTTTAGTCTAAATTGGATATAAAGGTGATAATCATGAAGGCATGTATGTGATTAATGACAAATCAAATTCATTGGATAAACAAAAGGAAAATCCAAACAGGTATGCATTTATAATGACAAATCCATTTATGAGACTAACTCTCTTATTGTTATATCTTATGATTAGTCTCACTTGGGTATAAAGAACAAAAGAGGTATGCATTCTACTTTGTATTCATATACCCTGTTGCATTCCTCGGATCCAAAATATAGGTTGAACTTCACCAAAAAGAATTAACCTAAATATGTGCATATGTTCTTACTACATATTCATGTATGCACACATATAGGGGGAGTTCATTCTATATTTTGAGGTTTCATTAGTATTGATCCATATTCCAGTTTCCACATTATTTAGGATCTTTACTTTGAAATATATCCTGTGAATATACTTAACTTGCATAGTTAATATATTCATATGAGTATATAAGACTTGTGTAGTCTAAGTATACTTATATGTGAGTATAACATAACTTGTATAGTTCATGTGCACTCACATATCCTCGAATATTTTTAACTTGTGTAGTTAATATATTCATGTGTGTATATGAGACTTGTGTGCTCATATATCCTTTGAGTATATACAACTTGCGTAGTGCCTATATACTCATACCAATCTACATTCAATTACTTGCAATTGAAGTGATTATCATCAATTACCAAAGATGGAAAGATTGTGGTATCTTGTCCCACCATTATGAGTTAATGGTATGACATGGTAATTAATGATAATCATATTATAGAACTAACACTTTCCATGAGTTGGATGAACAGGTTGAGTTCTATAATTGGAGACTCTAGAAGATCATCATGTGTTGATGATATTGAAGTCAAGAGCTTGATGTAAAGGATGCATCATGTGTGGATGCACATCAAGTTCAAGATAAAGGAAATCATCGTGTGTCGATGATGTTCATGAAGAGGAGATGATCATGAGTTGATCATCAAGTCAAATGAAGACCCATCATGTGTTGATGGAAGTCAAGTAAAGGATGCATCATGAGTTGATGCATATCAAGTCAAGAACCCGAAATTGAAGCAAGGATGTGCGTCATCAAGCTTCAAGTGGTTGCGCAAGGCAAATGTATGACTAGTTAGGGCTAAGGATTTGTTCCTAGTCTTTTACCGGTCTCGATGTTTGGTTGGAAGACCGGATTGCTAGTATAGGTTGCCGTACTATTAAGAGGGGTCCTTGACTAGTAACTTGAGTTAGTTATGTGTTGATAGCTCATTGTGTTTGCTCTAGCTCATCTTAACGTGTTGCCAATATTTGTGAATGTGTTTTGCAAATAGTTGTGGCATGGATAACCCTTGTAGCATGAGACTTAAGTTTGCGAATGTGTTTTGCAAATGGTGTAAGTCCATGTACCTTATTCCTTGTAGTGTGATTCTATAAGTTGGCAAATGTGTTTTGCAACTTGTTGAGAATCTCACTTGAATCCTTGTTTGCATCGCGCATCAATTTGGCAAATGTATTTTGCAAACTGGATTGAGGCGGAATGCAATTTGAGGCATTGATTCTAAAAAGTTGGCAAATATGTTTTGCAACTTGTTGAGAGTCCTGTCTTTAACCTTGTGTGCATATTGCATCAAATTTGCAAAATGTGTTTTTGCAACTTGAGTTGTGAAAAATCAGATTTGCACTTGTTGGTCTGCCTGGCGGTCGACCTTGATATCGTGATCTGACCTTTGTAGTGATCGACCGGCGTTAGTGTCTTGATCGACGGACCCGGTCGAGAGACGGTCGACTTTTCGAGTGGTCCTTTTCTGGTCCTTAGCCTTTTTTTGTGTAGCGGTCTGACCGGCGTTTATAGGCGATCGGCCGGTGGGCGGTCAGACCGGCCATTACATGGCGGTCAGACCGGCCATTACACGGCGGTCAGACCGGCCATTACACGGCGGTCAGACCGATTTTGTCCAGAGACTCTGGAATCTTTTCCCAACGGCTAGTTTTTGAGTGTGGGCTATATAAAGCCACCTTGGCTGGTTGGGAGAGGTTGCTGGTTGTGTGTTGGTGTCCTTAGACATTCCATTGAGCAAAGAGCAAGCCTCTTATTCTCTTTTGTGCATGTGTTGCACTTAGTAAGGTTAGAGAGCAAACCCTAAGTGCATGTGTTGCCTTAGGTAGTGGATTTCGTATCCATTTGAGCTGAGACACTTGATTGGTTCAAGTGAGCGTTGGAGACTTGTTACTCTTGGTGTTTGCCGACACCTAGACGGCGTGGTGGCGTCGTTGCGCCGGTGAGCTTCTCAAAGAAGATTGTGAGAAGACCAGGCGGTTTGTGAGTGGTGTGGTGCTCGCCATCTCGGAGTGGAGGAAGGAGCAACCCTAGTGGAGCGAGGTGTTGGTTCGATTTGGAACCGGTCCAAGTGGTTGGACTTACCTCGGAGGAAGGCTTAATTCGTGGAGCCGGCCCAATTGGTTTGGGTTTCCCTCAACGTGGATTAGGAGAGACCGGCAAGTCTCCGATCACCACGGGAAAACATCGACGTGTCATTGTGGTTTGATTACTTGTGATTTACATTGTGCAATTTACATTACTTGTATTTAAATTGCTTAATTGTATGTGTATGATTGCTATCATTTATATAGTCTCTTATTGTTGGTGCACTTAGTTGAACCTAATTGATTTAGGTTTTAATTGTGTAAAACCGTATTTGTTTAGCTTCCACATTAGAAATCCGTTTTAGTCAAAGAAGTTTTTAAAACGCCTATTCACCCCCCTCTAGTCGGCCACCTCGATCTTACAAAGGCCAAAATGACGGTGCTCCTGGCCATCCTGTTCAAGGACAAAATGATGGTGCTCCTGGCCGTCATGTTCAAGGCCAAGGTGAGTACGACACCTATTTTCTAAGACGTGGAAGACGCCCCAGATCTCCTGTTGATTGTAATAATCATCATAGTGTACGACCATGTGTTGGTCCTTATGCAGGTTGCAAAGCCTTTTCTCCTAGGCTAAGAGATGTTACTCGGCTGGAGAAGTTCAAACCAGGGAGTATGGAGAATTTTGACGGGACATAGAACCCGTTAGAGTTCCTCCAAGTCTACACTACCATCGTTCAGGCTACTAGAGGCGATGATAAGATAATGGCTAATTATTTGCCCATAGTTCTAAAGGGTTTTGCCAGGACCTGGTTGTTCAATCAGCCTGAGGGATCTATATACAACTGGGAGATGCTTTGTAATGCACTGCAAAATAACTTCAAAAGTTGTTATGCAAAACCTGGGAAGGCGGATGATTTGCATCGGCTCCGCCAAACCCCCGATGAAAATTTACATCAGTTTGTAAAGCGTTTCATAGAAGTCCGTAATACTATACCAAATGTTCCTGATGACTTTGTGATTTGAGCTTTTAAACAAACGGTGAGGTATCGAAGGTTCACGAAGGACCTTAACATCAACCCACCTAGGACCGTGTCAGAACTCTTTGACATGGCTGATCGCTACTCCGATGCCAACGAGGTAGTGGAGTGGAACCGAATGGTGGACAAGGGAACCACCCCTCCTCAGCCAAGCCTCGAGGACGCCAAAGAGAAGAAATCCAAGAGGTTCGAAGGCTCTATGAGCAGCAAGGGGAAACCCAAGAAGAATCTCTTCTACTGGGGACTCTGCCGCCAGTACAGTCGGTGGCGAAGTTTGTTCTTGTGCCACAAACTGTCCCCTCTCCGGATTCGACGGCAAGGAGAGGCTAAAAAAAAGAGAGGATTGGTCATTACAAACCAAAAATCACGTGGTTATTATCGAAGAACTTACTCGATCTCGAATCCTCCCTCATTGAAGAGCGCCATGAAGTCCTCATTCAAAGTAAAGGTAGGTTGTTCTGCTTGCTCTGACAAAGAGGAAAGCAAGGCTAGGGAGGTCTGTGACCTTGGAGCTCGCTGAAGAGGAATCCCCTCTTTGGATTCCTCCAATGATTCCTCACCCTGGATCACCCCAGCCACAAAAGTTGATGTAGTAGACATAGGCTGGGGATTCGAGGCATATCGAGAAATTGGAGTCTTGACTTTGGTTCTTAGTACCTCGCGGGTAGAAGGCCTCGAAGGAGCTGAGACCGGAGTCGGAGTCGAAGTAGGAGGTTTTGGCGAAACTAAGGCTGAAGCCGGTGCGGGCTTCATCTTCTTTGGAGCACCAGGAGGCTTGGAGCTTGTCATTGCACTCTTTGCTAGAGGAGGGGTAGAGCTTGCATCGACATCTGAGATGAGACGTTTCTTCGATGTTGTCTATTCAGAAATACACAAGTTAGACATAGGAAGAATCACTTCTTATGTCTGGCTATTCCTACGAATACTTACCACCATGTGGTCTCTCCTAAGTGATAAGGCAGCCCCAATCAAGCTTTGGGGCTGCGCTTCTAAATGGATCGATTCTTTTTCTAGGTTCCGATCATTCAACAGGACTAAGGCCCTATCCAGGACCTCATCATCCAGCAGAACTGCAATATGATAAGAAATAACAATTATTTTACTTCGACTACGAAATTCAGTTCGAGTAAACAAATAATTAACAGATTATTACCATCTTATAAGATGTCATAATCACAAGATAGTACTTCCCTATTTTGGAGGGGGAAGATCCTATTCTTGAGGAAGTTATGGACGATCTCTTGTCCAGTCAAACCTCTCTTCACCAAGTTGTTGATCACTAGGACCACGCTCTTCTCATCATCAGTGAGCCTGATCTCCTTGTCAGCGACCCAGTTTTCTATTGACCACTCCGGTGATACATTACGACTGTAAGTGATCCTACTCTCTCTAGGAACAGCGGAATAAAACCAATCCCTGCTCCATGTTTGGCTAGCACCCTTGGTAGCCAAGAAGGGAAAAAACCTCTTGTTGGCATTTTGAAGCTTAAAGTAAAAGGAGCCCAAAACACCAACAACCTTCTTGTTGCGAATGATTTGGTAGTAAAACCTAAACAGACACAAACTTGGGGCTATTCCCAAAAACGCATCAAACATGTGGGCAAAAACATTAAGTACCATAATCGAGTTTGGTACAAGGTGAACTAGTTCTATTCCGTAATGATTAAAAACTTCTATCAAGAAATCGCTCTCGGGCAAGCAAAATCCTACCCGGAGATAAGGCACGAAGAGTACCGTAAAGTTGGTTAGGGGGCACGGCTCAATCTCCTCCTCTGGCACACACCATTCAATGATGTCTTTCTCTGGTAGATGCCCATCTTGTTCCAGCCCTTCGAGCTCCTCCGCAGACAGTATCGATGACTTCCATCCCACCATTGCCTTGATTTAGTGATAGTTTTGAGGAAGGCAGGGATTCTTCTCTTCGAAGGCTTGAGAAAGATGAAGGGCTCTCGGTGAATAAGGAAAGTGAAAATGATTGGAGTAAACTGTGCCTAAGGAGGAGTAAAAAATCCATATATACCCTTAGCGCATTTAAAACCCACTACCTCGAGGATGTGATAACTGCACCTCGGCTAGTGGTGACATGGCAACTCACATTCGGTCAAGGAAGTTGGTCCGCGTGTTAGAGACATGTGAAATGAAATGGTTGAAAGCTTTTTCTCTTTTCCCGAAGTTATCTTTATACCGTGATCATTACAAGTAAAAAGTACAAGATCTTTAAAACAGAAACCGCTTCGAGGAGATTTGAAACCTTGAAAGAGAATAATATAATATCTTTAAGGTTTGGGGGCTAGCTTACGAGGATTGTTGACGGGTCAATTATCCAGGTATATCTTTATTTTTCTACTGTAAATAACCCATATCTTCTACTGGACCCAAGTTAGCTTGCCGGGCCCAAGGTCAATCAAGTGGACAGGAGGTGGGTCCGAGAGTCTTTCCTTAGACCACCCTTAGACCTCTTCCAGAAGTCCTCTTGAACCTCCCTTGGAGGTCTTTTCAGATCATTCCATGACCTCTCTCCAGCAGAAGAGGTCATCAAAGGCAGTTGCCCACGTGTGGTTAATAACAACCCACGTGGAGAGAAGGTATTGGTTGTTCTATCTAGAGACGCAAAGATTGACATGAAGGTACACAACTATTGGCGTGAAGAGACACCACTGCAATGAACTGTCAACGCTTGTAGACTATAAAAGACGCGGCCTATGCGCCTTTGTAACGAGCCTGATCCACGTTCATTCATAATCATTCTCTCTGTAATCAGAGCACACCCTTTGCAATATACATCACTATTTGAGTCCTTAGGCGAATAGACATAAATCTCTATTTTTTTCTTTATACTTTTGTTTGTCCGTTCTGTGACGAGAGTCTCAGACGTCGATAACATTGTTAGAAGATGAAGGATCCGATGACGAGGATACTGTGGAACAACAGGCGGTTCCATCTAAGTGTAACATATACCAGTTCAACAACCTCGTCGTTAACGAAGGCTCTTGTGTGCCGTGGGAGTACGAGCAGAGCGAGATCAGGCAAGGAGCTATGTACAAATGCAAGGAGATCGTGCAGGAGGCGGTCAAATTTTGGGCCTTGTCGGTGCGGCGTACATTTACAATTGTCAAGTCTAACCCAAGATGCTACGACATGAAGTGCGATATAGAGGGATGCCCTTGGCGAGTCACGCATTTCAGCCTAAGTGAAACACCTACTGGAAATGCTCTATAGTGGTCCCTCACACATATGTCGTCACTGAGTCAATGCACTTTCACACGAACCTGTCATCAGGCTTCATCGCGAACATCATGCACGGTGAGATCGTGAATAATCTCCACTTGGTTGGTATTGTGGAGGTAATTCTCCGCGGTACCACAAATTTACTTTGTTGACAGAAACAACAACACATCATTCGCCTTAACAAATGACATAGTACTGTACTCCGCCATGATCATCAAGTACATAGAGGAGAAGAGCAAGAAGGGTGAGATGCACCGGACATTCAAGATGGGCACAAGAGAGCTTCGCTTCGAGATACTGTGCAGAGATAAAAGACGTTGCGGGACGAACCGCGAGAGGATCACCCATGAGCACACGCTACACCGCGCTAGTTGCGTATGCACTTGCAATGTATGCACTTGCAACAAGCATCTTCTTCTACATAAGCCCTGATTACATGTCATGGCCGCATGTTCAATGGTGGTGCAGCATCCCGCCTAGTACCTCTCTAATTATTTCAATAAGGAGGCTGACTGTTATGCTGACAGTACCTCTCAAAAAATGTGATGACATTATGCTGACTGTTTTGTAATATCATTATGATTTGTCCACAAAATATATAGTTGAAAATAGACAGTAAAAAAAAACAGGCAGAGGTCCTTGTCACCATTTGAAATGGCGACAGAGCCCTGTCGCCAGTTAGAGTAGGATAGGACCATGTCGCCAGTTGGAGTGGCATTATAGCCCTGTCGTCATTTCAACTGGCGACAGGGACATTTCTGCACTGTTTCAGGCTCTGTCGCCATTCTACAGGAGAATTTCGTTATTTCAAATGACGACAGTAGCCTAGCTTTGTAAAAAAAAAATCAACTATATTTTTTTTTTGTAAATTTCTTTTAAAATTATATTATTTCAAAAAAAAAATCACCTACCGCCGCCCCCACGTAAGCCTAATTTGCTTACCTTTGACTTCATTGCCAGGCAGCGACCTGACGAAATCTAGAGTTGTGGCGCTGGTGAACCTCGTCGACCTAGCTCGGCACGAATATCGACGCATGATCAGCAGTACACACTACACAAAGGCCACGGGGTTCGGGATAACATTGGCCGCACGCCATAGCGGATCCCGTATTTCCTTTGTACCGCTACCGGTAGATCCAATACAGAAGTTAGCTTTTGTCGTGTGCAGTTTTCTGAAACATTGTATGTGCTCACGCACTCCATGCACGTAGATCAGCCAAACATTTTTTTAAAAAAATCTCCCTTCAGACACAAAATTTCCAAAATCAGCAAGTTCCTCCTTTGTCCACTAAAATCTCTTATCATATATTCAAAAAAATTATGAAAGTACAATACTTTCAAAATCAGCAAGTTCCTCCTTTGTCCACTAAAATCTCTTATCATATACTCAAAAAATTATGAAAGTACAATACTTTCAAAATAAGCAAGTTCCCCCTTTGTCCACTAAAATCTCTTATCATATACTCAAAAAAATTATGAAAGTACAATACTTTCAAAATCATCAAGTTCCTCCTTTGTCCACTAAAATCTCTTATCTGTACTTTCATAATTTTTTTGAATATATGATAAGAGATTTTAGTAGACAAATGAGGAACTAAGAGTATTGTTTACTACGTACCATTTTCATATATCTAAACCATATATTTTAATTAACTTTGACTGCACGTATTGTAAGACGTCACTCTTTTGTGACCGAATAAATTAAGTAAATTACATAAAACTCCCATCTATTTTGGCACAGGTTGAAAAGATGGCACTAGAGGCAGACAGGCAGTAGAGCCACAACAGACATAGCAAACGTCCTGGGCGCTGACAGTGTGGGCCAACCCAAAGAGCCGCCGTGGCTGCGTGCCTCGCCCACCCGCATCACCGAGGCGATCGTGGCGCATCACGCATCCGAGTCGGAATAGCACGGCACGCACGGCGCGCGCTCCACAGCAGCACCCCCGCCCCGCCCGCATTGCAGCAGGCAGCTAGCTAGCGCTGCGGACACCACGATCACGCCGCGATTTCGCGCGATGCACGTGTATGTCCTTGGGACGTCGCGGCGGCCGCGGCACAGCAGCGCGAGGCTTCGTGCATGGTGCACGCACGGCAGCGCATGGGCAGAATCGACCTGCGCAAACCGACTCCGCGGCTCTTGGTTTTCTGCGTTGCGAAAGATGCAGCCGACCGAGCAGAGCGCCGCCGCGGGAGGCTCGCAAGCACAATGGATGCTGCCAGCCGACTGGACTGGATCTGGGAGGCTGTCTCTCCCGCGGGGTTCTAGGAGACTGGTTGATTGATGTTGGCACTACACCGATGAAGACTCAACACGAACATAAAGACACAACACACGCAAATACTCTGGAAACTCCGATCAGCAACGAGAGCGTGAGCAAAAGAATTTAGTGCCACTCAAAACTGCGCAGCTTTTCAGTTTCTCTCTTCTCTTATTTATACGCAAAGGAAGGAAACAATATATTCTAGCAATCAGTATTCAATCCCAATAATTATACTTATAACAGGAAGGAAATAATCTAAACAATAATTATGCTAATAACAGGAAGGAAATAATATAAACAAATCAATCCTTATAGTTTGTTAACTACTCAATCACTCCATATAGTTGCGCTGCCAATCCAAAACTAATGTGAATGAGCACGTCTCTACATGCACAGCACACACACGTAGTTACGCTACCAATTCAAGTCCCTGTAGTGAAAAGAAAAACTAAGCAACAAGATTAATTCAACAAATCACCCCCTAATCTTGTTGTCATTATTCGAGTAGCTTCTCGCCGAACTTCATAGTAGCGTCGGTTCGTCATCCGCCACAGCGAAATGCGCCTCTTCCTTCTTCGGTTTGCGGCACTCATTTGCAAAATGCCCTTGGATGTCATAGTTGTAGCATTTGATCTTCTTCTTGTTGAACTTGCACTCACTAGTATCAGAGTCGCTGCTGTCCTCAACGTCGCCATGGCCGCTGCCACGGTTACCAGCTTTGCCGCGGTCATGGTTCTTCTTTGCACCGCTGCTTGACCCTTCTCTATTCTTCTTCTCTTTGGTGACGGTCTCCCATTGCGTGCGCGTGAGCAACAGATGCTCACTCCCCTTCGGATCGTCGAAACTAATTCGGACGCGCTCATCGTAGGCTTTGTACCGCCCGACAAAGTCTTCCACGGTGAGGGTATTCAAGTCCATGCACTGCTCGATGGAGGTGACGGGCTGCATGTAGCGCGCCAAGGCCGTACGAAGAAACCTACGAACAATGGCAATCTCATCTATCGTGTCGTCCAACGCGCGAATCCCTGTGACGATCGACGTCACCTGACCGGCAAAATCTTCAACGGTCTCCTATTCCTCCATCTTCAGCTCCTCGAAGTCCTTCTTGAGGGTCTACAAGTTGGCCTCGCGCATATGCTCGTGCCCCATGTACGCCATCTTGATGGCCTCCTATGCCAACTTCGCTGTGTCTTTCTCGACAAGGGAAGACATGACGTGCTCCGGCACGGCCTGGTAGATGACGTACAAGGTCATCCTATCCTTGCGGTACTCCGCGGCGCTGGGCACCACGGCCTCCCACTTATCCTGGGCCTGCAGAGTGATGCACATCTTCATCGCCCAAATCGTGTAGGTCGTGCGGGTGAGCTGCGGGTATGATATCATCATCACGCTCTCTTTCTTCACCCCTGCGACGCGGATGGATCGCCTCGCAAAAGGTCTCGCACAGCGGACGGAGACACACTCCTTCCTTCCCTCGACATCCTCTCCGACTCACGGAAATCACCAAGACTCTGATACCAATTGTT
Source organism: Phyllostachys edulis (assembly GCA_036346405.1). NCBI lineage: Eukaryota > Viridiplantae > Streptophyta > Magnoliopsida > Poales > Poaceae > Phyllostachys > Phyllostachys edulis. The sequence continues at coordinate 40,842,241 of CM070566.1, forward strand.
GGCACTACATCGATGAAGACTCAACACGAATACGAAGACACAACACACACAAACACTCTGGAAACTCCAATCAGCAACGAGAGAGTGAGCAGATTTTTTTTGTGCCGCTCAAAACTACGCAGCTTTTAAGTTTTTTTCTTCTCTTATTTATACACAAAGGAAGGAAACAATATATTCTAGCAATCATGATTCAATCCTGATAATTATGCTAATAACAGGAAGGAAGTAATCTAAACAAATCAATCCTTATAGTTATGCTAACTACTCAATCACTTCTTGTAGGTGCACTGCCAATCCAAAACTAATGTGAATGAGCACGTCCCTACATGCACACACACACACACATGTAGTTACGCTACCAATTCAAGTCCCCGTAGTGAAAAGACAAACGAAGCAACAAGATTAGTTCAACAAATTATTAGATCGAACTCTGGTCGCATGCCTAAGTCCAACTGGATTTACTCCCCGGGCCACATGTCGAAATAGGCTGAACACAACTAAACCCACGGGCTGCCGTATGTATGCCCTATAGCAACAACCTTATAAGTGGTATTGCCCCCTCTCTCTCTCAAAAAAAAAGACTAGTCCAATAGATGAGATCTCCCTCACACTTATAAGTTGTGTTTTTTTCCTTCCCACAACCAATGTGGGACTATTCCCAACATTCTCCCTCACACATCGGCTGTGTACTTCTGCAACCATGAAGTCCAAGGAGATGTTAGACGTCTGGGCTCTAATACCAATTGTTAGATCGAACATTGGCCGCATGTCTAGGTCCAACCGGGTTTACTCTTCAGGCCACAGATCCAAATGGGCTGAACACAACTAAACCCACGGGCTGCCGCATGCAAGCCCTATAGTAGCAGCCTTATAAGTGGTATTAGTCCTTCTCCCCCCTAAAAAACTAGTTCAATGAGTGAGATCTTCCTCACACTTAAAAATTATATTTTTTTACCTTCTCACAACCAATATAAAACTATTCCCAACAATTGATGCCACGTGACCTGGGGCTAGTACCACCGCCTGATTGGGAAAAAAGTTGTCAGTGTCGTTACGAACTAGTAACACAAACTCGTAACTTGTAATAAAAGGCTCACATGTTTATATACTAAGAGAATTATGTGGACTGAGCTGGAGAATCTCGGTGTCACTTGCCCCGGCCCATACACTCTAATTCCGCCCTTGACAAGTACCACAAGTTCAACGGCGGCGGCGGCAAGCCTGAGTCGTCTCCTTCTGGAGGAGAAGGTTCTGAACAGCTTGATGTTTCCGACGCTCCGATGACCACGGCTCTTGGGAGGAGGAAGAAGGAGAAGATGACGGCGGCTCCGAAGAGGAGGAACCTGAGAGGACAAGGGTCCTCTCATTGGTGCATGCTCTCTGGAGAGGAAGACGAATGAGCTGCAGCAGCAGCTAGGCTAGTGACTGAGGTCGATGGTTTCAAGGAGACAAGATGAAGCGTCGACCAAGGCAACTATTTGCTGCCCGTTTAGAGATGCATTTGGGATCCGGTCCACCAGTTTACCGCCCCAGATCGCTGTTACTCAACGCTAGCTCACTTGAAAATAAGATAATTTTCACTTCATGGGTTCGGAGCACCAGAAAGGAGAGTTTAAATCATGAAAACCCAAAATACTTCAATACCACTGTCGGGACCTGGATTTACACATTCGAAATCCTCTGTGTATTCTGAATTAGCCTCAGATCAGTTGCTAGCTCATACAGAAAATATTGATGAAATATCATTCATTTATCGATTTAACTAAAAAGATCTCAAAATAACAATAGTAGTAATAACTGAACCTTATGGTCAACGTTTACTTAACTTGCCACGTAGGGCTAAAAAACAAATAAACTTTTGCAGTAGAACGAGAAAAACTTGAAAATATCAATCAACATGCCTACATACAATCGAGTGGAGAACGCATCCTTCGCAAAGCGTTCATAAAAATCCTCTTCGTAGAACTCTTGAGCAGCTTGATACTCTTCAACTGAGCAGCAAAGTTTAAAGTCGTGAGTACATAAAGTATTCGACAAGTCATATGGAATACTATGCAATTAATATTCATGTGTGGCTTGAACAAATGATTAGTTGTATGGTTCTTTTGCAGAAAACGGTATTGACAGTAAATACAATAAATAGATTGGAATACGTAATTGAAAAATAATAAATAAATGAACAGTTACTTTGAAACAACCAGTGAACCTCTCGTTCACTTCCCAACCAAACTACCAAGTGAACATCCCATCCACTATGTGAACATCACATTCACCAAGTGAATATTCTATTCACCTTCCGACATATTTTTATAAAGAAACTCTACCTCTCGTGTGAAATCCCTAAGCATTGTCCATAACCGAGGACACGACTGTTTAAACAATTTTAACTCTGTAGAGGTTGTACAGCTTTACCCATAAGAGATAAATCAACTCAAAGTGTCTGACCACACTTCCGTAGGTGTGTGACTAAGTGATCATCACAAGGCCTTTACAAAGCTCCTCCTTAACCCAATTCTGTCTGCTAAGGTTTGAACACTGAATGTTATCACGACCAGACGGGCCCCCCCTCTTGCGCCATTGTGAGTATCCATCCTAGAACTCACGCTTCCAAAAACAGAACTAAACTAAGACATTGTTAATTAGTTACCCAGGTCCATCCCATACTAGACAAGTGGTTGTACGATATGGCCTAGTTCAATAGTGCACAAGATTAAGTCTTTGACAAGTTACCCAAGCGAGACCACCTTATCCAAAACAATGTGTCTCACACACCCCCTTTACTTCACGATCACTCACCCGAGCATAAATTATTTTGTTCAACTAAACCAATGACAAAGTCTGTCATGGCACAAAATTTTACAATAGCGACATTGCACCATAATTGGTACAACAGTAACATCACACCACAATTGCATCACACCACAATTCCATATATTATTAAGTCAAATTATCAAATTTGAACATGTGATCATAAGCCCATCGTAACTAAGCATGACTAAGCATCTCTACGATAACCCATGTTAGTGATACAAATATGTCCAACTAATATTGGCCATCATATGGTGACAAATGATTCATGGCATTCAAATAATCAATAGAGGCGTAGTGACAAATAGATGATTAACTATCCCAAGCAGTTGATATAAAGATAGCATGAAATTTGATATAAAACAACATAATTTTGAAATCATAGGTTCAATATGATAAAAGGACTACGACTTACTTTGATTTTGCTCAGTTACCACACTTGGATCTTCAAAGCTTGCTTCTGCTCTTGCTCGTTGAAACAGATCGTCTAACGAGAGAGAAAACAACAAGCGAAGCACAAATAAATCTAAAAGAAATTCAAATAAAATCCAAAAATAGCAAAACCAACTCTAAAATGAAGAACTCGATTTTAGATGAATTTAGGAATTTGAATGGAGTGAATCGAAGTTCGGATGAAGGAGAACATACTCTCAGAAGATTTGCTGGAAAGGAAGAAAGAGAGAGAAGAATATTTAGGAAATATTCCTTCGGTGGAAAAGAAAAAGAAAAAAGAAAAGGAAAAAAAACTGACAGATGAGGCCGGGCTGTAAGAGAGAGAGAGGCTTACACGCAGGACCCACCTGAGAGAGAGAGAGAGAGAGAGAGAGAGAGAGAGAGAGAGAGAGAGAGAGAGAGAAGAAGAAGTGAAGAGCAGGGTGCCTGTAAAGCTTGTGCAGCGCGGCACAAGAAGAGCAAAAATGGAACCCTGGTGGTGATAGGAACACTTGGGTGGCAGCGGCTCGACAAGGGCAGTGATGGCGGCATGGCGGTGCTACAGGCTCACGGCGGCTTAGGTGGTCCGACAACGCTCGGAGGAAAAGGGAGGGAGCACGAGGTTGCTGGTGGCGTAGGGAACACGAAGGACACCTTTGGGTGGCCGGAGGGTGGTCGGAGCGACGGCGAGATGGAGGTGGCCGGTGACGAAGGAGGAGGGTGGTGGTGGCACGGCACGACAATGAAGAAAACAAGAGGGAGGTGGGGATCGGAGGAGGACACACAGGAACATGTCGTGACGTGCACGGGAGGGCGAGAGAGCTCACCGGTGAGGAGATCGGGAACGGTGGTGACGACCGGTTTTGAGAAAGACAAGGGTGGTGGTGGTCCGACAACGTTTGGGCGAAGAGGATGGAAGCACCTTGTAGAACGCGACGGCGTGAGTCCAACGGTGAATACGGCACGAGCAAAGGACGGCGGACAACGACGGAACGCGACGGTGAAGGATTTTCGGCAACAGCGACTTCTCGGCGGATTGCAATGAGATGAGGCGAAACCGGGGCCGACGGCTTGGGGCTTTTGGAGAGGAAGGCGGGGCGAAGATTATGACACAACGACTGCACTTAAATAGGGTTGGGATGGGAGTGTTTGAATAGAAGATGACGACACGACTCGTATCCAGCTCGGACACGGCTAGGTTGTAGGAGAAAGAAGAACTAGAGGAAGGAGGGCTAGCGGCTGATAGCGCAGGCCTGCACGGCAGTGAGGGGAGGGAAAGGAGGAGGCTGGTGACTAGGCTGGCTCGACGTGGGAGGGAAAAGGATGGGCCGAGAAAAAGAAAGAGAAAAGGAAGAAAAAGCAAAGCAGACCAGCAAGAAAGAATAGGAAATGGGTCGAAAGAAAAGAAATCAGGTTTTCCGAAATTCCAAAGACTTCTGAATTTCTCAAAGAAATAGCAATTAAAATCTTAAAAAATTTCAAAAAATACTCTGAAACTCAATGAACCAGGTAAAACTTTAAATTTAATTAAAGTTTAAATTAATCACATTAAATTATTTTGATTTCTGAAAATTCAAATTAAGTTAATTCGAATAGTTATTTTTCTTTTTAAAATACTTCAAATAAATTCCAAATTTAGGATATTACATCCACCCATGCTCGATCCATATCCAGGGAACCAGATCGATCATACTGTTTCGCGCACCAAAATCAATTTGTACTACTTCCGTGGAAGGTATCTAGCGTGATAATTCATTTTGTCTCGAGCTGCAATTTTTTCACGATGTTGATGCGTAACAATTTTCTACTACCTCCAGGACTTGGTTTCAAGCAAATCAGATAATTTGCAACGATCTTTGATGACAAAATTTGGGATAATCACCCTCGTAGCCCTTTAAAAAAATTGGACAATGAAGATAACGTACTGATACGAAAGTAACAGACTATTTGATATTCTTTCTACAAAACTGCGAAGAGAAACCAGGAAAGCAGAAGCATCTGAAGATCAAAAGATACTTATTTCCAAAACAAAAAACGAAATACGCATGTAAAGAATTTTTCAGGTGAATTACACCAATCTGATGCCTACACTGGTTATCAAGGAACTCTGGATTGCACTACATGCAGTAACAATTTTTGCTCACAATTCTACGATTTAAGATGAACAAATTGAAACCGACACCAAACACATTATAGTCTCTCATTGTTACCAGATTACAAGACAACAAATGTCAGACAATATCATGTCACAGCTATACCCCTGTATACATGCCCCCTACCAAAATCTTATGTACCGGACTTTGCTCTAAAACTGAAGCAGCATCTACCCTAGGGGGCCTTTATACCCAACTTATGGAAAAATCAATACGCATGCACCATTGCCCAACGGCAAGACGGAAAATCTTGAAAAAATCATCATCATGAACCACGAAAGCAAGTGTGCTGCTACATCAACAGCAACCGGTAGCGAGCGATAGGCACCCAAATGGCCAAAAATTCTGCTGTTTATCCCTGTGGCAGTCTAAATTCCCCATACTCCATTTCTCTGTTGCTGCTTTCAGATCAATGCCTTCATCAGGGAACCAGCACAGTTGTAAGAGATTCATCAATTGTAAATTCTCACTGGCTTCTCATGTGTATGACGATTCTGCAGATAGTTGAAACCACCAGAATAAAGTACAGTTACATTAAGATATATATCCTTGTAATTTTGAAGCTGTGCAACATGCATGGCAAAGTTAACCACAAGCTCTCAGCAAAGTAACAGATTTTCTATGAAGTGTCTTCTTGGGTGGAACCCGTGGCAGCAAAGCCACCCAGAAGAAGTGGCATATAGGGATCTTGTGATTTGTAAATGCCTAGTTTAAACATCTTACCAATTTAAACCATTCTGGACTAATGGGTTCACAGATAGATTCAACTAAAAGGGAATAAAAAAAAATCAATTCTCTAAAACATCAGGCAGACCTGAAGGTTTTTAAAAATCTGTTCGGTGAAAATTGTAAGACTTGCGAGAAATACAATTAAGGTAAAAAATTTGACATCGGAAAATTTGCTAAGCTCACTTCACAACCATGGTAGTTACGGCTTTGTCTAAATGTCGCCTAAATGCAAAGGCGCCCCAGGGTGGACATCGTGGAGGTCCGCCTCACCTTGGCCAGTTAGGCGAGAGCCCAGGATTTCTGGATGTCCATGGCGAGCTTCTGGGCGACTGCCTTGCCAGCTGGATGTGGGGTGGGGTGGGGGGGATAAGTGGCTGCTGTGTGAGATAGACATGTGCCTGAGAGAGTGCGAGGCGACTCGGGGATAGAACCCTAGCCGCCGCCACCCCTCATTGCTGCTGCCACTGCCGGCCAAGCTTCCTCTTCTCCCCTGCTCTTCTACTTTGTACTGTTGTGGTCGTTGGTTGGGTACGGGTTCAATGACTGAGGGTACGACACTCGCCCTCATCTAACCGCCAACAGGGCTCTTCCCTACCGAGGTAGCGAAGCTCTGAGGCTTAGTTGAACTTTTGATTTTCATTGCTTGATTGATAATGAATACATACTATCCCTTTTATAGGGACAGTCCGACTTGACGCCTAAAAAATAATCTATAAGGAAACCTATCAATCTAATCTAATATTTCTAACTATTAAAAATAACCTTCCTAATAGATAAGATCATATCCCTAGTAATAACTTGATAGATAAGGAATTTCAAAATAACCTACCTAACCAACTATTCTTTATTCTAGGAAACCAATCAACATGTATGGAAATAATGGTGATACAGTGTAGATGGTACTGTTCACGTGGTGCTACAGTACCCGCGGTGCTGTTCACACGCACGCTGCTCCGCCTCGCGCCTTTCTCCATAACATTACACCCCTCGCGGCGAGGCAGCTCGTCTTCGAGTTGCGGTGATGGCCATGCTGACAAGAATATTCGGTACCGGCGTCGATTCACTTGAGAGCAGATCAGCGATATTTCGACGTATGGTGCTCAAGGAAGAAATGCCTTATGATGTTGTGGCATTGAGGAAGATGGCGGCGGCATGGGCAACCGACATAGGGTAACAGTTACGCCCTTACTGCCCTAGAACGTGACGATGGCGGGAAGGACACGACGGCGGCGCTAGCTCCTCAGTTGTTGTGCTCTACTTTGCTTATGACACAACATCGGTCGGTCGTGTGGAAAAGATCACTGCTGGACAGCGACATCCTTCCTCCAGCGGTGCCGTACTAGAGGTGCAACCAAGGGCAGCGATGCACACTGGGGTGGCGTTGGTGGCGCCGTTGAGGAAGGTGACGGTAGCGCCGCCATTGCAATGGCACGTGATGCCTCCTCTTACTCCTTCAACTTGACCATCAATGCCCACGTTTCTTGGAGGATGGCCATTATGTTGTCAATTGAGGCCATCATCTTTTCGTTGCTAGCCTTCAACATGGCGAAGGGAGATAGTTCAGCACAGGAAGCCATGGTGTGTGACTCTGATACCAAATGTTGTGATGAGTGGCTCTGATACCAAATGTTGTGGCCATTGGTTGGGTACGGGTCCAAGGACCGAGGGTAGGGCACTCGCCCTCATCTAACCAGGCAAAGCTCTTCCCTGTTGAAGTAGCGAGGCTTAGTTGAATTTTTTATTTCTCATTGCTTGATTGATAATTGATACATGCTATCCCTTTTATAGGTATAGTCCGACTAGATGCCTAAGAAATAATCTATAAGAAAATCTATCAATCTAATCTGATCTTTCCAACTATTAAAAATAATCTTCCTAATTGATAAAGATCATATCCTTAATAATAACTTGATAGATAAGGAATATCAAAATAACCTACCTAACCAACTATTCTTTATTCTAGGAAACCAATCAACATGTATGGAAATAACGGTGATATAGTATAGACGGGTACTGTTCATACGACGCTACAGTACCCACGGTGTTGTTCACACGCACGCTGCTACACCTCGCGTTTTTCTCCATAACATTACACCATTCGCGGCGAGGCGCTCGTCCTCGAGCTGCGGTGGTGGCCACAGTTGAAGTATTTGGCGGCCACATGTTGACAAGAGTATCCGGTACCGACGTCATTTCGCTTGAGAGCAGATCAGTGATACTCCAACGTATGGCGCCTAAGGAAGAAACGTCTTTAGTATGTTGTGGCGTTGAGGAAGACGTCGATGGCATGGGCAACCGACATAGGGTAACAGTTACGCCCTTACTGCCCTTGAACGTGACGGTGGCGGGAAGGACGCGATGGCGACGCTGGCCCCTCAGTTGCTACGCTCTGCTTTGCCTATGACGAACATCGTTCGGTCGTGTGGAAAAAATCGATGTTGGACAACAGCATCCTTCCTCAAACGGTGCCGTACCGGGGGTGCAACCAAGGGCAACGATACACACTGGGGTGGCATTGGTGGCGTCGTTGAGGAAGGTGGCGGTAACGCCGCTATTGCAATGGCACGTGATGCCTCCTCCTGCTCCTTCAATTTGATCATCAATGCCTACGTTTCTTGGAGGATGGCCATCATGTTATCAATTGAGGCCATCATCTTTTCGCATGGCGAAGGGAGATAGTTCGACAAAGGAAGCCATGGTGGGTGACTGATACCAAATGTTGTGGTGAGTGGCTCTGATACCAAATGTTGTGGTGAGTGGCTCTGATACTAAATGTTGTGGTCGTTGGTTGGGTATGGATCTGAGGATCGAGGATACGATACTCACCCTCATCTAACCGCCGGCAAGGCTCTTCTCTATCGGGGTAGCGAGGCTCTGAGGCTTGGTTGAACTTTTGATTTCCCATTGCTTGATTGATAATGGATACTTGCTATACCTTTTATAGGAACAGTCCGACTTGACGCCTAAGAAATAATCTATAAGAAAACCTATCAATCTAATTTAATCTTTTCAACTATTAAAAATAACATTCCTAATAGATAAGATCATATTCCTAGTAATAACTTGATAGATAAGAAATCTCAAAATAACCTACCTAACCAACTATTCTTTATTCTAGGAAACCAACCAGCACGCATGGAAATAACAGTGCTACAGTACCAACATGTACTGTTGTTCACACATCGCTGCAATACCTGCGGTACTGGTCATGCGCATGCTGCACCGCCTCATGCATTTCTCCTTAACATGTACTCTGATCCAGGGGCGGAGCTAGCGCCAGCCCAGGCCTCGGGCCGGCCCAGCACGATTCGGCCCAAACTCAGTTGGACACTGGCATTTCACGCTGCGATTTTTTTCTTTCGTGTGGCAATTTTCCGCTGGGCCTCGGGCCATTGCCCGGGAGGCCCAAGGCCCAGCTCCGCCCCTGCTCTGATTGATCTGCTCTCTCTGCTTCTCTGTTCTCCCAAATTGCTCTGCTACTCTTCCCCTTTATCCCCGATCTGCTCTGCTTTGTTCCTCTTCCCCTTTCTCCCACATCTGCCCTCTGCTGTGTGCTCTGCTGCTCTCTTCACTAGTGTAGAAGTGTAGTGGTGTAGAAGTAGAAGTGTAGCGTGCAGAAGTGTAGTGTGTAGAAGGGTAATGTGTAGTGTGTAGAGGTACAGTGCTGATGATGCTCTCTGCTCTGCTGCTCTCTTCTGTAGTGTTGACCTCCATAATTTGCTGTTTAATGCATGCCTTTATGTTCACCTTATGTCGCCCAGGCGACGGCCTAGTCGACTAGTGGACAAGGCGCCGTAATCGCCTAATTCACGCCTAATACGCCATGACAAACCATGATCACAACAAGACAGCTGCATACCTGATTGGCTGTATAGGCCCTTTTCGGTGCAGTATCAGTGTGCTCCAACCCAAGATATTGCTCCCAAGCTCCATAGACATCTCTCCTCTGTAGAAATCAAAAGAAAAAAAAAACAAGTCAGAAACCATAGAATAAAACAAATGTATGGGCAGAACTAGAAAAGCTCAAAAGCCTGTAGGCAAAATCAACAGTATACCTGGAAACGGGCGGATACAACATCTGAATCTTGGAGGTAGTCGGGCCGATTCATAGATATGAATGCAAAATTCCACTGAGCACATAACCATTAGTAGGTATATTTGTTCAGTAGCTTCATCGTATACTCATGCAATTCAACTCAAGGTAAAAGATAAAGAAAACACAAGGATAGAATGAGAACAGGGATGAAACATTCAAAAACCTTGTCTGGAAGTTACAAAATCAAGATCTACAAATGAATCGCTAGGTTCTGTATTTTTCTCTTTAGCCCACATATGTTGATGTGGCTCCAGCAATACTTGGCAAACCATTCATAAGAAATACAATGGGTGGGTCACCGGTGACCGTTTACGATAAATGGGCATTTTTTTAGAAAATAGAAATTACTAATAAATTTTGAGAGTGCGGTACGATTAGGGATTGAAAACCCGGTGGTTACCGACCGGTAACCGCTTACCGGAGGGTGGTCGGGATCCGGAATCCCGGCGGTTTTTTCAAATCCAAATTCAAAATTTCTGATTTTCGAATGGTTTTTAATCAAATTTGAATGAATTTTATCCCAAAAAAAAAACGATTTGACCGGTTACCGGTACCGAAGGGGGGCCGGGAAAATTGTATCATCCGGTTATCTAAACCCTGGGTACGATATGTGAAATCTCAGTTCTCAGCTCCCTACAGCACAATCAATTGACCACACATGATCAGTACTGGTTCTAACCTTTGCATCTAATTTATAAAGAGCTCATTTATAAAATCAGCATAATTCCAAGGTTAACAAACATAAGAACAGAAAAATAAAAATAAAAGTAAAAGTATAGTTCTATGATTCCATCCATCAAAAGAAACATCAAGAAATGGACCTTGGAGAATTCCTCATCGGGGACCTGGAGTTTTTTCTGTATGCGCTCCTTTACTTCAGCTAAAGTCTCACCTTCACGGATAGCAAGATAAAAAGGATCTCCGAAGTTCTGAATCTGCTGTTGGTCACAACAACGGTGTCAACTGATTGGATAAGCATATCATAAATAGCTATTTTCCAATACAACTCAATCTAGACAAGAATGAAGATCGTATCAGAGTGCACTACCTGATTCTGAAGAGGATCTTTCATGAAGTGATAAACATGAATTAAGCGATCGTGTGGACCGAGATTTTTCTCCTCAACTGGAATCTATTTCAATCAGTAGAAGCAGGTATGAGGATAAAAAGGGGTGCATACATTTCATGCCGGCAGGTACTAAGTTGCGTACGAGGATTAAAAAAAGGCAGGAACTGAAAAAGTTATTTGGAAGTTGGAAGTGGAACTTTACAGATTACAAAATGACAACCACCAAGTAACAACAGATAAAATCATTACGCACCTCCTCAGCACGTAGCGTCCAGTACTGATCGTTTATATTCTCTATCTTCTCATGAAGTGGAAAGATCTATGCAAAACTAAAATTAGTTAGAGCCACGCCAATAGAGTAGACATAAATGATAATTATCTTCTGAAGCCTTTTATTTAAAAAACATTCATTAGTATAGTTAGAGTATTATACTTCTCTAGAAGACTAAAACCTCAATAATAGTAAGGTTCTTTAAACATGTAGTATAAGCCTAACCACATTACATTCAAATGCACAAGTACCTTATAAATCTTGTGGTAAAAGACCTCTAGCAAGCGTAGTTCAGCACTGGGACTGGATAGTTCAACCTGTTGATTAACAACATGAAGATTTAAAATTATTCTTAAAGAACAAACCATACACAGAAACATAACAAGCCACTTTATAGTTGCATAACCTAGATGGCAATTGCAGTGAAAATAAAAGTAACTTCCCCTTCTTATTAAAGACAGATGGCAAAGTATAAGTGAGAAACTGAGAATCCAATAAGTATGACCATATCATATGTTGGTGGGATGTGACCATATGTTGGTGCGATGACAGCAAGTATGGCCAGATTTGCCGTAACTAACCAAGACTACTACAAAAGGTAAATGAATAGAGTTATTTACGGTACATTACACCAACTTTAATGTGGACCATCCATTAGCTACGATTTAATGGTTAGAAAATAGGTCACCCATAACCATTAATAATTATATCTTTTCATCTCAGAGTTCAGGATAAAAGGAAGCGTCTGATTCAGGATGAAGTAACTGTCCTTGCTCTGTCCATCTCTAAAAAAAGAATGAATCGAATTTTGGTATTATAGAACATGGATGAACGAGTCCCCCACTCCCCCTAAAAAAGAACATGAACACAATTTGCATCAACTGGGCGTGCATATCTAAGTACCAGACTTGCATTGAAACTTAGAACAATCGTCACAAACTTATGGATCAAATAGCCTGTGTAAATTATTTGGTGCACCAGCCATCAGGATATGCGGTTGTAGTTAAACAAAAAAAATTGTGTTGAAATACTCACGCTAGTGCATGGAAACTCAATTGCATGCTTACCATCAAATTGCATCTATACATTGTAGTTTCACCCAAATTGAACAGGGAATAAAGAAAGCAATTAATATCATTTAATACATTCTTTTTTGGGCCACAATCTGGTATCCTGGAGAGCCGGTTAAAATTTTCCTAGCCAAAATTAGCCTCTAATGATGGATGGTTAGGATCTATCCATGTCCCTTACCTCTAGAGAGGTTAGAGGTGCACCCTAAAAGAACTCATAGAATATACCAAAGTACAATGTATTGGTGCATCTCAGTTCCAATAGAGTTTAAATGTGGAGCACAAAACTAAATAACTCGAAAAAGGACTGAAAAGAGTGAAGAGTAGTAACCTTAGTTTTCAAGTCATTAATCACGTCAGCAATGGTGCTATTCTTTGGAAGCCTGATGCTGTGAATAACCACCTGGAGAAAGGATGTCTCACGAAGATGTGCATTTGGCAGCTAAAGATAAATAAATATTTATATATGATTTGCAGTAAAACAAAACCTCGTTCTTTGTAGCATGGTGGAATGCAACTTTAAGGGTTTTCAGGCACTGCAATTCTGGCAGTGGAATATCCAGCACTTCGTAATACAAAATATCTGATGTCTGTATCAGACAGATAGTATCTTTAGTAGAAATCCCTTTCCCATTTTAGTTATGCAGAAACCATGCTCCTATTGGCCAAAAAAAGGAAGTGAAAATGGTTAACCTGATTGTAATGGATGAGCATGTCCAACAGATGCTCCACACCCCGATATCTGATCGGTTGCGGTTTAGGCTGCTGTGAATAGCAGTTATGGGATGTAAGCCGAATTTTCGCTGGATCATCCAACCCTAGCTGATGGGCAACTCTTTCAACAACATCGTCATATGTGTGAAGCTTTGACCTTAAGGCATGGAAAAATAAGAAACATATACATGTGAGATAGTCAATTAATAATTCAATGAATATAGTCAATTAATAATTCAATGAATAGTCAAGTGGTTTTGTAATCCCTCACAATTCCAAACAAAAATCATCCTCCTTTGGTTTCTCCAAAAACCGAAAGTGCACAACCTGCAGTAAATAAAATAGTTATTTACAGAAATAGGAAAAGAGAACAAGGCTAACAGTAAAAAAAGCTATCAGAGACAAGCAGTTGTGTTATCCTAAAGAAGGTAGGTCCATACATATTACATGACAAATCAAATGTAAACAAGCGTCTGACAATTAATAACCCAAGAAAAAAAAAGGGAGAGAATGAAAGCAAGCCAAATTTCCATTTTAACAACCAAGTACGAAGGCACAAAGCATATATGCAATTCCATGCGAAATTAACTATTCATCTTTTTACGTCCCACCAGCATAGTAGGCAACTTCCATTTTAGTTAATAGCAGCTAGATACCAAGAGGTCCATAGCACTTACATATATCAATGGGAATATTTTCATCAATATTCTGGCACCATACTAGAGCTACATCACAATATTGATTGACTTGAACTTGATCTTAACTGCGGGAAACTGATAGCACAGCCTAGCCTGGTACTGTGATAACTGATAAGACTAGAATCATGTAGTTCATTGTGGTGATGTGTCATGTGCCAATGCCCATGATCGGTGTGGATCCCTCTCTCCACCACTTAATCGTAAAACCCCACAACCTCCCTGTCGACTCCCCCTCTTGTCTCCACCAGTGGACCGGTGAGGAAAAGGGATGATGCGATGGCTGACAGCAAACTGACACATCGGTACGCACCATCGCCGGCCGAGACCAACCAGATCTGGCCACCAAACTCGGCGGTGCCGACTAGTCCGGCCACCAGATCTGGGTCAGATCAGAGGCGAGCACAGCCTCATCTTCTTCCCCCTAAACGATATCAATCAGGTTAACCTTTTTGGATAGGTGAGGGCAAAAGGCACAAAGTGTTGGTGCTGGTTTTTCCTTCAGGTGTTACAGCAACAAAAAAAAAGTCTAAAACAATCTTGTCACAGCATCGCCTAGTCGCTGACTAGGCGTTCCGGCAGCCTGACCTAGAGGTTTCACCATTGTTATTAAGTCACGCGATTAGTCGCAAAGTCAGCCTAGGGTCACGACTGGAGGCCCTCGACTCAATTAGTTGCCTAGTCGAGCGACTTGGACTTCAAGTTGACGATTAGCCGTGATTAGTCGGGCAATTTCAAGTCGACATCTTGGCGCCATGGAGGGGAAGGGGAAGGGAAAGGGAATAGGAGGAGAGCAGGTAAGAGAAGGGAGTTACCTGTGAGCAGCGGCGACGGCGGCGCAGGCGCTAGCGAGGCAGAGGAGCGGTGGCAGAGACAAGGGCAAGGATGGCGGCAGGCGGCAGCGCAAGATGGGAGGCAGAGAGCAAATTGGGCCTTGCTTAGGACGCCTGGCCCAGCGGAACAGTGAGCATCAGGTGCTGGCAATGGGGGCTTCCGCGAGGCTGTCCCATCATGCAGCCCCCTCTCCCCTTCGCAGTCAGCAGCAGTAGCAGCAGGAGGTGAGCTCGAGAGGGAGTTGCGCAGGGCTGCCGACGGCGACGGGGGCTACCGATGGGGTTGTTGATGGCGACGGTTCCTTCCTTGGCTCCAGCCGCCGCCGGCAAGCGTCACCTGCACCTCCAGGTTCTTCTCCCACATCTCCCATTCTGAACTTTTTCTCCTGATCTCCTCCCTTCTCTCTGTTTTAGCCGCTCTGTTTTGCTCTCTTTAGTTGTAGATCTAGTGGCAGTAGCAGCAGCAAGTAGTAGTAGCAGTTGAAGGCAGCAAGTAGTAATAGACTAGTCGGCAACTAGTCACAACTAATCGGCAAGTCGGTGGCATGTCAACTCGACTCGACTTTACGACTTAATAACCATGGGCCTCGCCTTGTTTGAGAGGGGGGGGGGAGCAGATTTACCATTGCCATCGCCACCATCCACTCCACTAGGCTCTAGCTCGACATCTCCTAGGCCCTTTCACCGTCATAGAGGATGCCTGGGGAGGGAGAATGGGATCGGGAGTGGGGGAGTGAGAGATCGAGAGAGAAGAGTGGAGCTGAGAGAGAGGTGGCATCTAGGGGACCCCTAAAAACCCCCTCCCACTAACTGCGGGTGGGCTGGCCAGGCCATCCCTGTCTTCCCGTCCTTTTTATTTATTTTTCATTTCCTTTTCTTTTTCTGGTCAAGCCACCGCTGGGGCACTGTGACAACCATGGTCTAAAATACCAAAAAAGACTATTATATTCAATTATTCATTCTTCAAGAATTGCATCACTTGCAATGATCCTCATCCCTAAAGGTACTCGACAATGGTATTATTAGAGTGGATACACAAGTCAAAAACTACACGTAGTCAACTAGATGGCTTAGTCCGAGTGAAGAGAAAAATAAAAGCCACAAATAACTCAGAATCTTTGCAGGGAGTGACCAACATAGCAGAATAGCATCGAAATTCGTAAATAGATATTACAATGTGCAATAATAGCATATGAACAGAAATTAGAAGAACAAAGGAAAGCCTTATTATACCTACAATACAAACAATTGAAATCGAGTTGGAGATATGATGCACTATACCTGCCTATTATGAACATACTCCAGAAATGAAGGGACATCTGGATAGCGCACTTGAGTATCACTGTCTGGTCTAGGTGATTTTTGGAAACATACTATGTCCCCATCTTCAAGCTACAAGATTGGGAAATTTTGGGAAGAAATCGATAACTGTTTACTTCGAATTCTGCAACTCTCAAATCGAAGAAACATCTTGACAAACCTGACTAGAACGGAAAGTAAGTTTCTTGTCAATATGTTCGCACATCACATTTGGCTCAAACTTAATTTCCTGCATGTACCAATGGGAAACAACTTACTACAATCATCCTGGTAAGGTTATCACCGTATAACTTAACTAACCCCCTAAAAAACCAAATGCATAAGTGTGGCAGAGATTGCTTTAAAGCTCTCATCTGGACTCTGAAAAATATATATCAAATCATGAATTTAGCTCTTACCTCATAAAGCTCAATTTCTTCATTTGGCATAAATCCAGCCATTTCATTTAGTTTTGTCAGGATTTCTGAATGTTTCCCCAAGGCCTTTACAAAGAGCTTCCCCACGAAACTACACCAATGAAAGAGTATCACATATCAGCCATATATAGTGATACTTGCGAAAGGATGATGCAGAGGTTAATCTAAATAGAATATGTACCAAAGTTCCTCCTTTTCGGGGTTGTAGAGTTTGAAGAACAGAAGAATATCTTCCTTGCTCTTCTCAGGAGGAGGGACAGGCCGCAAATCCTAAATGAGTGGTTAGACATAGTTAAGCATCCTGCATCTGGAAGCCACAACAGACACTAAAATAAGAAACATACAGAAAAGGAAACAAGTACAACTCCATCATATTATTACCAGTCCAAATTCTACTTCCAAAAACAGCTTCAGCTCAGCATTGTGCGCCTTATTTGATACCTCCCTCAGTTGTCCCACCTGTGCAGTAGAAAACTAGTAATAGGACCCTTCGCATTAAAAAAAAAGAGTGGAACTGGTAAAAGAGAACAAAAGCAATACACAACACAACAGGACTCTACATTGTTTTAAACAAATCTTTCTAGAGTGATCTAATCAATTTAAGCACACTGGATTGGACTACTGAGATGTTTTGGGAAGCAAGAAAAAATTATATCAACCCAGCACAGCCAATTTTCTGAAAACATGTATAACAGAGCACAGTAAGCAGAAAAATCCATACAACAAAGTACGCTTGAGTACTCCAAACCAAGGATCACACAATCGGTACCGGACCGGATCCTGGCAAGGGGGCCGGAACGGTAACCGGCCGGTTACCGTTCAAACCGGATTTTTTTCAGATGAATTTCGCATGAATTTGCTTAAAAACCAGCCGAATTTCGAAATTTGAATTTGACAAACGGGAAAGAAACCGTCCAGGATTTTAGATCCCGAACCCCGGCCGGTAACCGGTTACCGGCCAGGATTTTTTCCCTGCTCCAAACTATAAAGGATTGATTTTTTAAAAAGTATCTCCAGTTCCCCACACTTGAAGAAAGTAACTTACAGATTGTGTTTCTTCATGAGGGGTCAATGGACGATTGGGCCGGTATGTATGGTTTTGCCTTTTAGCCCACAACCAGAATCGCTGAAATTGTACTGGGATGCCATATTCCTTCGCAACTTCCTCCTATTAAACAGTTTTATCAACAGCAGTTAGATCACCAGTTAATTTCACAGATGTATGTGTAGTGCAAATTTTAGTATTCCAAAGCTAATAAGGAAGCCTTGCTACCAAGAAGAACTTGCGTAGAGTTCTAGGGACATGTTACCTTGAAAGTACTAAATGGCAATTGCTTCTGTATTCGGAAGCTACGGGCTTTTTCATGGTCCACCAGATCAAAATATAAATCCTTACCAATCTGCTCCTTCAAATCCTCATCTCGAGCTACCTAGATATATTTGTTTAAACAGAGCTCTATGAAAAAACAAACTCACAGAGGGATTCCAGGTTGTGATGAACACTATAATAAACAGACCCTGACCTTTATGATGGTATAAAGATGAGCTTCAGCCTTTTCTTTCTTCTTGTGTTCTTTTTCTTCTTGTTCTTTCTTCAACCTTATCTGTAAATCCACAATTTACCATCCAAACTGTATCAAGATGAAGTCTATGGCATGGAGGGAGAAAATACAAAACTCTACATACCCTTAAATGCTCAGCAATGTCCTTCTCGTCAACATTACACATTATTTTCTCCTTGTCACTCTCACGGATATAGACAAGCATGTAGGCATTTGAATACTTCGTGAATTTAAATGGGGTGTTGTTGAATCCAGGGTTTATTTGAGGTAACTGCTTAATCCAAAAGAGAGAG
Organism: Phyllostachys edulis; assembly: GCA_036346405.1. Lineage (NCBI taxonomy): Eukaryota > Viridiplantae > Streptophyta > Magnoliopsida > Poales > Poaceae > Phyllostachys > Phyllostachys edulis. The sequence continues at coordinate 40,860,702 of CM070566.1, forward strand.
ATATGTAGATGATGGTTATAAGTAGAATGAACGTTTATCATTCAATGTCAACATGTAATAGAACATACCTCTTCCTCACCCCCATATTGCTCTTCAAGGGCCTTCTTAGTATCTTCTTTTGTTACACGCTCATCATCAAATTTATACCTGATACACAGAAAAATATTCTCAAAATGTGTCATGAATTGGAAACTGTTTACAAGGATGTAAAAAATCGGAGAGCATACTTTACTCCATGAAAGGGCATGAGCATTTTAGTACCAGTTATAAATACGAGGATATTACACCTATCGCCTGGTACTTTAAAAATAGGTTTTGCCAAAAGTTGCACTTAACCCCACGAATAAGAATAAGTTGTTGCATAAAATGCCGGGAAAAGAAGATTTTATTCATGAACATTCACTGACACCTTCTTCCTCAAAAGATATGTATGGTGTTCAACAGGTTGATATGCAAGTGACCACTATTGTTGCAGTGTGATTACTCCTTAAACTGACATCCACTCCCAGTACCTGAAAAATGCACTCACCAATGACTAGTTGAGGATATCACACTCTCTACTAGGATTTTACAAGATGCCTGAAACAGTCAAGAGTGCATGGAGTATGTAATTTACCGAGTGTAATTTCATACACCATACTATTGTGACAAATGATGACTATGTTTCTAAACAGTGTTTGTTAGATATGTATATTGTGTAGGGTGTTATTTGCTATTGTTCCAACCTTGTACATGTTATATATTGACCTTTGGCCCATTGGAATAGATAAGATGCTTTATTCCAAACATGGTATCAGAGCCATGGAAACCGTAGTCATAGAAACCCTACCTCTTGACCAATAGCCTTGGCACACATGTAGCCACCGCTTGCTTGTTGTCCACGCCAAGCCTCTTCTTCCTTAGATCCGGTCCCTCCACGCCGCCGGCCTGCAGTCACTAGGTCGGGCCGCCGCCACCTCAACGCCGGCCTCCAGCGTCGCCTCAACGTCGGACCACGTGCGGAGCCTCTAGCGCCGCGCCTCTCGCCGCCGCCGCCCGACCGCCTCATCCACACGCTTCGATCATGTGGAGCCTCGGTGCCGCGCCTCGCCGACGCCGCCTCATCCACGCGCTCGGTCGTGCGGAGCCTCCAGCGCACCTCACCGACGCTAGCCTTCTCCTCCGCCGGCTCACGCGCCCGAGCTTCCACGTCGAACCGAAGAACAGAGCGTTGCTCTGTTTTTATTTTGGTTTGGTGGAGCCGGCGGCTCCAGCTTCTAGCCTGAGCTTCCTCACTGGCTCCACCGATCTACTCGGAGCAGGCGGCTTTTAGCTCCGGCTTCTCCCTGCTCCGGCTTCTCTGGTTTAAAAAAAAATAGAGGCTGATGTCTTCTACCGGAGGCTCCTTCGCCATCCCGCTCCCCCTAGTTCGGTTCGATGGGACGAACTTTCGGGAGTGGGCTGTTCACCTGAGAATCCACCTCAACAGCCAGCGTCTCTGGGGTCATCTCACCGGTGAGCATCCCTGTCCGCCTTGCCCTTCTCTCTGCTGGTGCGGATCAGGCGGTTCAAGAGGCCGCCAATGCTGCACTGGAGGAGGCCTTGGAGCTCTACCGGTCTGAGTTGCATACCTACGAGCGCTAGCAGGAGGCCAAGGCTCGTGCTACCTCCATCCTGGTGGGTAGCATGCCCGTGACCATCTCCATGGATGTGGCGGAGCTGCCGACGACACAGCTTATGTGGGAGCGCCTCCAAGCTCGCTACCAGCTGACGAGTGATGCTATGTCTCTCTCAGTCGTGCATCAGGCGCATTCTCTTCAGCAGCACAATGCCACCGTGGATGATTTTTACAGACTACAGATGGTACCTCTCTTCCTGTTACAGGCCGAGACACCCTTTCCACTTCTTCTTTTCATGTTCCTGCAGTCTCCCATGTTCCTCAGCTTACTATGCAGCTTATGCCGGCTCGTCAGATCACTGAACACGACTATCGTGTTGTTCTTGAGTCTGGCTCTTGTTGTGTTCAAGACCGCCGCACGAGGACTCTGCTTGGTACTGACCCTCGGCGCCGTGATTCGCAGCGTCTCTGGGAGCTCGACTGGCTTCATCTTCCTTCCGCTGTCTCCACCAGCCAATCAGCCACTATCACTACCTCTGGTCTTGCTGCGTCCTCCACTACCTCTTTCACTTAGTGGAACCATCGTCTCGGTCATCTCTATGGCTCGCGTCTATCGTCTTTAGTCGGTCGTGGTGTTCTTGGGTCTGTTTCTGGGGACACCTCTTTACATTACATGGGTTGCAAGCTTGGCAAGCAGCTGCAGGCTGCAGCTCCCCTATCCCACTAGTGATTTTATTTCTATTTGTCATTTTGATCTTGTTCACTCTGATGTTTGGGGTCCGGCTCCCTTCGTTTTGAAAGGAGGTCATCGCTATTATGTAATCTTTATTGATAATCATTCTCGTCATACTTGGATCTACTTCATGTCCGAGCGCAGCTAGGTTCTCTCTATTTATCAGATGTTCGCCACCATGGTTCGCACTCAGTTTGATTCGGCCATTCGTGTATTTCGTGTCGACTCTGCTGGTGAGTATCCCTCTGCTGCTTTGCGTCGTTTTCTCGTTGGCGAGGCACTCTTCCTCGAGACTAAATCACGGTGCTCACGCTTTCGAAGCGGCGTTCGGCGTAAGCATCGTCACTTGCTTGAGACCGCTAGCGCTCTCATGCTTGCCTCTTCTGTTTCCCCTCACTTCTGGGCTGAGGTTGTTTCTACTATTGTTTTTCTCATCAACCTGCAGCCTTCTACTGCTCTTCAGGGTTCTACTCCTGTCGAGTGTCTCTTTGGTCAAGCCCCAAAGTACAGTCATCTTCGCAGTTTCGGTTGCGTCTGTTTCATCCTTCTTCCGCCTCGTGAACACACCAAGCTGACTGCTTAGTCAGTTGTGTGTGTTTTCCTTAGCTACAGTCTTGAGCATAAGGGTTATCGTTGCTATAACCCTGTTGCTCGCAGGATAAGGATTTCTCGGGATATCACTTTTGACGAGTCCCACTCTTACTACCCTCGTTCCTCCACTGTCAGCTCAAATTCTCTTGCTGAGTCGATCTCCTTTCTGATTTTTCCTAACTCTTAGCTTTCCACCATTGTTTCGCCTCATCCTCCATCTACTCTGCCTCTGGCTCCATCTATTTTGCCTCCGCCGGATTTTCCTTCCTGCTCTTTTGTTGAGGCTTCACCTTTTCCCTTGCACTACTCTCGCCGTCCTCGGCCTACTACTTCCTCTCTTGAGCCTCCGTCTCTGCTGGGCCCTGTTCCCAGTCCTCCCTCTCCATCCTTGCTGGGTCCAACTCCACCTTCTCCTCCCAGATATGATCTTCATGATTGTCCTGTCAGCGCTTTGGCCTTCTGGCCAGTGGCCTTGCTCTTTCTGAGCCTATGACCTCTTGTGAGGCATTGCCACCTGAGTGGCAGCTCGCGATGTCTGAGGAGATTGCTGCTTTGGAGCATACTAGCACTTGGGATCTTGTGCCCTTGCCTGCGCGTGTTACTCCTATCACGTGTAAGTGGGGGTACAAGATTAAGACTCGCTCGGATAGTTCCCTTGAGCGCTACAAGGCACATCTTGTGGCGTGTGGTTTTCAGCAGGAGTATGGTCGTGACTACGATGAGACTTTCGCCCCTGTCGCTCACATGACCACTGTTCGCACTCTCCTTGTTGTGGCCTCTGTTCGACAGTGGCCCATCTCTCAGTTGGATGTTAAGAATGCATTTCTCAATGGCGAGCTGCGTGAGGTCTACATCTGTATACCGGGTATTCTATCACGATAGTATGGTTTGTCGCCTCGTCGTTTCTCTATGGGCTTAAACAAGCCCTCGTGCTTGGTTTGGCTACCGCTCTCTGTTGTCACTCTGCGGCTTCTCGCTAGTGATCACGACTCTCTCTCTTTGTTCACACCTCGCCGGTCGACGCTCCTCATACATATCACGAATGACATGATCATTCTTTCAGTAGATGACTCTCATTACATCGCTTTGTGAAGGCGTCTCGATGGCGATTCTTGATGTTTGATTTGGGCCCTCTTCGTTACTTGGGATTGAGATCACTTCTGCGTCCGAGGGCTACTATCTCTCCCAGGATAAGTACATTCAGGATATCCTTACTCGTGTTTGTCTCACTGATCAGCGCGTGGTGGATACTCCTATGGAGCTAGGCGTTCATCTTCGGCCTACTGATGGTGAGCCTCTTGAAGATCCCACTCGCTATCGCCATATTGTCGGGAGCCTCGTCTACCTTGGGATTACTCGACCTGACATTTCTCACTCAGTTCACATCCTGAGTCAGTTTGTCTCAGCTCTACTACAGTCACCCTCTTCGTGTTCTTCGATATCTTCGTGGAACCATCACTCGACATCTTTTCTTTCCTTACTCTAGTTCTTTACAGCTTCAGACGTAATCCGATGCGACCTGAGCTAGCGACCATTCTGATCGCCGGTCTCTTTCTGCCTATTGTGTTTTCCTTGGTTCCTCCTTGATTGCCTAGAAGGCTAAGAAGCAGACTGTAGTTTCTCGTTCGAGCGTTGAGGCTGAGTTGAGAGCCATAGCACTGTTGACAGCTGAGATCACCTGGCTTCGGTGACTTCTTGCGGATTTAGGTGTTTCTATTTCTGCACCGACTCCACTCTTATCAGATAGTACTGGTGCGTCAGCATTGCTCGAGATCCCATGAAGCATGAGCTTACCAAGCACATTAGAGTGGATGCTTCGTACATGCGATCGCGTGTGCAAGACTAAATTATTGCTCTTCAGTATGTGCCTTCGAAGCTTCAGTTAGCAGATTTCTTCACCAAGGCATACTCGAAGTCAGCATAATTTCTACCTCTCCAAACTCAGTGTTGTTAACTCACCATGAGTTTGAGGGGGGGTGTTAGATATGTATATTGTGTAGAGTGTTATTTGCTATTGTTCCAACCTTATACATGTTATATATTGACCTTTGGCCCATTAGAACAGATAAGATGCTTTATTCCAAACATTATTGAAGCCCATGGTAACCGGCTGGTTATCAATTTATCATTGTTAACAGGAAAGCCCAGAACAAACAATTTTATGAAAACTGGCATGTGGAACTTGAAACGAGGGCCTTTCACTCCAGTTAACAAAGGCTTATACAAATTTACAAACTCTAGCTGAGATTATCATTTATCATTATTCTCATCTGCAAACACAACTCAGATAATTCTTTGAGATACTGGCTGGGGAACCGTACCGTCCAGTAACCACAGGTCTGAGTAAGCTAATTTCAGTTGTCCAATTTAAGAATGCCAGGCAGTAATCTCAGCCAACATGTCTAATTCAGCCATCATCACTTGGCCATGCATAAGAACAGGATAATGAAATTATCTAGCAACTAGTTTTGTAATTGCAGTACGACTGTACGAGAGACCAAAGAAGTCATTAAGAAAACCAACCATTGTTCTGATAGAGTTGGCCGTATGAACGCATAGTAGTGACCACCATGTACTCCTCCACTATGAACAAGAACGCTGAATAAAAGCAGATAAACAGAGTTAGCACAAGAGAAAATTCCATGTAGCAAGGAACTCTGACACCTATTTGAGCACTAGTATTACACAAAAAATTGGTTTGCAACAAACTGGCATTACACAAATAAATTAAGGGGTTGTTGGATCCCATGCTTCATCCAAACCAGATTTTGTTAAGATACCTAAAACCCTGTTAGGTTAGGGTAGGAGTAGGATAAACCAGCATAAGAAAATTAGTTCCTACCAGAACTCAAATTATGAACTTTACGAAAATCCACTCCCAGCAGGTTTTCACAGAACTAAAAAAGAAAATAGTAGAATAACTGAAAACTAGTTTTAGCCAAACGATGTTTTCACTAAATGCTATCCTAGCCCAATAACAACTTAAAATCGGTACTGCTAAAACTTGCATGAAAATGTGTTTTCGCAAAACCCATCAACAAATCTGAAATTCAAATGACCAATAAGAGGAAATTGCAAATGCTGTGCCTGGAAAATTCTCAGGAGTTGACTCAGTTGGCAAAATCTTAGGAGTTGACTCAGTAATGTATGAAACTCTGTGCAGGCACGTGCTTCAATTATATATAATCAACCAATCGTCTTCTTCAAGTTTTTGTCCACATAAAAATTAGTTACCTATGTTCAAGCATAGCATCTAGATGAAAGAAATATATATTATTGCTATGACGTCTCTTGTACTCTGAATTCTCAAACTACCATAACAAACCTTTGGAAACATGTTATAGACAAATTAATTGATCTTAAAACCATTCAGTGAAGTTACCATGAATGGTATGCACAACAAAAAAAAATCATTACCTGTGAAGAGTATAAAGGTTTCTTATACTTCTATCTGCATCTGGAGCAAGATATTTGCCATCATCTCTATCCAGGTCAAGTTGCAAAGGGAATTCGTAGCGGTCATTAATCTGCACAAGCAGCCATTATAGCACAAATGCAAAGCTCAGAACTGGAAAGTCAATCTTTAACATATTGGACAGAAAATAATAGCTAGTCAGCTACACGCCTTCTTCATTTTCAAGAAGAGATTCAAGAACTACCTAATGCCTAAAATCTTTCAATTTCTTTTGTGATTGAAGACTTAATGTTAGATCTACTTGATGTTTCTTAAATTAACATTGTACTAGCCGTCTTTTCAAATCATGTCTGACAAGGAAAATGAAAGGAAATGATGAGACCTGTGTTGACTGCCTAGCCAAAGGAAAGCATAAACAGCACAAGCTACATGAAGGAGATAGAGAGGGAGGGAGGAGTCCAAAAAGAAATAAATTGTACTCATAACAGAAGATAATTAACTAAACTAGCTAGCCCTATTATTACGAATAGATATATTAGTTATTTTGAAATTTGAAAAAATACTACAATTCTGAAGTAACTGGTTAAAAAAACAAAGTTTCTAAACCAAAGTCCCCTACAACATTGCCAAGAAAGCTTTTTTACTACCCAACCCATTTTCTCAGATGTCAGTTGTTAGAATAGGTGTTGGAATAGGAACTCTTTTATATTTCCTTATCTGTCTTTTGTATTGCCTTATCTGTATATGGCATGCACCCTTGTACATCCTATATATATTGCCCATTGGGCCTCTTCAATATACACACAATATTCATAACATGGTATCAGAACAAAGGTTCTAAACCCTAGCCTCTAACCTAGTCTTCGACTGCTTCCGCTGCCCACTGCCCCCGGGAGGAGCAATCTCCGCTCCCGGGGGTGGACACATTTAGTCGTAGTTCTTCCTCTTGAAGCAATCAGCAGCATCTTCATCCGGATCGCCACCGTCGCGCTCCTTCGCTCTACGGTGCCTCCACCTAAGCGACGCCAGATCCCTCCGTCGCCTCGAGCGTCCTCGTCCAAATCCAGACAAAAAAATCGTTCGGCCATGGCGTACCTTCGAGGCTGCCGACGTTCTCTGGGTGCTAGTCGAGCACATCGAGGAAACCCGGATCCGGCCGCCACCGCGCTGATAAAAGATGAAAACTAGGGTTTGCTATTCACAACTATGCATGTTATTCATTAATGAAGGAGATATATATAGACAAAGATACATGGGCCTCATGGGCTACAAGGGCCACATGGGCCAAGAGAGAGAAAGAGAGAAATGTAGAATATACAATACTCTTAACACCCCCCCCCCTTCAAACTCAAGGTGGATCAGGAGGATCTGATGCACTGAGTTTGAGTAGATGAAGTCGATGATGATGGATAAGTCATTGTTGTGTTGGCTTTTTGCTTTTCTTTGCCCTTCAAGGATGACATCTCTTTAGGACGACATCTTAGACTACTTTTGACTAGCATCTAGGAATGACATCTTAGACTACTTTTGTGACTTTTGACTAGCATCTAGGGCTGCATCTTAGACTAGCATCTTAGCATATGCTTGGTGGTTACCGACCTATAAATTTGTATCCCCAACCCTCGAGTTCGCATGGCATTGTGTGAGAAATAAACAAAGAAAAATTGCCCCCATCTCCAAGTGTCATCCTCCGGATGAGAGTAAGGATCTTGCTATCACCAAGTGCAAGAGTCGGGTGACTAACAAGTGGTATCAGAGCCATACTATCCTGCAACCTGAGCATCTCCTGTTCAATCCCTTCTCGGCCTCGCTTCGGCCCATGGCGGATGACCAAGTAACCGGCCTCTCCTCGCACGCAGCAGTTCGATGGCGCGCCATGTCCATGAGGCGATCTCGGCCTTCGATGCGCCTCGAAACGCAATGGCGCGGCAAAGCCGAACTTCGGCGTAGTAGAGAACGCATGGGGCAGCGGCCAGCCATTCTGGCCAGCGGCGTGAAAAAGCGTCAAAATTTGGCGGGTGGCTGGCGGCGGCAAGCGGAGAGTGGAGCGGCGGCGGCAGCGTCTGGTAGCGTCGGCGGCGGCAATGAGGTCGAGTTCTCTGGCGGCAACAATGACTCCATCTCTGCGATAGCAGCCGCAAGCCGACGGACCTTGGGCCGAGAGAGGAGGCAAAGCGGTGAAGCGAAGCAGCGCGATGAGCAACGCGCTTCGCTCATAATGGCGGCAGAACAGCCAGCGAGCCGCGGCAAGGCCTCTGGAGGAAGCAGCGCCTGGCGGCGGCGTCTGGTCGGCGGAAGCCTTGGCCTTCGCAGCAGCGACAGCTCTCTCCCGATTCGATCTGAAGTGGTCACCACGAGTACCAATTTGTCGTCGAGGACGTCGGCCCCGTGAGTGGCCTACCTCGCTGAGACCAACTATGTCGAGTGAAACGCGGTGATGAGGTAAAGCTCAGTCGCGGCATATGTGGGATCTTGATCCGTCTGGAGCGTCGACTACAACCCGGGATCGTGGTATTTGGATGCTCTCATCGCTATGATCCGCTTAGAGATCGATTCTCGCACCAACAAGCGAATTTGCCAAAAGAGGCTTAGGACGCCATCATCGCCGCTGCGACGGCTCGGCGGCCAGCGCGCGCAAGTCTACATTGCGAGCACTACGCAGGAGTGGGAGAACACGGCCTTCAAGCGGTGAGGGCGTTGATGACTTTGCTCTCGTCTCAACACTCTGTTGCGAAGTTAGTGCGATTCGGCGGCGACACCTCTGGCGAGAGAGGTGTGGAGAAGCTCTTCCGCTGCGTCCCGAGAAGTACAAGCGGATGGCTCGCTCGATCGAGTCTCTCTTTGGACCTCCACGATGACGATCGATCGAGGCGTTGGGTCGCCTCAAGGTCGTTGGCGGCGATGAGCCCTGGCGTCCTCGGGACCCGTCACCATTGGCGGGAAGCTCCTCTCGCTCGGGAAGCAGCTGAAACACGGCCAGGTGACGGGAAGAAGAGCCTTCTTCCACGACGACGGCATAAGCGTGGCAAGCAAAAGCGACGCGAGATGACTCTTGCCACAACCGGCAAGCTTTGGTCATTGGGCCAAGTTGTCGGCGACCACGAGGTGATGGAGTGGAGGTGCCAGGTATGCTGGGCGGCAAGCAAAGCCGCGACGAGGCGACTCTTGCCACAAGCTGCGGCAAGCTGGTCATTGGGCCAAGGATTGTCGGCGACCACTGACGGCCAGCCGCGTCGCAGTGCGAAGGAGGCGGCCGGCTCTGTTCATTGCTTTCATCGCGAGCATCGAACTACCTCCGTGACTGCCGCCGCCGGCTCTCCTCGCGTCGGCGAGCCAAAAGCACACGCCTACTCCTCGGCGACAGATTAAAACAACGACAAGACCGGCGGGTGGTGCCTCGACAAGCGCCACCCACCGTATGGCCAGGCGGCGGGAGTTCTTCTCGAGCTCGACTCGGCGTTCGAGGCACCGTCAAGTTGGCGACGCCTCGAAGTGGAGATCAAGGCGTCGGCTCTGTCGTCTTAAATCGCCAAATGGCGAGCACCCATTGCTTTCGCGGTGTCTACTACATCCCGCGTTGAGAACTCCATCATCGACTTAGGGCGGTGGATGAAACGGATCGTGCGTGGAGATTGAGCCGCGAAGTCTTCTTGATCTGGGATCATCGTCGCCGGCTCCTCGTCAAGGTCAGCAGAGCAACCGCTCTCGTCCTTCCGCGCGCGGTGGCGCAACCTCTCAATCTTCTGGCCGCCGCGGCAACGGCAGCTTGGAGGTGCACGGCGTTTGGGCACCTCAACTTTGAGGCCACGAGGCGGCTCGGCGGCAAGGAGATGGTGCGCGGGGCATGCCGCGCGTCGACCCCGTGGAAGCGATTCTGCGACACTGTGTCTCGCCAAGCTGCGGCGGCCCGCCCTCGCCGAGCGAGCTTCGCGCCAAGAGAGAAATTTGGGCTTCGTACCGCGGTGACCTCTGTGGCCCGTGACCGGAAGCTACGCTGGCCGCTTATTTCCTCTCTCTCGTCGGCGATGTGTCCCGCTACATGTGGTACATCTGCTTTCGGCGTCAAAGCGGCATGGCGGGCGCCATCAAGTGCCTTCAAGGCTGCTGCGGCGGGCGAGTCGCGGCCCATAAGCAGGTCTATACGGACAACGGCGGTGAGTTCACGGCGGCCGAGAAGTTCGGCGTCTTCGCCAACGAGGATCCATCGTCGCTTCTCCGCCGTACACCCCAGCGAAGCAGCGTCGTCGAAGCGCCAGAACGAGCGGTGGTAGCGCGCCGCCCGCCTCTCAGCGAGAGGATCCGGCATTCTCTTTGGGTGGCGGTGATGATGCCGTTCACTGCTAACCGCTTCCTCGCTGAGGCCTCGGCGGCAAGGCGCCATACGAGGCTCGCACGGCGCAAGCATGATGAAACCACCTCCGAGTCTTGGTACCGCTGGCCTTCGTCAATGAAGCTCAACCACGTCGGCAAGCTCGGCGGCCGAACACGCCAGAGTCTTCATTGCCTACGCGGGCGCGAGGCCTCTGCGTCCTCGATCCCTACGACACGGTAGCGCGCGCATCACGCGTGGCGTCGTGTTCGGCGAAGCGAGGTGGGCGTGGGACAAGATGGTGGATAGCGGCTCGACTCGACGACCAGCGATTCGTTGTCGACTATGTCGCCGAGGCGGGGAACCAGCGGCTCATCTTCCGCAAACTTCGCCTACCCGCGCCTAATTCGCCACCACGAGCTCCGGTGAGTCCACCGCCCGCCGCCGCGACACGCCTCGTTCTCCCGCGCGGCGCCTACTCGCCCGGGCTTCGGCGGGCCGGCCCACGGCAAGCGGCGACACGGTGGAGTTCGCCGCTCCATTGTCCGCAGCGAGATCGCGATCGGCGCTACTACGGCGGCGAGCCTCTGCCTTCTGCGTCTGCGTGGGCGACCTCCTCGGTGGCGGCCGGTCCACTGGCTGGCCTTGACGACTTCAAGCGGCTGCGCCTCGCCTGAGGACGGCGAGCCTCGTTTCGCCAGCAAAGCGGAGAGAAACCTTGGCATGGCGTGCCGCGATCACGAGAGATGGGACGCCGTCGGCGAAACAAAACGTGGGGCTGGCCGATCTTCCAAACGCCACCACGCCATCTCTCTCAGTGGGTCTTCAAGCTCAAGAAAAGCGAGGTGGAGAGGTGATCAAGCACAAAGCGCGTCTCGTGGCACGAGAGCCGTCCGGCGAGGAGAGTCGACAGCGATGCCAGCGCTGTTACGCGGATGGAGTCCGTCGTCTCCTCTCATACTTTCGCACCCGGGAGGGTGATGCGTTCATCACATGGACGTCAAATGCGCTTTCCTCAGCGGCGACTTGAAGGAGGAGGTCTCGTCACTTGATGGCCGGGATTCATCATCCCCGAACAAAAGCAAGGTCCTCGGCTGCAAGAAGGCCTCTACGGCTTCTTGGCAGCGACCGCGAGCAGAGCATGTTGGACTCCACCTCAAGCAAATGGGATTCCAAGAGAGGCCACGAGGTCATGGGTCTGCGGCGAGGCAAGGAAGCAATGCCTGGCGATAAGCGTCTCGTCGGCGACCTTGTGATCACCATTATCAAGGAGAAGGAGATCGGCGTTCAAAGCGGAGATGAAGGCCACCTTCGGATGAGCGACCTCGGGCCTCTCTCTACTACCTCGGGATCGAGGTCCGCGAGACGACTCGGCATCTCTCTTCGCCCGGCGCCTCATGGCGCATCGTGGAGTAGGCGGCCTCACCGGCCTGTTGACCCAGCGCTCCTATGGAGGAGAAGCTAAGTCGTGAGAGTCTGGCGGAGGAGGTGGGCCTTGACGCTTGATCTGCGGCGATTAATGGCGACGACGCTACCTTGTCCACCTGTGGCCGGACTTAGCGTTCGCCGTCGACTCGTCGGCCGGTTCATCAATGGCCAAGCACGGCAAAGCACCGGTGGTAGTGAAAAGGATCCTCCGCTTCGTCGCGGGCACCTCGACTACGGCTGACACTACCCAAGGTGCCGTGCGCGCGCTTCATCAGTCAATGACAGCGACCACGCCGGCGACATCGACACGAGCAAACACCGGCGGATCTTTGTACTTCCTCGGCAAGTGTCCGTCGGTGGCGATCGATCAGCGGCCGTGAGTGGCTTTGTCTAGGCTGGCGAAGAACATTGCGACCACTACCGCTTCTACTCGAACTCTGTGGTGCAGCACGGTATGGCGATCTCCTTGGCGAGCAGCAGAGGCGATGGAGCTCGGGGTGGGCGACAAGTCCGCCTTGGCCTTAGCGAAGAACCACATCTTCCGTGGCCTTGACAAGCACATCCGGGTGAGGTATCACTTCATCGGTGCTGGATGAAGGGCGTCCAAGACCAACTACATCAACACCCAAGACCATTCGCCGACCTCGACCAAGTCTCTTGGCGGATCAAGTTCGAGGAGCTTCGGCGCCCGGGATCGGGATGGCTCGATTCCTCGCAGAGAGACACACAAGACTTAGGGGAGAGTGATGGATAAGTCATTGTTGTGTTGGCTTTTGCTTTTCTTTGCCCTTCAGAATGACATCTCTTTAGGACGACATCTTAGACTACTTTTGACTAGCATCTAGGGAATGACATCTTAGACTACTTTTGTGACTTTTGACTAGCATCTAGGAATGACATCTTAGACTAGCATCTTAGCATATGCTTGGTAGGTTACCGACCTATAAATTTGTATCCCCAACCCTCGGGTTGGCATGGCATTAATGTGAGAAATAAACAAAGAAAAATTGCCCCCGTCTCCAAGTGTCATCCTCCAGGTGAGAGTAAGGATCTTGCTATCACCAAGTGCAAGAGTCCGGTGACTAACGAGATGATGTTCTCTAGTCGAGCTTTAGTGAAGAAATCGCAACTTGAAGCTCGAGGAATATACTTGAGGTGATGGTCAGCTAGCGACAATGAGATCGCGTGAAGGATGCATCAACACCAATGTGTTTTGTCACTCATGCTTGGCCGGATCATTGGCAATTTGAATGGCACTTGTATTGTCACAAAAGAGAGGGTAGGATTGTCACAAGGGACACCAAGATCGATCAAGAGCCATCGAAGCCAAATGATTTACGATGTTGTAGCGGCAAGTGCTCGAGCTCTGCCTCTGCACTAGGCGTGACACCATGATCTGCTTCATGGACTTCAAGCAATAAGCGAAGTACCAAAGAGATACAATAGCCCGATGTGGATCGGCGTCGGCAGGATCGCTCGCCCAAGTAGAGTCGAGTAAGCGTGGGCTGGGTGACTCGGCGGCATAGAACAGAGCGTCTGGACGCAGTTCTCTCAAGTATCTCGATACACGAAGAACATGACTATAGTGAAGCGAGGTGGGAGCAGCGACAAAGCTGGTGAGCACATGAGCGGCATGAGCAATGTCGGCTGGTTCTTGTGAGATAGACAAGGCTCCCAACAAGCCGGCGATAGCGAGAAGAATCTGTCGGTACCCGTCGTGGGTCGAAGGCGCAAGTGAAGCTCCATGGGTGTGGCGGCGATCTGATATCGGTCATCGAGGCGAGCAAGTAGATCTGAACATAGCGATCTTTGAGAGATAGTAGCCATCACCGTCGAATGAACCTCAATTCCTAGAAAATAGCTCAATGGTCCCCAAATCGGACATCATAAATTGTTCACTCAATTTCTTCTTGACAAAAGCCACGTGGTCCATGTCATCTCCCGTGATCAACATATCATCTACATACGAAGAAGAAGCAAAATACGACCTCGCATCGAGAAGTGTGAACAAACAAAGCGGTCATGCTCGCTCGAAGTGAAACCAGACTCGAATCCGCAGGCTGAAGCGCTCGAACCAAGCACGAGGAGCTGCTTGAGACCATATAGAGCACGCCTAAGGCGACAAACATAACTGTAGGAGCCTCAACACACTGGGGGTGGTACGCATATAGACCTCCTCATGTAGATCACCATGAAGAAAAGCATTCTTGACATCCATCGAGATATAGTCCATGTGCGTATTCTTTGCAAGCTGCAATAAAATGCAATTTGTGGTCATATGAGCAAGCTGGAGCAAAAGTCTCATCATAATCTCGACCATAAGCTCTTTGAAAACCTCTTGCAACAAGGCGAGCCTTGTATCGCTCTCTTGACCCATCGATTTGTTCTTTATTTTGTACACCCGCTTGCAAGTGATAGGAGCAGCTCGAACGGTGGCGGAACAAGATCCCAAGTGCCGTGCACTCTAATCTTTGTGAGCTCCTCTGTCATAATAAGCGCCACTCGAGTACAGCGTGACCTCTGATAGGTACTCGGCTCGACCTCTGACGCTGCGAGAAAAACCCATCTCTCGGTGCACGAATAGAAGAACGATCCGTGGGGCATATCGTGATGTAGTAGAAACGATCGTCGAGTCGATGGTCTTGGGGAGGATCGGTGGAGGAGAGGAGGGCCGAGGATCGAAGGAACTCTCTGTCGGCGACTATAGTGGAAGGAAGAGTGGAAGTGTTAAGCGGGTGGAGGCTGGTGGAGAAAGGTACGAGAAGGTGAAAGCCGGTGGAGAAGGTGTATCTGGAGAATGAATGGGAGGTAGACACAAAAGGAAGTGGAATCTGTGGAAGAAGAAGTGGGATGTGGAGAAGAATGATGAAAGAAAGGGCGTCCCTCATCAAAGTCACATCACGAGAGATGCGAATCGACGTCTTTGAGGATCATATAGCGATAACCCTTATGCTTAGGATGTAACCCGAAAAACACACTCAAGCGGTGAGGGCTCGACTTTGTGCGCTCGCGAGGTGCTAGAAGGACATAGCAGACACAACCAAAAACACGAAGATGAGCATAGTGGCGGGTGCTCTGTCTGAGGACCTCGCGGGACACTTGCCTGAAGCTTAGAAGAGGTGACGGTTAATAAGATAGCTCTTTGTGAGGCAGCTTCCCTGAAGTGAGAGGGACAAAGGAGGAAATGAGAAGAGTCGGCGGTCTCGATGATGTGGCAGTGCTTGCGCTCGGCAACACCATTACGAGCATGAGCCTTGGGACACGAGAGCCGAGGAAGAGTACCTCGTAAGAAGAAAAGCCATTTAAAGGTGAGGAAAGATACTCTCCTCGAGTCGAGCGGAAAACACGAATGGAAGAAGAAAAGCGTGTATGAACCATCTTAGCAAAAGGCGATAAATGGAAATCAGCGAGCGATGTTTCATAAAATAGATCCAAGTATATCGAGAGTGATCATCAACAAATATGACATAATAACTATGACCGCTGAAACAAAGGAGATGGACCCCATACATCTGAATGCACCAAATCAAAAGAATCGAGAGGCGAGAGGTACTCTTGGGATATGGAAGTTGTAGTTGTTTTCCCAACTTACTGGCAGGTACAATGAAAACTAGACTCAACAATGGTGACATGACCTAAGGAACCTGGTGAACTAAAGTGGTGAGGCGAGCTCCACAAAGATGACCAAGTCGATGATGCCACTTCTTTGAAGGAAGACCAACAGAGGCGAGATGAAGACATAGCGAGAAGACACCAAGGCCTTGACGTCTTGGTGGAAGGAAGATGTAAGGTATCCAAGACATAGAGGCGGGAGAGCCTCTGCGGCGATGGCGAGAACCAATCACTCTTACGCTATGGCGATCTGAATGAAACAAGAAGAATCATCAAATCAATGAAAGCAGTTCATATCGGTTAGTTGACCAACGTAAAGAAGATTCATAGATAGGCGAGGAACAAAAGACACATCGAGGAGCAGAGAAGCAAGATGTAGAGAGAATGCCCCGATGGGTAATAGAGCAAGGTGTACCATCGGCCGGTGTGAACATAGGTAGCATCGATCCGCGAACCTCGAGCAACAAAGCCGAGGTGTCGGATGTGACATAAAGCGAAGCACACGAATCGAGAACCAAGGATGAAAGCGACTAGAAGCGAAGGTGCAAGCGATGTCATAGCGGAACAGCGATCCGAGAAGTCCGATAGATGTGGATGTGTCGCGATGGATCGCTCCGATGAAGTGCTCTGGAAGGCCCGATGGGTGCTCCACGGCAGCGGTCAAATGGGCATCTAGCACGATAGGCAATAAAACGTCTGGATGTAACTTGAAACATTTGTCAACATGATGACCGGTTCTCTTGCAATGGGAACAAACCAACACTCTGTGGGTGTCGCTCTGGTAGATCGGGCCGCGTGAGAGACTTCGAGCGACATGTGGTGAGGATCATAGACGAGCATAAGAGAATGAAGGCAGCGTCTCTCGCAATCAAACTAGAGAGCCCTTGATCAAAAGTCGGTGGAGTGGGATAGTTGAACAACCGAGTCTGAAACAGGCTCAAACTCCGATCGAAGCCCATCACTGGCCCGATACATGGCGTCTGTGAGCATACTCATCTTTAGCGACACTGGTGACGAACCAGCAATGACCTTCGGTGTCATAGACTCTAGAGGACCGGTGATGTGAGTGAAAGCAACAGTAATACTCCTCATTTGTCGTCCGTCTGCTTTGAAGACTATGAATGTTCTTGAGCAATGTGAAGCGAAGAGCACCATTTGGGTGAACATATCTCTTCTCAAAGTATGTCCACATTTGCTTGGTGAAGTATGATACTCAAGACTCATCCATGAGAAACATCAACACTCGGACAATCTTGGGTCATGACACGATCATCTTCTTTATGCCAAGCCTTTAATACCTCAACATCAACGGTCTTCGGATCAGGAGGATCATCAGTCAAATGAGAGGCCAAACCATAACCCCTAAGAGTAGTCTTGACTGAGAAAGCCCATGCTCGGTAATTCAACCCATCGAGCTTGATGTCTGTAAACACTAGAGATGAACTGCCCCCAAACATCGAGTCGGACTTAGCCATACCCCACAACAATACCAATCACAGTAGCAATAGTAGCAGATAAGCAGATCAACAGTAGCAGTACTAATCAACAGTACTAATCACACAGCAGTACTAATCTCAGATCAATATCAGTGAGGCAGAGCAATCACAGCATACCAATAGTAGTGAGGATGGATGTACCGAGCAGCAGAGTAACTTGAGTAGAGGCAGAGGACGGGAGAGTAAGTAGGGAGCCCGCGGCGGCGCCAGTGGCGTCTCGTCGAGCGGAGGAGCGAGGGGGAGGAGGTTCTGATGCAGCGTCTTGTCCTTATTCTTGAAGAACCTGGCCGTGGAGAGAGCTGGCAGATCCCATGAGCTCGAGGCGATGGAGAGGCGCAGCGGATCGACCTCCAGCACGAGGCGATGGAGGCAGCCATGATCCGGCGATGGAGCGGCGACAAGAACCTCCAAAGTGAGCGACAGCGAACAGCGAGGCAGCGCGACCTCCTCAGCGATGGAGATGGGCAAGCGGCGGCTCGGGCCGTGGCGATGGCGGAACGAGGCGGCGGCAGCAGTAGCCTCGGCGGTGAAAACAGGCGGCGGCAGAGACGACCCACGCCATAAGCAACGACGCAGTCTTTGAATCCATGATCCCGCGCAGACGGCAGCGGCGATGTTGAATCCGCGATCCGGAAGAAGCAGAACGAAGAGGATGAGGCAGGCGGCAGAGAAGGAGCGGCGTGGTTGTCTCCGGCAAAGCGGCGGTGACACCACCACGCCATTGGATGGAGTGGAAGAGCGGCCAGAACAATGATAGGGTTAGGGTTTGGATAGAGTTAGCTACGATACCATGATAAAAGATGAAAACTAGGGTTTGCTATTCACAACTATGCATGTTATTCATTAATGAAGGAGATATATATAGACAAAGATACATGGGCCTCATGGGCTACAAGGGCCACATAGGCCAAGAGAGAGAAAGAGAGAAATGTAGAATATACAATACTCTTAACACTTTGTCAGGTCTTGACCATGAAGAGTCTTCCTCAACGGCCACAGACGTCGGTCGTCGTCGTCCCCGCTGTCGCCAGATCCGGCTGGATCGAGGCGCCGCTTCTCCCGCCTCCCGGATCTGCCTGCATCGAGGCACCACCACATGATGCACCAGCGCCACTATTTGCTTCTTCCCCGCCACCGGAGCCTTCTCCCGCTTGGCCGACCTTTCTTGGAGACGCCGTGGCCAGAGGCTTGGTCCCCACAGATCGGGTCTTCTTGCTCGGAGCCTTGATTGGAGAGCATGGTAGAGAAGAAGAGGTGGGCTCAGGTCATTGTCGGTGGAGAGATCTTTTATGGGCTAGACCATCACGTTGCTGCTACTACGGGCCGACTGCGTTGCTGCTACTGCTAGCTCTTCTTGCTGTTGCTAGTTATCCTTAGGCTTTTCTTTCTTGTGTCATTTTCTTCCGTTGCGTCCATCCAAGTCCGTACCACTTAATCTTTGAGTTCGTCTAAGCCATACAAGTCCATAAATTTATTGTCAATAATAGAAGCATAGGAATTGCCTTATGCATAGCAGCAACCGCTGCTCCCGCTCTTCTTTCTGAGCCGCGTGCAGATCGTAGAAGTCGTTATGATGTCTTACCGAAGCTTCTAAGGTCCAAGCGCTTCTTTTCGCAGACCGCCGTCTTGGGTTTCGATCTGCGCTGTCATGCTTCCACCTATTCCTATTCGGAATGATTTGACAGCTCTCTATTCATGTCGGTTTTATCACCTTCTTGTCGTATTGCCGCGGTCTACTTTTTCAGTCCCTGCACCTTGTGCCTTATGGGTTGTCGCACGACCCCGATGGGAGAAGATCTTTTGATACTCGACATATTTTCCAAGAGCTGCATACTACGATGACATTATCAAGACTCGGACTTCGGATTTTCTATACTTTTGTGTCAACCCTTTCCAAATGCAACGCTATTGCATATGCCTTGCATTTGAGAGGGTGTTAGAATAGGAACTCTTTTATATTTCCTTATCTGTCTTTTGTATTGCTTTATCTATATATGGCAAGTGCACCCTTGTACACCCTATATATATTGTCCATTGGGTCTCTTCAATATACACACAATATTCATAACATCAGTGACCAGGAACTAAATATAGGATAGTCAAACACGCAAACTGTCATGTCCCCTTAGTTGATATATAATGCTGAGATAGATATCTACATATTATGCATGCTACAAGCCTCAGAAATGAAATTGGGAACATGAATCATGGTGTGCAAGCATTTCTGTTAAGAAATAGTCCATTCAATATGAATATAAAAAAAGGAAACAAAGCAACCAAGCTTTTTGTTGGATGAAATATGGGACTATGTCCAGATTTATTACAGGAGATGGGCAACATAAGGAATTTGGATTCAAAATAATAAGTCAAGTTAGCAATGGTTTGCATAGCTGTAAATTGTAATAATGTATTTTTAGGAAGTAGCATCACAAATCAGAAAAGGGGACAGCTTGTCAACTGTCTTTCATACAGAATAACCGGATGTAGGGCTGTAAAATAACTCAGGCTCAATAAGTTATTTGAGCTCGAACCATTATTGAGCACGAGCTCAAGCTTGGTCGAGCTCAGTTCAATTAAGCTCAAATACGTACCTATATGGAATAGCATACTAACATACACCATTGACCATTACCAAGTTGATTCAAGCCTAAAATATACTTGTATACATACGAGTAACCGAGCCAAGCTCAAGCTCGAACCCTGATATAGTTTCAGCCTTTCAGGCTCAAGCAGAGCCTGTCTGACCTCGCTCGAGCTCGGCTCATTTATAGCCCTATCTGGAAGTAGCTCCAAAGCATTTACTACAGCAAATAGCCATTATGATGAACATATTTCAAGAAATAATTCAATGCTAAGATATGAACATGTTTATGGTAATCATTAGTCATTTTCATGGTTCCTAGTGTTGCAGTGTTCCGTATATTCTTTTTCCAAATTACGCTCTATGTTCTTAAATTTAACATCAAGACTACCCTCAAATAAGGGTGTCATTTCACATAGCAGGTGTTACATCATTACATGTACATGATAACATGAATAACACAAGTAAGTGAATAAAGAATAGAAAGTGCAAGGTCATGAGCGTCCCAACCTTAACCATGGTATCTCTCATATAATCATACTCAAAACGCTTCAGCTGAAGTTGCAAAACAGGGGGGAAATCGAGGAAGAGAACACCTTTTTTTGCATCCTGAGATATCAAGATTGAAATCAAATCACCAAGACAGTACCAAAACCAATAGGGGAAAAAGAAGACGAACTTCATTTATCAAGCTGTTGGAAGGTATATGGTATACAGATTCCCTATGTCTGAACGAATGTATAAAAGTCCACAAGTCCTATCAAGAACTTCATGAAAGCACCAGCTCTAGTTTCGGTTTCACATCTTAAATGGAGAGCAGGATGTGGGTACCTGTAAACCATGGTCCTCTGCATGATACTTGTTATCACCCTCTAGACGCTCAACTTCAACATATTTATCGAACGATGCATACACGTCACGACAACCTTTAACATCAAGTTGAAGGTCTGCAAGGCCATTATACAGCATTAACCCGGCAATACAGAATGCAACACAGCTAATGTGAACCCAGTACCAAGACAATATGTACCATAAAAGGACTCCTTCCTGCTGGATTTATAGTCGACATTTATACACTCGATGTAATTAATGTGGTGACCTTCAAATAATTGCTCGATCGTTCCTTCTACGACAGTTCCCTAGGGAGAAAGCAAAGTTAATAGCAGCTAACATGCACCATATAGGCAGCTCTGTACTAGATTTGTCACCTTCATCTTATCTTCAAGTTTCTCACAGAGAACTCTGTTGAGCTCTTGTACATCATGCTGCATGAAAGAATCATATGTGTCCCATCCAAAAGATTTGGTCAACTCTTTTGTAGCTACACTACTGTCACTATACTGGAGCTTGTAGAAAAGACTCTGCAGTGCCAAGGGAATACTTCCTGATGGCATATCGTTTTCAGTGGTTGGCATATGATACACAGCCTGGGAGAAGAATGAAGTTAGTCAATTAGTTCAGAAAAAAAATAGTGCCTAGAATGCTAGAACATTATTATGCATGATCACGCACCTTCCTAAAGTATGGTATGTGGTACAGTGTTTGTAGAAGAGAGTTCATATAACATGTGGCTCCTTGGTTTTTCAGACCAACATAACCTGTTTCCTTTTTTGAGTCATATGTCCAATAGTCAACCATTCTGCGGACAGCAACCTCAGCCTCCACAACAACAGTATCATTCACAAGGTAACCTCTACTTGGATCATAGAGGTCACTCAGAGGCATAAAAGATGTGAAACCCCAATCGCTCTCGCGTGCATTAAATTGGTGTTGAGTATCTGCCGGACAGAAAAGCAACAATGCATCAGTGATAGATATTTATCCCATAAAAAATATTGAGATTCATTGGCAAACAGGCAAACATAGGAGATCAAGCAGCGCTACTCAGAATCAGTAGATCAAGTAGCACTATGCATCCTTTTTAATTAGATATGAATTTGAATAACAAAAAAACAATGCAGTATGGCATTTGCAAGCATGGGATTCACAACCCAAACTTCATCTTAGGGAATGAAGCAAAATTCTGTAACCACAATACCACATTAAATAGAGGCTTAAAACAGCAAACCTAAACAAAATTAAGTACAAATATTTTTTAAAAAAAGACTACAACTGTGAGCCTGTGAGGAATTCAACATTCAACACGGAACGGCATGATACATAAAAAACAATGGCTTTTTTTACGCAAGGGGGGCCTTGTTTCCAAGGAGAACAGAGAGTTTTTGTGTGTAGACATGACATGCTACTCATATATATTGCTTACCAGGGCTGGGCATAACAAAACCTAAACTAAAGAGAAGGAAAGAGTCCAGTGGAACCTCCAGCTGACTAGCTGGAACATTTAAATAACCATACCCATTTATGATTTATCATGATATGCTAACAGAAAAAGATTTTGATTCAATCAAATCAGTAATAAAGCACTGGACATCAGAATTATTGATGGTCCGATGCAAGCATGTGAACAAGACCAGCTCCACTGCTCAACAACTCAAGAACATAAAAGTTGACATGGCAACAAAACTATTTTCAAGTATATGGCTAACAAGCACATACATCCAAGGAAAAAAAAACAGTCAATTACCGGCGGTAACCGGAAAAACAGGACGGAACCAGTAGGGAAAAAACGGCCGAAAAATTTCAAATTTAAATTTGAATTTATGACTGCATAATGCACTTCCTAGGTTGGTTTAGGTCTTTCTTGTGCTAGATTACGTATTGTATAAGCTAAATATGCTTGAATTATTGTATGAGCAAGTCCCAGACGGTTTTTTGGACTTGGAAAGCACATTGGATGCACTCCCCGCCTTGTTGCAACTTGGATGCTTACAAATTTATAACTAGACATCAAGATCCTTATGTATCAGGATTGTTACTTCATTAAACATTTTCAAATTAATATTTGCATTATTCCAATTGCTAATTACCCATAACCGGCTTTATCTGGTTTTTCCGGTTTTGGTTCCGGTTTTTTTAACCGGTTTTTGGGCGGTAACCGGTTTTCAAAATCCTCAATTCAAAATTCAGTTTTCGAACTTCATCCGGTTTCTTCCCGTTTTTACAGTAACCGGCCGGTTACCGTTACCGCCCGTCGATCGGTTTTTTCATCGGTTCCGGGATTTGGATCCTTGCATACATCCACCTGGTGCAAGGAAAATCTTTAAAACAGGCAACTTTTTTGCATACACCGTCAAAATAACAGTTTGACAGTGTAGTGGAGAATGCCAGAGTGTTAACACCCTTTTTACTCTCCAGGTTATCATGTGTTGCTTTCGCATTTAAGTGCATATTCACATAATGCGGAGTCGTGGACAGCATGAAGAAAGACAACACCTTTGCGTATCGTATACTTCTGATCGATCTGGTTTACAACAGCCAAGCTAAACTGAGCGTAACGGCTCCAACCATAAGGGAGGTTAGCCGAGTCGGCGACATCCAAGTACATCGAGCAGTGGTCCACGTTGTTCCCCTTGGGAAAAACCAGCACGCGCCTGCATGAAAGCCATAGACGTTACTGCACAAAACATTCCAAACATAAACCCGGCAGCTGCCGCTTGCAAAGTACGTGGATACCAGGAGCTCACCATTTGTACCCGCCAACCACAAACACATCCGAGTAGTGCTTCTTCCCATTGAGCCGGGTGAAGTTCTCGATCGTCCACGTGAACCGCGACGTCTGTGGGTCCTCGGCCGGCTGGCTCTCCGCCGTGCTCGCGGTCTCCGTCTGGGCCACCACTGCCACCACAAACACCAAAAGCGTCCCGTATTACGAACCACCCACACAGGCACACCCAACACCGCACATTCCCAAATCATACTACGAGTCAGACGGAAGCAAAGCAGCGAGGGGGAGAGAGCTAGGGAGCACAGTACCTTCCATGTTCTGGGCGGC
Organism: Phyllostachys edulis; assembly: GCA_036346405.1. Classification (NCBI taxonomy): domain Eukaryota; kingdom Viridiplantae; phylum Streptophyta; class Magnoliopsida; order Poales; family Poaceae; genus Phyllostachys; species Phyllostachys edulis. Next base: position 40,884,356 of record CM070566.1, read on the forward strand.
GTCGGCGGCAGCGAGCTCCTGGTGGGGCACGAGCACCTCGTCGTCCTCCTGCTGAAAGTGCGGACGAGCAACAGAAAGGAGGGTCAGATCCGGCACGGGGGCATAAACCCTAGGGGCGGACGAGCGCCACCCGATCGGAGGCTCCCTGGGCGGCGGGCGACGGAGGAGCACAGCCGCGCGGAGGGGAGATCAGGCAGTGGCGAGGAGGAGGAGGAGAAGCGCGCGCGTGGGTACGTACCTCGAGAGGGGGAGGAGTCATCATAGTCATGGAGGCGCCGGCGTCGCCGTCGCCGTCAGTGTCGGAGTCGGTGGCCGCGGCGGTGGAGAGACGGACGCGGTGTCGGATAAGGCGGAGGGGAGGAGAAGGATGCGGCGACGCCGGCGAAGCGGAGGCTGAGGGGAGTGGGGAGGGGTACGGGTGCGACTACCAGTACGGGGGACTTGGGATTTTGGAAGGTTTGGGGAGTGGGTGGTTTGGGGATTTCGGGTCCAGCAAGCGATCGGGGATTCGGCCACTCGAGGAACGGAGGAGGGATGAAGACTGTTGGAGTGTTGGTTTCTTTTCTCTTTTCAGTTGTGTCTTCTCTTTCAGCTCTTTATCATTGTCATAAGAAAACCCTTTATCATTGTTTTTATTTGAATTTGCATGGCTTTTGTATGTATGGATGGGAAAAGCTTCTAGTTGTTTCTCTAACCTCTACTGGCATACTTCATTTATCATTGTCATAAGAAAACCCTTTATCATTGATTCTTTTTATTTGAGTTTGCATGGCGATTTTTGTATGTATGGATGGCCATCCACTTAAAAAGCTTCTAGTTGTTTCTCTAACCTCTACTGGCATACTTCATTGGGACTAGGGGTGCAAACGTAAGCGAGTTATTTCCCGAGATCGGCCAAAAAAACCCTAGAGGCCATCGACTCCTTTGCCGTCGTAGTTTGGAGGTTAGTGAGTCGATATTTGTCATTATTTTGATGTTTGTCGAGGTAGAGGGTCGTGGTTGAGAGAGGTCGATGGGGTTATGTATATCCATAGCAAGTTCACGAAATCATAGAAATCGGTATCGAATTTTTTCCCCAAATTCACACCCAATAGCCTTTTCTAGCCATGTTGTTTCTTTCGGTTCTTGGCGGTATGGTTTGATGATGCATCAATCTGCTCCGCTTTTATAGGAAATAGTCCTATAGTAATGTATTTTGTTCCTGGATTGTTTTGGGGATGCATGTTTGGTTAGTCCCGTAGTGGAATGCAAGATTCCTCAAAGCTAGGCTTGTTGAAAACGCAGAAATTGAGCTAGTCCGACCGTGGAATGCAAGATTCCCTCAATCCTGCTCCGTTTTATAGGAAATAGTCCTATAGTAATGTATTTTGTTCCCTGGATTGTTTTGGGGGATGCATGTTTGGTTAGTCCGACCGTGGAATGCAAGATTCCCTCCGAAGCTGGGCTTGTTGAAAACTCAACCATGGACAGAATACTTCTTGTTTAGATGACCACCATGTACTACTTGGAAGCCACTATTGCTAGGCAGCTGAATCTGCAGAGGTTAAATCCTGCGATGGACAGGGATCATTATATGGACATCCATTGCAATTTGCGAGTCTGAACCACTATTGCTAGGCAGCTGAATCTGGAGAGATGGGAGGCCTGAGTACTATGGACAGGGAAGTGGGCTAGCAATAAGAGAAGGGATGAAGTCCATGTCTGACAAAGAAATTGTGCAGGCTCAAGGCAATGGAACACTAACCTGCATCCTTATGCTGTTATTCCACAACTGTGCAGGCTCAAAAGGATGCCAAATATCTCATCAATCTTCAGCTCACATACAACATCATACATCAATGTCATCCTACACTTTCTGAAGCCTTCAGTCTTCTCCCTTCATCATTAAACTGTGTCTTCTGTATACATAAGTGCAGCATTAGATTGAAAATTAGCATCACAATATTTCCTCCTTAGCAGCATCAATCAAGTTTGTTCCCTTGAGTCCCGTGAATTGTTCATGCAAACCATATCAAGAGGACAGAAAAATGGAACCAAAGTGAAGACATGATGCTTATCCCTTTCGTTCATTTGGTTCACATGGTTTGGTTTATGTCAATCTTACATGGTTTTCATCCCAGACAAATTTCCAATGCTGTCGGGAAACGATCATGAAAGACCGTGATTTTTTAGATCCCTGTAGTGCAGAAAAGGGGTCATATTATCACAGCAATGCCCAACATTTTGGTAGCTTATTTACTAAGTTGTAATACCATTATATCAGCCATACAAGAATACCAATGCATTCGGCAAAGTAAGGCAAAATATATAGCTGCATTCTGAACACTGTTGGTAACTGATTGCAGCATATACGAGTTTATAAATGTCAATCGTGGTAATATATTTGCTTGTCGACTGAAAAATTCACTTCCTGTTGTAGTTTACACAAATCCTGATTATACATCATCTAATCACAAATTGATGTACTGTATCAACAGATGCTACCTAGACATTATTTACAATTTCGTCTTTGGCAGTTATATCTCTTCCTGTTGTAGTTTACACAAATCCTGATTATACATCATCTAATCACAAATATATGTTTGAGTTTGATAAATGAAAAGTGCAACTGTCAAATATGCAGATGGCTGATAACGCTGAGTGGAACGACGAAAACACTAGGATAGTGTGTGAATTGTTCGTTGAACAAGTACAGGCAGGCAATCGTCCAAATACCCATTTGAACAACCCAGGGTACACTATTGTGATACAAAAATTTCCAGAGAAGACTGGGCTGCAATACAAAAAGATGCAATTGAAGAACAAATGGGATAAATTAAAGAACGACTACAACATTTGGAGGAAATTGAGGACAAAGGAGACAGGCTTAGGTTGGGACCATGAAAAGAATACAATAAAAGCCACCACCGAATCGGTGGAAGAAATTAAAACAAGTAAGTCATTACTCATTATGTATTTTTAAATACATTAATGTACACACCTAGCTCTATTAGTAGTGAAGGTTTAACGTAGCATTTGGCAGCGACAGAATATAAAGGATGTTCCAAGTTTGGAATAATGGTCTTCAAAATGAGGAGTTGTTGTCCAAGATGTTTGACGACATTCAAGAATAATTGGTGAAGACCATTGGTCTCTCGCAATGGGAACATTGCCTGAAAGTCCTGTGCGTACTTCGATAGTTGTTGATATTGAAGAGCTTGAAGATGACAAATATAACAGTGATCGTGAAGATGAATCACCAATTGGTAGGAAAGGAAAGAGAGCTTGCGGCCTTAGCAATGATAAGGGGAAGAAACCAAAGAGTGGTTCTGTGGTCATGCAAGATCAACTGAGAAGGATTCTTGAGATTAATGAGAAGTCGCATGCATCTTTTGAAGCATTTGCAAAAAAGAGAGAGGAAAACTCGGTGTGTAGCATCAAGGATGTTATGGAATTGGTTAAAGAGTGTGGTGCTATTAATGGGAGTAATGAGCACTTCATCGCATCTGAAATTTTCGTAAAGAAGGAGCAAAGGGAAATGTTTATGACCTTGTGCAATAGTGAAGAACGATTTGAATGGCTCAAAAGGAAGTACGATGCCAAGTATGGCAAATAGAAAATTTATTGTAACGTTAGGATAATTCTGGAGACATTACTACAAGTAGTTTATCTTGTATTTGCCTTTATTATTCTTTATTTCTATATTGGTTGTAAGACCTTTTTTGGATTATAAGACATTTTTTCACTAGTTATAAATTGTCATTTGGACCTAATGCGTGCTCATGTATTTTTAAATTGCCATTTATGTTGTGTTTTTGTATGTTAATGTACAGATGTCGTCTTCTGAAAGCGATAGTGAAGGGAGTAATATATCAGATGAGGAACATGAGTGTGACGTGCAAATGTTATGTCTGTGGCAAGACATGTCAAGTCACCTCGCTGCTACTGCAATTTTCGTGGATAATTATCACTCAACCTACCTGGACAAGAATGAGCCTAGGACTTCACGGCTTAGTGGAATGGGTTGGGTGAAAGAAACCTTGACCACTCCGGGAGAAAGTTATCGCATGCTTCGTATGAATGCTACAATCTTTTACAGTCTACATGATCTTTTGGTGAGTACATATGATTTGAAATCAACTACGCATACAAGTACAATTGAAGCACTAGCTCTTTTTCTATACATATGTGGTGGCTGTGAATCTAACCGAAGAGCGCAGAATCGGTTCAAGCATTCTGGTGAGACAATTAGTAGAAAGTTTGATGAGGTTTTGCAATGTGTGGTCGTAATGTCTCAAAGATTTTATGAGGTCAAGGATCCAAACTTCACTACGGTTCAGAGAATTAGAAATGATCAAGGATGTGGCCACATTTCAAAGATCGTATTGGAGCTATCGATGGTACACACATTCTTGCAATCTGTTGCTCCGGAAGATCTAATTAGATATGTTGGTAGATCGAGAAGTGCAACCACGTAATGTCATGGCGGTATGTGATTTTGACATGCGCTTCACGACGCATCTATTGGACAACCGTGAGCTATGCACGATACTAGTGTGCTTTATCATGCATTGGATGTAGACAGAGAAGTCTTTCCACATCCTCCACAGGTAATTTTCTTTGTTTGGTATCATTTACAAAATTATTTACTTGTAATGTTCATGCATTGGATGTTGATATACATGAATTTTTGTCTTATGTTGCGTAAATATTATCTTGTCGATTTGGTTATCCGAACGAACTGGGTATTTAGCGCCATACAAGGGCCAAAGGTATCATGTTCGAATTTTTGAGAGGTGTTGCTCCTAGTGGTGAGAAAGAGAAATTCAACCATTTACACTCGAGTGTTCGCAACGAATTGAGAGGTCCTTTGGTGTATGGAAGATGAAATGGAGAATTCTTCTTAAGATGCCGAGCTTTCCCATGTCCAAGCAAAAGATTATTGTTGCAAGAACCATGGGAATCCACAACTTCATACGTGAACATGCTTACCGACATGCATTTTCATAGGTTCGATCGGATCCTAACTATGTGCCCACAATACCATCAAGATATGCCAAATATGTCATTTCTCAGATACAACGGATGCGCTAACGTCCGCAAACAAGTGCTTCATCCATGGATAGTTTCCATGATGACCTTGCAAGTGCAATTGCTCATTCGTGATGATGGACACACTACTTGTAATTTTTGTGGTCTTTTGTTTTGACTCATTTATCATTTCAATACTTGTACGTAATATCATTTAATAATCATTTGAACATTTTTACGATATGAATGCGATATCTCCGGTTTCATCTATCGCGGTGACAACAAAAGACAAAATTTGATTATACACGCTTATAATCCATCATGAAGTGTAAATGCAATATAACTTTGGCATTGTCTAAAGATACAACGATATACATTCACATGGCCTAAACAAATTTAGGGGAAAAATTCTATAATTTGTGTACAAATACATAGAAGAAAGACACAAATACAATTGAATTATTACAACCAGGGTAACATGGTCTATTTGCCTCTAATCCCCTCATATGGATTTGGGAGCCAACCTACCAGCCAAACGCTTTTAACACACAGCTCCAGATTCTCAGAGAAGTGGATTCTCAGAGAATCAGGAGCAGAATCTGAAAAATGAGAATCTGGAGCTCTACCAAACAGGGCCTAAATGTGGGCAAAATTCGGTTTTTTTTCGGATATCCGGAGTTTTTTTCGGATTCGGGTATTTTTCGCCGGATACAAATTCGGATTCAGATAATCAGGTATCCGGTTTTTTCGGAACTATCCGGTATTTAAATCGGATTTTACCAAATACAATCCAAGACTATCCGATTTTTTGGACTCCGCCCCACCGGCCACGGCCCGGCCGCCTGACGCCCATGGGCCCCGCCCGCCCCCAAACCACAAAAGCCAAAAACTCCATTCGGAGCATTCACTCTCAGACACCCTACTCACCACGCCTGCCCGCTCATGATCCCTCCTCTGAGTCCTCTCCTCCTCAGCCCACCGCGCCTCCCCTCGATCCAGTCCTCCCGGTCCCCCCGCGCCCTCGCGTCCGGCGTCTGCGCTCGCCTCCCACCTCCTCACCCGCCGTCGCCTCCCTCCCTCCGCCGCTTGCCGCCGCCTCCCTCCTCCCTCGCATCTCCGCTCTGGCTGCTGCCTGCCGTCCTCCGTCGCCGATCGCCGCTGCCGCTTATGCATCCTCGCCTTGCTTCTGCCGTCCTCCGCCGTCGCCGATGCGCATGCATGCTGCCATCCTCCGCTGCATGCATTGCCGTAAATCCATCGCCCGTCGTGCATTGCAATGACGCGTCGTGCTCGAGAGGGCATTAGTGCTACCTTTCTTGCCATTATGCTTTAGATGTTAGCTGTTGTATATGTATGTTGTCTAATTTCATGAATCTCCTTGAGCTAGCTTGTTGATATAAGATTATTGGGGATAGCAATTTAGTACTGTGCATTGCACATAAAATTCGATGCTATTATAAAGCCCCGCTTCTCTGCATAGGGTTTGACAATGAATGAAATAGGTAAAACTTCATCTTTTCGATTAATCCTTCTCATGTAGGTAAAACTTACGCCTTTTCGATCGATTACGCTCGTGTCAATTTTCTAGTACCAGAATTTTGCACTTTGGCCGTCCTTGCCATGAGATCGTGCAATGAAAACATGTTTCCTTTGAACCAAGGGACGACATCTCTGTTTCTCTTATCATGGTACTGAATAGTTGTTGTCTATTAGTTGACTTGCCATGTAAATGAATCACTGTAAGCAAATCTGGTGCCTTTTGATAGAAGGCTACAAGTACATGTTGATGACTTCACCAGGATAGCATGATAATGTCTTCTCTAAAGCATCATATCGCATGGTCTGTCTAGTGAGGACAATCTTGAGACATTTTATTTGCATTGTTATAGTCGGAATACATTACCATCGTACCTGTATCAACTTCACTTTGCCACTTATTCCCTCATTCATTCATATAAATGGATTATTCTAATTTGCGACACCAAGCTGCATTGATGAAAAAGATGCTAGCCTTTGCTATCGCTTGTATTCATTCTCTCGAGTTTTGTCTCTCAACAATATATCGTATGTTTGCTCAGAGGAGCCTTCAACCATATTATGTCTTATGTTTGTTCAGAAGACTCCACTTTTGATCCCATTATCGATATATAACGCCTTTACATGTTGTTCTTTGATAAATCAAATCTTGATTCAAACATGTATATTTTTATGATGAGGTACCTAGATGAACAATTTTGTCGGTGGAAGACTTGCGGGATGAAGCTAATGTCAAACATTGAGGACTCAAGCTAATGTCAAACATTGAGCAAGCAATCGTAAGCTAGTTTTTCTTACGGTGTAAGTCGGTTCATGTTGTGTTACACATGATAAACTCACATTGAATGAATGTAAGTGGTGTAAACATTGAATGTCCATTTAAGTTCAATATTGCGGAGTCCACACCTGTAAGCTAATCAAGCCACAGTTAATTCTCTTCAGTGCACTAAATTTAAATTGTTTGTTATACAATCAACATTGCAGGCGAGGGCATTGGAGAATACCATGAAGGAGTCTCGTGTTAAGATCGTTGAGCTGCAACATCTTGTTGAAGCACTTAGGTAGCTACTGTTATTGTTGAGTTTTGGTTCTATTTACTTCCGATCTTCCATAGGTTTCATCATTCCTAGTTCCATGGGTAGAGCAAGCCTTGGTTCAAGTTTGTGTTTTTTTTTTTGCTATACTGATACAGGTAAATTTTATTCAAGATAGTGGGACAAACATAAGACTTCACTATCATATGATGTAGCTTAATTAGATTCCATGATACTTCAAATTTGTTTCTTATCTTTGCCATCTTGGTAGGTTCCATGTCGACTTTAATATGGCTATTTTGTTATATATTAGGTTTTCTCATCAATATTTTGCTTCTTCATGACCTTTTTCTTGTTACATCTTGGGAGTTAATGGTAGTAACATTCTACTATTCCTACATGCAGTGCTAGATACCACCTTGTCACCTTGACCGTAGTGTAGAGTTTCAGTTGAGAATTAACAAATGAATAGAAAACCAGATAATTATTTTCATACCTTGGAATATCAAGTGGAGGACTGGAGGTTGTTAAACTTGTGGATCAGTAGTCTCACACTCTAACTATGCATTTCATACACTAAACATGTGGGGTGCATGATCCATATCAACCTTTTTGGCTCCAGATTTTAGACATAATTAGTTGCCTATTACTTTTTCATTTTACAACAATATGATACCTTTTTCATGTTTGCAATTATATTCTGGCATGTACATTGCAATCTGAAAGTTTTTTATTTGTTTCCTGAATTGTAGAGTCTTTAGGGGAGGCCATGCATGGAGAAGGTGATCTTTTGAGTCCTGATGCATCTCTTGAGTCTTGACCATGTGTTATCAAGCACAGAGCGTAGTATCTTGGCACTGTATAAATTGAACAGAGTCATCACAATTAGCAGAAGTAGTTGTGCCCATTTTTTTTCACTAGGAGCAGAGGCTAGAAGTCAAGAGTTGCCCATTTTTTTCGTCAACTTTTATACTTGAAAATAGTAGACTCTAAAGGTTTGCATTATTTGTGATATTTTTTTGGACATTTGTGCGCAAGAGATTTGTCAGGAAGACATTCGATATGATTGAGGAGATTGCTGAAAAAGATGACAAGGAGGTAAAACTATTGGCTTTTCCTTTTCCCCAAATTTTCTGTTTACTTGGTATTTGCTCCATCATTTGTACCGCTTGGGACTACAAGCATTACGGGGCTTAAAAAGCTAAAATAATGGACATATCCAAAGTTGTTGTTGGCTTTGATAATGTCTCCTCAAAATTGCAACATAATGTTGAGTCAAGAGCTTTGGTCGTTCAAATGAGCATTATTCTATGTTGCCACTGCATCGCGACTTATTTTTGAATATCACAGTTCATTGAGGTGTCATTTGTGTTTATTTCTCAATTGTATCTAACTTGAATGTTCATGGTAGTCAGTGATGATTAAACATTTTTTGAAATATTATATGGATAGTTAGTTGCTAGAACCATCTATTTTCATTTTGTAACAATATGATTTATGCTTTCTTATTTCTTTGGTACATGATCATTTTGTAACAATAGGATGCACATCTTCATACAACATAATTTATGTTTTCACGTAGTTGAAATTGACTTGTTGAAGGTATGGCAAATCACTTTTCCATTGGAAAAGAAACGACATGTCTCTTTCCTCTTTTTACGGTAAATTTTAGTTTTCCTATATTAATTGGTCGGTATATTGTAGGTCGAGAATGCAAATTGCAAAACTATCATTCTTAATCTTGAAGATGAAGTAAAAAGCTTACGACAAGATAATCTTCATTGCTAATTAATCACCATGTCAAAACAAAGGTATTGAACTATTTATTACTTTTTGAACTTTCTTGGTACTTCGAACATTCTTGTTTGGTAAATCTGGGAAGGGTGTTTTGGTGGCGATGAGTTGTGATTTATGATTTGCGAACTTGTGACTTGCTAGTTAGTAGTTACACTTGCTTACTTAGCCTTGTCATGTACTTGCTACTAGCTAGTTAGTAGTTAGTAGTTACTACTACTTGCTTAAATAGCCTATGTTATCGTGTGATATATTTAAATTTGTTTGTTAAACTACTAATCTAGTTGCATTTTGACATGTAGTATGGTTGATTGATCTTTATTTGTGCGATATATATGGTTTATGTTTTCGCACAATATCCAAATAAGTATTCGTGACCGAGACAATCCGTATTCGACTCGGCATGTATTCGCTCCGTATTCATGACCGAGACTATTCGCATTCAGTATTAGATATCGACCGTCGTGTCCGATTCCGAATCCGAGAAAAATATGGAAAAGAATACGGGATGAGCGATATCCGTCCGTATCCACTCCGTTTGCACCCCTAATTGGGACAATTGATAATATGCCACCCAATAGAACGGCCTTATCAGCTTTGCCATTATATAGAATGCAATCCTTTATTTACCACTCCATACAATTTTCAATTATTCTTTTGCCACTTTGGACTTTTTAACTCATTTTCCATTTTTCAAGGCAGTGAAAAGACCGGAATGCCCCTGGCCTTCCTGGTCTGAGCACTAGCTGGTCGGTCGGGTCGATCACCGAAAGAGCAAAGGGATCGGGTCAAATGTCTTGACTGAAACCACTCTATTGCTCTCGCCACTTCTGCGCGCTCCCTCCCGAAACCCTAGCTCCACTCTCGTGCGCGGCAGCGGCCAAGGCGACTAGAGGACTCCGGCGGTGTTGTGCGGTGGAGCAACTTCCCTAGGTTAGTTAATGGATCGAAGGCAGAGCAGCTTCTGTAGGCGAGTTGACCCACTCCTGTGCGTCGACGGGCAACCGCGACATGGATCCGAAGGACATCCCTGTCGGGTTAGTTGCTCCCTTCCTTCTATGCTTCAATTTTGTTTGCTTTTGTTTGTGATTCGGAGAATTGAAAGTAGGATCGTAGGAACATAGTAGTTGGATTTTGATTCAATTTTTCCCCTTTCGAGTAGGATTGATCCAGAAAGGGCATTTAGTATATCCATGATAGTTGGCCCGTATGACGCTAGGCATCTGGATGGTAGCAAGACAAGATTTGAGCGTCAGAGCTTTGAATGGATTGTTGACTCCCGTGGGTATACACCTGAAAAGTTCTCGCATCAGTTGGGTGAGAGGATCATATGGGGTTCTTGTCAAGATGTGCAACTGTGGTGCATACACAGGGACAGTGGAGAAGAGTTTCTCATTGAGAATGCAATTCAGTTGTATGATGTTTTTTGACATGATGGAGAACAAAATTTGTGCCATTTTATGTTGAAATTGTCGACAAGAAAGGGAGTCAATCAAGGCCAGTGTTGAATGAAAACCAACATGATTCCACTCATTCTGTTCATTATGTTATGACAATGTCATAGCCGAAATCTCGCAATGCAGCAGCCACCTCCAATGCAGTACCCCCAGCAACTGAAGCATGTACACCATATGTCCTAACCAATGTATCAGAAGGCACCTCCAATGTAGTACCCCTAGCAACTGAAGCATATACACCATATGTCCTAACCAATGCATCAGAAGGCACCTCCAATGCAGTATCCCCAACAATTGAAGCATATACACCATATGTTCCAACCAATGAATCAGAAGGCAGGGTGGATTGGTCAATCCTTCACATTAATGAATCAACTGCTGAGGATGACAGAGATGTGGCAATGGGAGATGATGCGATGTATGAACTGCTGGGACTCACAGATGAGGATGGCATTGCTAACCAAAAGATGCATACTGCTGGGACTCACAATGCTGCCAACTGTGGTGTGCAACCACAAATCAATGAGCTGCAAGAGGATCTTGTTGCGGCTGAAATCCCAGTGGATGACATTAATCCTAAGGAAAGGCATTGTATGTATGATAGGGATAGGCCAAGGATGGTAGCGGGATGCACATTCCCTACTATGAAAGACTTTAGGATGGCTATTAGGCAATATGCAATAAATGAAGAATTTGATCTAGTCACAAGCAAATCAGATCCAGCAAGGTTCAGAAATTCATGCAAAGATGAAGAATGTCCCTGGAGAATAGTATCTATTCTAATGCCAGATAAAAGAACTATCAGGGTACTAACTTTAATCTTGCTAACTTAGTATAATTTATTGCATACTTTATGTTACTAAATGTTGTACATTTGTCGTGTAGGTCAACAAGATGGTAGATGATCACAATTGTATATCAACAAGCAGAGTGAAAACTAGCATGACATTAAGAAATTGGATTGCAGATAGAGCTGTTGGAATCATGAGGAATGAGCCAAATGTTGGTGCAAAAGAATTGCATGGTAGGCTGCAAGATGAATACAATGTGACTCTCACATATCCAACGGTTTGGGCAGGGAGACAAAGAGCTATTGATATGCTATATGGGAATTTGAGATGATAGCTTCCATATACTTTATAGCTTCAAGGCAGAGATAAAGCTGAGGTCTCCTGGTAGTGTTGTGGAGATAGACATAAAGATTATCAATGGGAAGGTCTACTTCCACAGATTTTTTCTTGCTTTGAGTCTATGCATTGAAGGGTTTCAAGCTGGATGCAGACCATACCTTAGCATTGATTCTACAACATTGAATGGCCGGTGGAATGGGCAGCTAGCTGGAGTGACTGCATTGGATGGACATAATTGGATGTTTCCAGTGGCATTTGGCTTCATTGAGTCTGAGACACTAGATAATTGGACTTGGTTCATGAAGCAGTTGAATAGAGCAATTGGTGAGCCTCCTTTGTTGGCAATATGTAGTGATGCAAGTAAAGGACTGGAGAATGCAGTGAAGGAGGTATTTCGACATTGTGAGCAAAGGGAATGTTCCAGGCACTTAATGCAAAATTTTGTGAAGAAGTTCCATGGTGATATTTTTGCCAACATGTATCCTGCAGCCAGGGCATACAGACAAGAAGTTTTTGAGCACCACATGGATAGAATCATGACAGCCTGCCCAGAAGTTGGTGATTACCTACAGAAGCATCACAACCAACATTGGATGAGGTGCTACTTATGTAAAGACATCAAGTGTGATTATGTGAACAATAACTTGGCAGAATCATTCAACAGTTGGATCAAAGATGTTAAAGACCTACCTATTCATCAGCTAGGCGACAAGATAAGGGAGATGGTCATGGAGTTGTTTTTTAAGAGGAGAAGGATTGGAGAGAGGCTGAAAGGGACAATATTACATGTTGTCATCAATCAGCTCAAAATGAGGACAAGTGGATTAGCTCATATGAAGGCCAAACCTAGTGCCAATTTTACTACAAAAGTGGTTGAGTTTGACAATCCAATGGACAGGCCTAGGCATGTAGTCAAACTGCAAACTTATGAATGCACCTACCTTGAGTGGCAGCACACTGTGAAGCCATGCCAACATGCCTTATTCTTCATTTCTAGTTTAAGATGTGCCAACATTGAGGACTATGTGCATGACTACTACTCAGTAGAGAGATTTAGGGCTGCATATCAAGGTGTTATAGAACCAATGATAGACATTGGGTAGTGGCTAAAGATTGATACAACTTTCAAGTTGCTACCACCCATTACAAAAAGATTTGCTGGCAGACCTAGGAAAACAAGAATCAGAAACTGCCTTGAGAAGAATCTTGCACCAAAGAGGCAATGCAGGTGTGACAGATGTGGAGAGTTGGGCCATAGGACTGCTGGTTGGCCACTTAATGGACCACACAAAAGGTACAGATACTTTCACAATTGTTTCATTCTTTTGCTAGCATTACCTTTCTTTGCCATACACACTTTCATCATTGTCCATTTTAGGTTAAGAAAGTCCACCAAGAAAAAACCTTGAGATCCAAAGAAGAAAGGGAAGAAAACAATGGCTACCACCATTACCCAACTGGAAACACCATCAACAACAAGAATCATCCTACCTCCAGACCTAGAGCATAGCCCAGGCCCTGTAACTAGAAGGTATGCAATTTCTTGTTATCAATTGTCTCGCTGTCAACTTTTTAACTAGAGGGACCATGTGTGTACAGCATAGCCTAATTCAAATTTTTTACAGGAAACTAGCAATGTGCAGAAGTGCAGAGGGACCAAGTGCAGAAAGCTCTAGTGCAGCAGGACCAAGCAAGAAGTTAACTCTAAAAAAGAAGAAGTGAATGTAATGTGGGTCACTTAACTGCTAGAGAATGTAATGTACTATCACTTATATAATGTGCTGAACAAGTGTTATTTGGTGAAGTCCCATTGTTATGGGAGGAGAACTAGTGTTAGATTTAATATAAGGGAATGTAATGTACTGTCACTTATGTAATGTCAACTTGTTAGGTTTCCTTCATTGAGTCTGCTTCTTTGATGGGAATTGTCTCACTATCAACTTTTTAAGCAATGCTTCAGCTAGTGGTTGTCAGTCAAATTCTGATTGTGAGATAACATGTTATTGCATTGCATCAAATGGATAAATACATCACAGAATAGCACATACAGAACATCTTACAAATTGAAGATAACATGTTATTGCATTGCACATACAGAACATCACATACAGAACAAATTGAAGATAACATGTTATTGCATTGCATCAAATGGATAAATACATCAAATCTTACAAAACTGAAACTTCTGTGTGGATTGTGCTCCCTGCTAACAATCAAGCATATGGTTGTCAAATTTTTGTTACAAATTTTCGCACTAAGTGGTTGTCAGAAATTTTTGCGTGGATTGTGCTCACTGCTAACAATCAAGCATATGGTTGTCAAATTTTTGCATTGAGTGGTTGTCAGAAATTTTGTGTGGATTGTGCTCCCTGCTAACAATCAAGCATATGGTTACAAAACTGGAACTTCTGTGCAGATTGTGAGATTGTCTCATTGTTCACTAAAAGTAATGCATACTATTCAGCAATACATTCATTCAGACCCAAAAAGGGATAACCATTCAGCAATGCATTCATTCATACCCAAAAAAGGGATAACCAGTCAGCAATGCATTCATTTAGACCCAAAAGTAATGCATTCATTCAGGGGATCCCTTCATTCAGACCCAAAAGTAACCAAACTCATACCATTCAACAATGCATTCATTCATACCCAAAAGGGATAACTAAACTCACATCATTCGGTTCTTACAGCACAACTAGGACATCTTCCCTGACTACAACTACTTGAATAATAGCACCATCACAAGCAGCACAACTAGGACCACATTCACTACACACACAAACTTCACAATTTCGCTCCCTCCTAGGCTCTGCCTACCCATCTTCATATCAGCAATGTACTCCTTCAACTCTGTTATCTCCTCTTTCAGGGATTTCACATCTTCCCTGACCTTATCAGACAACTCAAAAAGTTCTGGGATTGCATCCTTGGGGTAGGTATTGCCCATGCTGAGTTGACCGGTCTCAACAAGGTGAGCTTGATATCGTTCGAGCCACATGAAGAATGTGCATTTACCGGGCATCTACCAAACATCAAGAAGGGGAACAAATCAACGAGGGCTAAAACCGAATCAAGAAGGGATGCCAATAACAAGATGTCAAACATCAAGAAGGGGTACTTACATTAGGCTCATTCCTCGGACACTTGAAGAACCGCTTGCGAGGATTGGCCTTAGTGTTCGAGACGCGCTCAATGACCTCATATTCCTCGCATATAGAGCATAGAATCAAGGGAAGACCTGTTGATCCATGCTTTGGCTCCGTGCCCTTGCTTGGTCGCACCGAGAAGGACCCTTGAGACATGGCCGTCGTCTTCCTCCGCGGTAGCACGCCGCCGCCGTGGTGAAGCCGCCGAGGTCGTCGCCACGAGCTAGCACACAGCCGCCGTGGTGAAGCCGCCCAGGTCGCCGCCGAGGTCGTCGCCACGAGCTAGCACTTAGCCGCCATGGTGAAGTCGCCTAGGTCGCCACACGCCGCCGTGGTGAAGCCGCCCAGGTCGCCGCCCAGGTCGTCGCCACGAGCTAGCACGCAGCCGCCGTGGTGAAGCCGTCGAGGTCACCGCCACGAGCTAGGGATTTTGGAGCTAGGTTTGTGAGTGGAGGGTTGCCCTTTCAGCGACCGAGCCCGACCGGACTAGCTCGTGGGGGGTAAAGTGACCGAGAGGGCATTTTGGTAACTTTCGGTGGGGGTAATTGCCCTGAAAAATGGAAAACGAGTTAAAAAGTCCAAAGTGGCAAAAGAATGATTGAAAATTGTATGGAGTGGCAAATAAAGGATTGCATTCTATATAATGGCAAAGCTGATAAAGCCATTCTATTCGGTGGCATATTATTAATTGTCCCTACTTCATTTGTCTTCGATAAATGACTATAAAGATGCTTGGTTAGATGATGTGCCCATCTTTTTTTTAAAACTCAATGCACCCATGTTTTTAAGTGATTCACTTTCACTTGATTAGAGCAAATTTGGGTTGTTTTATTTTTCCAGATGAGATGAAGAATGCAAGTTGGTTGGTGTCGATATTTATCTTCTATATGAGTGAGAAATGTTGTAAAAATGGATCACATGCTTTCTTAACAGGTTGACAAAACTAATGTGCTTCGAGTTTTCCAATTCGTACACATGTGTTCTTGTAGCTTACTTTTTTAAAATAATATTTTTTAAAAGATATTTACAAAAATAAATAGCCCCAAAAAATTACAAAATAGGTCTGTCGCTAGTTGAACTGGCGATAGGGACCCTCTTCCTCTCCTGTCGCCGATCTAACTACCTATCGCCAGTTAAACTAGCGACATGAACTAAATAGTCTTCCGGTCGCCAATTGAACTAGCGATAGCTTCCTATCGCTAGTTCAACTAGCGACAGGATGTCATCTATAAAATCCCAAAAAATCCCTCCAAAACTCATTTTAATACAAAAAAAAAACAAACAAAAGAGAGGAGGAGAGGAAGAGAAGAAAGGTAACAAAGCTCTGCTAGTTCGTCGCAGTGGAGAGAGATTGACAGAGCATCAGATCCGGTGGGCCGACCATCTTGCAGGTACATTTTTTTGTAACTTTGTACATTATGTCAAATTATGTAGAATTAAGTAACATCATTTGAGCTGTAGCGAGTAGAATAACTAGTAGAATTAAGTACATAGAATTGAGTAGAATAGCGACATAGAATTAAGTAGATTAGATAATTGTAGTCAAATTATGTACTACATTATTTGAGATGTGTATAGTGTAGTTCGTCGTACACATGTTATGAATGTTACAGCAGTAGAACGATTTATGATAAATTAGCAGAAATAGGAAGACGACTATTAGAAATATGTAAAAAATAATCTCAGCTTTATTTAGCTTCCCATTTGTGCGTGGTAATTATATTGTTAATGTCAAAAATTAATTTTAAACTATGAAACTAGGAAAATAGGAAGAACTTTGTTTATTATTTATATTTGATTTGCCAGATTTATGTTTCCAACTTGTTCATTACTTGTGCAGACGGATCTACACTAGGAGATTCTCGAGTTGGCAGCCTCCGCACACCACATGACACCGGGGGACACCAGAGAGGTCCTGCAGCAGATCATGGAGGCCGCGAGAAGAGGCATCCAGATTGTGACTTGTCGCACGCTGAGGGACCCGGTGGACCGACCAGTGCGAGGACGAGGGGTCAGCCGAGGTGGTTCACGGCCATGGGCTCCTGCCCCGAATGTGGCGATCGTGTCGTCGTGGCACCGTGGTAGGAGCACCATGGGATATTTTGGAGGTGAGCATAAGACATTCACTTCCGCTTCTTTATTTCAAACCGCACAAGTTACTAACGGCAATTTTCTCTTGCAGGTCATGTGCTCCACCGGCACGCGGGGCAGGAGTACGCGGAGTCATCGGGGCACGGCTTCATGCCACCATTTATGACCGCCCTACTTGCTTGCGTAACGTCATTTTTCGTGGTTTTCGCCATGATTACGTGCATAACGTAATGCTTCTTTATTTCGAACCCCACTAGTTACTAACGGCAATCTTCTCTTGTGTCCTCGCCCACCGTGCACACGGGCAGAGTATCTTGAAGTCGTTGGGGCACGTCTTCGGGGCACCAGATATGACCACCTTGCTTGCTTGCGTAACATTCTTTTTTTGTGGTTTTCGCCATGATTACGTTTGTAACGTAATGCTTCATAGGAACAACTTAGGAGGACTCTTCATTGTCGCACGACGAGGCACACCTATCGACACCCCTCGAGGACTTCTTCATGGACCGGCGTGACACCGCGTTCTCCTTGGAGGCTTCTCAGCTGCATGGTGCGTCGTGATCGACCCAACCGACGCAGGACCCTCCCCCCCCCCCGCGACACCACCACAGGCTACTCGCACCGCCGGTGGGTAGTTAGGCAGCCTGATCCTCTGACGTACCCAAACCATCGCCGGGCGAGGCCAGGGCCGACACGGGGGGTGCGCCCCAAGAGGGGCCGCTAGTAGATATTTGTTTCTCCAAATATCAGTCATACCATGTAAATATTAATTTATGTACAACTATTATTATGCTAGTCTCGTGTTTCAATATCGCTTTTTACTTGAAAACCGCGGCTACGTGTATGATTCTGCATCGGGACACCCCACACCACCCTCTTTCTACGCCTTCAGTCCCTCTTACTTTGCGCAGCGACGTGACCTGACTAGCCAGCTTTTGCGCAGTGACGTGACCCAAGGAGTCAGCTTTGCGGAGCGACGTGACCCGACGAGTCAATTTTGCGGAGCGACGTGACCCGGCAAGTCAGCTTTTTAGGACGATGTGACCCGACGAGTCAATTTTTCAAGATGACGTGACCCGACGAGTCAGCTTTTTAGGACGACGTGACCCGACGAGCCAGCTTTTCAGGACGACGTGACCCGATGAGCCAGCTTTTCAGGACGACGTGACCCGACGAGCCAGCTTTTTAGGGCCGTTGCCTCACAGACACGAATTTCCTTCAACTAAATTACAATTCAGTCACGTAAGCAGCGCCAGCTTAGCATATAAGTACTACCCCTTCCACGGCGGGTTCTCCTACATCTAGACTTCAACACAAACTCGCTCAGATGGACAAGCACTAGGAGGAGATCTGCGAAATGCAAAGGGAGTATGCGGCCCAGGAGGAACAAAGGGAGCATGCCAGGAGGCCACCTCCCAACAATGATGCCGCCCCCATAGCAGCAACCCCTACCAGAACATCACAATCGAGCGTTCGTCGCAACACCCGCCCGAGAGGGAGACGCCGCCCCTTTGTTGGTGCAGGGACAGATGCAAGTTCTTCAAGTCCAAGTACCCGCTCGGCCTGGGCATACGTTACTAGGGTTGCGCGAACTATTTCTACGACTATCCCGACCGTTGTTGGGACACAAGCTACTATCAGCAGCTGGTAAGGACAGATAGCAGTATGTTCCCCTATCATTTCTCTTTGAAAGTCCGCACTAATAATCTCTCCCGTCTGCTCGTAGTCCCCAGATCCGCTATATGGCTACCGCAAGTAGATCGACCTATATATCCACCCACACGACCAGTGGACTCTCAACTGCGAGGAGTGGGATGCCAATAGGGACCATGAGAGGAAGGAGGACGAGCACTGCACCGAAGAGCACAACCAGCGTATCCGGCAGGAGACGCAGGCCCATCTCGAGGCGTGCAGATGCCGGGAGCGCGAGGCTTGCGAAAGGGAGTGCGAGAAAAAGATGGAAATGGCGGCGACGAGGAGTACAACGCCGAGCTCGCAAGGAAGGGCAAATGGCCCCGGTCCACGCAGTAGTCCAACCCTCTTCGTCCATATGTCCCATGTATTTCTAATTCCCTAAAGGCATGCATGTACCATCCTTGGTTCGTTAGCCTGCGTGCCATGTAACCCCTCTTGTCGGATCAAATGTCGTGTTGTTATCGTTGCACTATTTTCTCCAATATTGTGTACCATGTGTGAATTCTCTAGCGCATCGTAATATAACTTATCTTCCTACTTACGAATCATTAATACCTCAATCGTCCTCACAAAATTCTCTAGCGCATCACAATATAACTTACCTTTCAGCTGACACGTCGCTAACATATTTAGTACCGTTCTGAATCCACGAAAATAACAAACACACCAACCAACATAGGGTCTTGTCGCCAGTTCAACTAGAGACATCTCCCCGTCGCCAGTTGAAATGGCAACATATAGCAATAATATGTCGTGCATGTACATGAGCAAGTGTATGAATTCCCGGACGCATCGCAACATCACTTACCTTCTTACTTACTAATCATTGATACCTCAATCGTCCTCGCAAAATTCTTCAGAAATTCACCACACTTGAACAACATACGATGATCACAAAATGTTATTGCGAGTCTAACAGATTTTATACCGTTCAAAATATATGAAAATCATAAGTAGACAAATCAGTTTAGGGTCTGAGGTACATGTCGCCAGTTCACACGGCGACAAGGGGCGCGATAGGGTCTCTATTGCCAGTTGAAATGACGATAGGTAGGACACATTTTTTTAATTTTTTGGAGCGACTATTTATTTTTGTAATTATCTTTTTTAAAAAATATTATTATTTTAAAAAAAATTCTTCTTGTTGCTATCTTACTCATAATTAATTTGTAAATTAAGAATAAATATTGGTGCACAGTTTGAATGAATGTGCTAAATATTCGATATAGACAAATATGTCTACATGTTTCTATACCACTATTCCTAATTCCACGTAGTTTAATTAGTGGCGTCACACTGACTTGAAGTAATACTTCCGGTCAATAAAACATCACTCAAAGAATTTAGCGTTCTTTGCTTTCATGGACGACAATAGCACGCTATGAAGAATAAGTACATGTTTTAATATGCATCTATTTTGACACGAGGTGGTTACTATGCTTTGTGATCACATCAAAGAGGTAAGTGCTTCCATGTTTTACCCTCCAATAGGCTTGCACAAATCCTCATCCGCTCTTGATTGGTGCTTTAATTTTTGTGAAATTCACTATTGGGTGAAGCATAGAATTGTTAGAATTAGGCTCAATTGTGTAAATGCTCATTCATTCCTAAAATTCCAAAGCATGCATAATTTAGTCCTATATTACCTAGTCAAGTGGTGGGAGAGTAATTTATAAGGTGGAGTCTTTGCCACCTCTTGATATGTGTGACACATGTCATGGGATGACATGAGGAGGATTATAGCTAAAATCACACACACACACACACACACGTAAGCACGCGCACACATTTATTCGCGTGGTAATAATAATATAAGTAAATACATAGTTGATTTTAAGTAATATTATAGATACATAAGTTAGTGACTTATAATTGTTAGCACAATTTAATTTAAATAAAACTTTTCGAGTCCTCTGCTAAGTTAGCACTCTCCAATATAGCCACTCCATTGTCTATTCGCGCTAAGGTCGAAAACTCGAGGTTCCTGATTAATTAATTAGATTGATACGATTAAACAGTTCAATACGCCCGACTAAAAGCCAGCGATGCACAAGATTGCTACACATGCAAGTTAGCCTGATATTAACAGAAATAACGGCAAATCAACTTATTTTAGTAATTAACCCACAGATTAATTTTAAGTTGGTTAATTGTAGCGTCCCATTTTTTGGACGATGCATAGTAATTGCTTTTCAGTTTTCATTCTTCGCCGTATCTTCAAATTAGCAAATTATTTTCAAAAATTTCCTTTCTCCTCTTAGCTCAGGTTTGTGTTTCAAACCTTTTCGCAACTTCGGAATTCAAAATTCGATTTGAATTTCCTATTTTGCAAATTGGGCCCCTTCTCATTTTGCTTCTCTTCTCTTTTTAGCTCGGATATGTGTTTCAAATACCCTTGTCCTCTGAAATTCAAAATTTGGGTTTGAGTTTCCTCTCGTTCGAATTCTCGGGCCTTTTTCGAGTTTGGGCCTCCGTGTCTTATGGGCTCAGCCCATTTCTCCTCTTGGGCCAAGCTCATCTCCTCTCAGCCCACCTGGCCCATTTTCCTCCGACCCAATCCCCTTGCCCGGCCCCCTTTTCTTCCCCTCCCTTTCGGCCTTTCTTCCTGCCCGAGCCACACCCAGCGCCTGGCCGTTTTCCCTTGTCATCTTCTTCCTGCTCCTCCCTGCAAGGGCGGTCAAGATCACACCTGGCGCAACACGCCACCTCCCTGCCCCATCCTCCGCAAAGACCGCTACCAGCCTTTCTTCCTCTCTCGCGATACAAGACTGCCAGCCTACTACCTCGCCAAGATGCTCTCTGCATGCCACCGCTCGGGTCTTCTTCTTCCTGGGTCAAAGATGCATCGAGCGCCTCCCTTCTCTCTCTCACGTTCGTGTGTTTCTGCCAAACCCGCCTGCGCCTTCTGCTGCCGCCCACGAGCGCCCACTCCTCTGCTCCTGTCACCCACTCCGCGTGCTCCGCTGCCACCGAAGACCTTTGGTGCCCCTCCTCTCTCTGTCTTCTCAGTGCACCCGCCACGCGACGCTACCACCGCTCGAGCGCTGGTCCACGCCTGCACGCTCGCTTCGCTGCGAGCACGCGCTATGCTGCTGCCTTGCCACCTCGCCGCTCCCCACCGCCTTCTAGCATCAAAGCCACTCCTGTGGCGCATCAAGATCCGCTAACGCCCTCGGCGCATGCTCGCACCGCCGCTTCTCTCTAGCATGCACATGCCACCTCTGGCTCCTCCTGCCACTCGCGTGCACCCGCTGCAACCCCTCCAATGGCTCCCTTCGCTCCGTCTTCTTCCTCTAGTCGGCACGCCCGTGACCGAGCCGCGCCTCCCTCTCTCTCCCCTCGCGTGCTCTGCCGAGCCGCCTTTGCTCCCTATCAGGCAGCAGTGTTTACTCCCACGCTGCACGCCACCGCTCGTGCCTCCCCTTGTGCTCTATGCCGTAGGCACGAGCTCCCCATGGCAGCGCCTATGCCCCTGCCGTGCATGCCATCTCCAAGCTCCCGTCCACGTGCTACACTTCACGCACGCGTGTGTCTGCGCCGCTGCTGCCACCCCACGAGCGCCTGAGCCCCTCCAATGGCTCCTCCCCCATGGCTATAAGAGCCCGAGCTCCCTCCTTGCTTCCCCCTCCATCACCCGAGCACCCTAAAGAACCACCAGCGCCGCTCCCGCCTTGGCCGCGCAGCTTCCTCGTCGCCTAGTGGCTTCGGCGCCGCCTCCGGCACGCCACCACTGTCACCTCGTGCCTCGCGACATGAGGAAGCCATTCCTCGCCTCCATATTCCTCCCCGCTGCCAAGGAGCCCCACCACCGGCGCCTCCTCTCCTTCGCTCCCGGTCTCCGCCGCCAGACCGCCTGAGCCGCCCCTGAGCTGCCTCGACCCCGCCTCCGGCTTCCCCACGCTCCCGTGCCACCCATGCGCGTGCTGATTCCGCCTCCGCGCCGCCACATCTCCGGTGCCGCTACACAACTACGAGCCATCGCCTTTTCGCCATCGATATCATTGCCGTGCGCCTCGGCCGACGCCCCTGCCAGCCGGCCCTCATGGTTGTCGCCCTTCGCCGCCCATCTCGCCCTTGCAAGACCGCCAAGACCTCCTTGCCATCGGCAGAAGCCCGACCACGCCCGATTGACTCCCTTGCTCCCTTCTCTGTAGCCGAGTGGAAATAAAAAGGGGATTGAGGTATTTTGCTTGAGGGCCCCACTTCTCAATGACTTTGAGTCCCTCCCCCTCTCTTCCAAGTGGGCCCGCAAACAGTACACCCCCCTTGACCGTGCATGAACAAGGTCCATGCACTGTTGGGTGCACCAATCCTCTCTCCTCTTTCGTTTTAATTCAAACTCAAGCTTCAAAAGCTCCATTCTCCCTCGTCGTAACTCCAAAAATTATGAAGTTTATTTCTAAAAATTTGTAAATTCAAGATCTTACTAATGGCATAGGTCTTGTTCAATTTGGAGTTTATTTGTTTATTCGTGTGTATTTATTTGTTTTCTTTTGCTTGTTGTGTCTTTTTCCGGTGCGTTCGTCCGATTAGGATTCCGCGGAGGATCTCCACTTCGATCAAGCACAAGATTGTCAGGATCCTCTTACCTATATCCAAGGCGAGTCAATACTTTGATCATATTGAGCCTACATTTTATGCAAATTATATTCATTTAAATTACCAAAATTGCATGCTTTAATTCTTTAATCAAATGTATGTTAAAGCTTAAGGTAGTTAAATGCCCATTTGATGATTAATTAATTAATATGCCTCCCTTGATAATTTGAATCCCTTAATCCTTGTCACCCTAGTAACTATATGGTAAATATTAGTTATAGTTTGTACTTAAGCAACATGCTAGTCTTGCTTAAGTACTGGGGCATTAAATGTCCCAATCATCATTCTTCAAACATGAAAATAGTTTTGGGCAGTTGTTGTGGGGAAATGACTGAGATGGTGGAATTGGTGGATTTTACTCCTCAAAAACCCTAATTGCTAGTACTTTCTGGGTGGATGGTGAGGCGGTGGGTGCTAACAAAGCACATGGTTTGTGGAATGAACCACCCAGATAGCTCTAAGGACTTAATCTTGTCACGACCTCCGTGTTAAACAAGTATAACCACAAGTCTGCAAAGTGCAACTTGGCTTAGTAAAATTACTAAACCCTGAATGTGTCTCACATGGTGGAGAAAGGGAAGACGCGCATGCTTGGGTACATCCAGCTTGAATGGGTGAGGTTGCTAGTGATTATGAGTAGTCCAAAACTACACCCAACACTAGGGTTACAACGATCCCGTGCAACGTATGGGCGCAACCCATATGGGTGAGATGACGGAAAGGGCAAGGTAGTTTGAAAGGTTACTATGACGGTCGCCCAACTACATGACTACGGAATCATGTGGGGTAACGGGTATGACTATCTCTTGTGGGTACAGTGTACAACCTCTACAGAGTCTAAACTGTTTAAACAGCCGTGCCTACGATCAAAGGCGGATATGGGAATCATAACTTGAGTTAGTTCTATTTCAAAACTTTGTGGGTGGTATAAAATGTGGAAGGGCTCACCTAGCCCTGTGTTGGATTTTCCCTGAGTCTTCGAGCTCACTGGGTGTGGTAATTAGAGGCAATTCCAATTGAAAAAATGCATGGTGTAGAGTTTCCGACGGATGGAACCTCTTCTGTTATTAAATATTGCACAATTACTCTCTTTAATAAAATGCAATTTGGTTAAAATGCTAAGTGATAGGATTTGTATTTATGATAATTGAAAAGACTGCTTTAGCAAATAAAAGAACCGAGCCATCCTTGTTTAACCTTGCATATATATATTATTGCATTGTGTGTTGGCTCGCGAGCACAGAAGTTGTGCTCATTCTCGCTCTTTCCCCCAAAATCCTCAGAAGTAGGAAATCCTGAAGAATTACGACTACTACGAAGTTCTAGAAGCTGGAGGCCCAGGAGATAATGAAGCGTAGTTTAGTCGTTAGTTGTTCTAGTCTCACCCCAGTCTAGTTGACTCCGTTGGTGCTTGCGTGCATCCAATATTATCCAGGTTCTTGGTTAATATCGGGCGCACACGGGTTTCCCAGTCACTTTCCTGTGGAGAGATGTGCTCTCACCCCTTTTTACTTCCGTTGTCGCTTCGCTATTTTTGTAATGTACTCAGTTTGGCCTATTCGGCCCTTATTGTAAAACCTGACCAGATGCGGTTTATGTAAAGCTCTGATGTGTTGTTTAATAAATGGTATGGTTTTATCTACACCATGTATGAATTGATTCAGTGACGTACCTGTAAGTGCTATTTACTGATCCAGGGAATAGCATAGTGTTTTCACAGAGGATTTGGATTCTCGGAATCCGGATCCGACATTAATCCTAAAGACCTAATTTAAATCATTCAATCACAAGAATATGCAGCTAACAACTATTTAATTAAAGACAACTGCTACTGAAATGGACATTAATCACAACAATTAATTAGAATCTACTCACCCTTAAGATTTTCCCTAAACCTAAAGTCCTAAACCTAATTCCCCTAACCTAATCTCTAATCTTTCCCTAACCTCACTCTCTCTCTCCTCTACATTCGGCCGGCCCAACTCACACGCATACCAACAACTCCCACACTTCCCTTTCCTCCCCAAATCTACTTCTCTCTCTTCCCAAAAATCCTCCTCTCTCTCCCTCATCCCGACGCCACCCCCAGCTCTTGCCTGGCCCAACCTTCGCCGACCTAACCGGTCTAGCTGCTGCCGCCGATGCTCCCCCGCTTCCCTTGCCACCGCTGTGCCTTTGTCTCCAGGCTGCCTGGACTCGGCTCGGTCCACGCCACCTCTTCACCACGCCTCTAGCGTGGCTCTTGCTTCATCGCACGCCACGGCCGAGCTCAGTCCAAGTCGACCCGACACCTACTACTGGTCCTACCGTCGTGACGCCTCCAGCCAGCTTCTCGTGCGGCCCGACCTGACTCCTCCTCTCTCGACGGCCGTAAGGCCAGCGCCGCGTCCTCCCGGTTGCGCGACTTGGCTTGAGCCCGCGCTCCTGGCCCGCCTTGGTCTACCGGCCTAGTGGCTTCGGCCGGTCGACTCGGCCTCTCGGCTGCTGCGCCATGGCACAGAGCCTTTCCCCCTTCTCACTCCTTTAAGCTCTAGCTAAGATGCTCAACTTAATATGCACAGATGGCTCAAGTGCTGATGCTTACTATTGATGTATGAAAGCAGAGCTTGACGTTTGCTTAGGAGAGGACTTGGCTACTGGAGGAAGCTACCACTAAGGTATGAACTCACCAGAGCTTAATATGAAAATGCCTTTACCTGATGGTTGGGGATTGAGATGGTTTTGGGGTCAGTGATTTGCAAGGATGGTCAGCGATGTTCGAGTTGGTGATGACTGTGATGTGCAGGATGGCACTGCCAGCGGTGAGGAGGTGGTCGCCCTTCTGGCCACCTTGGCGTCGCCATGCTCCTAGGCTTCTTGGCTCCCTGCTGGCTTGCTGATTCTTTTGGACTTGGTTGGAAGAGCTGGTTCTGGAGGTGGAGGCAAGGTGTTGGTGGGCTGGGAATGGAGGGTTGAATGGGATCTGTGAATGGAAATGAGGGAATGAATGTGAAGTTTGGGGAGATGAATGTGGATGGTTGGGCAATGGGGGATGACTTGGAACAGGGATGAATTGGGATGGCTATGTAATGGGGAATGAATGGGGACTTTGAGATGGGGGATGAATTGGGGCTGTGCAATGGGGCTTAAGAATACTTGGAGGTGCTGTTATGCATCTTGTGAAAGGGGGAAGACTGGTGTGTCGTTGGAAGCTGGGAAGGAAGGGGGGAATGAATGAGAATGTTGGGAAATGGGGAATGGATCCGTGCACTCTAGGCTGCTGATGTTGCTATGCAATGATGGGAAAGTTGGTGTGGCTTTTGAGAAACAGGAGAGGGAAGCAAAAATAGGCTCAGGGGGGGATAGTTCCATGCTTGGGAATTGATGCTGTGTTGCTATGTAAAGAAGGAGGGGAGAGAAGGAATGCAGAGGTGCTGGTGGTGCTACCTATTAGAAAGATGCAATGCTCACACTTTGAGTGATGTAAAACTCTCTTGTAAACACTGTAATTATTGATTTATCTATCTAATGAGAATGGAAAATGCAATTTAATTATGACCTTGATTCTACTGCTTTACCAGAGAATGCAATGGACTATTGTAATGACTGATGAGATTGAAATGGATGATAGAATGATGCAATGATGGTTCTACTGACTATTAATGACATGCTTGTGAAAAGAAACCTGAATAAACCAACGAGCTGATACTAATTCGGTTGCTAAATAATGATCTAACACTACCGTTAGCTCACTGCTAAGACGAGATTAATTACCGCTAATTACCGATTACTGCTACGCGATTAGGTCTAAAAACTCGGGTTCTCGCAACGCGACCACAGACTCGACCAACGTGATCAACCAGGCAATGGGAGGGCATGATGTGGTTTCCAACGTTGAGGCGGACACCCCTACTCACCTCCAGGAGGTATGAATCATCGATGGCATCAATTTGCACTCAATGAACAAGTGCTAAATTGAACTAAATGAGTGACCGAGGCATTGAGGGGAAAATTTGTTTCAGCAAAGTAGTTAGTAGGCTAAATTGAACCTGACCCAGGGCTCGTACCAATTGAATAGTCTCGCTTCTGTATGATCATTTTGTTCTATGGCCTTAACCTCTTTGTTTGATGGCATGGCTCCTCCATAAATAGCTTTTGTTGCCCTCCTTGGTTGGTGGTCTTCTTTCACTCCCTGTAGGCTTTACTATTTATCTTGTTTATGCATGACCATTTTGTACCATAACCAAAAGTTGTTTGCATCATGGTTCCTTCATATTAGCCTTCACACTCTCTTCGGTGGTAGAATTGTTTAGGATGTCTTGCATAATTCGCTCTTGCATAATCGGAAAATTTGTTTCCTTTACTAGCATAACTACAAATCTGTCACTTGGTTGATAAGAATCTATAATTTATCATTGTCTAGGAGCATGGCTGGCAGATGGCTCACAAAAAAAACAAGTGTGCACTTGTCAAGGGTAGGCCACCGCACGTCCACGAGGCCAACCCCAAGCTCCTGCGACGCATCTCCGAGGTCGCCCTCTGCTTCGGAGCTTCCATCAAGTTAGACGATGATGATCCCCTGATCCCATCCTCCGTAATATTGTTGCCTTACACATCACAATTGATCATATTACTGTTGTTTGTTGTTGGTTGGGGGATAATCACTTTTAGTTGGCCCCTGTTCTTTAGAAAATAGGGGATGGCCAATAAGAATCAGTGTTTCTTGGCACTATCTAGGTACAGCGAGCCCAGCCTCATGAGGCATTTGCCCCCGCAGCTCGGTAGCATTCCCAGGTGCCCCTTCTCTCCTTTTCCCCTAGACCTTGGTTGTTACCTCTAGCAAAGTAGCAATGCAATGTGCGGCTCACATATATTTTGGGCGTCTGGACAGTGGACTGAGGAAGAGGAGGAATTCTATATCAACAGGTTGTTCGATGACAAAAAGGAGAGTGACCCAGAAGAAGGGAGATATGCATTTTATTTGAGTTGTGCATCCAAGTGCAGCGATGATTTCATAATTTGTCTCATATGTTTCCTTTAATTCAAAAAACCGATCAAGATTAAAAAAATGGAAGGTTTGTCTTTAAGTTTTTCTTTGCTAAGTCTTGAAGTCACTAGGTTAGTAGTATCTATAACTAAACGAATTTGCTTATATCATTTCAGATTGAGGGACATTGTGTCAACATTCATAAGACCCCGGGCATCAAATGCGAGAAACAGGGTTGTGTGGTCAGAGGAAGACACAAAGGGCAATATTGGTTGACACAAGCACTATTGCCATGATCTGAGGGCAGGTAAAAACATATTATTCTGTTAACTTTAGGACTTCTATAAATTGCAAACAATTAAAGGATAACATTGTCTTGTATCTCTTCTATTTAGTAAAGCTGGTGGAAACCGCCGCTCGCGAGGCTGTCCACGTCGCCCGAAAAACTCTGGCCGTTCGATCGCGCGTGTATCGCTCAGCGCCCACATGATTGCGTAGCTACAGCCAGCGTCTCCTTCTATCGGCCTCTCTGCCTAGATCGAAGACTCCCGAAGCCTCCGTCTCTTCCCCTCCGCGGACTCCCTTCGGGTCGCCGCTCCTCTTCGCAGCCGCTGCACCGCTCGCCTGCGGCCTACTCTCTCCTCGCCTTCGACCGCCTCCCCCACTACCATTTCAGCCCATGCCCAGATCAGCTCTGCCTTCCATTTGCTCGGGCCACTCCTCTCGCTCGGCCTCGCCGCCCCCGCCGGCCGCCTCCTTCCCTTCGCCCGTGGTACCCCTCCCCCACCCTCTCCTCCCCTTCACCCGGCTCCAGCGCTACTTTAGAGAAGATGCTCCTCCAAAGCATACCAGGCCCTCCCGCTTCGACCCCTAATCAGATCAGCCTTCCATCTGTTCGGCCCCTCCTCTTGCTTGGTCACGTCGTCCCCGTCGGCCGCCTCCTTCCCTTCGCCCGTGCCGCCCCTCCCCTACCCTCTCCTCCTCTTCGCCCGACTCCGACGCTGCATCAGAGAAGACGCTCCTCTGAAGCGTACCAGGTCCTCCCGGTTCGGCCCTTTCCTTGTGGTGTCAAGGTTCTTTTTCCTGGGGTCGCAGACGATTGCGTTGATTGCTGCCAGGTTCCAGATTCTTGTACCGCTAATTCCCTGATTACATGTGCAGCTAAGATGGGGTTTTTGGGTTAGTTCTACCGACTACAGATTAACATCCTGACTACACGCTTTGAGCCTGTGTACACATATACCTATGTTCAATCTTTACACTTACAAATGCATTTTTCTGGATGGATGGTTCTAAATCACTTACAGATGCATCTATCCGGATGGTTCTAAGTTCATAGTTGGTATATGAGGATATTAAAAAAACCTGAGGTACTGGACAAAACACATTTAGTTTGATTTGTATTCGGAATCAATGTTGTCTATTAGGTAACTGCCGAACTGGCTTGTTTCTGTTTAAGTGCAGGAGTTGACACTTGTGAGTGTGGCGACTGGGAACATGAGGTGGGGTTGTCTCCAGTGATCTCTATGCGGTCCCTATGGTATACTAGCCTCGAGGTATTTTATCCCTGCTGTTTACCTCTCTCAAACTGCACTAATTAATGTATTTGTTTGTAAACGTTCCGCTCATCCCTGTTATCGTACTCAGATTGGCCTTCTATCGCACTGGGGATTAGATGGTTACTGCTGATTGTTGAATTCTCCATGGATTAGTTCCTTCGCTCTTCTGTGTCTCTATGACCTCATTGGCATTCTTAGTGACGAGGATTAAAACCTCTATGTATTAATTTAAATACATAGAAAGACCATACGTCTCCATGGTCGTAACCCATAAAACTAGCGACCTCACTGGTCGTAAGTATTTCGGAGGTTATACTATGGGTATCCTGGTCGGACTAGGTTCCGACCAGGTGGCTGCTCGGAAATGCTATGAACAGGTACCAATAACCGTATGATGAATGGAACACGTGCTAAACATCCCATAACTTACGATGACATACAAGACTCGACGATAAATCACCTTATGTTAAATGTCTCACAAATACTTAACCGCAAGGCACTTAGCACATTGTTAACTACCTTGAACCTCCAACCGCTTGTAACGTTTCATCGAGACGTCTTCTCCGTGGGTAATCGCCGTTCCTCGGGAGTTATTTAATGGTGAAGCACAGAAGACGAGGAGACAACATAAGACAACAACAAACAATGAAGGCAACACGAAGCGAAGCAAGAGTATTCAAGACATTGAGTGTAATTGGAGATAGTCCCTAGTCAAGTCTTGTAAACCCAGTTCATATAAATAAAGAGCGGCCCCATTCTCTTGAAGATACTCTACGCCATTTTCTTCCTTTTATTTTCATAAGATCGGCGATTTGATCGCCGACAACCGGGCGCCGTCCGTGGGGAAGAAGACGAAGTTTTTCAAGAAACTTTTTTTCAGACAAATCCTCACCCAAATTCCAAAGAATCGCCAATGCGAGTATGCCCGAGTTTGGGACGAGGAGAATTGTTTCGACTTGGCGGACTACGCCGACCTCGACATGGAAGGATGCATTCGTGCCATGGAGGAAAATGGCAGATCATCCTCATCTTCCTCCTCCGCCGGCTTGCATATCACCGACGATAGCGAGATCACGGATGGGCGAGGATGCGCCACCGCTATTAAGGGCGCAATCGAGAGAACCCGCCATTCCGATCAGTTCGGAATGTCAAGGGATCTCTTCATGCTCGGCCTTCCCGATCGGCAAAACAGGTGAAGAAATTTCAGCACCTTCACTCGAGAATCTCTATACCCTTGATGAAATTATGGCTGAAAGATACTCTCCTACAACTTCGGGCGATTCAGAGTCAACCGACATCCGTAGCGGTGTCGATGAAGCCTCCATCGGTCATAAACCACGTGGGGATAATCACGCCAAGACATCGATCGGCAAGACGCGAATCAGCCGAGGAAACCTCGAGGTGCTCATCTCCGACCGCCTCCGTCAGGAAACTTCGCGAAGCCCCGATAAGCTCTCCATTAGTTACGGCGGAAGCTCATCGGAAGATCAATGCTGGAGGCACGAGGTCAACGCGATCGGAGATGAGAATCAAGATGCCTTGCACGGTCCTACACTCTCTACCACGCCATCACGTGTTATTAGAGATGATCCAGGCCGTCAAGCACCAATTGCCGGAGGCTAAGGAACTGATCGACGCCCATCAACTAATTCGCCTGGCACTGCCCCACCTAGAAGAGTTGATAGGGCGATCAAATCGAGGGTCGGGTGAGGGTTCAGTTTGCGTACACCTACTACCGGTCTGAACCTCCCGAGACCTTCTCAGAATCGTACAAAACTTGCAACGCGCTCAAGATATATTAAATAATTACGATCTGCTTTTAGCGTAAACCTCGTGTTTTGTACAACTTGTAGGCCAAGTATCCGAAATTCTCCGGCCAGACCATGCAACAGATCGAGGCATATCGGGAACAAAGGGTTTCAGGGAGTCAAACTATGACTTCATCTCAACGTTCCTCCCTCAGCCGGGGACAACATGGTTATTTCACGAGGCCACTCCCCCATCACGTCGAGAAGAACCATCGCTCGGACCGGACGATCTTCGGCATCGTCTCAATCAAGTAAGCGGTCGTAGACATCATACCAATGTCCACGACCGGATCGGCACACCGGAGTTCCAGCGTTCCAACCTTAGGAACCGGTCTCCGACCGATTACAATCCGGCACCTTTCCAGAGAAGACGTTATGAATCAATCACAGGTTGTAGGGCCTTTCTCAGGCTCCAAGTCGTGCGTTGGCCTAACCGGTTCCGACCGCTAATTTGGACAAGTTTAACGGAACTCAAAATCCGCTGGAATTTCTCCAAATCTATACCACCGCCATCGAGCTGCTTTGAGGCGATGAGAATGTGATGGCCAACTATTTACCCACCGTACTCGAAGGATCTGCTCGGTCGTGGTTGTTGAACCAACCGGTCGGAACAATCTATACTTGGGAGCAACTCAGGACCTTCGATTGCAATTTCGAGTACGACGATCGCCTAGAAAGGAGGATGATCTCCACCGATTCGGCAAGGCTCGATGAGACTCTACGCCAATACATCAAGAGGTTTAGCCAAGTTCGCAACTCTATTCCCGAGGTCGCAGAATCTTCTATTATTCAGGCCTTCAAAACAAGTCTGAGGAATCGACGGTTTACGGAGGACATAGCAATGAACCCCCCAAGGACAACCGTTGAGCTTTTTGATATGGCCGACAAGTATGCCACCGCCAAATAAGCAATCGAGTGGTGAAGCCATTGATCGGAAAGACAAGATTTCTCGGCCGGCTGGACAAATCAGAGAAAAAGAACAAGAAATCTCTCAAGAAAAAGAAGAACCGCAGATCCGACGACAAGGAGGTCCTAGCCGTTCCGGATAAATTCATGAAGGGCAAAAAGGACTACACCGGTCGGGGCAAAACAAAAACTCCGACCGAAGGATCCCAGAAAAAGAAGAAGTGGTGTCCACTTCACCAGCAGGCAGGGCATGATCTACGCACCTGTCGAGTTTGGCAAAAGAAATTGGAAGATTATTATGCAGGTGATGGACCATTTCCCGCAATACCAGAACCCGGGGAAACGAGCTCCAAAAAGGACAAGGATGGCGACGAAGAGATGGAGTACCAGGATCCCCAACACACAGTCAACATGATTTTTGGAGGATCTTCTTCATACGAATCCAAGCGTCATCTGAAGGCCGTGGAGCGGGAGATCAACCTCGTCGAATCCCCGAACACTATCAAGCCATCGAAGTGGTCGGACATTGCAATTTCCTTCAGCAAAGATGATTGCCCCATTCCTTCGACTCGACCAGGTAGGTTCCCTATTGTTGTTGAACCAACCATTAATAATTGTAGGGTTAATCGAGTCTTGGTAGATGGAGGTAGTTCTTTGAATATATTATTTTCGGGAGCTTTAGAAGAAATGCGGTCCCCATGTCAAAGGTGAAACCGGTGAAATATGCTTTTCACTAAGATAGTTCCCTGCTCCACCGCTAAGCCGATAGGACAAGTTTCCTTACGGTTACGCTCGAAGGCGGATAACTTCCGAACGGAAAAATTTCGTTTGATGTAGTAAACTTTGAATCCGATACAACGGAATTCTTGGTCGGCCGGCGTTAGCAAAATTCTTGATAGCCACGCATTACGGTTATCAAAGTTTGAAAATGCGGGGCCTAAAGGAGTCATCAGCATTCGAGGTGATCGTAAAATGGCTTATGCATGTGATCGAAAATCCTTAGAAGCGGTCGATGAACTCCCGACCGAGAGGCTAATTCATCGCCATGCGGGCCAAGCACACAAGACGAAGATGACACCAAAACCCTCCGACCGCATAAAAGAGGTATACTCGACAAAGGCACTTCTCCGGACGGCGCCAAGTCGTTACTCGACCAAGATCCCGCCCACCGCCGCAAGATTACGGTGAGCAAGGCTTGATCCTAAATAGGAAGAGTCGCTCGTCTCCTTCCTCCGAGCAAATCGGGACGTATTCTTTGGCAAAGCGTCCGATATGCCCGAGTCCCCGGAGGTGATCGAGCACGTGCTAGCTCTCGGCGATAAAAACCGATCAAGCGAAGCTGCGGCGTTTTGCACTGATCGGAAGGAGGCAATCCAAAGAGATTGACAAGCTCCTCAAAATTTGGATTCATTCGTGAAGTCAACCACCCTCGGTGGCTTGCTAATCTGTAATGGTTAAAAAGAATAATGGGAAATGGCGAATGTGTATTGACTTTACAGATCTTAATAAAGCTTGTCCGAAGGACGATTTTCCCCTTCCACGCATTGATCAGCTAGTAGATTCTACCTCTGGGTGCGAATTACTAAGTTTTTAGATCGTATTCGTGGTACCACCAGATTAGTATGTGTAAAAAGGATGAAGAGAAAACTTCCTTCATCACTCCATATGGCACTTATTGTTATGTTAAGATGCCGTTCGGTCTCAAAAACGCTGGTGCAACTTTTCAAAGGTTAATGCAAAAAAACCTTTAGTCCACAAATAGGTCGAATTT
Source organism: Phyllostachys edulis (assembly GCA_036346405.1). Taxonomy (NCBI): domain Eukaryota; kingdom Viridiplantae; phylum Streptophyta; class Magnoliopsida; order Poales; family Poaceae; genus Phyllostachys; species Phyllostachys edulis. The sequence continues at coordinate 40,918,861 of CM070566.1, forward strand.
AGAAGCTTACGTTGATGATCCGGTCGTAAAGACCACCAACGCTAGCAATCACATCTCTAACTTACAAGAAACTTTCAAAGAACTCGAGAAGGCATAACCTCAAGTGAATCCTAAAAGTGTGTGTTGGAGTTTCTGCTGGAAAATTGCTTGGTTTCCTAGTCTCGGCTAGAGGTATCGGGTTTAATCCGAAGAAAGATAGCAGCCATCGACCAGATGCGACCTCCGACCACCAAGAGGGAAGTCCAAAAACTAACCGGCTGTATGGCAGCGCTAAGTCGTTTCATAGCAAGGTTAGGAGAAAAAGGGTTACCTTTCTTTAAGCTTCTCCGGAAACATGGGAGTTTTGAATGGACTAGAGAGGCAAACGATGCCTTTGAAGAACTGAAAAAGTACCTTACAAGTGCCCCGGTTTTAGTCTCTCCGAGATCGGGAGAAACACTGCTAATGTATGTGGCAGCAACTCCACAAACAGTGAGCGGTGTACTGGTCGTGGAAAGAGATAATATTCAACGACCAGTTTATTACGTAAGCGAGGTCTTACATGGACCAAAGGAAAGGTACCCTGGTACAAAAGTTGCTCTATGGTCTCCTTATGTCTTCAAGGAAGCTAAGGCATTACTTTCGAGCCCACAAAGTGGTCGTACCAACAGATATCCCTTGGTCAAGTCCTTGGAAACAGGAATCATCGGGGCTAATAGCAAAATGGGCGGTTGAGCTAGGGCGTTCGACCTCCATTTCATTTCACTTAACAGCGATAAAATCGAGCAAGAGCGTAATTCATTGCGAATGGACAAACCTCGAACCCACCCAAGGGCCCGTCTATGAGCACCACGAGGAGTGGACAATGTACTTTGACGGTTCTTTGATGTTAAAAGGGTCGGGGTGGAGTGATCTGATATCCCTCATTGGCGAACACATCAAGCACGCCATCGATTAAATTTTTCGCCACAAATAATATGGCAGAATATGAAGGTTTACTGGCAGGACTTCGAGCAGCTCGTTAGCTCGGGATTCGCAGATTGCTAGTGAAAGGCGATTCTCAACTAGTAGCGAATCAAATAGGGAAAGAGTATCAATGCTCAAGTACCAAGATGTCATCTTATCTGGCGGAAGTACGAAAACTCAAAAAGCACTTCTTCGGTTTTCGGATCCAACATATTCCTAGAAAGGAAAACTTTTGGCGGCACCGGTTGGCACGGATGGCCTCCACAAGGTCAACCGTCCGCCTGGGAGTTTTTCTCGAGCAACTCGATTCACCCTCGGTAGTCGAGCCTTCCGAGAACATACATGATTCTTCTGGTCGAACAAACCGATCAAAAGGACATGGATGCTCCACGTGTCGTTGACGGTTGGCGCCACACGATCAAGGTAGAGATTGGATGACATCGATCTACAATTATCTTGACATGACATAATTAGGAAGATGATGTAGAGGCCGATCGATAGCACTAAAAGCCAAATCATACACTCTAATTGAGCGTACCTTGTACAAGCGAGGATCTCATGGAGTGTTGATGAGATGCATATCTCAAATGGATGGTATTAAGTTGCTAACCAAATCCATGAAGGAGTCTCGTGGAGCACATCATTCCTCTGTAACTCGGTGGTAAAGCCTTGAGCAAGGATACTATTGCCAACCGCCTTCATGATGCAAAAGAACTTGTGACGAAGTGCATACAATGTCAGTTTCATAGCAGACTAGTACATCAGCCAGCACAAGCCTTACAAACAATTCCTCTTCCTTGGCCTTTTGCAACCTGGGGACTAGACATTCTGGGACCTTTCCCCAGAGCACCCGGGGGCTTCGAATTCCTTTTCGTCATGATTGACATGTTTTGGATCGAGGCCGAGCCGGTTGTTAAAATAACAACTGAGGCCGCTAAGAGATTCCTAATGAAAAATGTGATCACACGATTTGGTGTACCTAGTCGTATAATCACAAATAATGGCGCCAGATTCACTAGCAATCAATTTCAAGAATTACGTGATGAACTTGGTGTAAAGTTCATTTTGCTTCATTGCTCATCCACGAGCAAGCAGGCGATTGAGCGAGCTAATGGTATCATTATGCAAGGGATCAAACGCCGAGTATTCGACCGCTTAATCAAGCGGTCGAGAGCTTGGGTTCAAGAACTCCGTCGTATTATGGGCGTTCGAACCACGACCGATCGTGTGACCGTGAAACACCATTCTTTTTGGTTTACTGGTGAAGCCATGCTTCCTCGAACTCAAAATTGGCTCTGCTCAATTGATCGCTTTAACGAAAACGATCGAGAATGAACGAAGACTCGGCGATGTCAATTTCCTTGAAGAACGAGCGAAACCAAGCCCTTATGCGATCAATAGTCTACCAACAAGCCATGCGAAGGTACCATAGTCGTAAGGTGCAACCTCGCTGACCTTCTTTGTCAGAGGTGATCTGGTTCTCGAGAAAAATTGAGCCGTGCAAATCGCAATAAACTTTCCCCAAATGGGAAGGTCCTTACATCGTGGTCGGTTACCCGACCGGGTTCCGACGTTGGCTATGTCGATGGGCAAATTTTGTCAAGTTCTTGGAACATTGATCAATTCGTAAGTTCTATGTTTAATTATTGCTTTCATTTCTTTCAATTTCAATAAATTCATTTACTTTCTACAAATAATAATAAGTAACATTGCTTATATATATATATACCTATAGGCTGGTCGTATATGGTTGTCAATTTAAACTGGTTAGAGAAGACAATTTTTCTCTCTAATATCCTTTCTAAAGGATCTCTATTACTCTCTGGCAACGATTTCTAAGTCGTACGCCGTATTTGTCCTAGACGTGAGCATTTTACCACGCACGACAACATTCTTTTCTTCAAGAAATATATGAGTAATCGGAGCATTGTACAAATAACTTTCCATACTGAACGATATGCTTAAAGATTTTGGAGGTTATATTTCACTATTTCAAGATTCTGTTCTGCTCATATCTGGCTACTGGTCGGGACACGGAAAGCCTCCTAGTCGAAGTCTCTCCTTTTTCGCACGTGGTCCTGCCCACTGGAAGGAGCTTCCTAGCGACGGTCCTTTTCTTACGATCCTCGCTACCAGTCGGATAGAGAGTCTGAACACGTTTCGCGAAATATGATATATGAATTCAGATCTAAAGCATTCCTTCCGACCAGACTTTAGGATAATAGATATGAACAAAGTTCACTTATAATATTTGCTGCATTCATTTTTGCATTTCTCTTTATGTCGCAATACAAGGTCTTTTATCCAACCATATATAACTTTTTGCTTGGTATTTCGATCATGGCAAACAAGGATCTCTAACTAAGCGAAGTCATAAGCTGGTTCCGACCACAATAATTTCCTAATGTTGGTACGATCAGTTTTGACTTCATATCGGTACATACCTTCAAAATTATGGTTTCAACTTTTTATTCTCTTTCTTGGCTACTTGCTTGCATAGTAATGTTCTTCTACTATGAAGCAGTCGGGGGCTAGGACGTATGTGAGAATTTATAAAATAGTCAAACAGGATAAAACAAAGGCATTGTTAACTGACATAAAAGGTAAGTCTTACACATATTCAATATTTTTACACCCTTTTTGCAGGAATCTACTCTAGAAATATTCCCAGACTAATTACTGCTTGATGGAGATCCGATTTCCATTTCCTCTACTACTTTATCTCCAAGTGGCTTGAGTTCTTCCATGAACTTGGTTGCCTCCTCAGGAGGGCAGTTGAAGTCATCTTCGACAGCTTGGAAATCAATAGAGGGGTCGGAAGCTTTCAGTTTTGCCAAAGCAAAACTAACTCCACTAGCAACGCCTGTTTTCATGGCCTGAGCATAGTTCTTCCGAGTGGTCTTGAGCAGGTTGTTAAGATCCTCTAGAAGTTGACCAAAATAGTTCATTTTCTCTACTGGATCTCTTAAGGTAGGCAGGCTTGATCCTGATCTCATATCAAAAATCATCTTGTTCAAAAATATAGTCTTTTCATCTAGACTTTGAATGAGAGCTGTCTCCTTGTCTTGCTCAAATTTCAGAGTTTTCTCTACTCTGACCAAAATTTGTTTTTGCTCTGCAAGAGTAAAATGGGTGATAAGCAAAAAATAATTGGCGGAAAATAATAAGTCAAGTCTACGACCTATTACCTTCAATTCTTTTGTTAAGATTTTCCTTGCTGATCGTAGCCTCGGCGATCGACCGGTCCTTAGCTTTGATTTCTTCTTTAAGCAGGGCAGTCTTGGCTCTCTCAGCCAAGATATCTTCTTTTATTTTCTCCAAATCTATCAAATACGATAAGGGAGAATAATTAACAAAAGACGAAGCATTGGAGAAAGAAAAAGGCTAAGGGGAAAATTCTTACTTTCTAATCCGGAGTGTTTCTGCTCCAAATCTTTAATCCGTTGGGTCAGTCCTTCGACCACAGCAAAGTTCTCGACCATATGCTGTTCAAATAGCATTTTCCTCTTTAAAAAAAATCCTGTCTAAAAGACTTTTTAGGAGAGATTATGAAACTGGTCGTAGAGACTTACCCGGATTGCCAAATCATTGTATCCACCAAAAATAGAGTCAGGATGCATTTTGATTTGATGGTCCGATATCTTTCCCACGCCTCGTCAAGCTCCTTATCCTCAATGAATCGGGGCTAAAAGGAACTTGTCGTTGAGGAGAGTTACCAACAATGGTCGGAACCTGTTGAGGGCCTTTAGGGGCATCTACCTCCGCAGAAGGAGTTAGGACCACCAATGGATCCAACTCAACTGTTGGCCTTGACGCCTGCTCGGGGGCTTTTCCGACCACCTTTTCCTCAGGAACTTTTTCCTGGGAAGTGGTATGCTCATGGACCTCTTCAGGTATTGGGTCCTCAGAAGGAACACGGTGGAAACAATAGGAACACCGGAGGACCTATACCAAGCAAATAAGGGAAGTAAAAAGAGAAGGGAGAGATGCATCAAATCAAAGAAATTATTAAAGGTATGTTCTTATACGACCACTTTCATTTGGGCGTACCTAGTTAATTTCCGGGATTTAACTTTGAAACGCGGCAGAGTAAAATCTGTACCGTCTCCCTTCCTTTTCTTTTCTTCTGACCCTGCCGGTTCTAAACCGGCAGGATTGGCCAAGTCTGTTGTATTATCCAACAGAATATCAGATGCGATGTTTTCGATCATCTCGTCAAAAGCAACGTCCTTGATGACCTGGTCGGACGGAGTAGTTTGACCTGCCTCCATATCAGTTGTTCCAGCAACAACTGTCTGGTCGTTAACGACCAGTCTGGGGTCGGCAACCTCCGTGGTCGCGTGCTGGTGGCCTTCAGCCTTCTCCACCTAAACCAACAAATGAATTTGGTTAAGTGATGAAATCTTTTATCTAAACTATATGTATATCTCTTTTGAAATGTTTACATTACCTCGGAGATCCATCCCCTTCCAGTGCATCTGGGCACGAGTTGGTTGGAACAACGGTGGGATGTTTATCCTCACCGGTGTGTGCAATTCGCAACCCGACCGGCTACAAAAAGCGAGCATGATCAAAAACCCGATCGGAGAATATATATATATGTGTGCATGATAAAAGATTTGTTACTATAAGCCTTGTTATTCTCTCTTCAACAGAGACTATGGCCAAGATCTCGAAATCGGCCTTTTCTCCGGGCTCTCTGCAGCAGATCGGCTGATCCTTTCTCTAACTTCCTCGGAGGAAAGAACTTCAAAAGAAGAGAGAAAATAAGACAAGAACATGTTTTAAGGTAATACATTAATCCAATGAAAATACTAGTTGGAGTTATCTCAAAGACTTACCACCTCTGAGATAGCTTCATCACGACCAATGGACGGATCAGGAGTGAGTCAGAAGCTTTAATGGGCTTATTTGGCGTTTGGTGAAATCCTCACCACATGCCAAGAGGTCAAGCCCTTGACTCGTGGGTCGAGATGGCATCCACCCATCGCCTGACCACTCTGTCTTCTCCACGGTCTTTCTCCATTTGGGATTTTCCGTTGCTCTCATTCCGTGAAATAGAGGCCGTCGTCCTCAGAATCGTCATATAGAACCAGTTTTTCTTCCATGAGCGACCACGAGGATTTTGAGTACATATGAATGTACTCATCGGCCTTCCGTCGTGAAGACGCAATGTACATTCCCGGGAGTCTCCGTGAGATCTCCCCATCACCATTCGGTAAAAATACGAAGAGCCTCAAACTTGAGGCAATCCCAAGTATGCTTCACACAAATATGTGAAGATACTGATGTTGGCGATGGAGTTTGGGGCCAAATTCACTAATTCCACTCCATAGAATTCAAGAACACGGAGAAGGAATTTGTGTACCGGCAATCTCAGCCCACATTCGATGTAGGCGAGGAACACGGGAATTTCCTCATCTTCGCGACTTGGGAAATGCTCTCCAAAAGCTGATCTCCATCTGATCAAATTCTTGTCCGGAAGCATTCCGATCTTCTCCAAAGCTTCAAGCTTTTTCTTGCTCAACTCCGACGGCAACCACTTTGTGATTTGCTCCGACATGATGAAAATCTTTGAGGATGAGCAGAACTCGCAGGAGATTTTTGTGGTCGGAAGAACAAGAAAAGGAAGGACGAAGATTTTTGTGCGGATGAAAGAGATCGAAAAGGGATCTGGAAGCATAAGGAATCCAAAAGTCTAGCGATGGGGATTTTATAGCCTCGGGTCTTTCAATTCTGACGGAGTTTATCCATAAAAGTCCGAGCGGCAAAAAGCTTCTTTTTTGCCCAACGGACAGAGAAATTCTTCGGTTCCCAAGGCAAGTTCTCAACTTTAAAATGAACACAAAATCACCTCGGATGTCACGACATTAAATGGTGGTCTGCCCGATATGAATTCATCGGGGGAAGGCGTTCACACGACCTGTTCATTTAAAGTTCAGGGGCTAGCTGACGAGGATTAAAACCTCTATGTATTAATTTAAATACATAGAAAGACCATACGTCTCCATGGTCGTAACCCATAAAACTAGCGACCTCACTGGTCGTAAGTATTTCGGAGGTTACACTATGGGTATCCTGGTCGGACTAGGTTCCGACCAGGTGGCTGCTCGGAAATGCTATGAACAGGTACCAATAACCGTATGATGAATGAAACACGTGCTAAACATCCCATAACTTACGATGACATACAAGACTCTGACGATAAATCACCTTGCGGTTAAATGTCTCACAAATACTTAACCGCAAGGCACTTAGCACATTGTTAACTACCTTGAACCTCCAACCAGTTGTAACGTTTCATCAGAGACGTCTTCTCCAGGGGTAACTGCCGTCCCTTTGGGAGTTATTTAATGGTGAAGCGCAGAAGACGAGGAGACAATAGAAGACAACAAACAAACAATGAAGGCAACACAAGTCAAGCAAGAGTATTCATTACATTGATGTAATTGGAGATAGTCCCTAGTCAAGTCTTGTAAACCCAGTTCATATAAATAAAGAGCAGCCCCATTCTCTTCGAAGATACTCTACGTCATTTTCCTCCTTTTATTTTCATAAGATCGGCGATTTGATCGTCGACACTTAGACCTTGACTTAGGGCGGCCGTGGAGAATAGGATTAGAAAGATGAATGCTTGACTTTTGCGAGGTATGTTATGTTGTTGGAAATTGAACAAGACTTGTTGGGAGATCAAGCTGCAGAGCCAAGGTAGTTTGCTACCTCCATCCACATTGTGCCCTGTAGCTTTACTTACATGTCAACACACACAGTTTGATGTCTGAACTGTTGTTATCCAAAATACTTGAAGTTTGTTATCCAAAACACTTCAGGTATTTACTTACATGTGAACACATGCATTTTTAATGAAGCAATAAATCTGCAAGGCCAGGTTACACACATTTTCTCGAGGGCTGTGACTAGAGGTTTAGTACTGTTTCCTCAGAGCCAACCAAAATTATTGCAAGAGCTGTAGCTGATATCTAGGTATCCATTGCACAAAATAATCATTAGTAAACCAGCCAGCAATCAAAATAGTTCCATACATCCAAACACTATATAGGTTGCCCTACGATCAAATGGTACTTCTCTCTGTCCAATTGCTTAGTTTTTGAAAAAAATGTATTCCTATAAATTGTAAGGCTTGTATCTGGCCCATTAGTAGGAAGATTTAGGACAAACAGGACTCTCTACTTTATGGTTCTCTAAATTTAATATTGTAATTTCTAGCTGAGATACAAACAACAGTCTACAATTAAATTTATGTCTCCAGTTTAGATATTGTGCTATTAGATTTGCTCAGTATTAATTCTTTGGCTATGTGTTGGGCCCATTAGTATATATTCATCGAAATAACTCAAATTGTCAAACATTTTGTCTAATGTAGATTAGTGTTTTGCGAGTGATTCCACAAGAATGAAACTTCTTTCAGCTATGGTCCATCGGTTCGCTCATTTACCCAATCCATTTGCCAGTCAAGGTAATCTTTGAGAAATTGCTTGTCAGCAAAAAAGAGTTCGTGGACCAAAAAATGTCGCCTTCAAAGAGTCTTTGTAGCTACATTTTTCATTTAGTAGCACCTTACTCTTTACTCTTAAAAATAGGTTAGACAGTTCCATCTGCTGCTTTCTCATTTCCCATACAAAACATAGTTACTGTTTGTTCAACATATTTAATTATGGACTAACGCATTTAATGCTTGTCATTTCTTACTGACTCTAGAATGTGCAGAGCATGCAAACAACTAATTCGGATTTGTTCTCCCAATTATCATGGATAACATTTCTTCGTTTACGACAACATAGAAATCATTTATTTCTGACCACTGAATTATCTTCTTTTAACTTCTGTTCATAGGCTCCAGCTCTACATATTCCAGATTCTAACAACTCAGGCAGTTGGTATGTCACAAGAAAATCTTTGTCCCAAACATGATAACAATGAGATTTAGCAGCTTCTCATGTATCATCCAGTTTTATGAATATCTCTTTAATGAATGCACTGTATTCTCTATTTATGATAGAATTACAATTAAGGATGTTTTTAGAGGATTACCTAACAGTTCTGCTGCCTTCTTTGCGTCTGCTGCAGCTTTGTGCATCCTACAAGCTCAATGAGGTTGATTCATATACTCCAAACGCAGAAAGAGTCATGAGCTCAAGTGCCAACTCCCGATCTTGCATATAGCTTATGGCTTTTCCCCCTGCTACGATCCAATTAGTTTTCCCATTTTTTGCTTATCTTGCAAGTGAAAAACTCACACGGTTTCTTCTAGCACATGTTGTGCTGTTCCCAAGATCACTTAGCCAAATTTGTTATAACGTGCATGTATTATATCCTTGTTGTATTATATCCTTCTGCTGCCATTAGCATTTTCAACCAAAGTATTTGACTAGAAAGTGTCAGCAGATCACTTCGCAACGACATCTCATGCTTCATGTTGGATTTCAAAGGCGCAGCTTCCGCTAAGAATTTTATTACTTAAGTTCGTTCCTCCTTTTCCCAATTCGTTCTCTCATCTTTTTGCTTTTTACCGTTGTTTTCTCCTCAGTTCACATGTTGGTCTCCTGTCTCCTCCCTATCCCCATGTATTATAGTCAACTTCCTTTTTGTTCTCCATGCATGCTAAAGTCACTGTCTTAATGATATTTGGCTAGGATATTAATCATATATATCCCACTGGGCAATACAGTGAAAATGTTAAGGATAATTAAAAGAAGCATAAAGCATACTTGTGATATATTGTTGTATGATCACCCAGCCCATGGATAGGAAAAAAATGTCCTTCATTCTTGACATTTAGTTTGACTGTCCATGTTACACAGAATTCTTTGTTATTTACTTTCTTAGCTGCATGGCTCCGCCTTGCAGAAATCAAAAAGTTAGAGGTTCATGTTATGGCCATTAGGTTATTATGAATGTTGCGAATAGTAACACACACCTATCCTTTGTTCGCCTTGCAGCTTACTTTTCTTTGGCTACTTTTGATCTATCGGTATGGCTGATTGTGCTTTGTACTCTTGCAAATGGATTCTAGGAGCGAGTGTCGGACTTCGTGTGAACACTGACGGCCTGAACGCCAGGTAATCGGTATCCAGTCTATTTGGTTTCTAGTTGCCCTACCAAACTAACATGGTTGTTCTTTTACAGTTCAAGGAACTAGCTCACATGCTTTACCCACCAAAAAAAGCGCTTACCCTGAGGACTCAGTACTTACAACTCAAACTGATGATAACATAAGGTACGCCTTTGTCCTGATTATAGCAATATCGGTTTATTAGATCATCTTACTTCAATATTATGACATCGTTTGGTTACCCAAGTGATGATGCAGCACCCTGAGAAAAAAAGATCGCCATCATCAGGAAACTCAACATGGATGAACCACCCAGCAAATGAAACAACAGGTTATACATTGACAGCTTACAAATAAACAACTTGCTTAAATGTACAAAACTTGTCCTCCGAACAATCGGTAACAGCTTGCTTAAATGTACAAAGCTTATCCTCCGAACAATCGGTAACGCATACCTTCTGTGGTTCTGAATACCAAAAAAAAAAGACTCGCATACTGATGTACACCAGATGTGTTAGTTGTTTCCTAGACCAAGCTGTACTAGACATGTATTTCTATGAAGTCCCGTACTATTCTATATATACTGTTGTTACTTTTCATGCTAGACTGTTACACTCAGACTCGCATGTCAAACGCACCTACCACATTTAGCTACCGAACCTACGCGTCCTTACAAGTGTTGCTACATACTTGACACATGCAAAAAAAAAAGAACAAAACGTATTTATACGATTGCTCTAACGCTGCCAGCCGATGCGCAGCGTAGCGTGCAATGCGTTCTAGTATGTAATATATAGGGTGGTGGAAGAAGCCTTGAAGAGCGATTTGAGTGCTAGCTTGATGGGCAAGTACGGAGGACGGACAGTTTACTGCATTTGCCAGCTTGAATATGGATCACTGCCTGTTTGAGATATTCTGTCACACCTTGTGCTATAGCACACATAGCAGCACTAGGTACTTAACAGTCTGTGCCAGCAACAGTGCTTCAGGATGCTTGATATTTGATTCTGTTTTTTTTTTGGGTACGCTTGCATGGCTGTTAAGTAGTATATCATACAATCAAACAGATGCATGGTTACACTTGTTTTCTGATTTCATTTTCAGCAGAGTTGAGGTGTCATAATTGGCAGAGGATCCTTTTAAGTGAATCAAATGCTTAGGCGATTCAGAGAGCGTTACTTCTTGAATTAATTTGAGTCCAGAAGTCAGTGATTTCCTCTAGCTCTTTGGGGCTATTGACTCGCCTAAGACCTTTCATCGAATTGTTGTTGTTGTGGAAAGCTTCATTGACCGTCCTTTTTTTTTCTGAGCATAAGACTACTTAGCGCAAATTCTATAGGAACTTGCGCTTGTAACCACCTGGATTTTGTTTCAGTCTGTCAACTCGAACCAAAGCCAACCACAGATCCAAATCAAACCAAGTATTGGCCCGTTCAACTAATAACACCTTCTATTACACAAACATGGTTATCTATATTGGCTGTCAACAAGAAGCAGCACTAATAAACAAGGTTGTCAGAATCACGATCTTGAATCGGATGTAGGTTCTTCGGCAGAATCGCGAATCGTAGGATCGAAGTATAATATAAGATCCTATCTAATTCTACCAAAGAAACATTTCTTGAAATCTATCATGTAATTTAGCACTACTACATTTTTTAAATTATACTTTTTGAACTTTTGTTCACAAAAATGTAGTGCAAAGAAAAGATCATGTGCTATTTATGCAAATTATAGTGGACATGAAGAGATAAAAAGTAAAATTTTACAATTAAAAGGACATATACAAGTAATTATTTATCATAAAACACTAGAATTGGTAGGATCAGGTAGGATGGTATGAAAGTTTTGATCATGATCCTACAAATGTTTCAGTGCCTAGGATTGGATCGGGTCGTATAGTCGTAGGATCGTACGACAGAATCGAGAATCTGACAACATGCTAATAAACATTGTTTAACGTGCATGTGGAGATCAAGAAGTAAAATTATCATTATTTGTGATCAGTGGCATGTGTGTACAAAGATCATGCAGCCAAAACATCATTTAAAAAAATATGGCGTAACTATTATAAATAAAAAATCAGCTCAGTGAAAATTACCTTAGGAAACAAGTAAGTAACTGAGAATGTTACCATTAGCACCACACAACACGTAAGTGTACCCCTCTTATTTTTCATCGGTTCTATGATTTCAAGTTACAAATTTATCTTGCTGGATAACTATTGGAATCACAGACAAGTATTCATTTTTTTAGATAATGGAAGAGAAAAAACTCTCCCGGCCTTGATACACACAGCCCAATTTATTACATAGTTTAAAACACTAAAGTAACCAAAGCTAGGGAAAGTGACTTAAATCCTTACAAGCAAACGACGATTGAAACTTAAACTCAATCATTACAAATCCTGTGACTACACCGTCATCCATGAATGCTTAAAATTTGCTTCACCACTACCTCCAGCCTTTCGCTTCCGGCCAACAAAGACTTCTTCTGAGCCGGTTTTTGCAGAATTGCCTAAGCTCTCAGCTAGTACACACACAAAAAGATGACCTACAAGGAATTTGTGATAATCTTCTTGTAAAAAATAACTTCATTCCGACGTAACCAAATAGACAAATATTCATACTTGAGTACGAAGGAAAACATCTTGTTCCTAACCGTGCGGTGCCGAATTCATCTTCCGGGGATTTGGTATAACCCACACAGGGGTTGGCCAGTTGGACCAGAGCTGAGGGGAAACGATTTCCTCCACAGTGTCATCTTCCAAGTCGGGAACTCCAATATCATGGCGGCACTCCTTATACACAGAAAGACAAATGCCATCATCATCAGTAAAGTAGGCATGATTTGACTTCAACTGTGGATATGCATCAGCACTCAGACAAAGTGTTTGGTTATGCCCAAGAAACAGCACATTGTCACCTGAGCTAATACCCACAACCATTTGTGCAGCAAAATCAACTTTAAATACTTCAATCATGCTGGTACAGTGCACAATGGAATCAGAGTCCGACTTGGGCTCCCCAGTTGTTAGGCGTCTGGTGGTCGATGACCTCCAAATTTGCAACATATCACCGCATGGAGCTTGAGCAATGTACATGTTCAAGCCCATGATCATCTTCACCTCCCCCAAAACTATGTTTGGTGTTACTACAGGGCCACTGAGATCAAATGCACGGATTTCCCCCTCTTGTGTGTTTGGACCTTCTTTAGGTTCAGATCTTCCTCTTGTGTGTTTTAACCTCTTTTAGGTTCAGATCTCCCTCTTGTATGTTTTGACCTCCCTTTTTTTTGGTTAAACCTCCTTGCTGGTCTAGACCTCCCCTTTAAATTAGGATCTCCCCTTTGGACCCCCTCGCAGGACCTCCTTTCAGGATCTCCTCTCGGGACCTCCTCCTTAGACCATTCCCTTTGACTGGTCTGTTCACCCATTTGATTGGCCCTCTTATCAATCCTATTCATTTCTCCATTCTTCCACCCCAAGCTCTTAAGCGCATTTGATGTGGGTTGAGTCACATTAAATGCTGTCACCTTCCATTGTATTCTTTTCTACTTTTTGTCTCTCTCTTTTTATATAATCTAATCCTTTGTCGTACCATCTGGCAGTGTGCCTTGTCCTAATATCTTGAATCTAGTCACCTCCTTTTTGTAGTGCTCTTATTCTCCTTCTCCTATAAATAGAGCACCCAGGGCGACCATTTTCTCCTTATTCTTCATTTCAACCTCTACTCCTAACTCTTTCGGTTCTGGTGAGCTCTCCAAGCTCCTCTGGTTCGGACCTCCTTGGGTTTGGACCTCCCATTCGTTGGACCTCCCTCTCGGACCTCCCCTCCTCAGGGGACCTCCTCTCTTTTGGCTTTAAGTAGTTCTTTTGATTTCTTAGAGTTTCTTTGCTTATTTGGTTTTCTTTGCGCATGTGTAGATTTCGGCTGTTGTCGAGGAGCTCGTGGATCAGGCTACCACTACCGAAGCTTTCTCATCAACAGAGGCAAGTCGTGGAATCCCTTGACCATCTTGATCCCATTTTGCAAAAGTATTTTGATTTGCTAAACTTGCATAGCTACTTTTATAGAAATGGTTTGGGACAGTAGCTACATCCTTTTTGACATTATGCCTCCTTTGAAGATTGTACTGGACATGTTGTCATGATCACCTTGTACACCTTAGGTTGGGTATTTTAGTTAGCATCTTTTGTTATTGCCAACATGGGGCCGTATGTTTATGCTTAGTCATGCTGTAGATTTGCGATGGTCTCATCTTGAATTAATGTTGTTAATAATCTTGACTAATTGAACTATGGAACCGTGGTTGGTGCCACCATTGTGCAATTGTGGCGTAATGCCCCCGTTGTGTCTTTAGTGGTGCGAGACCACCTTGTTAAAAATTTGCAGCGCCAGGGCTGGGTGGTCCAGTGGCCGGTAAGAACCTCAAAACTGTTTTATGCTTGGGCAAGTGGCTGGTGGAGAGTAGTGGGTGCTTCGGGGCTGGTCCCCAGAGGAGTCACTTTGGGTTGTAGAAATCTTGCCTGAGCAGCATTTAAGGACTTAACTTTGAGTCTGTGGATCTGGGTAATCCGTGCAACCACAAGGCCATTTTATGGGGATGGCCTGGGCCGAATAATTAGCAGTGAGATGGCTGGGTGCTGTTGGGTCGAGCGAGCTGTATCGCACGGCGCAAGAGGGGGCACGAATCCGGTGGCATTTGCAACTCAACCGGAAGCGAAACCTTAGTGGGTAGCCCGAGCTAGATCAAAGCTTTGTAAAGGCCTTGTCGCACTCTCTAGACTGCTCACCTTTGGAAGTGAGCAAGAGTCTTCTCGGGAACCCGTCTCGCTAGAGAGATCATGAATTGTAGGTAAAGTTGTACACCTCTATAGAGCGTAAAATCTATTCGAATAGCCAAGTCCTTGGTTATGGACATCTCCCGGAGAAGTAGTGCAAAAGGGTAGACTTTTTATAAAATTGTGTCCCTAGGCACTTCTGCGAGAGGCCGTGACTTTGCCTCGAAGAGACCTTGGCCGGCTTTAAAGGGGTCATGGTTGACTCGAGATGAGATCCAGGGGCTGGGCATGACAGCTCTGGAGTGGGTGCTCCAGAGTGGTCGTGGGCAAAGTCCTGGCCGTGGGTGCGGCCAGGCCTCCTATGGTTGGTCTATGGGAGCTCTAGAGTGGGTGCTCCAGAATGGTTTTGGAAGTGAGTGGGTGCTCACGACCTCTTTTGAAATCAAATGTATTTATGTATTATTGTTTTCAACTTGAGCTTTGCAATCTATACATATTATTTACTGTCTAATATTGCTTTGTGCAACTAACCCTACATCAGCTCTTTTGGCAAGCCTTGCATGAGTATTATTTGCATTCTTTTCCCACGGCTTGTTGAGTACATTCAAACGTACTCATGACTTTTGCCCTCTATTTAAATCAGCAGCTCATGGAGTTCCAGGGAGCTCAAAGCTTAGTGAAGAAGAGGTCTTTGGAGACCATGTGACCTAGGGGACGTCCTCCACTTGTTAGCCCGTGGGCTTGTCGGCTGGCTCCGCGCTTTTGTGTTTTTATCTCCGCTGATTGTGCTCTTCTGTTGTAGCCCAAGAGGCAAACCCCCTCCCTGTAAGAAGCTTGACCGAAAGGTCTTTAATTAATATATGTTGTGTTATCTTGTGCTTCTTCTTAGTTGTTGTATGGATGTGATCACACCATTGTTTGTCTGTGCGAGCTAGCTTGGGTTCCTGGGACTGGCTCAGAGCACAGAGGCTAAGACCTCCAGGAGGTCTTGAAGATCTCCTGGGAGGTCCTGGTAGACCTCCTCTTGGGATGTACTGAGCGGTACTACCGTTCCTCCGTGCGGCAGTACCGTAGCTCAAAACAAAAAATTGGTCGTTTCCATGTATTCCGAGAAGGTCCTTACATGCATGGTTACACTTGTTTTCTGATTTTGGTTACACTTGTTTTCTGATTTCATTTTCAGCAGAATTGAGGTGTCATAATTGGCAGAGGATCCTTTTAAGTGAATCAAATGCTTAGGCGATTCAGAGAGCGTTACTTCTTGAATTAATTTGAGTCCAGAAGTTAGTGATTTCCTCCAGCTCTTTGGGGCTATTTATGCAAATTATAGTGGGCATGAAGAGATAAAAAGTAAAATTTTACAATTAAAAGGACATATACAAGTAATAATTTATCATAAAACACTAGAATCGGTAGGATCAGGTAGGATGGTATGAAAGTTTTGATCATGATCCAACAAATGTTTCAGTGCCTAGGATCGGATCGGGTCATATAGTCGTAGGATCGTACGATAGAATCGAGAATCTGACAACATGCTAATAAACATTGTTTAACGTGCATGTGTGGAGATCAAGAAGTAAAATTATCATTATTTGTGATCAGTGGCATGTGTGTACAAAGATCATGCAGCCAAAACATCATTTGAAAAATATGGCGTAACTATTATAAATAAAAAATCAGCTCAGTAAAAATTACCTCAGGAAACAAGTACGTAACTGAGAATGTTACCATTAGCACCACACAACACGTAAATGTACCTCTCTTTTTTTTTCATCGGTACTATGATTTCAAGTTACAAATTTGTCTAGCTGGATAACTATTGGAATCACAGACAAATATTCATACTTGAGTATGAAGGAAAACATCTTGTTCCTAACTGTGCGGTGCCGAATTCATCTTCCGGGGATTTGGTATAACCCACACAGGGGTTGGCCAGTTGGACCAGAGCTGAGGGGAAACGATTTCCTCCACAGTGTCATCTTCCAAGTCGAGAACTCCAATATCACGGCGGCACTCCTTATACACAGAAAGACAAATGCCATCATCATCAGTAAAGTAGGCATGATTTGACTTCAACTGTGGATATGCATCAGCACTCAGACAAAGTGTTTGGTTATGCCCAAGAAACAGCACATTGTCACCTGAGCTAATACCCACAACCATTTGTGCAGCAAAATCAACTTTAAATACTTCAATCATGCTGGTACGGTGCATAATGGAATCAGAGTCCGACTCAGGCTCCCCAGGTGTTCGGCGTCTGGCGGTCACTGTCCTCCAAATTTGCAACATATCACCGCATGGAGCTTGAGCAATGTACATGTTCAAGCCCATGATCATCTTCACCTCCCCCAAAACTATGTTTGGTGTTACTGCAGGGCCACTGAGATCAAATGCACAGATTTCCCCCTCTTGTGTGTTTGGACCTTCTTTAGGTTCAGATATTCCTCTTGTGTGTTTTAACCTCTTTTAGGTTCAGACCTCCCTCTTGTATGTTTTGACCTCCCTTTTTTTGGTTAAACCTCCTTGCTGGTCTAGACCTCCCCTTTAAGTTAGGATCTCCTCTTTGACCTCCTTGCAGGACCTCCCCTTTGGACCCCCTCGCAGGACCTCTTTTCAGGATCTCCTCTTGGGACCTCCTCCTTGGACCATCCCCTTTGACTGGTCTGTTCACCCTTTTGATTGGCCCTCTTATCAATCCTATTCATTTCTCCACTCTTCCACCCCAAGCTCTTAAGTGCATTTGATGTGGGTTGAGTCACATTAAATGCTGTCACCTTCCATTGTATTCTTTTCTACGTTTTGTCTCTCTCTTTTTATATAATCTAATCCTTTGTCGTACCATCTGGCAGTGTGCCTTGTCCTAATATCTTGAACCTAGTCACCTCCTTTTTGTAGTGCTCTTATTCTCCTTCTCCTTTAAATAGAGCACCCAGGGCGACCATTTTCTCCTTGTTCTTCATTTCAACCTCTACTCCTAACTCTTTCTGTTCTGGTGAGCTCTCCAAGCTCCTCTGGTTCGGACCTCCTTGGGTTTGGACCTCCCTCTCAGACCTCCCCTCCTCAGGGGACCTCCTCTCTTTTGGCTTTAAGTAGTTCTTTTGATTTCTTGGAGTTTCTTTGCTTATTTGGTTTTCTTTGCGCATGTGTAGATTTCGGCTATTGTCGAGGAGCTCGTGGATCAGGCTACCACTACCGAAGCTTTCTCATCAACAGAGGCAAGTCGTGGAATCCCTTGACCATCTTGATCCCATTTTGCAAAAGTATTTTGATTTGCTAAACTTGCATAGCTACTTTTATAGAAATGGTTTGGGACAGTAGCTACATCCTTTTTGACATTATGCCTCCTTTGAAGATTGTACTGGACATGTTGTCATGATCACCTTGTACACCTTAGGTTGGGTATTTTAGTTAGCATCTTTTGTTATTGCCAACATGGGGCCGTATGTTTATGCTTAGTCATGCTGTAGATTTGCGATGGTCTCATCTTGAATTAATGTTGTTAATAATCTTGACTAATTGAACTATGGAACCGTGGTTCTTTGCCACCATTGTGCAAGCGTGGCGTAATGCCCCGTTGTGTCTTTAGTGGTGCGAGACCACCTTGTTAAAATTTGCGGCCTTGGTGGGTGGTCCAAATGGCAGTAAGAACCTCAAAACTGCTTTTATGCTTGGGCAAGTGGCTGGTGGAGAGTAGTGGGTGCTTCGAGGCTGGTCCCTAGAGGAGTCACTTTGGGTTGTGGAAATCTTGCCTGAGCAGCATTTAAGGACTTAACTTTGAGTCTGTGGATCCGGGTAATCCGTGCAACCACAAGGCCATTTTATGGGGATGGCCCGAGCGAATAATTAGCGAGTGAGATGGTGGGTCTTTGTTGGGAAGCGAGTCATGTCGCCGACGGCGCAAGAGGGGGCACGAATCCGGTGGCATTTGCAACCCAACCGGAAGCGAAACCTTAGCGGGAAGCCCTGAGCTAGATCAAAGCTTTGTAAAGGCCTTGTCACACTCTCTAGACTGCTCACCTTTGGAAGTGAGCAAGGGTCTTCTCGGGAACCCGTCTCGCTAGAGAGATCATGAATTGTAGGTAAAGTTGTACACCTCTACAGAGCGTAAAATCTATTCGAATAGCCAAGTCCTTGGTTATGGACATCTCCCGGAGAAGTGGTGCAAAATGGTAGACTTTTTATAAAATTGTGTCCCTGGGCACTTCTGCGAGAGGCCGTGACTTTGCCTCGAAAAGACCTTGGCCGGCTTTAAAGGGGGTCATGGTTGACTCGAGATGAGATCCAGGGGCTAGGCATGACAGCTCTGGAGTGTGTGCTCCAGAGTGGTCGTGGGCAAAGTCCTGGCCGTGGGTGCGGCCAGGCCTCCCATGGTTGGTCTATGGGAGCTCTGGAGTGGGTGCTCCAGAATGGTTTTGGAAGTGAGTGGGTGCTCACGACCTCTTTTGAAATCAAATGTATTTATGTATTATTGTTTTTAACTTGAGCTTTGCAATCTATACATGTTATTTACTGTCTAATATTGCTTTGTGCAACTAACCCTACAGCAGCTCTTTTGGCAAGCCTTGCATGAGTATTATTTGCATTCTTTTCCCACGGCTTGCTGAGTACATTCAAACGTACTCATGGCTTTTGCCCTCTATTTAAATCAGTAGCTCATGGAGTTCCAGGGAGCTCAAAGCTCAGTGAAGAAGAGGTCTTTGGAGACCATGTGATCTAGGGGACGTCCTCCACTTGATAGCCCGTGGGCTTGTCGGCTGGCTCCGCGCTTTTGTGTTTTTATCTCCGCTGATTGTGCTCTTCTGTTGTAGCCCAAGAGGCAAACCCCCTCCCTGTAAGAAGCTTGACCGAAAGGTCTTTAATTAATATATGTTGTGTTATCTTGTGCTTCTTCTTAGTTGTTGTATGGATATGATCACACCATTGTTTGTCTGTGCGAGCTAGCTTGGGTTCCTAGGACTGGCTCAGAGCACAGAGGCTAAGACCTCCAGGAGATCTTTAAGACCTCCAGGAGATCTTGATGATCTCCTGGGAGGTCCTGGTAGACCTCCTCTTGGGATGTACTGAGCGGTACTACCGTTCCTCCGTGCGGCAGTACCGTAGCTCAAAAAAAAAAAGGTCATTTCCATGTATTCCGAGAAGGTCCTTACATGCATGGTTACACTTGTTTTCTGATTTTGGTTACACTTGTTTTCTGATTTCATTTTCAGCAGAATTGAGGTGTCATAATTGGCAGAGGATCCTTTTAAGTGAATCAAATGCTTAGGCGATTCAGAGAGCGTTACTTCTTGAATTAATTTGAGTCCAGAAGTTAGTGATTTCCTCCAGCTCTTTGGGGCTATTTATGCAAATTATAGTGGGCATGAAGAGATAAAAAGTAAAATTTTACAATTAAAAGGACATATACAAGTAATAATTTATCATAAAACACTAGAATCGGTAGGATCGGGTAGGATGGTATGAAAGTTTTGATCATGATCCAACAAATGTTTCAGTGCCTAGGATCGGATCGGTCGTATAGTCGTAGGATCGTACGATAGAATCGAGAATCTGACAACATGCTAATAAACATTGTTTAACGTGCATGTGTGGAGATCAAGAAGTAAAATTATCATTATTTGTGATCAGTGGCATGTGTGTACAAAGATCATGCAGCCAAAACATCATTTGAAAAATATGGCGTAACTATTATAAATAAAAAATCAGCTCAGTAAAAATTACCTCAGGAAACAAGTACGTAACTGAGAATGTTACCATTAGCACCACACAACACGTAAATGTACCTCTCTTTTTTTTTCATCGGTACTATGATTTCAAGTTACAAATTTATCTAGCTGGATAACTATTGGAATCACAGACAAATATTCATACTTGACTATGAAGGAAAACACATCTTGTTCCTAACCGTGCGGTGCCGAATTCATCTTCCGGGGATTTGGTATAACCCAC
The DNA here is from genome assembly GCA_036346405.1 of Phyllostachys edulis. Taxonomy (NCBI): domain Eukaryota; kingdom Viridiplantae; phylum Streptophyta; class Magnoliopsida; order Poales; family Poaceae; genus Phyllostachys; species Phyllostachys edulis. The sequence goes on from CM070566.1 coordinate 40,939,608, forward strand.
ACAGGGGTTGGCCAGTTGGACCAGAGCTGAGGGGAAACGATTTCCTCCACAGTGTCATCTTCCAAGTCGAGAACTCCAATATCACGGCGGCACTCCTTATACACAGAAAGACAAATGCCATCATCATCAGTAAAGTAGGCATGATTTGACTTCAACTGTGGATATGCATCAGCACTCAGACAAAGTGTTTGGTTATGCCCAAGAAACAGCACATTGTCACCTGAGCTAATACCCACAACCATTTGTGCAGCAAAATCAACTTTAAATACTTCAATCATGCTGGTACGGTGCATAATGGAATCAGAGTCTGACTCAGGCTCCCCAGGTGTTCGGCGTCTGGCGGTCACTGTCCTCCAAATTTGCAACATATCACCGCATGGAGCTTGAGCAATGTACATGTTCAAGCCCATGATCATCTTCACCTCCCCCAAAACTATGTTTGGTGTTACTGCAGGGCCACTGAGATCAAATGCAAGGACTTGTCCAAATGTAGTCAAAGCATAAAGTAGGCCATCCTTAAACATACAATCTTCGTAGTAACGATGCGGTGGCAAGCACGTCCATTTATCATCCCCTGCTCTTGCAAATGAAAGTGGCGAGTGTGGATCGAGGATGAGCACCACAAAGTAATCTCCCGTGGATGGATCAGATGACAGAAATGCCTTGGTGAAGAGGCGGTTCCGCAGCACGCCAAGAGGATAGATTTTGGGCGGAGCATGATCACCGTCCTGTGGAATGCCAGTGCACCGTGAGTACTCGTACTTGCGAACAGCACCAGCATCATCAAAAATAGGCTTCACGCCTTCAATGGTGGTGACCGACGGCGGGTGGTAATGGGGTTGACTAGGTGCAGCTCAGACCTCTCGTCGGCGGTGGTAATCCAACCATGGTTGGAGCCGATCACGAGCCTACTACGAATAGGTGGATCCGGGAGAGTTAGTGTGTAGGACTTCTTCTCCGCGAGGCTGTAGAGACCCGCAACACTCTCACCAGCAGATTCAGAGGTGTATAGGAGGCATGGTGTCTGCGACTTCTTGAAAAGCCCAAGGTTGCAGAGACCAGTGTAGGCGGAGCGCCATGATGAGCAGACGGAACCTGCACGGACGAGGTCAGGGATCTCAAGGGTGGCGAATATGCTCATCAGGATGCACACTGGCAGTTCCGGCGACATCGATCCCGCTGGCGTGTGGGATTTGCTGGTTAACAATCGAGGGAAGGCTAGGTGCTTAGCAAGCCTTTCTCCATATGTAGCCAGACCACCCCACAGGGTCGAAATCCTGGATGATCTGTTACCCATGGAGGGGAATTCCGGACAGCACCACGAAGCAGAATATATACGTTCTGTTGTTTTCCCTCTCCTCTCTGGTTGATGAGCACTGCTGCTTGTCACGCTGAATTGTTCTTGCGTGAATACTTGATGAGCACAGGTGAGAGGAGGGAGCCATCAAGGTACACCTATATATCAGCAGCCACTCCGAATCCCCGCATGTATGGGAATCCGGTACGGTTGTTGAAAGGATTCTTTCTCTCCGACAGCATCCCTGTCCTTCGAGACGTCTAGGAATCGGACTAGAGCCCGAATCTCCGATCAGCCCAACGGACCGCGTAAGCCCATGCAGCCATTCTAGATAAAGAACCCGCCGTGCACCGCCGAGCCGTCGTCTCCTCCGTCTCTGCGGGAGCCGTGCTAGACACGGTATGTGTGTTCTGAGCCGGGCTGACCCACTGGATTAGGACTAGGATCACTACTTAAGAATGACACAACCTGTATCATGCCTGAGCTACGCTAATAGTGTCATGCTTTGGGTCAGTCCGACAGACACAGCTCATTTAACCACCTCTAGATTGTATTTTTTTAATGGTGATCAGATGTTGTTTTGCGGGTGGAGATTGGGTGGGGTTGAGAGGAAGCAATCAAAGTTTTCCCATGTGCGCTTTGAGATTGGTGTGGGTGTTAGATTAGCGGGAATTGACGTGATTCACCACGTAGAAAAAACACGTTGGAAATGTATGGGAAAATTATACGGGGAATATATGTGTAGAAAAAAGCAACTTAATTAGATAATTTATGTAAGAACTGACAATTCCATGTCAAAAAACAACTTAGATATTTTATGTTCGGAGATCTCACAATTTCAAAACACGTTACATATGACTTACTAATTATTTTGAAATGTTCTTTTGATTAAGAAAAATATGTAATTTACTAGCATGCCCGAAGTATTATATATCCCATATTCCCATTGAACTAATAACGCCATCTATTACACGAACATGGGGAATAGCTGTCAACAAGAAGCGAAACTAAGAGGCATGGTTTAACATGCATGTGTGGAGACCAAGTGACACTGTCTATGGTCAAAACAAAATTATCAATGTTAACCTGAACTAAATAATGTAATTTCAAATTTAATCAGTACTATAGTTGTTTAATAATAAAAATTTGGAAGAAAAGAGATAATATTCAAAGCAAATCATAGTGGAATAAGAGAAACTTTTAAAAAATCAAGACAATTTAAGTTATCAATTTTAGGGGGAATTCATATGTAAGTATGTCGGACACTGGGCTTTGAATATCCGAAGCCTTTGTGTGTATACCATACTAATTACATGATCATTGGCTAGTACACACATCCACAACATTAATAATCACATCCATACATATTTCATACATATAACAAGATGACAAAAGGACTTAACCTTGAACGATACATAACGAATTTTCATTACAAAGGCCGACCGGCTAAATAAAACTCAAGTAACAACAAAGTGCAGCTGAAAGCATAGTAAATAAACCAAAATGGTCTAGTGGTATGCCCCATCCAATCCCCACAGGCAGCCGACAAGGACTAAGCTCTAAAAAGACCTATCGTCGTCTGGTTCATCTTCATACTTTGAACAACAATTTATGCAAGATGGAGTTCATTGCGTACTCAGCAAGACTTATAGTGTGTATCGTAAAGTTTATATAAATGCACGGCTAACAAGAGATGAGGCTCTATGCTACAAGTTGTTTTCAGCATTAAGCAAATGTTATTTGCAATATCAATACATAGTATTTTTCAACGGCAGTTTAAAGAGCGGTTAAATATATAAAGGACAACAAGTAAGTAATTGAACAAATAACAACTTGCAACCCTCCTTGACTACGAGAAACATCTTTGACGAGGATCTAATGATCCTCATTTAATTATTTATCTGTAATTCATATTATAGATAGCAATATCTTTATATTACTCGCAATTATACCCTTTACCATTCGTAAGGGAGAAGCTTAACCGAGTGGTCGTAAGTCTTGCTACGACCACCCTCTAGTCGTAAGCTTTTTCTACGACTAGTCTCTAGTTGTAAGCTTTCCTACGACTAGCCTTAGGTTGAAAGCGTTCTCTACGAGCACCTTATGGTCGTAAGTTTCTTCACAACCTAGTCGGTTACGACCATCCTATTGTCGATAAAGCCTACAGATATATTTGCACAGTCGATTAGGGAGTCTTATGCGCCATGTTTAACACACGGGGTAGTTAACATACGCTGTTATTCTCTGTGAATAACTACATGTTTTATACCTCTGTCTCTGACAAGTACTATTTGGTGACGTGTTGGAGTTATTTCTCTAACAGTAACCTCTACCAGCGGTTCATCATTTGGAACATTGGGACATCTTTTGGCTGCCATCTCTCCATGCACTATATAAAGGATGAAGTTAGTCGGTAGGAGAACAAGACGATCGAGGTAAGGCAATCTGGAGCATAAGACATTAGACTCTAGTCGCCCCCTTGATTGCAAATATCATACTCAATATAGCCACATAGGAGTAGGGTTGTTATTCTCCCCGGAGAAGGCCTGAACCCGTATAAAATTCCTGTGTCATTCTTTGTGTGGTTTTATTTCCAGGAGTTCCCCCGAAACAAACAATCATACGTAAGATCAGTATTAGATCACCAACAATCTTATTTTCAGCCATAGGCATAGCACTCAATTCAAATATAAACCAACAACCATTTCCCACATTTTCCGACAAAGCTGTTTTTATGAAAACCAAGACTATACCCGGCAATACTACACTTAGCACGCTCATCACCGCGAGCATGGCTATTTAAATAGATTTACACTCTGCAGAGGGGTGCAACTTTACTCACAACACATGAATTCTCTAGCTTGTTCGATATTCGTCGGATCCAACCGCTCACTACCTTTGGTAAACAGTCTAGAGCACGTGTCAAAGCCTTTAAGCCTTTACATCACCTAGTACTAACCTTACACTAGTCCGACGAATGAACACCTTCACTTCACCCGGGTACACCCCTATCTTAGTGAGACATTCGTCGTTGTGTCGGCAATCACATATGCTCACACTACTACTGCCTATCAATCATGCAAGGCTAGTTTTAATGACTTAATTAGCTAAGGCCGCGCTTAGGCTGTCGCGCCGCTACATGCTGAGTCCGCCGTGCCCTCGGCTCGGTCGCGCCGCATTCTGCTGTCGTGTGCCGTTGGCACTGCACCGCGCCAACGCCAAGCCTGCTCACGGCGCCTCAATGCCATCGCCCTCGATGCCGCAGCGAGCCACGCCGTCGCATGCATGTTGCATGCATGTCCGTCGAGCCGCTGCCACCGCGTCGTAGCTCTTGGCCATGTTGCCACGTGCATGCACAGCTCCGACCGCATGCACGGCTTCGGCGACACTCTCGACCACCGCCGCGCGCATGCATGTGCAGTTGTCGTTGCGACATCGCCAGGCCGACGTCGTCGAGCCTGGTCGCATGCATGCTTGCATCGCGCTGGCCGTGCACTACATGCATGCACTGCCGCCGCAGTCTGCCAGCTTGACGTCGCCGTGGCCGCAGCGAGCCACGGCCACTTCTCTCCTCTTCTTTTTCATGGCCTTAGCTAGCCGTGATAGATAGTGTGTTGCGGATCTTCCTCTTCTTCAACTCGCTCAAACGACCTCGCATACGCAAACTAGTCGCTAAAATGGAACGCTCTCGAGACGATGATTGCAGTGGTATAGCATGCATGGGATGGTTTTTGGTTGGGATTGAGAGGAGAGAAGTGGAGATGAGCTAGCTCATGTTTTTGGGAAGTTCTGTTGGGGGAGAAGAATGGTAGCGGAGAAGAAATAACAGTGGAAGGTAAGAGGAAATGGCAGGGGGAGGATGGGTTCGGCTGGGAAAAATGAGGATGGCTAGGGAGTCAAAAGGGGGTAGGAGAGGTTTTTATTAATGGGAGAGATGACAGAGAAAAGAATGGACACGCAGGTGTTTCGTTTGCGGTCGATCGAACTGGAAGAAAGAGCGATGATGCGAATGAATGCAAGATGACATGATTTTTGAAATGCATGCGAAAACAAGAATTCAAAATAATTTAATTTTAGTCAACATGTTCAAACAATTCGATTTAATTAATTAATTAAATTTTTTATGCAACCTTTTAATTAATTCGATTTGATTTTAAAAACAATCTTTTACTTAAACACTGAAATTTTTTAAAACACAGTTAAATATTTAATAGATCGCCAAATTAAATATTAATATCCCGATTCTAAAAATCGGGGTGTTACATAGTAGTCCGTTGAAATCCTAGGAAAATGGATCAAATACTCCCTGTCCATGCAGGGCCTTAGAGGAGAAATACACTATAGGTGACGTGCCTAATACCCTTCTAAAGAACTTCAACAAAAAATAGTAAACTCTATTGCGGACTAATGTGGATTAGTACATTCCTAATTTGGATAGGCTCATTATATATATTTTTGTTTATCATTTTCTTGAAAGGCAAAGAGAGCGTCGAGCTAAGAGTTTTCCGTATCTGGATGAAAATAGAGACGGAAAACGCTAAAAAAATCAACATTGGCACCAATTTGTGGGCCCAACCCGGGCTTGTAATTTCAGCCTACCTTTTTTTTTTTCAAGAACACACAAGAAACTTGCATGTCATTCCATTAAGAGAGTACTCGTACAATGACCAGCATGTGTGGAGGATTAAACCTGCACCCATTGCCACGGTAAAGCAAACCAACAGAAGTAAAACTAAGATCCTAGCTATTACATGCAAATTTTGTGACCTAGGCTACCTAACTAGCTGCTAACCCCGACCTGAAACGCCTCCATGCACGTCGCTCCGGCCAATCTCCACTGGCCAAACTCGATCTTCCTGAATCGACTGCACAAGCCTGCATTGCTGTCCCATGGGAGTTGTCGAAGACCCTGTTGTCACGCTCCTTCCACACCATCCACGCGGCAAGGATTACGAACGAGTCGAAGGATCTATGTGCCGTTTCCTCACCAACCTTCAAGCTGCAGCTGCCACCAGCCTTGAAACTCAGTTAGGCCGTGCGGGACGCAGTTTGGCAAATGGAGCGAGGTTAAGGACGGACCAAACCTGTGCGATCACCGCACTCCCAGCCAGGATGTGATCAATGGACTCCTGGTTGGACATGCAGAAAACACAATGACCCTTGTTCTGCAAACCTCTGCGCCCTGTTAGAGTTAATTTTGATGTTTATTAGTAGTTCTTTGATTAACACATATAATTAGGGAGTTAATTATTTAGTGGCTACCAGGACGTGCGTTAGTGGCAGGTGTGTGGCTACATGCGTGCGTGCGTTAGGCTAGTGGGCACATGTGGCTGCATGCGTGCGTGCGTTAGTAGTAGGTGTGGCTTATATAAGCCTATGTGATCAGATTGTTAAGGTGGACCGAAGAGAGAAATACAAGTAGAAAATTATCCTAACTGTGTTTGTTTTGTCTTTGTCGCCTGCTGGTGTTCTCGTGTGAGTTTGTGATCCAGGGTCTTCTCCAACACGCCCCAGTCGATCTGTACGTAGTCCAGCACCGCCGACGACCAAGCAAAGTATTTACATCTCTAGGGGGCCCAAGGTCGCCTAATGAGTTTGTCACGTGCGAAGCGGATAGCACCCTGAAAAAAAGCAAGGTAAGCCGCCTTGGAGGAGTACATCCCGGATGCCTCCCGCCTCCACATGAGCATGTCTTCCTGGCCCGGCTTGACGGTCACCGAGAGGAGTGTATCCTAGACCTTCAAGAACTCAGTAGTAATTAAGACGCACATCCAATGAAAAATCCGATCTTTTTGACATAGACTTGACCTCAAAGCGCCATTAGCCATCTCCGACGAACTCAGCTAAGGAAGTGATGTCAACGAGGACTCAAGATGAACTAACCGGGCAGCTGCTGGCGGTGGGCGAGGTGCAGCGGTCCCCTGGCCACCAGGCGGTGCGCATCTTACTCCTACTGTGACCGGCGAGGAGCGACAACCCCCGCCCCGGCCTCCTGCGAGCTGCGAGAGTGGGCGAGGGCCCGTATACCCGGGAGACAGGCGGTTACCTCGTATTGGAGTGCCACATTCGTCTTTAGAGGAGCTTCGTCCTCCAGCGGCGGGTAGGGATTTTTTTAATTTTATTTTAGAAATAAGACTATTTTACATCTTTGAACTATGGAAAAAGTCTAAATAACCCATCAATCTTTAAAACCGATTATTTAATACCACCATCTTTTACAACCTGGTTAAATAACACCTCAAGATAGTTTGGCCCGGTGGTTTAGCTGACATAGCCATCTCCTATGTGTTGTTTTGCCACCTGGGCGTGCGCACCTGGCACAGGCGCCCTAAGTGTGGTGGGAAGATGTCTCCAAGGCGCCAAAATGGAACACCTCCCTAGGTGGAGAGGAGAGGTCAAACTCTACCCTATGTCGACCCCTCACGAACAATGGCAGTAGCTCGAGGTGTTCGCTCACGCCATCATCAGCAATCGAACACGTTGCCGATGTTCCTTGTTTGCCGGTGGCCTACATGGAGAATGTTGGATTTTTTATGTGGCTTTCAATATTTATTGTGGTTATTATCGGCTTTAACTCAATGTGGAATATTGATATATGTGATAGAGAATTATTTGATGCGGAATCTAACTCGAGGAATTAATACTCGAGGTGTCGAGGACGGCTGTGCTGGAATAGGTAGATATATTTATTGAGATCGAGTCTACTGGAATTTAATATGCATGCGTATGATTAATCCGGATACAGCACAAGGCAGAATAGCTGGGTTTGTTTTGCAGGATCGGCTCTGTAGGCTGTTGACCCACATGATCAGATTGAAATTGATCTCACAAACAATCTGATCATGGCACATGACTCACACATATGTGCTAGGGACTAATATATTTTAGACTCATTAAACTAGCCTATCTGATCATAGTTGGTGATATGGTTCAGGAGTCTCACGGTGTACCGAAAACTGGTAGGTCAATTATAACACCTGGAAGTGGAGTCTATAATATGTCCCTACCCTCTAGCCTCATTATGCAATTGTGAGCGGCACCACGGAAAAGGCAGAGGAATAAAGGGTAGACCGAAAAGCCTCCACAAATCAATCTAGGGTTTTGAAGAAATCCTAACATTGGTATCAGAGCCGGATACAGAGTTGGCGCGTACGGCGAACATCTGCGCCGGAAGCAAAGCCAATCTCTCAGGCATCAATACGCGTCTGAATCCAAGTCTACTTCCACAGCGCACATCCTCGATCCGTCCGCTGCGCATGCCCTGTGTTGTTATTTCCTAGCGACGTCGAAGACAACGTCCATGATCGCAAAGACATAGTGACGTTTCGAAAGGTAATGCGACGTCGTCCGTCAAGGTTGAAGTCGCGCACGTCAGTGGATCTGGAATTTTTTATTGGTTTGTTGCATCTTAGAATTTTTTATTGGTTTGATGTATCCGAAGCAAACTTGACGAGTCCTCGGACGATTTTTCGTTGGGCAAAGGAGGCGCGACCGCGAGTCCAGTGCTTGCGTATCACAGGAAGATGGCACCAAGGAAAAGCAACGTGGTGCTTCATTAATTGGAGTACAGCCGTCACGTGGAAAAGGAAAAGCAATAAGCAAAATGCATCAGGTTACAAATCTAGTGACCCTACCGATTTAGGTAGCTTCTCGCAATGGCAACCAACAGTGTTTTTTCAGAACTACTTAGATCTTGCAAATTGAATGGCTCAAATTTCACGGTCTGGAAAAGAAAAATCACGTTTTTACTTTATGCTGAAAACATTAATTATGTAATAGACAAAAATGAACCGGAAGAGCCAGAAAAAATACCACTGTTGAGGAAAAAGAGAATTATGCAGAAGAATATAAAAATTGGACAAGATATAATAAAAGGGCACGTATTTTTTATGTTGGGATCAATGACTGATTCTTTAGCTGCTGAGTATGAAGGTGAATGGAATGCGCGGAAAATAATGTGTAATCTGGAATAAGATTTTGGTGAGGTATTTCTTATTAAAGTGCTTAATCTTGTTAATCGTTTTCTCTCCACCAAGATATATGATGATACTTCAATTAATGAGCATCTCAATAAACTTTGTATTTTAGCAGAGGAATTAAAAAATGCTGGCTATCTTTTTCTGAAGAAGTGCAGGTTATGGTTGTTCTGAACTCTTTGCCAAATTCATGGGAACAATTTAAGATATCTTTTTGTCATTTTGAAAGGATACTCAATATGCACACTCTGAGGCATCATTTGCTTATGGAAGAAGATAGAAAACTCTCTCAGGGAAAAGAAAGAAATACTCACAATTCTGAGTTACACCTTGGAGAGGAAAAAGGTACTAATAAAAGAAATTAGCAAAAGAGAAAATCTAATGGTGATTTGAGAGAAAAGCTTAACAAGAAACATGATCGGGATGATTGTGGAAATTTCAAGTGTCACAAATGTGGTCAAGTATGGGCATTTCAGAGCTGATTGCAGGAAAAAGAAGAAGCAGATGAGCAAAAGAATCAAAACAAGCAACCAGTTGAGCGTAAAGGCGATTCATCGCCTAACGGTATGTCTAATATTTTTGTATGCACTGAATCTTTATTTACTACTACTTTTCCAAATAGTTGGGTTGTTGATTCTGGTGCTACATCTCATATTACTAAAGATAATAGAGCTTTTACTTCTATGCGAACAATTCCAAAGGGAAATAGATATATCTTTTTGGGCACTGATGCCAAAACTGATGTACTTGGAATTGAAAATTATGTTCTGGAACTCCCTAATGAAGGAAAATTATTATTATAGGACACTTTATATTCACCTAGCATGAGAAGGAATTTAATCTCTGTTGCTCAGTTAGAATCTATTGGTTATGATATACTGTTTGGAAAAGGAAGAGTTAAAATATTGCTCAATGGGAAATTGTAATGCTCGGCCCGGGGCCACCCGAGGGCTCCTCCTGAATCAACCGGAAAGTCCATCCGGACCTCCTAGGAGATCCAGCAGAGCCACCCGAGAGGACCTCCAGGACCGCCCAGGAGGTCTAGCAAGACCACCCGGAGGTCCTGGGAGCATCCCCGAGGAGGTCGTGGAGCCAAGGAGCACCCCGAAGACCTCCCACGACTAGACCAGAGGAAGGTCGTGGAGGTATGAGGGCATCCCAAGACCTCCCACAACCAACCAGAGGAGGTCGTGGAGGACTGAGATCACCCCAGGACCTCCCACGACCAGACCTGAGGGTAGTCGTGGAGGACTGGAATTGCTCCAAGGTCTCCTGTGCAAACCGAGCTAGTCCCAAGGATCACTGGCTAGCTCACACAGTAACAACAGTGGTAACATTTCTTCAACGCAAGCTTTATTAATAACAACAAAGTTGTTTACAAGGAAGGCTTACAAGCCAACAAACCAAAGTACAGTGGAAGATAAACAAGAAGGCCATCCGATACACCACAGGCAATCGGTTGGAGGGCGCATCCTAGTCGTCTAAGACCTCTAGGTCCATAGCAAGATCACCTCAAGGCTTTCTTTCCCTGCTTAAAACAGTTATCAAGCAAGAGTGAGCACAACAACTGTGCTCGTAAGTTACACCCGTCAATTAATAGAATGACATGCATAAATAGATATCTCAAAGGAAAGCTTAATATGGTTGATTTGCATAAAGCCGAGTTTATTTCAAATACAAGTACTAAGTTCTAAGGCAGATAACAATAGTTAAAATTCATTTTCTAAATCTCAGTTTTCAATTGGATAACATTCATCACAAGTGGTGAAGGATACCCTCCTGTCACAAGGCTCCCCGCCCAAAACCATGGGATAGAAATCCCAAAACAGTTTATCCAAAACCTTTTGAAAACAAAAACCAATATCTAACTTTGAGTGGTCTTTGTCAGCACGTCCATGACCGTGGACACGGCTATTCGAATAGTTTTCACTCTGCAGAGGTTGTACACTTTACCCACATGAGATGATTCCTCTAGTTTGTCCGGCATTCGTCAATGCCACCTCTCACTGCCGAAGGTAAGAGGTCTAGAGTTCATAACAAGGCCTTTACAATGCATAATTCCACCACAGCCCCTCCTCGCTAAGGTTTCGCTTCCATTGGATAGAAACCTGCCGGAAAAGCCCCCTCTTGTTCCAGTGGGAAACATAGGTTATAAAAGACCATTGGCCATAAAAGACCTCTCACACATCAAAATGGAACAACCGCGGTGGAACTTTGCAAATTAATTGGCCAGGTCCCGCGCCCCATTCTGGAGACATGTGGTTGTATGGTGAGGCATAGCCCATTATAGGCATAGCAAAGGGACACTCAAAGGCCGGTCCTCAAATGACTAGGATGACAACCACAAAACCCCTGAGCCTCAACTCTACCCAAGTTGAGCTCGTGCATGGACATGCACCAACCAATTAAGCAACCAATTCGCCCCAGTCCAAAACAATTTCCCTTTTTGTTTGCATTTCAAAAACATTTATACGCTTCCATGACAACCCAAAGTCATAGCTAAAACATTTAAACAGTAGTTGGTCATGATGGTAAAATTTCCCAAATCAAATGCTTTTGGTCTAAGCAAGACTAAGCAATAAGTTTTTCAAATGATCCCGGTTCATACTATTGTATCAACCAGTTTTTCCCTATGGAGACAACGGATTTATTTCAATGTCAACAGTGGCCATACAAGGGATCTGGGTATAACTAAACTTTGAAGGCAGGTATTGAAATAACTAAGTAAAAGTAAGCATGCATTAACATTTGAAATGGAATATATATAGGTTGAAATAATGGGTACAATATGATCAAGAGTGCAACTTGCCTTCTACTTGAAAGCTTCAAGGGATCACTTCCTCACAGAGCTCGGGCTCTCCAGAGACGTCAAGGCCTACGCACGAATAAAACAAAGCGAAATCATATAGCAGCCGAATAAGATCCAAAAGAACTCCAAATAAAACAAGTAACAAAGAACAGAGCAAAAGAACTAAGGGAGGGCTCTCAGGAGGAGGTCCAAGGTGCTGGCTGAAGGAGGTCTGAGGGTTTGAGGGAGGTCCTGGGAGTAAACTGAGTGAGCTAGAGAGCTAAAATGAAGAAAGGCAAGGGAAGATAGCTTGCCCAAGCTTATATTGCCAGAGCTGCTGGGAGGTCAAAAGGCACACGAGGTCAAGAGTAGATGAGGAAAAGATAGGAGTTGGTAATGGAGATGACAAAAAGGAGGTACGGGGGCTGAAAAAGGTGATAGCATCTAATGCGACACAACAGCCATTAAATGCTTGAAGACTTCCGGGTGCCAAGGACATGGTCAAAGGATAAAGAAAGTGGGCGTGACTGACAAATGGGACCGATCAAAGCTCAAGGGGAGGCCCTGCGGAGACCTAGAGGAGGTCCCGCAGAGGTCAAGGGAGGTCCTCATCCATGGGGGAGGTCCAAGCACAGGACCGGAGGTCCAAAGACACAACAACAAGGAGGTCCTATGGACAGGAGGTCCAAAAGACCTGCTCACGGGAGGTCCGAAGGTCAAGATCAAAAGCAACGGGGAGGTCCTAACGGTTAGATCTCCAAAACAAGATCCCAACGGTCAAGATTGAGAGCAAGGGGAGGTCCTGACGGTTAGATCTCCAAAACGAGATCCACAAGGGGGAGGTCCTGACGGTAAGATCCACAGAGGGGAGGTCTTGACGGTCAGATCCACGGAGGGGAGGTCCTGACGGTCAGATCCACAAAGGGGAGGTCCTGACAGTTAGATCCACAGAGGGGAGGCCCTAACGGTCAGATCCACACAGGGGAGGTCTTAACGGTCGAGATCTAAACATGGGAGGTACTGACGGCTAAGATCTCCAAAGGGGAGGTCTTAACGGTCAAGATCTAAACAAGGGAGGTCCTGACGGCTAAGATCTCCAAAGGGGAGATCTTAACGGTCAAGATATAAACAAGAGAGGTCCTGACGGCTAAGATCTCCAAAGGAGAGGTCTTAACGGTCAAGATCTAAACAAGGGAGGTCCTAACGGCTAAGATCTCTAAAGGGGAGGTCTTAACGGTCAAGATCTAAACAAGGAAGGTTCGGATGGATTTTCCGTTGATCCAAGAGGAGCCCTCGGGTGGCCCCGGGCCAGGCGTTACAGAAATTAGTGCATACTGGAACTCGTCATGAAGGTCTTTATTTACTTGATGAGCTATCAAATGATGACAATATTGATTGCTTGGTTGGTGAAAATAACTCCATAGTGAGGAATACTAATGATATGAACACATGCTCGGAATCTTATTTATGGCATTTACGACTTGGTCATATATTTAAAAACAGAATTAAGAGGCTTATTAATTCTAGAATTTTGCACTTTAAGTGGGAGGATTTTGGTATTTATGAGGCATGTATAATGGGTAAGATGACCCGTGTGCCTTTTCCAAAGGCGAAAAGATCAAATGAGCCTCTTGCCATTATTCATTCTGATATTTGTAGAGAGATGTCTACTCCCACTAGAGGACAGAAGATTTATTTTATCACATTTATTGATGATTATTCAAGATTTGGTTATGTATAACTTCTTAAACATAAGTCGGAAGGATTTGATGTATTCAAGTCATTTAAAACTGAAGTGGAAAATCAATTGAATAAAAAGATCAAAGTTTTGAGAACTGATCGTGGAGGGGAATACACTTCAGGAATATTAAATGATTTTTGTAAAGAGCATGGAATTATTCATCATTATACCATACCATATTCTCCACAACAAAATGGTGTGGCTGAGCGGAGGAATAGAACACTTATGGATATGGTTAGATCTATGATGGCTTATTCAAATCTTCCTTTATCTTTTTGGGGTGAAGCTTTGCATACTGCTGTTTATTTATTAAATCATTCGCCATCTAAAGCTGTAATAGTCACTCGTTATGAGTTGTGGACTGGAAGAAAACCCTCACTTTTCCACTTAGCTGTTTGGGGTTGTAATGCACAAATTAGAGTGCCAAATCAAAACCGTACAAAATTACAGCATAAAAACACACTAGGAATTTTTATTGGTTATTCTTTGGAATTAAAAGGGTACAAGTTTTATGACCAGGAAAAGGATAAACTGATGGAAAGCAGGGATGCAATTTTTTTTAAGATCAAAACACACCTCGTCGTGCTAAGCGGGCGAGGGTGGAATTATTGGCAACTCCACCTAAAACACAGATGGATACATCTGGTATTGATTCTCACACTGAAGGAGGTTCAGCTCCTGAAGAAAATGCAAATCGAATTCCCAATACTAACATGCTTAGGAGAAGTGGGAGGAATTTTAGTACACCCCAATATCTAGATGATCATTATTTGTTCTTGGGGGAAGTTCACTCTAAAATTTTAGATTTAGAGGAAGAACTAAAGACTTATAAAGAAGCAATAAGATGCTCTCAATCAAAACTATGGGTGAAAGCAATGCGGGAAGAATTAAACTCGATGAAAATGAATAAAGTTTGGGAACTTGTTGATCTACCAAACAACCGTAAACCCATAGGTTGTAAATGGATTTTTAAAAGGAAATTGAATGCAGCAGGTTTAGTGGAAAAAAATATAAGGCTAGACTTGTTGCTAAAGGCTTTACACAAAGGGAAGGTATTGACTTTGTGGAAACTTTTTCTCCTGTTGCAAATTTTACTTCAATTCGTATTATTAGTGCTTTGACGGCTTATTATGATCTTGAACTCCACCAAATGGATGTTAAAACTGCTTTTTCTTAATGGTCTTTTGGAGGAGGAAATATATATGATACAACCGGAAGGTTTTAGAGAAAAAGGAAATGAAAATATGGTTTGCAAGTTGAATAGATCAATTTATGGTCTTAAACAAACTTCACGTCAATGGTATATTCTTTTTGATAATGCTATCACGTCATATGGTTTTTCAATGAGGGAAGGTGATCATTGCATATATACAAAAGTTATGGGTAATTGTTTTGTCTTACTGTCTTTATATGTTGATGATATTCTCATTGCTTCTAATGATAAAAATACATTGATGGAAGTGAAAGTTTGGTTGTCTTCTAAATTTGATATGAAAGATATGGGAGAAGCTTCCTATGTGTTAGGATTTGAAACACATAGAGATCGGAATAAAAGGATTCTTGGGTTGTCTCAAAAGGCATACCTTCGAAGTGTTTTAAAATAATTTTCTATGGAAAATAGCAAACCTGTTAATGTACCTATTGTAAAGGAACTAAAGCTGTAACACCTGGCCCAAAATTAGCTCAATGCCCAACCCAGTAGTGGGCGGACCACACACATAGCACCCACTTACACTTTCGTCCTCGCCCGTGTAAAAGGGTTAACTTGGGAGGTGCTATGTTTGGACCCAACAGCATTATATACTAGTACAACTCACTTTAGACAAGCAATGTGGGACTAATCCCACCACACAACTCCTCATGGGCCACATGGGCCATCTGAGTAGGTGAGGTATTACATTCACCCCTTAAGGGCCGACGCCTCAAAGACACCGCATCTGTGACAAATGCCAGAACCACCCCTCGGTACGTCCGTGCGCCCGATCGCAAGCACATATGCCATCCGTGTGTCCACTTCGGGACCACACGCGCCATGCGCCATATGCCCGCGCCGCCCCACAGCGCCCGTCTGTGAGTTGATGCTCTAATACCATTTGTAACACCACAGCCCAAAATTCGCTCAATGCCCAACCCAGGTGGGCGGACCAGCACACATAGCACCCCACTTACACTTTCGTCCTCGCCGTGTAAAAGGGTTAACCCGGAGGTGCTATGTTTGGACCCAACAGCATTATATACTAGTACAACTCACTTTAGACAAGCAATGTGGGACTAATCCCACCACACAACTCCTCATGGGCCACATGGGCGCATCTGAGTAAGTGAGGTATTACATAAACTCAGTGAGGAATTATGTCCAAAAACTCCTGAGGGAAAAGCTAGAATGAATGGTATTCCTTATTCTTCAGCTTTGGGATGTCTTATGTATGCTATGTTATTTACACAACCCGACCTTAGCCATGCCATTGAAATTCTTAGTAGATATCAAAAGAATCCTGGGGAAGAGCATTGGAAACAGATCAAATATGTACTGCGTTATATCAAAGGAACTATGGATTATTCATTATGTTTTAATGGTCATAATCTTCAGCTGTAAGGTTATACTGATGCTGATTGGCAAGGGAATCCAGATGATCGAAAATCAACTTCTGGTTATCTATTTACTTTGGCAGGAGGTGCTATTTTTTGGTGTAGTAGGAAACAGGATTCAGTTGCTCTTTCCTCTATGGAAACTGAATACATTGCTGTATCTGAAGCAGCAAAGGAAGGTGTATGGCTGAGATAATTTCTTGCATCACTTAAGGTCTTGGAAAGTGCATCACAACCTGTCACTATTTTCTGTGATAATTAGACAACAATCAAGGTCTCAAAGGATCCTAAATTTCATAGTAAAGTAAACATATTGAAGGAAGGTATCACTATATTCGTGATGTAATAAATAGACTCAAATCTATTCGTTTGGTTTATTTGACTAGCATTGATATGGTTGCAAATCCACTGACTAAGCCAGTTAGTCAGGAGTTATTTTCTAAGCATGTTAAAGACATGGGACTTCACTTTATTGATTGAAATGTTTTCTGCCAAGTGGGAGATGTTGGATTTTTTATGTGGCTTTCAACATTTATTGTGGTTATTATCTGTTTTAACTCAATGTGGAATATTGATATATGTGATAGGTAATTATTTGATGCGGAATCTAACTCGAGGAATTAATACTCGAGGTGTCGAGGATGGCTGTGCTAGAATAGGTAGACATATTTATTTAGATCGAGTCTACTGGAATTTAATATGCATGCGTATGATTAATCCAGATACAACACAGGGCGGAATAGTTGGATTTGTTTTGCAGGATCGGCTCTGCAGGCTGTTGACCCACATGATCAGATTGGAATTGATCTCGTAAACAATCTGATCATGGCACATGACTCACACATGTTTGCTAGAGACTAATATATTTTAGACTCATTAAACTGGCATGTCTGATCGTGGTTGGTGACATGGTTTAGAAGTCTCACGGTGTACCAGAAATAGGTAGGTTAATTATAACACCTGGAAGTAGAGTTTATAAATATGTCCTACTCTCTAGCCTCATTATGCAATTGTGAGTGACACCACGGAAAAGGCAGATGAATAGAGGGTAGATCAAAAAGCCTCCACAAATCAATCTAGGGTTTTGAAGAAATCCTAATAGAGAAGCCACTGGAGTATCAGTTGGCAAGTAGTTTTGTGTCTTGGCGAGGTGGTTCTCATGGAGTGACAATAAGAATGACAATTCCACACGCACGCACGCACGCCTAGGTGGCAAAATAGCCCAAGGAGATGGCCATGTAAGCTAAACCACATTGAGGTGTTATTTAACCTGGTTTTAGAATATGATTATTTAACCTAGTTTTAGAATATGGTGGTGTTAAATAACCAATTTTATAGATTGAGAGTTATTTGGACTTTTTTCATTGTTTGGAGGTGTCAAATGGATTCATTCCTTTATTTTATTATTAGTCTGCGGCCTGCGGGTGGCCATTGGATGGCGTTCTGAGGAAGCAATCAAGTTTTCTAATGTGCACTTGTAGATTGGTGTGTGTGTGTTAGATTAGCGGGAATTGCACATGAATCACCACGTAGGAAAAAAAACCACGTTGGACATATATGGGGAAAATTTTGTATGGCATCCTATGTTGGGGCATCCCTCTTAAAATTGGGACAAGCGGATAATTCGAATATTAAAGCAACATCATTTCCTTGCTTCTCTCACCACCATCTAAAGTCCCTAACTACTTGTTATTCAATATTGTCGCTACCGCCCTCTCCCTTAGGGCATCCATAACGCTAGAATGTGGCTGGTGGGAAGATGTCATGGAGGAGAGAGGATGCGAGGGTCGTGGCTTGCAGGGGTGTCAAAGTGGCTGGTAGAGGAGGTGATGGCATTGTTTAGAAACCGGGTCTAGGCTTCGCATACCTGGTCATGGTGGACTTCTCATTCATCCAGTAGCCTATATAAAGGAGAGGGGATCCCAACTATTATACACAGTTTCACAAAAGAGCAATAAAGAGAAGCTAGAAGTCCGTTCATATCTCTGTGTTCAATCCAAGGAAAACAATTTTAGTTTGATTTTGTTTTCATTTGGGGGCGAAATGGACGAAATAGGTGAAATTTCGGTAATTTCGGATGAAATGTTGGCCAAACGGTTTGAACAAATTTGAATTTTAAAATTTAAAAAATTCAAAAAAATAAAAAGACCGCAGCGCTCCGCCTGGGACTCGAACCAAGGCATCTAAGGCTGCACAAGCCGCTGCCTACCATTGGGCCAACCGCATGTTGGTAGTTATGAGCTGCTTTTAAGCTCTTTAACCCTCAAAATTCAAACTGAACGAAAAAATTTGAACGAATCCAAATCCTTTCGGATGGGAACGAAATGAACGAAATTTCAGATATTTCAGTGAAATTGCGCCGAAATTGTGAACCCTGATTCAATCTACTATCCTATTCTTGTGTTCTTGCATTGTTCTTACGATTCTGAGTTTGTCTACGAGGTAATCACTCGGACTGGACTCGCCAACGACGGTTCCTCAACACGTTATCAGCACAACTACGCTCTCCGGCCTGCACGGATTGAGAAGGTAATCGTCGAAGCATCTCTCGTAGATTGAATTGATTTTCTAGTTCGCGTTCTATATTTTCTCTACGATGCAAATTCACCCTAATCTACCGCGAGCAGACTTCAAGTCGCCAGCCAAGCCAATCGATAGATTGCACGAAAGGGTGGATGTCGATTGCATCGTAGATTGCATGAACAATAATTGCATAAACAAAATAAAAACGGTCGACGCAGCCCCATACAATCGCGGTTGCCGCCGGCTCGCAGACCACGCCGCAAGACGTGGCGCCTTGGCGCCCGCCGCCTAAAGTCTTGTTGACCGCCATCGCCTATGGACACACCGTCTTTGCCGCGCACGCACGTGAAGCACCGCGTTGCGCCAGCCAGGAGCTGCACGCTGGCTTGGAGCAGCACACATAGCCACGGCGCCACCGACTTGAGCTGTGGCAGCATCGACCCAACACTGCACGGCCACAGCCCCACACAGCCGAACCACAATGCCGCGCCTCCGGCCCTGCTCCCCGCACACGGCCGCCACCGCAAGGCGCCGCCATTCACACGTGGCCGCCTCGTAGGCGCGCCACAACGACGAACCCCGCGTGCCCGTAGCTGGCCCCGTACGGCCGAGCCACCAACCACGCACAGCCATGGCACCGCCTGAAGCAAAGGAAAAAAAGGGGAAGGGGTGGGTAGCGCCGGCGCCGCGATGGGCATGCCGCGCCACCATCGACGGCCTCGCATCGAAGTTTGCCACCAAGTTACGCTGCCCAAAGACGCCATTGTGCGCGCAAGCGATCCGCGCCACCCGCGACGTCTTTGCCATGAGCCACCGCGCGTGACACAAGGCGCCGCCCGGCCGCCCACTTGCGCGCTTAAGCGCCGCACAGACGCTACCGCCCCGCCAATCGACCGAGCGCATCGCTCTGCGCTGCGCCTTGGCGCCGCGTTAACCCCGTAGCGCCGCGTCGCCACCTCAAAGCGTGCCGTCTGCCGGCCTCAGACGCCCGACGCTCTCGCCTCAAAGTGTGCCGCCGCCTCGAAGTCGCCGCCTCGATGCGTGCCCACATCGGCCGCCTGCAGCGCCGCCACCCTACGGCATGAAGCCGCCGCCACCCGGGAAGAACAGGGTTAGGGAAAACCCTACCCAGCCCCCCTCCCTTTTAAATGGGCCACGTAGGCCAGATGGGCCGAATGGGCCATTAGAACATGGCCCGGCCGAAAAAGTGAAAAAAAAGGGGAAACTAAAATAAAAATCCCAATTTTGCAATAAGGCCCTTGGAATCTCTGAAAATTACGTGAAATTTTTTCTCAGAACTGAAATTT
The DNA here is from genome assembly GCA_036346405.1 of Phyllostachys edulis. Taxonomy (NCBI): domain Eukaryota; kingdom Viridiplantae; phylum Streptophyta; class Magnoliopsida; order Poales; family Poaceae; genus Phyllostachys; species Phyllostachys edulis. Next base: position 40,959,829 of record CM070566.1, read on the forward strand.
TACGACCTAACCCCTGGAAATTGCAAAATTGGCCAAAAATTTATTTTCCAACAGAAAAGGGCCTTGGGAATTCATTTTTTTCATCAATTTTAGAATTTGAAGCATGTTGAACTTTGTTATTATTATTTCTATACAATTTAAGTATTGTATTTACTGTTTTTGATTATCTGTGATTGTTTATATTGCTTTTAATCACTAAAAATAGCAGTAAATCATGAAAAATGCATAGATGATTGTTTATATTGCTTTTAGTCACCGAAAATAGCAGTAAATCATGAAAAATGCATAGAAAAATACAGAACGTTATGAGAATTTTTGCAACCATTTTACACAAGTTACCAGCAGTAATCTTATGAACACTTTGTATGAATATGCAGATGATTGGCATTACGAACCAGGAGTTCGAAGAGCTGGCCCACCATGGCTAGAATTACTTGACTTGGGCATCACATGTCGAGATCGTACTCGGAGCCAAGAAGCTCCATGCTGCTATCGGACTTAGCACCTCGAAGGATGCCACTCCAACTGCTGAGGAAAAGGATCACGCACTTTATTTCCTCAGACACCATCTCTGCCTAATGCTCAAGAATGAGTATATGACGGAGAAGAGCGCACTAGCTTTATGGACCGCACTAAAGAAGCAGTTCGAGATGTTGAAGTACACCATCCTTCCTCGTAGAGCAAGAATGGAACCAACTACGTTTTGCTGACTACAATACCGTGGGAGAGTACAATTTTGCATTGCACAGAATTTGTACCAATCTTCAGCTCTGTGGTAAGGTAATCACGGATGAGGAGAAGATTGAGAAAACCCTCTCTACCTTTCAACCAAATGCGGTGCAATCTGCACGCAACTATCGTTAAGACGGCTACAAGGACTATGCCGAACTGATTAACATCATGCAAGTTACGGAAGATCAAGATGAGGTTCTAAGGAAGAACTACATCTCACAACCGCCTAGTATCAAAGTTCTTCATGAAGTCAATGCTAGAAGCTACAAGGTGAGGAAGCCGCACTCGAAGGAAAGATGCAAGAAAGGTAAGGTCATGGGTCGCAAGACCAAGTAGAATGCTCAAGCCAAGAAGGGCGAACAAAAGAAGCGCGATGAGAAGTCCTATGGCCAGCAGGACTAAAGTTGCTACAAACGTGGCACATGGGACATTGGTCACGTGTTTGTCGTGAGCCGCAGCACGTGATTGATGCTTTCAAGGCTAAGAAGAAAGGTAAAGGATAGCATGAGGCACACCTCGCCATTGCAGGCACAGAGGATCCACATTCATCGCTTGCACCCATGGACGTGGACAGCCCAGTAGCAGCCCCCAACACACCTTCTTTGGATATCGCAGCGGCTGCAGCCGTAGTTGCCGAAGAAGAGAAGATGGACATAGAGCAGATTCAAGCATAAGTTTCTTCATACTTCGCTGATTCGATCTAGTACACGCATTGCACTTAGATTTTTATAGTCATTTGCAATTTATGGTTGTGGTAGAACATTGAATTATTGAATAATGGTTGTAAGCTCTAGGAGAGTAAAGCATTAAATTCTTATGATGAGTCCCGCAAGACCTTTTTTCGTATTAATAATAGCATGTTTTGTTCTGTTTTGGAGTATTTTATTTATGTGTGGATTGCTTCCTACCCCATATTAATAAATACTTTATATATCAGAATGCGTATGGCGCCCTATGGAGGAAGTGTGCTTAGCAGATAGCGGCACAATAAATACCATCTTGAGAGAGACAAAAAAATTTCTAGTCGATTAGTAAGAATGTTGGTAGTTTTATGACAATCGCAGGCAGCGACACTTGTATAATAGGCTCAGGAAGAGCCACAATTATACTCCTGATGGGCACAACATTGGTCATTGAAGAAGCCTTTTTGTACCCAGAATCGACTAGAACTCTCTTAAGCTTTAAAGATATTCGCGCTAACGGTCTCCACGTAGAGACTAAAGAAGAGTATAGTAAAGAATACATGCTCATTACAAAGCATGAAGAAAATGGCAAAAGGGTATTAAAACAACTTCATTCATATGAATCTGGGCTTTACTACACTAACATTAAGGCACCTGCAGCCCATACTATCTTGAAAACCACTTTTAGAATCTCTAAACTTTTCTGTCTCTAGCATGATAGATTAGGCCACCCCGGTCTTAGGATGATGAGAAATATAATTAACAATTCACAGGGACATAATGTCAATGTAAAGAATTTTCCGAATCAAGAAGATTTTGTGTGCCCCGCATGTGCCATTGGGAAATTAATTACTAGACCTTCTGCTCTGAAAGTAAAAGATGAAATCCCTGCATTCCTGGACTGTATTCAGGGAGATATTTGTGGTCCTATACAACCACTGTTAGGGCTATTTAGGTACTTTATGGTGCTCATCGATGTTTTCTTAAAATGGTCGCACATATGTTTATTGTCTATGAGAAATCATGCTTTTACAAAGCTAATCTCACAGATAATTAAAATTAAGAATAATTTTCCTGATCATCATGTAAAGTCCATTAGAATGGACAACGCCGGAGAATTTACTTTAAAGGCATTTGATGATTATTGCATGGTAGTGGGAATTACCGTTGAGCATTCTGTACCACATGTCCACACCCAGAATGGACTAGCAGAGGCATTAATTAAACGAATTAAATTTATTGCCCAACCATTTTTGCAGAATTGTAATTTACCAACTACATGTTGGGGACACGTAGTCTTGCACGCAACAAGTCTAATCAATTTTAGACCATCGGCATATAACATCCATTCACCTATGCAACTAGCGCAAGGGTCAGCACCGAAAATCTCTCATCTCCGCAGGTTTGGTTGCAATGTTTAAGTACCTATGCCACCACTACAGTAAACTGCAATGAGTCCTCTCTGAAAGTCTGGGATATACGTCGATTATAAGACATCATCCATAATTAGGTATCTGGACCCTATTACTAGAGATTTGCATACAACCCGCTTCGCTGATAGCATATTTGATGAGGATAGTTTCCCGTCATTAGGGGGAGGAAATCAACCCCTTGATGAAAAATATCAGAAATAACGTGGCAAACCATGGGAATCCATGCACATGACCTTCGCACTAGTGAAGCAAATAGAGAAGTCCAGAAGATAATTTATTTGCAAACATTAGCGAATCAACTACCTGACCGCTTTAGTGATTTGAAGAGCGTGACCAAGTCACATGTGCCGCACGTAATGCACCGGAGAGGGTTGAAATACCAAAGAAAATTGAAGGTATCCCTAATCTCTTCCAAAGGCCTCAGAGTAAAAGGACGAGAACTCCGGCCCCTCGAATCCCAAGTAACCGAGGACGCCTAGCGAAAAAGGATAATAAGGACTTGACACAGCCGATCACTGAAGTTCCCTAGAACCAAAAGAGGAGCCAATTGAGACCTGGCACCAGTATGGAACCTTCAGTAAAAGGCATACCGGATTTGAACATTCCCACGGAGGGAGACATCAGCATGGATGTGTGCGCACACATCGGAGCTGAAAAACTAAAGAGACTTGCCCTCGCAATTGGAAGCAGTGGTGAGCGAGTAGAAGTATTAGAAGAATCGCCCCATGAAGAAATAGCTATAAATTATATGACTACAGGAGAATCTATGAATAGAACAACAACCAATGTCAATATTTATTTTGTAAAGAAAATTGCCACAATCATCGATCTTGATCCAGAATCTACATCTCTTGCTGAATGTAAGAAAAGATCATATTGGAAAGATTGGAAGAAGGCAATAGAAGCAGAATTATTGTCTCTGAATAAAAGAGAAGTGTTTGGGCCTGTAAGCCACATGCTTTCCTATGTACACCTCGTAGGGCATAAGTGGGTATTTGTTCGAAAGAGAAATGAAAACAATGAAGTTATAAGATATAAAGCAAGGCTTGTTGCATAAGGTTTTACTCAATGACTAGGAGTCGATTATAAAGAAACATATTCCCCAGTCATGGGTGGAACTACCTTTAGATATTTAATCTCAATGGCAGTAAACCTGAATTTAGAAATAAAATTGATGGATGCGGTAATTGCATACCTTTATGGAAACTTGGATTCAGACATTTATATGAAAGTACCTGAAGGTATCCCTGTCCTGAACAAAGATAGAGTAAATATAAATATGTACAGTGTGTAACTCAGAAAGTCACTTCCAGCGTCTAGCTTGGAAAGATGCATACGTGGAATTGGAATGATGAGACTTAGAGAAGTGCAGAATTCGGGGGGGGGGAGAATCTTCACAAACTCATTATTAAAGCTTGATCACAAAGATCGAATACCCAAAGAATAAATCCTAGAGATTAAAAGAAATTGGGTGGATTATACTCTTTTTCCCTTGACAAGTTTTTCTGAAGTTTCTCGGCTAAGGTTTTTAATAAGACAATTCGTGTAGCATAGCAAAACGTGTTTCATGTACTCTTTCTCCAAAAATTTTCCACTGGGTTTTTATGGAGTTTAGATGAGACATGAACATGATGGATGAGTACCCAAGGGAGAGTGTTAAGAAACCAGGCATAGGCTTCATAGACCTGGCCCATAGTGGGCTCCTCATTCATCTAATAGCCTATATAAAGGAGGGGGGACCCCAACCATTGTACACAGTTTTACAGAAGAGCAATAAAGAGAAGCCAGAAGTCCTCTCATATCTCTGTGTTCAATCTTGTGAGACCCTAAAATCGAATCCGTTTCAAGTCAAGAGATTACACCAGAGGCATAACTCTCAACAGGAAACGAGTCCGATTTCAAGTCCCGGATATGTGTCTCGCATTAGCTCCCAAGATCAATGGCTAATACGCACATATCTTGAACAACATTGTACATAGTCATACACAATTCATACATTATTAAAAGGTGATTTACAAGACTAGGACTTAGGTCCATAAGTTACACAAGTGACCGAGAGGTCTGCTAAACATAAACAAAAGCGCGCAGCAGAAAACAACATAATACACCAAAAGGTCCATCCAAGTGTGCCCAAAACCCGAAGGCAATGAGTGGAGGTAGAAACAACATCATTCGTTAGTGTCGCCGTATTCGGCACCAACGGATTGACCGTAAGCGTATTCTTCCTCACCTGAAACAAATGGTTAATCTGTTTGAGTACAAAAGGTACTCATAAGTCTTATACAAAATAATAAAAGAAAGTGTATAATAGAGCCTATCCAAAGGATATGATATGAGAATATACATGTTAGAGGTTGTCCAATGGAAGGTTGTATTGGCATAAGTTTTGCATAAAAGCGACAGTTTTATTCCTACACATTCTAAATTGCAAAGGCCATTTAGCAACCAAAATTTGGACAAAAGAAAACAAATAACATTGATGTAATCATAATTCAAAACATGTCAAAGTGGTTGTCTACTTTAATAAACTAACACGCATGAATAACCATTCATGCCGATACCAAGTTGTACCCATGTCAATTTTATTTTAGAGTCTAACGATGATATCTGTCAAAACCAAGTATTATCCATAACCGGGGACACAACTATTCGAATAGATTGAAAACCCTGCAGGGGTATACATCTTTACCCGCATGACTCGACCAGCCTGTAAGCCTCTGGATAATGACACACTTCCTTTGGTATGTCGGCCGGGTAGATCGAGATTTGGTACTTTTTAGCAAGAACATCTTATTGAGTTGAAACACCAATGCGAGACGAAATCCCGCTTAGTACAAGCTACTGATAGAACCTGCTAAGAAGGGCACACAAGTTGTGGTGGGAATGCTGACCCAATGAACAGAAATTTAAAGCTGTGCTCACTCTTATATATTAAATTATAATCGGATCACTATGAACATATGATCAAATACATATGTCCTCACACCACTTATGTTCCAATTCAATAAAACCCTCCCCTTACTTGACCAAATCGGCCCCGATCCAGCATGTGAAAGTACGAGTAGTTCTTGGTATGACAGCCCAAAGTTCGGTCCTTGGTGATTCGGACAAGACTACCACAATATCCAATTCTCGTGCACAAAGGCACCCTCACTATCAATCACTTGTCTAGATCTAAATCATGTTTTAAAAGACAAATTTTAGACTCAAACCTCATATTCGAAGATCCGAACAAAGATATGAAATTAAGACTGGTTCACTATTTCCCATGATTGACGAGATAACCTCGTCAACAAAACTACCGAACTACTAACTTGTATGGCTAAGCACATGATATCTAACTGAAGCATAACTGCATGGAATGATTAAGGATAATGTATACCCTAGCTATGCGGAAGCCAAGATATTACCTAAAAGACTAACATATATCAACAATACGAAATACTTTCATCCATCTATCAACTAATAACCAGTAAGAATCAACAATTGATAGAATGAACATAAGAATTGAAACAGAATTTAACAACATATCAGACTCTATTTACCTAATCATGAAGAATCATCTATGATAATCATATCAATAGACTATATGAAGATCTTAGGCAATTACCAATTCAATCATATCATAAAAAAGAATAACATCAACCATCATACTCAAGTTATTACAATCCAAAGATTATCGAAAGAAAGGTAATAACAGGTTCATCTAATTAACAAGTGAATAATGTGAAGTGAATGAATGATTCATGACTATTCCCTCCCAATCATGCCGTCTTCAATGTTTACCTAAAACAAGTAAACATGGCAAGAATGAGTCCACGACTCAGCAAGTACAATAGAACAATATGAACCCTACTGAATAAGAACGTAATAGAATGAACGAGTAAGAACATAACATCACATAATAGAATTCGAATGTAGAATGAACGAATAGGAACATAACATTCATATTATAGGATTTGAATTTAGAATAACAGAAATCATATGAATGAATGAAATGCATGAACTCCACTTCTGCTTATACTGGTATAGCCAGTGACACACCCGTCGGTGTTCACTTAGGCCCACATTTAACAAAATACGAGAATCCAAGGACCATATGAAGAACGTTTCATATGGGGATCCAAATTTGCCCACATTGGAATGGTGGGTCTTACGTGCCCATACTGGAATTGATGGGTCTTTACATTCCACTCCCGTGGATGAAACATGAACAATGAATGAATGGAACGAATTATGAATAATGAAAGACATCATCTCATTAAACATGGATTAACGAACGTGAAAAGAACATGAAGCATTGAATCGACTCATGGATCATAGAAATAACAGTATGAACAACAAGCACTCAGCATTCACCAACAATAAGAATCATAAGGTACTTTGCCCATATTGGAATAATGGGACTTCACTACCCACTCCCGTGGGTGTTTATTAAAGAAGGAATGAAAGAATATATCGAACGTAAACATATTATCGAATAATCATGGTATATCAATTATGAAGGGAAACAAGAAATACCAGAATTACCCATTGCACATTCGTCAATCAAGTGGAACAAATAGCAATCAAGACAAATCAATTGTACTTGTTTTCGAATCGCGATGCGTTAGGAGGCAAGGACGGCCACTAATCTCGAACCTCTCCTCCTACACAATTGATTTACTTGAATAAGAAACAACATGAATAGGACATCACTCGAAATGCTTAATCGCAGCATCCTAACTCCAAGGTTCACAAAGTCGATCTACCCAAATAAACCAACAAAGATAGCAGACGATAAACGGGACAGCGACATCGAAGAAACACAACTTTTGCTCGAGACTCAAACGGGTGCTCTCAGATCCTATGGAAAGATAACAATATCCTCCACAAAATTTTAGTTGGCGGAATCTCCCAATTCGGCAAAAACCTAAGTTAACAATCCTATGAAAGTCGAACATCCAATCTGCTCAATGTAACCACACAAAGAAGAGAGAAATAATCATATCTTTTGTTCTACCAATCCAAATTGAGTGTTATTTATCAATCTGGAAAGGTTAACAAAAATTATACAACAACCTAGTTGGGTGGAAACCCTGAATCTGCCCTTAAATTAATCATAACTTAATAGACAAATTGACAGTTAATTCATGTCAGATTTTCAGGACAGCAGGAAAGAATCTATCATATCTTTTAAACCGTAAATCGGAATTGAGTGAACTTGGTGTCTACCGAAAGCTAAGACCGAATCCCACATATATCCAGGATTTGGGATCCTCAAATTCGGACCCTAACCACATGAAAACAGACGCCCAAAAACAGGATAGAATCTGTCCTAACCGCAGTAGGGATGTCGATCCCTAAATCATAACCAATTTCGCATCTAATACGATTCAAACAGCGAGGAATCGTTCATTACCCTTGAAGACAACGTGCCCGCTGAATTTCCCCGCGAGATTCTCCTCTCCTCTTCTTCTCCTCTCTCCCTTTTCCTTTCTTCTTCTTCCTTCATCTCCTCCCTTTCTCCTCTTTGGCATAGCAAGAGGGGGATTGCTACAATGTGGTGCCACAAGACAGGCGGTGGTACTATAGTAGCTAGGGCTTTTCCCCCTCCTTTTATTGGTGGCCAACCCCTCATGGGCCTCCTAAACCAAGGCCCAGGTTGCCGAAAAACTACAGAAATCTCCTTTTTTCTTATTCCTAATTTATCTTTTGAACACTTTCTTTTATAGAATAAATCGAAGTATTACAGATAAGCCACAATGATTTGGACATAGCTAACTAGACTCATAAATTATTGATACACCAAAATAGCATGCACGCAATTATCATTGCATTTTAAAATACTAAATTAACCAAAATTGGGATCAAAATGATGTAAGAGGATGCTTGCCTTGTTGATATTTCACTTGTTCCCCCTCGGGATTCTCAGGTATAATATCACTCGCGTTAGGCAATTCAGAATCTAAAAATAATAATAACAAACAAACATCGAGAAAATCTCAAAATGCCAAAATGCTAAAAAAAAATGCATGAGAATTTTACAATAGGGAGGTTTTGATTTTAAGTGAATTTAGGTGAAAATTTTAGTTCATTTGGAGTTCAATTGAATTTTCTATTAATTTTATAAGGTTAAAGTCCTTAATGTACAATTAAGTTAATTATCAAATTTTTATGTAAAAGAGACAAGTTTCAAAGTTATACCAAAATAAAGTACATGACAAATTAAAATTAACAACATTGATTTCACTTCATTTGGAGTTAATATGAAGTACTTGTGATTTTTTGAAGTTTAAACCATTTTTCAGTGCAAAAGTAATTCATTTCAGGATTTCAAAACGTATTTAATACTTTTCATACATGGGTTATCCTAGCCATAGTCACTTACAGGTGGGACCCAGTGCACAGTGTTTCTTCTTTTTATTCAAATCCCGAATTAAAACGCCTGACACGTGGGGTCCACCCATCATTGACTCAGTCCACAGCATAGTGCGTGGACCAAAAGTCCACAAACTCAGTCCATGGTCCACGGTCGGAATCACTATGCACTTATATGCCCAGGCCCGCAGGTTAGTGACCCGATGTGGAAAATCAGGGGTTAAAACACCCGGGTTTCTGTGCTCAGACCCACAAGTCAGTGAAACGAGATACCAATTAAAGTGAAAACTAATCATTGCTTAGGTTAATCCGACAGAGATTTGAGTTAATGATGGGCTAAAGTAATGGTCGGCTGTTCCGACAATAGGGCATTTTACTCCTACGCGCTTTCCTAGCGGCTCGCCGGCATGGTGGCCCACGGCGGCGTGAACTAATGGCATAAATGGGTTGCCAATAGCCATGCGGTCCTATAGGTGGCCGGAACTTAACCGATGGTGAACCCTACCGGTGGCGCGATGTGGAGATGTGGCGGCAACCCTATGGCTATGTGCAAATTTAAACCCGAAGGCACTTCAAGCTAAACATTGCATGCTATAGCACCTAAAGGCCATAAGGAACCTACCGGAGCCGAAATGATGGTCGAAGAGACCCGGTGGCTTGCCGGCGACGATGACCGAACGACGGCGACAAGAACTCCACGTGGAGAGAAAACCCTGGGCAAAACCGAAGGAAATGAGTGATCGGGATAGGCTTAATAGGTATATGATATGATGTCAACGAAAGGAATTTAGATAATACTCACCACACCTGAGATAAGGAAGAAAGGGCAGTTTTCAGCCGAAGATGGAGCCAACCCAAATTCACAATGGTCCTGTGAATCATTTAGGGAATTGATTGAGGGGTTTTACTTAGTATACCCTAGAACACGATATGACACGCAAATGAATGGAAGGAACTCACCGAGCACGAAGATGACAATGGTGGCGGCTCAGGGCACACTCTAGCACCAGCAACGACAAGCTCACTACCCGTTGATTCACTACAAGGAAAAGCTTCAACTTAACAAGACAAGAACAGCATGTAAAGAGAAGAAAAATGGTGTAGAGCACGACAACTATGCCTCTAAGGAGAGGAAGAAATCGCCAAACTTGTCTGAGTGGCCGAAAGGGAGAGGACGGGGTTTTGTCAAACTCCAATGTTCGAAGAGGACAGCGTCCACTTGTGTCATCTACTGGTTGAATGATGTTAGCGGTGGCGAGATAACGTGGTGTTGCATGGACGAAGGAGCAAGATCACAGCGCCACCTCATGCTCAGTGCGTTCGGTGCTGGCACGATGAAGCGGCACGAGGAAGAAGGGGCTGACGAGCGAGCCCTGTTCGTTAGTAATAGCAGTGAATCAGCGTGGTCAGTTCGGCATGAGCGAGCGGGTTACATTGGACCAAGTTTGTTGGTTTGAATCCGAATGGTTGACTTATTTAAATTCCAACTTCCAAAGTTTGACCAGTGAGTTAAAAATAGCAAATAAATTTATAAAAAATCTAAAAAATTTCTGGGGAGTTATTGAGATGATATAGAACCCAAATAAAGTTTTAAAAATCACTGTTAGTAATTTAATAACTTATTTTAATTCAAAAACCTAATAGGTTTGAATAAGGAGCCTAGATTTTTCTTAAGGTCAAGATGAACTCTAAAAATTTGAAAAATATATTTTTATTCATAATAATTATTCTAGTATTTGAATAAATTAATTCCCAGAGGTCTTTACAAGCATTAACTTCAGTTTTCTCTTGGAGTGTCTTTTTGAATTATAAGTTTGACTTGAATTTGAAATTTTCAAATGCAACAATTTGTGCATATGCTTCAAAAATGACATGTATGCTCATTAGATGCATATAATTACCATTTACATAAAATGAGGCTGTGACAAATCTACTATTATGTTCTTGTGTTCTTGCATTGTTCTTACGATTCTGAGTTTGTCTACGAGGTAATCGCTCGGACTAGACTCGCTAGCAACGGTTCCTCAACCGGCTTCAGGTGGGGAAAGTGTTATCCAGGAGGGAATGGAAGCGGGCAAGCGGTGGGATAAAAAATGGAGGAAGAAACCATATCCATATCCAAACACATGTCATGGCAAAAACAACAAAGAAATGATAACAACATGATCCAAATTGATGATAGAAATCAAACACAATCAAAAGTGAAAAGGGGCATAGAGGTTAGGATAGGGCGGTGCTGTCGGGGCTAGGGAAGACAATTTCACCGAAATTTTGGTGATTTTACCACACCCCCAGGAAATTTTTATAATTTGTTCAAAAAAAATAGGAAATATTTGAATTTAGGCAAATTACATCCTAAATTTGATTTCGGACAAAATTTGGTCGAATTTTGTCCAGTTTGAAAGCCCAAAGAAATTCTGAAATTTCGGTGATTTCGGCCCCCAGCGAATTTTTTCCAAAAAAAATTAAAGTTCCCTTGGCCGGGCCAAATCAACAACGTTGCCTTGAGGAGGAGAAGATGGAAAGCACAACGATGCCCCAATTTGTTGCTCAAGGTTGAATAAGATGGCAGGGGTGCTTAATCACTTGCTTCGCACCGTCAAAGGTGAGGAGATGGAGTAGGGGTGGCAATTTTCCATATGAAGATTATCCCATGGGGGGCGGGGATGGGGCAACCTCCCCATGGGCCTCGCTAAAAAAAATAAAGAAACTACTTTCTTAATCATATAATGCATATTTTGAATATGAAATAGGTTTTTTACTATGTTTGGACTAAAACATGCATCTATATATTATACGTTAAGTATTGAATCTATATTTTGCGCAAAAGTATGCCTAAATACTTATAATATCATAGGATAAAGGCATATCAACACTTCAAAATTTATATTTAAATTATATTTTCATCGCCATGGCCATCCCTAAATAGGAGGCTGTCGATGGTCGCCAACGGTGAGGTGAGATGCCGAAGGCGATGAATTTGGTGCTAGAGCTTTTGTTTGGGAGGGATGGGAAGCAAGACTTCTTACGATATTGGAAGGGAATAAAGAGAAAGAGAGGGGAAAGTGTTTTTTTTAGAAAGGCTGACATGCGGGTCCAAGTTTGTGGATTGTTGTATAATTTATTTTCTTCTTTTAGTATGCTCAATGATAAATGTTAGGCAAAAGCATAAATTGAAATGATACGGTGGCTAGAATATAAAAAAAATATAGAGTTGGAATGTGAATGTTACTCAAGCCATTGTGCATTGGAATTATTAAGGATTTACCACTATAAATAGGTGCATTTGAGGATTTACCCCTCGAAGTCTCAGTGACATGTGGGTCCTAGGGCACATGTTAATGAGACATCGATGGGTAAATCCTTAAATACATCTATCTCATAATGGTAAATTCTCAAATCCCTCTTGTGCATTCTAGGAGGTGGTGGCTTATGCCTAGGTGGAGCAGTATCTCTCCTCAAACCACCACCTCTAGGAGCTATGTATTATGGACATCCCTTCCCACCCTTCAATGGGGCCGGGCTTACTATCACTAGCATGGGAGAGAGGGGAAGAGGGTGAAGAAAGAGATAATATTAAAAGAAAACCATAATGAAATGAGAGAAACTACAAAAGAGGACAATGTAAGTTATCAATTTTTTGGGGGAAATTATATGTACTAGTCCACTGAAATCCTAGGAAAATGGATCAAATACTTCCTATCTGTGCAGGGCCTTAGAGGAGAAAGATAATATAGGTGATATGCCTAATACCCTTCTTAAAGGACTTCAACAAAAAAGAGTAAACTCCATGGTGCACTAATGTGGATTATCATATTCATGATTTGGATAGGATCAATTTTTTCTATCTTTTTTCTTGAAGACAGAGAGAGTGTCAAGCTAAGAGTTTTTCGTATATTAGTGAAAATAGAGATAGAAAATGCTAAAAAAATACGACATTGGTACCAATTTGTGGGCCCAACCTGGGCTTCTAATTTGGCCCTTCACTATTGCAGTGACAGATGGCTATATGTATCACCCGATGGGACGGATGCTGGAGAGGGTAGACAGTAGAGGCGGCGGCTAGGCTAGTTCTAGGGTTTCATTTCCCCTCCCTTTGATATGAGTGGATGCGGGAAGGGGCTAGGCAACGGCGGTGACTACAAGGAGGCCTTCTTCACCTCTAAGGTTTTGTTGCCCCTTTTTCCTCTATCTTTTGCAATCTCTAAAATTCCCTCTCTTCAAATCTGACACTCTTCATCCTATCTAGTGTCTTTAGTGGTGCTATCGGTAAAACTAGAGGTTTATAGTGAGAATCGCAATTCGTTGAAGATCATGCTAGGGAGGGAAGAAAGCTATAAACATATAAGGGTACTCCAGATCCTTGTATTGTGTTTAGCTTCTTTTTTGTGTGTTTTTGCATGTTCCTTTGTGTTCCCTAGATTGGGAAGCAATAGATGAAAATCAATATTTCCAGATCTGGTTTTTTTTAATATAGACAAAGAGCTTAATGTTTGTTCATCAAAAAGAGGATTACCAGATCTAACCATATGGAGTGGACATCAAGTGACTATAGCACTACATGAGATGTAGAGATCTCGAGGAACCATAGGCCTCATCTTACATGCGATAATTTGGGAATGTCTTCTATTCACCCATCATGAAATAAGAGGTAACAAATTTGTAGTTTCCACAAAGGTTAGTCAAAATTTCAAGCACATATTATGTGTTCCTTTGTGTTCCCTAGATTGGAAAACAATAGATGATGATCAATGTTTCCAGATCTGGTCTTTTTTTATATCGACGAGGAGCTTAATGTTTGTTCATCAAAAAGAGGATTACCAGATCTGGCCATACGGAGTATACAACATGTGACAATTGCACTACATGAGATGAGAGATCTTGAGAAACCACAAGCCTCATCTTACATGTGTTTTTTTTCGATGGACCGGTTGGAAGATTCTCAGGCCAAATATATTAAGAATGGGAGAACAAGTTAAGGGAAACAAGAAGAGAGAGAGAGAGAGAGAGAGAGAGAGAGAGAGAGCTCTAAAACAGAAAAAAAAAACCTTGTAGCCTCAAACGGCCGTGCTAAGATAGCACTGACATGTTACACACTGGGGGCTAAAGAGCTGAAACACATCCGACAGCCTTCCACGAGAAGATCAAAGATTATGGCATTACGCTTTTTCCAGATACACCAGTGATATGAGAATGCCTTCTATTCACCCATCATAGCAGAAGAGCTAACAGATTTGCAGCTTCAACAAAGGTTAGTCACAATTTCAAGCGCATAGTATGTTTTGTTGTTTCAATCATGAACTAGAACGTACAGTCGTACATTGACAATCGGCGTTTGTTGGAGGCTAGGGAGGACAGAAAGGTATAAATATACAGTGGTAGTTCAGGTCTTGCATGTGTTTACCTCCCTCTTTGTGTGTTTTTGAATGTCCATGTGTTTTTCTAGATTGGAAAAAATAGATTGAGATCAATATTTCTAGATCTAACCTTTCTTAAGATTAAACCCAGGAGCTTAACCTTTGTTCATCAAGAAGAGGAATACCATGTTCGATCATATGGAGTAGACATGATGACTATTTGCACTACAAGGGATGCGGAAATCTCGCGCAACCACAAACTTCCTCCTACATGCGCCTATTTGGGAACACATTCTATGTACCCAGCATGAAAGAAGCTCTAACATATTAGTAGCTTCAACAATGGTTAGTCAGATTTTCAAGTGCATATTATGTTTTGCCTTTGCCACCATGAACTAGAATTCTAACACTAGCTAGCCAATTGTTTGTAGTTAAACTGATGAGGCACCTTGGTTCCTCAAGCCAAGATTGTGGTTCAAATCCTATACTTAAATTTCAAGGATTGTTTAATTATGGGGTAATTGGGGGTTCATTTGAATTTGATCTCACCGACTTCCGGTATCTATGTCTCTCAGGTATGTGTTTCCAACTAGTTGATTTTCCTAAGGTGCAAAGCTTGAGGCCCAACTTTATCAATAGATGAGGAGTGAGCATAGCTCACTTCGTCAGCTCGCAGTTGGGGCGAGTGGCCGGGTCGGGGGTTCGACCCCTGGGCCTCACCGAGGATTGAGCATGGGGCTCAGTTGGAGGACTGTGCTGGGGTACAGTGGCACAGAGAAGCTTTAGGCTTCCAGTCCGCCACGGTTCGAGCGTTGCTCCCGTAGGCGCCTCGCGGGGTAGGATGCTTCTTCTTATTTAATATGGACCGGATGCGGAAAATCCCGAACATTAAAAAAAAACTTTATCAATAGATCTAACCATACATTAATCTTGTCTAAGTGGCGTGTTTTGTTGTGTTGCTACTTGCTAGGAGTATACACCTTGTAGCGTATAAATGAGATACTTCCTACAAATGTACAATAAATGATTGTGAGTCTACTACAAAATCTACAATAAATGATTGTGAGTCTACTACAAAATCTACAATAAATGAATGAGTCTACTACAAAATCTACAATAATCTACAATAAATTAATGCAGTTTGCTAGAAAATACACATAGATCCAATTGCATACACATGGTTCATATATGTGCCACTGAAGCATGGGGCTCAACATGCAACGCGAATTCAAGGGAACGTCCGATCTGTTGGTGACATATATGAAATGCATACTAATTCATTGCTAGGTAGAGTCTCCGATACACCAAATCCACGCTCTCACCCAAGAGACCACGGGATCAAATCGACAAACCCAAAATAGGCTGTCAAATAAATAAATCTCTCCCCTTCCTTCCGTGCGAGCCGTCCGTGCCAAAATCGACGGATGCTAACTTATTGTCCATAAGCCCCCACCAATCCAGTCTAGCAAACACAACGCCACCGTCCGTTGATCTTGCGACGGACGGCTCAGATCGAGTGAACGGTAAAGAAAAATGAAAGCCTTCCTCGCGGCTCCTCGCACTGCCATTCAAAACCTTCCCGCTTTGGCCTCGCTCCCCATTGGAAAGTGGAAACCTTCCATAGAGCCGCCTGAAACAACCACGGTTCCTCCTGTTCCATCTGGTCTTGATCTGTTTAATGCTTCTTTGATCTGATCATTAACTTCTGGACAAATATACCCCTTCTTGATCTCCTGCGAGATTTGTTCGAGTTTCCGATTCGATTTCCTTAGCGAGAGAGATTCGGGAGAAGGGGAGAGAGAGGCAATGGCGGGCTGGGGTGCAAGAACTGGCGGCTCCGGCGGGGAAGGTCCGGGCTTTGTGGCCTGTTCGAGCACCGGGAAGGTGGTGGCCGCGAGCGGGATCCGGATCTTGGACGGTCCCGTGGAGCAGCGGCGGAGGCTGTCGGGGTTTTCTTTGAGGCTGGATGCGGATAGGGTTGGCAGTGGGGAGGAGGAGGAGGAGGCGCTGCCGTCGCCGGTCGCGAGGGCGCGCAGGTGCGACGTGTACATCGGGTATGGAAGCGGGGGCCCGGCGGCGGTGGGGAGGATGGTGGCGTGGCTGCGCGCCGAGCTGGAGATGCTCGGCGTGCCCTGCGTGGAGGTGGACCGGCGGCGGTGCCGCGACGGGCCGGCGCACGCGGCTGCGCGCGCCGCGTTGGACGTGGCCGCGGCAGGCGTGGTCGTGGTCACCCCGTCGTCGCTGGCGAACCCCTACGCCGTCGAGGAGATCCGGGCGTTCCTCGACCGGGGAAAGCTTCTGCCGGTCTTCGTCGGCCTCGGCAGGGCAGACTGCGTCGCGGAGGACGTCGTGGAGAAGAGCGGCGATCTGTGGGAGAGGTTCGGAGGAAACCTGTGGATGCTCTACGACGGCGCGGAGGTCGAGTGGAGGGAGGCCGTGGACGGGCTGTACCGGGCGGAGCCGGCGGTGGAGGTGGACGCCGGGAACCTCAGGTACCGCCTTCTCGACGTGCTCGAGATCGTAGGTGCGAGGCTCGGGCGGCGCACGATGGCGGATGCCGTCAAGACCTGGCGCGCCGAGGCGGATCTAGAGCTTCCGTTCCCCCGGAACGCGGGCTTCGTCGGCCGGGAGAGAGAGTTGCTCGACCTCGAAGCCGTGCTGCTCGGCGACGTGCGGGCGCTTGATAAGGCGACTGGGAAGAGGAAGACGCACTTGCTCGAAGCCGTGGGCGAGGGGGCGTTCCTGAACGGCGTGGTCTGCATCTCCGGCGAGTCCGGTGCCGGGAAGACCGAGCTGGTGCTCGAGTTCGCGCACCGGCATGCGCAGGAGTACAAGAAGGTGCTGTGGGTGCACGGCGAGGCGAGGTACGTCCGCCAGAGCTACCTCAAGCTCGCCGACCGGCTCGGCGTCGCCGTCGGCGACGACATGTCGCCCTTAGCTGAACGGAGCAGCAAGCACTACTGGAGCTTCCACGACATGGAGGGCGAAGCGATTGCCAAGATCAGGAAGGAGCTCATGCGTGACATCCCCTACCTCGTCGTCATGGACAACCTCGAGAGCGAGAGGGACTGGTGGGACAGCAGGGCCGTGCTGGAGCTCCTGCCCGCCGGCGGCAAGCGCACCCATGTCATTGTCACGACGCGGCTGAGCCACTTGAAGGGGGTTAGGACTTTCACGCTGCCGAATCTTGCCGCGCCGGAGGCAATGCTGCTGATGAAGGGGACTCGAGTGTTTGTCCCCGAGGACACTGCTGTCCTTAGGGGTATCGAGCAGAGGCTAGTCGGTGTGCCTCTAGGCCTCGCCCTCGTCGGTGCAATTCTGTCCGAGCTCGCCGTCGGCCCGGCCGAGCTCCGGGACGAGATGAACAACGCGCCGTACCGTGCACCGACGTGGGCGGCTAAGGATGAGCCCGCGCTGCGTGACAACCCGGGTCTGGTGCAGCTGCTGGACGCGTGCTTCTCGCTGCTGGACCGGGAGACGTCCGACCTAGGCACGGCGGCGGGGAGGCTGGTCGAGGCCAGCGGCTTCTTCGCGCCGACGCCGATCCCGGTGGACATGCTGGTGCGCGCTGCATACGGAGCGGCCGGGGAACCGCTGTGGAGGCGTATGCTGCGCACGCTGCATCTCTCGTGCGCCTCCAAGCGCGAGCAAGCGAACACTGCCGGCCGCGCCGAGCCGGAGGCGCTGGCCGTGCTGCTGCGGCTCGGGATCGCCCGGAGGTGCACGCGGGAGGGGTGCGTCTCCGTCCACGGCGTGTTCAGGCTCTTCAGCCGCAAGATCGGCTCCGGCCAGGTCGCCCGCTTTGTGCTCCGCACCATTGCCGCAGAAGGCAGCGTGGAGGAGCACACCGACCACATGTGGGCGGCGTGTCTGTCGCTGTTCAGGTTCCAGGCGCGGGCCGTAGCCGTCGAGCTGCCAACGCTGGAGCTCGCGCAGTTCGTCACGCGCTTCGTGCTGCCGCTCGCGACGCACGGCGTGGCCGCGTACTCGTCGTACAGCGCTGTGCTCGAGCTTCTCCGGGAGGCCACCGACGCCGTCCGCGCGGTGGAGGACCTGTACGTCGCGGGCAACGACAGCGTTGAGCTGGACCCTAACGTGTACCAGGAGCTCGCGCGGGCTAGGGCTGACGTTCTGATGATGCGCGCCAAGCTGATGATCAGAGGGGGAGAGTACGCCATCGCCGAGAACCACTGCTTGACGGCGATCGGCATCTTCGAGGTGGTCTGCGGCGACGCGCACCCGGAGACGCAGGCGGCCAGGGCGGTCTTGGAACAGGCCGTGGGTTCTCAGTTCGAGAATTGACTTGACCCGCCGGTGTAGGGTTTGAGCCTCGTTTGGACATGGGAATTTTACATGGAGAATTGTTTTGACCCGCCGGTCTAGGGTTTGAGCCTAGTTATTTGGACATGGGAATTTTACATGGAGAATTGTCTTGACCGGCTGATCTAGGGTTTGGGCCTCGTTTGGACATGGGAATTTTACAGGAATTTTGTGTCTCACTTCTCATATGAAATTCTGAAGAAATTCTTGCGGTCCAAACGGGCTAGATCCTTGCAAGTAGTTCGAGACTTTGATTCTTTAAGAATTTAAGGGGTGCAATTCACTTAATTAGGATCTATGTGGCTGTTGACCTGTTGTTGTAAGAGCTGAATGCTAGGTCCAGTACCTTTACCTCCATGTACTATGGACCTTATTATGTTGTTAGTACTTAGTACCGAATTTGGTTTTAATGATTTGAACATGCATGGTTATTGTTTTCTGAAGCTCCGCTGTGAGACTGTCCCTCCAAATGATCACTAAGTTGAACCCTCTTGATTTCCCATGATGTGTGAGTAGTTCATTTCAGTAGTAACTTGTTTTATCTCTTGTTTTTCTATTTAAGTTTTTAAGTTATCATTGATTTGGGAGCTTAAGTAAGGATTACTAGCTACCACAGCCAAACTATATTTACAGATTGGTTCAGTATCGGGTACAAAATGTAGGTGTGTTGTATATACATACTATTTGTATTTGAAAGTAGAAAAGTTGTTTCAAGTTCTAACCATGTCCTCTTCAAAGAAATACAAAAACCTTTTCATTCCTTTTCTTTCCCTTGGTTCGTGTTTGGCGGCAATTAAGATGGACGGACGTAAGGAATTTAGACAGCGAGTTGAGGGGTGGAATTTGTCATAGGAGTTTTCCTTTCTCTCAATTCCCTTATTTGTTCAGAGAGATGGGAAATTGTGAGGAATTGACTTATATCCACGGACCACTCTAAGTCGTCAAGATTCATGAAGGACTGAGATATATCCATCTTATGACCAAAACACAACATTTCCACTAAAATAAATCACACCCTCTCCATGGTTATAAAACGATGAGAGTTAGATCCTCAAATTCCTAATCCCCAATCCTCTAGAGTTCCCATCCCCACTAATGAAACTAAGCACTTGAAAACTCCCCCCTCTTCTCTTTCATTCTCTAGAATCAATTCCCATGAACCAGACAATACTCTTAAGGCTTAATTTTGGTAGACGAGGAAATATTTCCGCGGTATGTTTGTTTCGTGGGAATTGGTCCAGGAGAATGAGATATAAGAGGTAGAGGGTTTGAAGTCTCCAGTTTGGTTAATGGGCATGGGAACTTCAGAGGAGGTTGAGGATTGAGAATTTGAGGATCCAACCTTCGTCATTTTAAAAACCATGGAGAGGGTGGGAAGTAAATTTTTTTGAAAACGTTGTGTTTTGATCATAAGATGGATATATCTCAGTCCTTCGTGACAACTTAGTGGTTTGTGGCCACAAATCAATTTCTCATAGTTTCATATCTCTCCTAAAAAATAAGGGATTTGAGAGTAAAAGGCCAGCCTCCATGGTGGCAAATTCCACCAACTCTTCCAAAATTCCTAACAACCATCCCATTTGCTTTCAAACTATAGAATCATTAATGGCAATCAGAGAGGGATAGATGATTATAAAAAAAAATTTGTACCGGACAGACTAAAAAGAACAGAACTTGATGTAGATGCAATATTGCAAAACGTCTAACCCTTGTCTCGCACACAGCTCACAACCAGAGGGCACTGCGCCGTCCATTACAGTGCGTGCGTGTCCTCTGCACCTCCCACGATTACGTGCGTGTTCTGTTTCATGTCACGCTCGCCCAAAAGAGGTCACACTCACCTGCACCTGCTCCCCGCTGCTCGCGCACCCAGCCCTGCTCTGGATGGTCGACGGCAATCAAAACCTCTGCATCTTGTCGACGCTGATGCAGTTGAAATCATTGAATGGATGTCAAATCAATCAACGAACAGCAGCAGCCCCAGGCCCTCACCTGAGCCCCCAAAAACTGACGTACAGACGCTAGCAGACCAATCCTACGGCGGCACATGCTTGCTTTCCCCCAAAAACTCACGTGTGACGTTTAGTTCCTCCACTTCTTTTTTTTGTCTTACTCCAAATACTCACAAGATTGTTAGGATGTTTTTTTTTTGTGAAGAATCTTGTTAGGATGTTCTGATCATGATCACTTAGTGCTTCCAACCCATCCATGGTTTCCATGACGGTGGCCCAGAGCATATTACAGATACCAGAGATGCACTCAATCCATAAGGTTAGAGGTGGGAATTGGGTCGTGCCGTGCCGGCACGCGCCCGACCCATCGTGCTGGGTCAGCGTCGTGCCGCAGGCCGGCTCGGTCCACCACCCCCGTGCGCCGTGCCGTGCCGCCCACCTCAGATTCGGTCGGGCCTGTGCACGCCCCAAAGCCCGTCGTGTCGAGTCGCTGCGTGCCACCCAAGCCCAAACCCTAAGTAACTATTGGCGGAGGCGAGGCGGCGATGGCGGCGGCGATCGCCATCTTCATTCCTTTTTCAGCGGTCATGCCCGCCTCATTAAAAACCTAGTTAAAATTGAATTAATTATGCATAAACATGGGCACAAAAATATTTTGGGGAAAAAGTGAAATTTTCTTGATATTTTACAGATACAATGTTATCGCCTCGTTAAAACCTTACGCCCCAGTGGGGTTCCCGAGTAAGGAAAAGAGTACAAGAATAACATGTGTACATATTAACTACTCATCAATGTCGAGATCGCTCATGCGGTCGAGGTCAACAGACGTCAGACGATCTCAAGATCCTCCAGTTGATGTTGTTGCGCTCTTTAGCCAATTCCCAATCCTTAGCGCATGTGATTGCCTCCACCATCTTAGGCGTGAGGGATGATCTTCTTTCTTCAATTATTCTCCCTACCATGCTGAACGTTGCTTCTGAAGATACACTGGACACCGCACCAATAGAACATCCCGTGCGAAATGTGATAGCACAGAAATATCCGCTTGTTGTTCTTCCACCACTCGAGCAAGTCTATCTTTCCACCGAAAGATCAGATTGATGTTTGCAAAATCATGCTCTAGGTAATGGTTTAGCTCTGAGACAGAATTCCACGAGGGGGCTGCCTGAGACTAAGAGGGCGAAGAACTGAACTTGCCCTTTAGCTTCTTCCACAAGTAGGATGTCAAGCTTTTCTTTCCTTGTTGCGTCTCTTTGTGCGGGGTCTCGATCTCACGCCGCTAATGAACTTGTCATGATACATGCGAAAACACGAAAAAGCTCCTCTTTGACATGTGCAAAAGCTTCCGAGTAATCAAGACCAAGGCATTCACCTATTCCTCCATACCCATCTGCAAACTCGCAACTTTTTCAGAGGATCGAAAATAATAGCAAAACAATACACATGTGAAATAGAACTAAAATATTTAATAAATTTTTCCTCCATTAGTGCAACAAAGATGACCTAAAATGGAATCCTCCTAGATTTGGCAATCTTGTCGCAATTAACCAAATATATTCTATAACTAAGCAAGAGGTAGGGTAATAGACACCAGATAACATTTTTGTTGCTCTATAAAAGGTTGTAAAACTATCGAAAATGACCAAGAATCGCTAATCTGAATTGGTAACTATCAATTCATTGTTTTGAGAGTTAGCATTGACAAAAACAGATATAACATGTTCGCACCTTGTAACTTCTTTAACATGATGTAGGTTGAGTTCCACCTCACCTTCATGTCAAGACCGAATTTTCTTGGTTCTTCCCATTGGTCGCATAAAGATTCGCGAACCCTGGCCGCCACTTGTGGGGAATTTGTGAGGTAGCGAACGGCGTCATGATATCTTGCTCAAATATCCGCCAATCGCTTGTATATCATCTTGAACAACAAGGTTCAAGATATAGCATACATCTCTCGTGGAGAACATAACCACCAATATACGTCTGCAATCTTGGGGTGAGGATGTTCATAGCAGTCGTGTTCGCTGATGCGTTATCAAGAGTGATAGAAGCAATCTTATTATCTATCTTAAAATCATCAAGTACGTATAGTATACGCTCAACAATGGCCTCTCCCGTGTGCGATTCGTTAATTGGTTTAAACCCTATGACTCTCTTGTTTAGTTTGTAATTGTCGTCTAAATAATGGGCTACAACACTAAGGTAGGCACTTCTCTGGTGTGATGATGTCCAAATGTCCGGGTTATAGCAAAAGAGAACTGAACTTGTAGAAATTGTTCTTTTAGCTCTGCTAGTTCCTTATGGTACAGCCGTAAAATATCGGATGTAGTGGTTCTCCTACTAACATGTTGGTACTGTGGGCAAAAGCCGCGTTGGATCATTTTTTCGAATGCGCGGCTTTCACCCATCCTAATCGGTTGATCTTCCGCAACAATATATCTAGCTATTTCCTCACGGGCAGAAAGCGGGTTGTATACCCAAGTACTTACAGAGCCATCGGCCTCAAGTTTAGTGCGTTTGTACTCCTCCCCTCGGATCTGCGCCCAATCTTGCACAAGCATACCTTGTAGTGCCGGTTCAAGTGCCTTGTCCCTGCAAATTGCACTGAGCAGATAATTTAGCTTGGCAATAATTACATGTTGCGATATCTATTGTTTGGCCATCATGGATTTCTGGCTCCAGTCATGTGCTTCAACAATTAAGCCCTTCGTCTGCACTCCGCCAATGTTGCCGCTCAGGACGCGGGAGAACTCGAGTCCCCATTGGCTCCGGACCGCCTGTACTCCTCGAGCCCTCCGCATCCGCCCATATGATGGTCACCCATGCCGTAGTCTCCCATGCTTGGCGAGAGTTAGCGAGCATCAACGGAGTCGGAGCCGAGGAGGACTAGGGAGCGACGGCAGAGCTTACACTAAGTCGCCTCGCTGTCCTTTTCGTGTTCGACTCCTCGGTAGCATACCGCCGGAGCTCCTTGGTGCTCGACTCCTTGGCAAAGATAATGGATGGATGGTGAATAAATGGAGAGAGCAAATGGCTATTGAAGAAATGAGAAGAGTAATGAATGATGAAGAAATAAACTGAGATGATAATGGATGAATCAATGAGAAATGATCTTCGTTTTATAGACACCCGAGAGAAGAAACCCGAGAGCCGTTGCTTCTTTGTGCACTGCGCTTGTCACATCGGATTTTATGTCATGTCGTGTCTCTCGCGGTCACGATTTGCCCGTTGTAGTGCTTGTTGCCCATTGTCTCTCGTGCTCGTGATTGGAAAAAGACACAACTCACTAATCACCCGTACATTGCGAACGTTGCTAATTACCCGGTCACTCGCCCGTTGTCTCTCTCAATTTGAAAGAAAGTAAAGAGCCCCGTCCTTTCTCTCAATTTGCCTGTCACTCACCCAGAGAAAAGTAAAGGCCTCTGTCCTCACCTGCTAGATTCTCTCAATTTCTCCTCTCTCTCTCTCCCCAGGCCGGCTTGGACGACATCGTTCCCGTTCCCCACGCTGTCGGCCACTTCCTTTACCCCCCCAACCGCCAACCCTTGGCCTTACCCATCTGCCTCCACAGTCCACACCCATTTCTCATCGGCGTCATCGCCTCCGCCCTCCCGGCTGGCGCTCCTCCCATCGCCTCCCCAGCCCGAAGCGCCTCCTCCCCATCGCCTCCGAGGCAACACACAGAGCATGAGGGGCGAGGAGGCGCGGGAGGAGGCCGAGCGCGTGGGAGGCGAGGAGGAGGCGGCCGAGCGGCGGCGGAGGCGGCCCTCGGCGGCGCCGCCTCCCGCTTGCCCGCCGCCTCTCTCTCCCTCCCTTCGTTTTTTCTTACCTCCTTGGGAGGCGGAGCGGGCGGCAGGAGGTGAGGGCGCCGACGCCTTGCGCGGTTGCCGTCTTTGGCGTCTTGGGCACATCGGCCGTCTTGCGTCTGTCAGGTCGGCTTCGGCTTCAAAATTTCACCGTCGACCGTCGTGCGTTAACTTGCCCGCCACGTGGCTTGCTCGGTCGTGCTTGGGCCGTGCCGAGATGGCGGGCCTCGGCGAACGAATAGCCCTACGGCCTCCCACCTCTACATAAGGTTATGAGAAAAAACAGAAAAATGGACAAATATTGTTTTTTTATTATACTTACTACCTATGTTCTGACTTGTCCATTCGATTTCCCTGTCTCTTGATTGACACTAATATGCTTGAAACTGTTTGTCAATATATTCTTGATTTTTTAAAAAGAAAAATATGCTTGAAATTTTGCCAGGATGTAGGTTATGTTTATGACTTTTTCACTATCGCGCAGCCAGCCCTGCTCTGGATTGAATCACGTCAGAACATAAACGACGGCAGTCAAAACCTCTGCTTCTTGTCGACGCTGATGCAGTTGAAATCATTGGATGGATGTCAAATCAATCAACGAACACCGGCAGCCACAGGCCCTCACCTGAGCCCCCAAAAACTGACGTACAGACGCTAGCAGACCAATCCTACGGCGGCACATGCTTGCTTTCCCCCAAAAACTCACGTCCAGACGCTAGCAGACCAATCCTACGGCGGCACATGCTTGCTTTCCCCCAAAAACTCACGTGCATGCCGTGCGCCCGTGCGCTCGCTCTTACAAATCCAACGAACTTTTTTGTACCCGTAGAGAGACGTCAACTTTGTTGAGATTATTGGGAGCTGTGCTAATATGACAATATTGATATATCCCAAACCTTCCTGACAACTTATATTATGACATTTCAGTGGTTATAAAACAATCTCCCATTTCCCAAACATGAGAAAAGACCTACTGATTCTGTTGTTTTTTTTGTGTTTCTTTGATCTGTTAGTTAATTTCATTGAATATGTTTCTTGTTTAGTTCAAGTTTGCCGGTTAACACTGCCAAAGTACACAAATGTTTTAATTTGGATAGAAAATGAATATGTTCTATGCATACATTGTGCTAATAAAAGTTACAAATTATTAATATGCTGCTGTAAAAGGGGATTCTAAGTTCTAGAATCGTTTTCTACCGAGGAGTCAGTTCAGAGACCTTTCCATTCCTTTTATTCCCTATAAGTTTGTCACTTCAGTTTATCAGCTTTTCCTGTTTGTCACTTCAGCATTTCCTGTTTGTCACATGCCTGAAAATTTCTTGTCCTGGCGGTCTTGCTACACATCCACACCTTGTAAATTATTCATCAACTATTCGTCACGCTCACGCGCACCTGCTGCCCGCTGCTCGCGCAGCCAGCCCTGCTCTGGATTGAAATCACGCCAGAACATAAACGACGGCAATCAAAACCTCTGCATCTTGTCGACGCTGATGCAGTTGAAATCATTGGATGGATGTCAAATCAAATCAACGAACACCGGCAGCCCCAGGCCCTCACCTGAGCCCCCAAAAACTGACGTACAGACGCTAGCAGACCAATCCTACGGCGGCACATGCTTGCTTTCCCCCAAAAACTCACGTGTGACGTTTAGTTCCTCCACTTCTTTTTTTGTCTTACTCCAAATACTCACAAGATTGTTAGGATGTTTTTTTTTTGTGAAGAATCTTGTTAGGATGTTCTGATCATGATCACTTAGTGCTTCCAACCCATCCATGGTTTCCATGACGGTGGCCCAGAGCATATTACAGATACCAGAGATGCACTCAATCCATAAGGTTATGAGAAAAAACAGAAAAATGGACAAATATTGTTTTTTTATTATACTTACTACCTATGTTCTGACTTGTCCATTCGATTTCCCTGTCTCTTGATTGACACTAATATGCTTGAAACTGTTTGTCAATATATTCTTGATTTTTTAAAAAGAAAAATATGCTTGAAATTTTGCCAGGATGTAGGTCATGTTTATGACTTTTTCACTACCTTGGAGTCATTTTTATAGATTTAAGACCTGTTTGGTACAACTGCTACTCCTAGCTTCTCGTTCGGATCTCGTGGAGTTGTGCTAAACACCCAGATTATCAAAACAATCAGATTTTGCTTCTCGCGAGGAGCTACCTCAAAAATAAACTAACAACGAGGAGCAGCCTTCCCATCGATTCTCGTAGAAAGCTAACCTTCAACAAGGAAAAATACCCCCCTTGAAGTTGGATGAAATTACCCGCAAATACCACTGAGTTACCCCTCTCCCATCCCACCTCATGCCCCCGACCCCTGTAATGTCCCCAAAATCCCTAAGATGGTTCAACTGAGCATATCATGTTTATGTATGTAAATTATGGATCAATGTTAAATTTTTGTTGTCTGTAATATAGCATGCTCAGAAATTTAAAACATTTATTTGAATTCAAGCTTCTAAATGAATCCAAAAATATGTGTGTGTAAAAGTTGTTGGAAATAATTTATTAAAATACTAGATTATTTATCATGAATTAATATAAATTTTTCCAAATTTTTAAGAAGGCATACTGATCTCATAATCACTTAGGCAGATCTGGAAATGATTTAATTTTGTAAACTGGGGCTTTAACAGTACCTGCAACCAATTTTCTTAAGTTCTATTTGAGTTTGAGAACACTCACAAAAAATTTTAGAATTTATTTACTATTTTTAGTTGCTCAGTCAAATATGTTGTAGTTTGGTCAAAAGAAATTAAAATCAAAACCTCAAACCGACCGGACCCAAGTCGACTTAGCTCGATCGCACCGCTTAACCCGGACCCGAGTCTGGCTCCGACTCAAACCACTCGGTCGCGTCGTTTTTCTTCAGCCGCTGACGAGCGAGCCCCACTTGTCAGCTTCATCGTCTTCCTCACCACGACACTTCCGAGCGGTATTGTCACCGCGCATGCGTGCCACGACGCTCGCCAATGCTACCTCCTACTTCCGCAACCGCTTACGAAGCATCGCCTGGGTCTCACCAAGTCCCCGAGCCAATCCATTCTTTTCCTCTCACACTCTTTTGCTCTCTATGACCTCTTTTTTTTTGTTTCGGCTGGGGAAGAAGACGAGGAGAGGAAGCTCGTCTCACTACCTCCTGCGAGCCCACAAGCCCACCGCCAGACTCTACTCTTGACGCCGCATCCATTTTTGTCGATCCAAGCCTTCTTCATCCACGGAATCATTAGGAACGACATCGTCGTCCTCGCCTCCGTCGGCCATGGCCCCGTAGCTCGCGAGCGCTCTGGTGAGTCATTCTCCGCACCATCTTGTCCATAGTGATCGCATCATCTCATTGAGTCTTTTGAAGAGATTAATTTGGTTTTGGTGCATCACCGAGGGAGAGAGAGGCCCATTTTCTCCAGCTGTGGTGAACCACCGTCACCCCCGTTCTGGTCATCTCCAACCTCCATCGTCGATGTTATCGTGTGCGCCACGTTCCTGGTGTCAAGGCATGTAACATCCCAATTTTCAGAGCTTTAAAAACCTTTTAAATAGTGTAATGAGAAAATTCATCATTTGGATTTATTTGAATTTAAATTAAAAAGCTTAATATTGGACTTTGTGTAACAAAACAATTTAATATGACTAAAGTCAACATGAACAATAGTCAAAACTATTTTATTTGGATTCTATGAGCTTGGACATATTTTCTTGAATTTTCCGGAATTTTTCCAAGTTCATTTGCTATTTTCCATTGCTTATTTGAATTTCGTAATTTCTTAAAAGAAAAAGCTATATAAATCTCCAACGATCATTGGGCGAATCTCTCCGGCCCAACTCCTTTCCCCCGCGCCAGCCCACTTGGCCCATCGTTTCCTCGCCGCTGGATCAAGAACGGACGCCTGGATCTCCGCCCGCGCGCGCGCCTCGCTTCCTCTCTCTGACGCGTGGGCCCGCTGCGACGTCGTCGTCCCCGACCTGGTCTTCGTCTCCGCGTCGCTGCCGCGTCCGCCATTGTCGTTGCTCCGAGTCCGTCCGACAATATCGCAACCGGCGTCGATTTTGTGCGCGGATGATCGCTTCTAGAAGCCCTATCCTCCCCGGACTCATTCAAATGTTTTTGAATTTCAAACTCGCCTTATCCCTCCTTTTTTCGCTGCTGGGTTGTTTGATCGCCGCCGCCATCGCGCATACTCGACATCCCCGACGCCTATAAAGGGACCTCTAGCCTCGCTTTGCTTCCTTTCCCAAATCCCCACCCATTTCCTTCCGAGCTCCTCACGCCACATTCCCCATCTAGGGTTTCGCCACGCACCTCTTCGCCATCAAATTGCACCGTCGCCGCCGCCGCTGTCGTCATCGAAAGTGCGCCATCGACCGCCATCACCTCCTCTACCTCCGGACGACCGCTGCCGCTTAAACCTCACGGACGCCCGTCCGACAAAACCCGAAGGTCTCTCCGCCCGACTCGCCACGGCCACCACAACCACCCCAACCACCCGGAGTCGCACTGAAGGAGCGCAATAGCCTCAAAGAACACGCCCATAGCACCCACTCGCCGGCGACCACCGTAGCGCCGGTGACCATTGGGTCCCGTGTCGCCACCGCTGCCGCCGACGTCCTCGCCGACGTGGGACGCCAGTCACGTACACCTCACCTCAGGTCACTGCGTGTCATCCGGGTGGGCGCGTCGGTATCGCGCTGCTGGTTCGCCACCTCGGCCCCTCTCTCGTCCAAGTGGCTCGGTGGGCTTGGTCCACTGTGGTCAGGTTTCTAACATGTGGGTCCCACATGTCGTTGTCTTTATTTATTTCTTTTCCGAAAATCCTGGTCGACGCCATGTCGATGTCATCTTTGGTGCAATATTCCGATTTTTCTGTTGAAAAATAATTCGGAATTCCAGTAAATCCTATTTTTAGGGTTTTCTTTAGATTTAAACTTTGAAACTCCATATCTTTTGCATCCTAACTCCAAATCCATCCATTCAAATTTCTAAATTCATCTAAAATCCAGATCTATCTATTGGAGATTTTAATTATTTTATTGGAGTTATTTGCCTCTGTTATTTATTTAGTTTGTTTGTTTGCCTTGTTTGCGAGTAGACTTCGACGTTGCTGAAAGAGTTGACGAAGAAGGACCTTTCCAAGATCAAGATCAATTCCTAGATCCTTTTCAAGGCAAGCTATACCTTTGACCATCTTGACTCCCAGTTTGCTAAATTATTTTATTTTAAATTACTGCATTATTAATTCAAGTAATTATTTAAATGATTTTGGGAGTAGATGTAAATGCCTAATTGTTATGCCATCCTTGTTAATTGCTATGTCTAAATTCTTTGTCGCCTTAGTTGATAATTAGTTGGTTAATATTGTAGCACCAACGTGGGTTGGTTAGAACGATTAGATTGCTTAGTCATGCCACGACTCATCTATTCATGTTTAGTTGCAATTATTAACCTGACTAAGTGAATATGCAATATTGTAATAATCTGTGTGTACTATGTGTCTTTGTGGCATATGTTATACGTGAAATCAAAGGGTGGAAAAAGGATTTGGATTGAGGCAAGGGGTGGATACTGTGTGAATTGGTGGTCTATGTGGACTGTGTGGATAATATTAATCTGTGTGTCTATGTGGTTGGGTTAGCTGGAAGTCTTGCCTTGGTCAGTTAAGGACCTCACCATGTGCGCTAAAGAACTGAGCTTCCTGTACGACCACATGCTTTTGAGGCAGGCCTAGCATAGTAAGATAAGGTATCTCAAATGCTCTGTTATAGTTAGTGCTAGCTACACTAATTATATCTTGTGGGTAAAGTGTACAAACTCGCAGAGTGTAACTTAATCTATTCAATAGCGCGTCATGATCATGGACAATGCTCGGGATTTAACACTAGGGTAGAATTTCATAAAATCTGTATGAAGGAGCTATGTGATTAAATCATCTAGCTATGTGAATAACCTGTTAGGGTCAGGTGTGTCTTTGTGAAATAACTTGTTAAAATTATTATTGTCTATTTGTTTTACCTACTTTCAATCTATTTAATTGTATTAAATTGCAAAAGTTGCATTTACGCAAAAGAACCACGTAATGCCTTTCTCTTGTAATAAGCCCGCATGT
Source organism: Phyllostachys edulis (assembly GCA_036346405.1). Taxonomy (NCBI): domain Eukaryota; kingdom Viridiplantae; phylum Streptophyta; class Magnoliopsida; order Poales; family Poaceae; genus Phyllostachys; species Phyllostachys edulis. Next base: position 40,990,590 of record CM070566.1, read on the forward strand.
ATACATTGCATTCCGTGGTGTGGCTTATAGTACGTGTGTACTCACGCTTGTTTTGACGAATCAAGCGGAGGAGGAGTCTTCACCACTTACGAGGACGAGTTCATCGAAGGTGCCTAATCGCGAGGTCTTGATCCCATCGGTTGCTCGTGGTGAATCGATGGGATGCCACTACCGCTTCGCTTTCACGCCGCTTATTTTCTCTAGTTAGCCTGCGTGGCTCAATAAATGTAAACTCGACCTTAAGGTCAAAACCATTATCTAATAATCAAAGTTATTCGCTTATGTTATATTTCGCTTGTATGGATCGATTTCAGCTTTGTTAACCTGTGTGCACTAGCATGATCCCGGCTAGTGCAAGAAACACAGAGGGTCCTGAATTGTAATTTCGGTCCCGACAAAAGTGGTATCGAGTCAGATCGACTATAGGTCTAGACCTTAGTAGATTGGCCGCTCGAGTGTCCAAATTATTTTCTAAAGAAAATTTAACTTGCAAGATTAAATGAATTGCTTAACTCCTCTCATATCTCTCTCGACTCATCTATTGCTAAAATCTTTCCTCTCCCCATTGTTTTAACGTGGTTCTTACACCTTGTCCGTCGTGATGATGCCTTACCTTCAGACCTTGGAGATTGCAACGGAGGACTTGCCGCGAGTCGTGGAAATTCTTGCCGCAGACACTTGGGCTTCGACCGCCCGATGTACCGAGGCGGTGAGTACATGGTCAACGGACGGGATCGTGGTATAGTCTGCCGCCTGACGGTCTACGCCAGGAGGAACACTAGAGGTAGCCAGCCTTTGGATATCTCAGTCAGGAGGATCACCTTCATGCAAGGAATCCAGGAGTCATCGCGTCTGGCCATACTCCGAGTCTGCCACATCTACGCTGAAGAGCTGCAACACACCGTCTTCCGCTACCATCCCAGAGCTGCTTCAGGGGAGATATCTGCGCGCTTTCCGTCTACAAACGGGGAAGGCAATGCCACAGTAGTGCATCTTGCACGGTTCACAGCTGCCCAGGAGGAGTCGCTGGAGATGGCCGCCACCGAGCTGAGGTGCGCCTATCAGGCCTGGGAAGAAGCCGAGAAAGGATCGCAGACTAGAGCACGCCTCTATGGTCAAGATGAGCTCAAGATGATCAAGAGGAAGATCCGAAGAAGTCAAGAAGATCCAGAGGAGATTCCAGAGGATCCAACCGAGCTCAAGACACCAGAGGAGCCACCAGACTGCACTCCAAGACGCTCGCCTCCCGCCGCACCGGCCGGGAATCGAACCGGCCATGAGGATGCCACCACTTCGAGTCTACACCAGGCAGGAGCGTCGCCGTGGCTTTGGAGGCTTTCTCGAGTAGTTCGCTTAAGTTCCAGCTTAGTCGAGGCTTAGCCGCTTCCTTTTCGAGTCGCCCTTTAGGCGGTAGCTTGTGTGCTTAGGTCCGATTTATTTTCCTGTGTGTAAGCATGAGCTGCAAAGGCCCTTAGGCATTTGTTGCAGCCATGCTATTAAAATATTAATAAAGATTATTTCATTCGAAGTTTCTTGAGCTGTGTTTGTTGGGTTTAATCTATCCCCTGTCTAGATCTTAACTCACCTTGTGCTCTCTACCTTATCTAACCTATGGAGCTTCACCAGATGGTTCAGACTCGCCATGCCGCCAAGGATCCGGAGCCCAAGGATCAAGGCAATGAGCAAACCCCTCACAGAGTAGTGCCACCCCAAGCACCTCCTATTGATTTGCGTAACTTGAGCTTTCATGGCAAAGACAAACTCGGATGATGTATACGATGATGAACCAGACATGTGCCATGAACAACAACAACAACAACATCAACAACAATCGTCGGGGAGGAGCCCGATCGCCATGGTCATCGGGACCATCCAAGTTGGTCAATTCATGAGGACCCGTCCGCCAACTTTCTCTCGACATGTCACGCCAGAGAGGTCGATGATTGGCTTCAGCGTGATTGAGAGGAAGCTCCGATCACCCAATGCGGCGATCATGAGAAGGTTTTGTATGCCACTCATCGATGGAGGGCATAGCTGCAGAATGGTGGGAAAATTTCTGCAGAATAAGATGAGGCACCGCAGAACATCACATGGGAAGAATTTTTGCGCAATTTTCGCCAATATCATGTACCAAGGTATTATGGATCCAAAAGGATGAGTTCCGCTCTCAAGCAAGGGGTATGTCGCTGATCGACTACTGAATAAGTTTTTTCGGCTAGCTCGCTATGCTCCTAAGATGTCGCTAATGACAGTCTCGCCAGAGCTTCTTGAAGGGTGCGAACTCAGACTACAAGTCACCTACTTGCCCATACCTTCCGGATTTTCGGGAGTTGGTTAACAAGGCGTTGGTCATGGAGGACAAACGCAAAGAACTGGAGGACCACCGCATAGCGAGGATGATTCAAAGAAGGAAGCCATCACCACAACAACAGAGGGCAAGAGTAGTGCCACAACAGTTTAATCGTTTTCACCACGAGTTCTTTCAGACACTGCACCGCCTTGAGACCTCGCCCTCTTATTGAACTCTCGCAACCCTACACCACCAACCCCACCCCAGGAACAACAACCGCAGATTGAACCAAGAGTGTGTTACAATTGTCGCCACCAGACATTTCGCTAATCGGTGTCCTCGAAGGAACTATCACTCCAAATTCGCTTCAACCTTGGAGCAACACCGCCAAGACCCCAGCAGTAACAATCAAGGAGTTTCTCAGGAACCAACAACCAGAGGAGCGCCGATCGGTTGTCGAGGTCGTGTTAATCACGCCACTCTAGAAGGAGCCCAGAAGCACCGGATGTCGTCTTGGGTAAGTTCCTAGTAAATTCAAGACTGCCTGCTCGTTTGATTTCGAGCTTCGATTCGCTTGTTTTCGGAGTTTTTGCAACTAAGAATAAATTGGAAGTTATGCAACTTAAGCGTGCTCTGTTAGTCCAATCGCTTTGGAGCAGAGCTAAGTTCTAATGTGGGTTGTTTAGGGCTAAGTTACTCATAGTCGAGTTGAGTTTCTAGCTAACCTAATTATTCTAGACACCCAAACCATAGATGTCATCCTTGGCATGGATTGGTTAACAAAGCACAAAGCCGTGCTAGATTGTGGTCAAGAGCCGTTATAATCGAGGATACTAAAGGAAACAAAGTGGAGTTCCTAGCTACCTCAAGGCGTAATGGGTATTTGATAGTCAACACCAAGACCGTTGAGTTGGAAGATGTGCGGTCGTCAAAGAGTATCCGGATGTGTTCCTGTAAGAATTACGAGGATGCCACCGGATCGTGACATCGAGTTTGTCATCGATCTAGTGCCAGGAACAGCCCCCATCTCGAAGAGACCTTATCGGATGCCAGCCGATGAGTTAGTAGAGATGAAGAATCAGATAGAAGAACTTTTGGAGAAAGGTTTTGTGAGGCCTAGTTCGTCGCCATGGGGAGCACCAGTTTTGTTTGTCAAGAAGAAGGATGGAAGCATGAGGATGTGCATCGACTCTAGGGCTCTCAATGAAGTCACTATCAAGAACAAGTACCCATTGCCCCGGATAGATGATCTGTTTGACCAGATGAAAGGAGCCGGAGTGTTCTCGAAGATCGATCTGCGATCAGGTTACCACCAGCTGAAGATTTGTTCTAAGGATGTACCTAAAACCGCTTTCTCAACGCGGTACGGGCATTATGAGTTCTTAGTCATGTCCTTTGGTCTGACTAATGCCCCTGCCTATTTCATGAACATGATGAATAAGGTATTCATGGAGTATTTGGACAAATTTGTAGTTGTATTCATCGATGATATTTTGGTTTACTCCAAGTCGGAAGAAGAACATTTCAACACCGAGATTAATCCTAGAAAAGCTCGGGGAGCATCGCTTGTATGCTAAGTTTAGCAAGTGTGATTTCGCGCGTAAGGAAGTGGATTTTCTTGGTCATGTGATGACAATGCAGGAGTAGTGATTGATTGAAGAAGGTAAAAGTCAGTATTACATTGGGAACAAACCCAAGACTATCACTCAGATTCGTAGCTTCTTGGGATTGGCGGGATACTACCGTCGTTTCATCGAAGGATTCTCATCAATTGCTAAACCTCTTACGCAATTGTTGAAGAAGGAGAAAAGTTTACTTGGACTCGGCTTGTGAGGAAAGTTTTCAAGAATTGAAGAAGCGTTTGACTTCAAATTTCAAATCTTGATTTTGCGGATATTCGTAAGGATTTTGATATCTATTGTGATGCTTCGCGTCAAGGATTAGGTGTGTCTGATGCAAGAAGGAAGAGCGCCGCTATGCATCAAGGCGATTAAGGCCCCATGAAGAGAATTACCCTACCCATGACTTGGAATTAGCGCGCAGAGTGCATGCCTTGAAGATTTGGCGTCATTACCTCATCGAGAATTGCGAGATATATACCGATCATAAAAGCTTAAAATATATTTTCACTCGATCGGATCTGAATATGAGGCAGAGAAGATGGCTAGAATTGATAAAAGATTATAATCTTGGGATCCATTACCATCCTGGTAAAGCCAATGTCGTTCTGAGATGCTTTGAGTCAGAAGAGCCTTTGCAATGCCGTGGAAGTAAAAGAGCCTTGTTCGAACTTCAAGAGGAATTCGAAGTTGAAGCTAGAGGTAGTATCCAAGGATTCGTGGCAAATTTGGAAGTCTGATCTACTTTGGAGAAGCAGATTCGCAAGCTCGGTAGAAAGACTCGAGTTCTCCGACATTAAGAAGAAGATGATGAATGAAAGTTCAAGGACTTCCGGTGGATGATCGGGATATCTTGTGGATCAATGGACGATATCTGCGCTCCAGATGTTGATGGATTGAGACAACTAATTTTGAAGGAGGCCCATGACTCAAAGTATTCGATTCACCTGGTAGTACTAAGATGTATCAGATGTTAAGAATAAGTTTTGGTGGCGAATTTGAAACGAGACGTCGCAGAGTTCGTTGCCTTGTGCGACGTGTGTCGAAAGTCAAAGCGAGAACACCAGAGGCCCGCAGTCTATTGCAACCCTTGAAGATTCCAGAGTGGAAGTGGGAAGAAGTCGGAATGGATTTCATAACCGGTTTACCCAAGACTCAATCAAGTTACGATTCGATTTGGGTAATAGTGGATCGCTTGACTAAAGTTGCTCATTTCTTGCCACCAAAACTACATTACTCAGAGATCGTCTAGCGAGCTATATATGGCAAAGATTGTCGGTTTGCATGGTGTGCCCAAGAAGATAGTGTCGATCGAGGATCTCGGTTCACCTCCGATTTTGGCGAGTTTACATGAAGCCTTAGGGACTCACTTTGAATTTCAAGATCTTGCGTATCATCCCTGCACAGATGGACAGACTGAAAGGGTTAATCAGATATTGGAAGATATGTTGAGAGCCTGTGCCCTAGCAAATGCTACTCGTTGGGATAAGAGTTTGCCATATGCAGAGTTCTCGTACAACAACGACTATCAAGCGACCGCAAATGTCACCTTTTGAAGCTTTGTATGGTCGTGCTTGCAGAACCCCGTTGAATTGGACAGAAACAGCTGAACGTACAGTCTTCGGTCCAGATATTATTCAAGAAGCAGAAGAACAAGTGGCTATGATCAGGGAGAGACGAGGATAGCTCAGTCGAGGCAGAAGAGTTATGCCGATAATCGTCGACGTGATCTCAGTGTCGAGCCGAAGATTTTGTGTATCTCCGAGTTACGCCCCTGAGAGGTGTGAAAAGGTTCCATGCCAAAGGGAAGCTTGCCCCTCGGTATGTTGGTCCGTTCAAGATCTTAGAACGCCGTGGAGAAGTAGCCTATCAGCTGGAGCTACATGATCGTTAGCGTGGGTACACGATGTCTTTCATGTCTCTCAGTTGAAGAAGTGTCTTCGTGTGCCGGAAGAACAAACCCCGATGGAGTCAATTGAACTAAAAGAAGACCTCACCTACAAAGAGCAACCGGTCAAGATTCTGGATGTCGCAGAACGTCGGACCAGAAGCAAGACGGTTCGTTTTTGCAAAGTGCAGTGGAGCCACCACTGAAGTGAAGCCACGTGGGAACGTGAAGAAGAGCCGAAAGCCGAAGTTCCTAGCCTTTTCTCCAGTTTAGCACGAATCTCGGGACGAGATTCCTTTAAGGGGGAGGTTTGTAACATCCCAATTTTGAGCTTTAAAACCTTTTAAATAGTGTAATGAGAAAATTCATCATTTGGATTTATTTGAATTTAAATTAAAAAGCTTAATATTGGACTTTGTGTAACAAAACAATTTAATATGACTAAAGTCAACATGAACAATAGTCAAAACTATTTTATTTGGATTCTATGAGCTTGGACATATTTTCTAGAATTTTTCGAATTTTTCCAAGTTCATTTGCTATTTTCCATTGCTTATTTGAATTTCGGTAATTTCTTAAAAGAAAAAGCTATATAAATCTCCAAGCGATCATTGGGCGAATCTCTCGGCCCAACTCCTTTCCCGCGCCACCCACTTGGCCCATCGTTTCTCGCCATTTGGATCAAGAACGGACGCTGGATCTCGCTTGCAGACTCTCGCTCTCTCTCGACGGCGTGGGCCCGGCTGCGACGTCGTCGTCCCGACCAGTCTTAAATCTCCGCGTCGCCAGCGCGTCGCCATTGTCGTTGCTCGAGTCCGTCCGACAATATCGCAACCGGCGTCGATTTTGTGCGCGGATGATCGCTTCTAGAAGCCCTATCCTCCCCGGACTCATTCAAATGTTTTTGAATTTCAAACTCGCCCTTATCCCCTCCTTTCTCGCGTTTTCGTTTTGGGTTGTTTGATCGCCGCCGCCATCGCGCCATACTCGACATCCCCGACGCCTATAAAGGGACCTCTAGCCTCGCCTTGCTTCCTTTCCCAAATCCCCACCCATTTCCCTTCAGAGCTCTGCGCGCCACATTCCCCATCTAGGGTTTCGCCGCGCACTCTTCGCCGTCAAATTGCACTGCCGTCGCCGCCGCCGTCGTCATCGAGTGCGCCATCGACCGCCATCACCTCCTCTACCTCCGGACGATCGCCGTCGCTTAAACCTCTTGGGACGCCCGTCCGACAAAACCGAAGGTCTCTCCGCCCGACCTCGCCCGCCACCACAACCACCCCAACCACGGAGCGCACTGAAGGTGCGCAATAGCCTCAAAGAACACGCCCATAGCACCCACCTCATGGCGACCACCGAAGGCCGGTGACCATTGGGTCCCGTCGCCATCGCCGCCGCCGACGTCCTCGCCGACGTGGACGCCAGGTCACGTGCCACCTCACCTCAGGTACTGCGTGTCATCCCGGGTGGCGCCGCGTCAGCGCCACGCGCGCGCGGGTTCGCCACCTCAGCCCCCTCTCTGGTCCAGTGGCTCGGTGGGCTTGGTCCACCGTGGGCCGTGCCTCTAACATGTGGGTCCCACATGTCAGGTTTTCTTTTATTTATTTCTTTTCCGAAAATCCCAGGGCTGACGCCATGCTGATGTCATGCTGGCGCAATATTCCGATTTTTCTGTTGAAAAATAATTCGGAATTCCAGTAAATCCTATTTTTAGGGTTTTCTTTAGATTTAAACTTTGAAACTCCATATCTTTTGCATCCTAACTCCAAATCCATCCATTCAAATTTCTAAATTCATCTAAAATCCAGATCTATCTATTGGAGATTTTTAATTATTTTATTGGAGTTATTTGCCTCTGTTATTTATTTAGTTTGTTTGTTTGCCTTGTTTGCGAGTAGACTTGACGTTCTGTGAAAGAGTTGACGAAGAAGGACCTTTCCAAGATCAAGATCAATTCCTAGATCCTTTTCAAGGCAAGCTATACCTTTGACCATCTTGATTCCCAGTTTGCTAAATTATTTTATTTTAAATTCTTGCATTATTAATTCAAGTAATTATTTAAATGATTTTGGGAGTAGATGTAAATGCCTAATTGTTATGCCATCCTTGTTAATTGCTATGTCTAAATTCTTTGTCGCCTTAGTTGATAATTAGTTGGTTAATATTGTAGCACCAACGTGGGTTGGTTAGAACGATTAGATTGCTTAGTCATGCCACGACTCATCTATTCATGTTTAGTTGCAATTATTAACGACTAAGTGAATATGCAATATTGTAATAATCTGTGTGTACTATGTGTCTTTGTGGCATATGTTATCGTAAAATCAACCGGGTGGAAAAAGGATTTGGATTGAGGCAAGGGTGGATCTACTGTGAATTGGTGGTCTATGTGGATTTGTGTGGATAATATTAATCTGTGTGTCTATGTGGTTGGGTTAGTGGAAGTCTTGCCTTGGTCGATTAAGGACCTCACCATGTGCGCTAAAGAACTGAGCTTCTGCACGACCACATGCCTGTTTTGAGACAGGCCTAGCATAGTAAGATAAGGTATCTCAAATGCTCTGTTATAGTTAGTGCTAGCTACACTAATTATATCTTGTGGGTAAAGTGTACAAACTCTGCAGAGTGTAACTTAATCTATTGAATAGCGCGTCATGATCATGGACAATGCTCGAGGATTTAACACTAGGGTAGAATTTCATAAAAGCTGTGCGGGAAGGGAGCTATGTGATTAAATCATCTAGCTATGTGAATAACTTTGTTAGGTGTGTGTGTGTCTTTGTGAAATAACTTGTTAAAATTATTATTGTCTATTTGTTTTACCTACTTTCAATCTATTTAATTGTATTAAATTGCAAAAGTTGCATTTACATAAAAGAACCACAGAATGCCTTTCTCTTGTAATAAGCCCGCATGTATACATTGCATTCTGTGGTGTGGCTTATAGTACGGTGTGTACTCACGCTTGTTTTGACGAATCAAGCGGAGGAGGAGTCTTCACCACTTACGAGGACGAGTTCATCGAAGGTGCCTAATCGTGAGGTCTTGATCGATCGGTTGTTGTGGTGAATCGATGGGATGCCACTACCGCTTCTGTTTCCGCTGCCGTTTATTTTCTCTGTTAGCCCTGCGTGGCTCAATAAATGTAAACTCGACCTTAAGGTCAAAACCATTATCTAATAATCAAAGTTATTCGTTTATGTTATATTTCGCTTGTATGGATCGATTTCGGTTTTGTTAACCCTGTGCACTAGCATGATCCTGGGCTAGTGCAGTAAACACAGAGGGTCCTGAATTGTAATTTCGGGTCCCGACAAGGCACTCCCGACGCGCACCTCCCTGAGCCTTCTCAGCGCCCGTAGCTTCTTCCCCACAAGCACCGCCTGTTTGGCTCTGCCTCCGATCACCGTGAGCTCAACTCCGGTGACCATTAGACTTCGCGTCACCACCAGCAGGTTCACGAGGCTACTCTACACCCGGTCTTGTTGATCCCGAGCCTGGAGTGCCACTCCTGCGTTTAATAGCTTTCCTCGTCGCGCTCGCTCATGCACGGGAGCTGTGACGAGCCGCCGGCAGGTTAAGGTGTTAATCCTGTCTTTAGCTTTAATCAATTTTGTTAACGCGTGTATGACGTGTACCCTCCGCCGATGTTAAATGCGTTTAGAAATCAAATTAAAGCCCGCTTAACTCTCTGTGTGATTGACATGTGGGCCCAAATACTTAAGTGCATAGTAACCAGTCTGCTGGACCGAGCGTGGACTACGGTCCATGCACTGTGCGCGTGGACCTAGCTAATGACACGTGGGTCCGGCGAGGCCGTTTGACTACGTCCATGTTGACCAGGTCAGCAATGACCTCGGTCCCACTTGTCATTCGCTTTGGCTAGCTAAATTCATAGAAAATTCAAATGAACTTCATTTCAACTAAAATTTTCACCTAAATTCATCTAAAAACATAATCTCACTATTGTGTGAATTTCATGCAATTTTGATTATTTGGTTTTATTTGGAGTTTATTGCAATATCGTTTTTCGTTAGGTTTTCGTCGATTCCGACGTATTCGTGAGTTACAAGTGGTATCAGCAAAGGCAAGCAATCCCCCCCACCTTTGACCATATTTCTCCTACCAATTTCAATAAAATGTTTATGTTGATTTTAAGTATTCTATGCATTGCTTTAAATTCAAATAATTGTATGTCAATTGGGTAGATGTAGTTATATATGTCCTCCTTGCTGCATTTCCCCTTCTTTTGAAAGTTGAATACATGGTTACCATTGATGCTTAAGGTTATATGTTATATGGGGGTGTTTGGTAATTTTTAGAACAATGCTTAGCCATGCTAATAGTTGTAGTCGAAAATGGTTGATGGAGCTAGTCCATCGACCGAGATGAATCAAATATTGTTAAACTTGAGGATTACAATCAGATCTTTGAATCTAGTTTTTGTGGACACTTTGAGCATTGGTTTCTTTATATTTTAACTTGGACGGGTGTAGGGTGATGATGAGAGGTTGTTCTGGAATTGTGTAGCCCCGTTTGGGTGATTAAGGACTGGTCTATGTGGTGTTGAACAAAGTCTCACGTGCAACCACACACCGAGATAATGGTGAAGGCTTGGCTTATTAATTTGACGTGTGTTAACTATCAAACCACAACTAGATTGACAATTGTTGTTGTTGTTGTTGTTGTTACTGTTGTTTTGTCAATCTAGTAGGGGCATGTGACTGCCATTAAGGGCCGCTTGCGTTTGCGGGTAGCAGCGCAAGGACTTACTTACACAACGAGGTGTAACCGTGGTTCAGGTGACCGACAGTCTGCCTTGGTGTGTATCCTTCGGTGGTTTAATAGTTGGCACATGGCACTGTAACGACCTCATTATGGTATCTCAGTCACACTCCTACGAAAGAGTGCATTGACCAACATTGAGAGATATTCATATCGTGTGGGTAAAGCTATACAAACTCTGTAGAGTCATAAATCTATTCGAATAGCCATGTCCCTAGTCATAGACATCGCTTGTGGGAGACCATGCACAGTTAGAATATGGGAATAGGATCTAGATATGTTCGGGATTGGTATGTTGTCACGAATGGGTAGTTCGTGTGTGGATGGTTAGTTTACCTAGGTGGGGCAGCCACTTTGGGTATGATTTCATGATGGTTAACTTGTGGAAATATTGATCATGAATCGGAGTACTTACTGTTATATAATGATTCTAAAAGTTTGTCAAATGGCAATTTAAATCTACACAAGTTATCTCATCAAACAACTTGTTTTATGCTGAAAATGAACCTTTTAGCTTTCCTTTGATACTTGAATGTATCTACTATATTTCTTTTGCTTGTAAGACTTGTGAGTACAACTTTGTACTCAACCGGATTTTCCACTTGTTCAGGTGAGAACGGCAGATGCAACAACTTTAATCTCAGTCTGTTGACCTACGGGTTATGGCACACCATTGGTGTAGGATCAAGGATAACTGACTAGAGGGGGTGAATAGGAGGTTTTAAAATTTTTAACAAATTAATAAATTTAGCCACATAATAACTTAGTCTAAACAAGTTATACTTCTAGCTAAGCAATTCAATCACAATAAACAAGCTAGAAATATAAATGCGGAAAGTAAAGACTAGAGATAACCACAATGACACGACGATGTTTTTTTCGTGGTATCGAAGACTTGCCGGTCTTCACTAGTCCACGTTGAGGAAGCTTGACACCTCAAGCCGGCTCCACAAATTAAACCTTCCCTCGATTCACTATGGTTGTTCTTCCTCCGCTCCGGAGATGGTGAACACCGAACCACTCACAAGCTTGCACCGGGCCTCTTCACAATCTTCTTTGAAGAGATCACCGTGCTCCACCACCAAACCGTCTAGGTGTGCGGCAACACTCCAAGAGTAATAGACCAATGGTCTTCACTTGACGGAACTCAAGTGCAAATGGATCAACTAGGAGGATGAATGCACTTGCATGTATCTCAACAAGCTCACAATGAATGCACAAGAGTGTTTTTGAGTGTTGAGTGAATGCACAAAGCTCTCAAGGCTCTATGGATGTTAAATGGGCACTAGCAGCCTTTACTTGAGCAGTTGGGAGGGTATTTATAACCCCCACCAACAATTATGACCGTTGGGGGACCAAACCCCAACCCTCGGTAAAATCGAACGATGCGAATACAATGGATGAGACGACCGACTTGAGTCCGAAAGCACGATCAGCGGCTAGAACAGATACTAAAAATAAACAATATAGTCGTTGGACATCCCAGTCGAAACGACCGCAAGCTAACGAGCGGTACATCTGAAACTCCCCGGTCGTTCCGCATTTACGAGCGGTACGACCGATTGTAGGGTTTCACAAATCGCTGAAGATGCATGCGTTCTGGAATTTTCATACCGCCATGTACAAATCGGAATGACCGCAGGGCGGTACAACCGTTCCCAAGCGCGAAACGTCCGATTTCCAGAAAGAGTTTTTGAGCAGATTTACACTTGTTCTGTTTTTATTGAACCGCCTCACAAATTTCGGTACGACCGCACATCGGTACGACCGATTGTCACGAGCGGTACGACCGATTTCCACGAGTGATTCTGAGGCAAAATGCATCACTTCTGGTTTTCTTGAACCACCAACTAAAAATCGGAATGACCGCAATGCGGTAGTACCGCTCAAAAAGCCGGTCGTTCCACATATGCGCTCAGTTGGCTGTTCCCTTCAAAATACGGTACTACCGCCAAGTAAGGTCCGATCATACCGCACCAAGCGGTACGACCGCAATTATAACTGCGGTACTACCGATTTTGTACAGAAGCACTTAAAGCTTTCAAATTCAATTTCAAGTTTAAATTCAAATGCATGTATGATCCTAAATTGATCCATATGGCACAAGAACATGCTATCAAGCTACTAGCCATGATCCCTCTTAATAGTACGGCGTTTATCCTATAATCCAGTCTTCCAACCAAAACTCCTAACACCGGTAAAATAGAAAAAGGAACCTAGACTACTTGTACCTTGTCTTTGAGCCAAAAGATCTTCATGAAGTCCATTTTCATGCAACTTTGCGTCAATAAGTTCACCAATGGGATTTAACCTTGTAAATACTCAATAAACACGTTAATCCCATATTCAAATATTATCATTAATTACCAAAACACTTTTTAGGGGCCTAGATGCTTTCAATTGGGAAGGTTGATCCAATTTACTTGTCATTCTATTGTTGTTTATTTGTTATTTTCCACTACTAGTTTCTGTATGTTAAATTGAATTTGGCTGTTCGGCCGAATCGTGTAAATTGCTCATGTAGAGTTAGTTTCAATTCCTTAGCACTTGCTTAGCATCTTGATATATTCAAATCGTGTATGATAGTAATATAATGTTGTTTGGCTATGTGCATGTTAGCAGCGTCTTGGCGGCACAAGGTCTGTCTTGTGCTTGGGCATGACCTTGGCATAGTGGGCGACCAGCCTGACAGATCTTGGGCCATGCTGTGAACCTGACGTTGCAGTCTGGCCCACTTGGCCCGTGTGCGGAGGTTCTGAGGCGAGGCGGCGGTCGGCGAGGGAGGGAGGACCAAAGCCAGAGGAGGAACTGAGGAAGCTAGCCGGAGGGGGAAGGTATGGAAGGAGAGGATGAGAAGGAGGAGGAGGGCGGGCCGTGGGGCGACGTCGGCGGCCAGCGTCGAGGGAGGAGAAGCCGAGAAGGCGGCACTGCTCGGGAGTTGGGATAGGAGGGAGGACCAGAGGAGAAGGCAAGGCGATGTGACCGCGGCGGGCTCAGGGCGCACGTGGAGGAGGAGGGTGGGGCAGCGCCGGCAACGAGGAGGAGGAGGGTGAGGGCGGGGCGGCGCCGACAATGAGGAGAAGGAGGAGGGCGAGGGCGAGGAGCCACCATCTTGGGGAGGAGGCAAGGCGAGGGAGCGACGGGCGAAGGAAGACGGTCGGGGGCAAACGCGTAGTGCAGCGGGCCTGCAGCGGGAAGTGGCACACGGGCACGGCCGCACGCATAGCCGTAGGGGTAGGGGACGACGCCGGCATGCCCACAGGCCAGAACAGCACAATGGGACGTGCCTTGCACGGCACGGCCTGGCACAATATAGCCATTACGGGCTAAATGGACCTGATGGGCCGGCCCAGCACGACACGGCCTGTTTGGCCCATTTAGCTCGTAACGTTCGGATTTTTTGAAATTCTGGTCGCTTTTGATCGTTTGGGGCTTTAAAAACAGCAAAATAATTCAAAAAAAATCCCGAATTCTTTTCTATAAATAGGCACCATAACCGCGCCCCCCCCCTTTTGACCGTTCTTTTACCATTTGGAGAGTCTAATGCTTTGCAAACTTACATTAGAACCGCGCATAATTCTATATTCTCTTCCGTTTCTAGACAGACAACAACTAGGGATCTAGTAAAATACTACAATGAACGCCATGATAAATTAAAGGATAAATTTGCTACATGCACATTTTCAGTGACCCTGACCTTAGACATATGGAGTGGCAGCGCCAGGGAGGATTATCTTAGTGTAGTTGCTCATTACATTAACGTTGACCGGGTAATGGAGAAAAGAATTTTAGGTTTGAAATTAATTGATGTAGCACACACGGCTGAAAACATTGCAGACTGTATTATCGAAGTCGTGGAAGACGTTGGTCTTACAAACAAAATATTCTCAATTACTCTCGACAATGCTGCTGCGAACTCTAAGGTTATGGATATTCTTACTCTAGTCTTTAGTACATACTTCGATTCCTTCTTGCTATATCAACGATGCGCTTGTCATATTATTAACCTTATAGTCAAATCCGGTTTGGAGAGATTGGATATGTATCTTAAATCTTTTCGTGATGCGATATCTTTCTTGAATAATTCTAACGTAAGAATAGCAGCATATAAGAACTTCTGCAGGGCAATGGGTGTACGTCCAAGAAAGTTTGGTTTGGACATACCGGTAAGATGGAACTCTACTTACCTGATGCTTAAGAGTCTTTTACCATATAAGAGCACTTTTCTGTTTTTATTCAAACACACTATCAGAGCACTGACAGTAGTATACTATTGACTGAGCAACATTGGTTCGTTGCTGAGAAGATACTATAGTTTTTAGAAATTTTTTATGAGGCCATGGTTGCTTTGTCTGCTATCTACTATCCAACATCTCCTATTATTGTGCAAAGTATTTTACAGATTGCTACTCAATTAAAAATGTATGAAAATGACTTAGTTTTATGTGAGGCTATTGTTGCTATGAAAACTAAATATCTCAAATATTGGAGAGAAATCCCTTTCCTATATGCATTTGCATTTGTTTTAGCTTCTAGAGGTAAAATTGAAGCATTTGTTAATGTTCTTGATCTTCTTAGTGATGCTACAGGGCTAGACTATACTATCTGTTTTGCAGAAGTTCGTTCTCAATTACACGAAGTTCACCAAAGGCAAGAAAATAAGTTTCGGGGAGTTCGCTTCCAACGACTGAAGAATCTAGACCCGTCATTATGAGTTAATGGAGTATTTTGATAATTAATGATAAATCTATATGTAAGACTAGCACTTTTATTGATATACATATTGTTTAGTCTCATTTGGATGAAAAGGTGAAAATCATAGAGGTATGCATTTGACATCATATTCTTATATCTTGTTGCATTCCTCGGATCCAAAATAGAGGTTGAACTCCACTAAAAGTTTAAATTGAATATGTGCATATGTTTTTTATTACACATTCGTATATGCACACATTTAGGGGGAGTTCACTTTATATTTTGCGGTTTCATTGGTATTGATCCATATCATTTTTATCCACACATACTGGGGATCTCTACTTTGAAACATATCCTTTGAGTATATAAAACTTGTGTAGTTCATATATACTCATATTACTTTATATTCAATTATTTGCTTTTAGAATAGCTTCTGGAAAATCTTCAGTGGAAATCGGTATGACCACAGTTGATGAGCGGTACTACCGCAGGTCGGTAGTACCGGATTCTAGTAGGTGATATGTTTTTTTCTAGAGAGCTTGTTTTGCGTGTATTTGTTCTTCTCTGATAATTGGTACGACCGTAATTTAACAGCGATACTACCGAAGGCCAGTATTACCGAAATATAGTTGACGGTACGTAACTTACAGAAAGCATATGTTTGGGAGTTTTGATCTCCTTTGAGAATCGGTATGACCGCATTACTTGAGTGGTACTATCGGAGTACGGTAGTACCAAAATATACATGGTGGTACGTTATTTCCAGATATGGTGTTTTCTGTGATTTCTGATTCTCTAGAAATCGATAGTACCGATCTAGCCGAGCGGTACTACCGGCGTGCGGTAGTACCGGACCTTGTGAGTGCGGTAGTACCGCATCTTTCTAAAATGGCTAGTTCAGAAGCATTTAATGCAAATATGTTTTGGTAATTAATGAATCACGTTGTGGGAATAACATTTCCATGAGTTGGATGGATAGGTTATGTTCCATAGTAATGGAGACTTTGGATGGCATCATGAGTTGATTGTCATCAAATCAAGGTTCAAGAAGAGGATACATCATGTATGCATATCAAGATTTCGAAGAGGAGATGATCATGGGTTGATCATCAAGTCAAAAGAAGACTTATCATGTGTTGATGGAGGGCACGTGAAGGATGCATCATGGGTTGATGCATATCAAGACAATGACCTGAACTTAAAGTGAAGATGTGCGTCATCAAGCTTCAAGAGGATGATCAAGGCAAAGGTATAACTAGATAGGGTTAAGGATGTGTTCCTAGTCTTTTACCGGTCTTGGTGTTTGGTTGGAAGACCGGATTGCTAGTATATGTTGTCGTACTATTAAGAGGGGTCTTGTCTAGTAGCTTGAGTCTCATCATGTGTTGATAGCTCAATCTCGTTTGCTCTAGCTCTCCGTGGCATGATGCTATTATTTGCGAATGTGTTTTGCAAATAGCCGAAGCTCATGCATTTAATCCTTGTAACATATTACTATACTTTGCAAATGTATTTTGTAAATGGTTGAAGTCCTTGTGACATGATCTAAGTTTGCAAATGTGTTTTGTAAATTGTTGGGATTCATGCATTTTCCCTTGGCATGGTCTAAGATTGCTTATTGCTCGTTTCTTGGACTTAGGCCATGTGTTGGCTCTTTGGAGTTGTGCTTCTTGATTTGATAAAATGTGTTTGTGTAGGACCGGAAAGGCGACTAGAGGGGGGTAAATAGGAGCACTATCTATTTTTTGCTTTGATTGGATTCAAACATGATATTGACTCTAATAGCTATGAGAACTACGAAGATCAATATATATGAGAATAGCGAAAGACTTGTACTGAATCCCCTTCAAACCCCCAAGAGAAACGACCAAAAACACAAAAAAATGCGCTGATGAACAGTATTGATGAACAGTGCCTGTTGTACCAGATGAACAGTGCCGATCATACCGCAATTCGGAACAACCGGATGAACAGTGCCGGTCTACCCGCAGTGAACAGTAAAAACAGGCGAATAAATAGTAAACGGCCTAAAAACGAAATAAAAAATTGACGTAACTTTTTATCCGCAACTCCAACCTTCACGAAACTTGAAACACACCTTCCTAAGGATGTCAGGAACCTATTCCATGCGACAATTGTGAAGATCCTTTCCAAAGTTCTGACCTTTTTCCGTTTGAACGAAGGTTGCTCCAAAAACCGAGTCAAAACCAAAATATGATCCAAACACTTGCTCGTGGGTGATTGATGATCAAGATGGTCTTAGATGGTCTCCCACATATCACAGCAAGTAAGATCAACACAAGAACTCAAGGGAAGATCATCAAATCATCAAAAACACAAAATCATCAAAGAGGAAGAGCAAGAACAAGGATAAACTCATCTTTTGATAAACTTGTTTGGATTGATTCGAGATAGATAGATGTTTACAGCCACTCCATCTTGGAGGACAAAGCTCAACCCAAGAGCGCACAATCAATCCACTCCCTAGAACTCTAACCTCTCCATCTTTCTCTCCAAAACCCTAAGACACCAACTAAGGTTATGAAATGCAAGGGTTGAGGGCTGCTGGACAGCACCCTCTCCTATTTATACTAGAGGCTAGCATCTAGAGAATATTCCAATTTGGGCACCCGTTAAGCCCACACACAGACGGGTTTAACTCACGTACGCATCTTAAAGCGTTGTCTTCATCTTCTCTTGACCTAAACCACTTCTCCTTGCGTCGTCTTGCGCCGCGGTTTAGCCAAAAGGTCACCAAGGCGGTATTTAGATGAAATTACCAAAATACCCCTTCTCGATCCTTCTCCGAAGACCGAGTCCAATCTTGGTGAAGCAATCGCCTGCTTCGCCATGTGTAGGTTGATCAACGACTCTCATCATGTCGGCAAGTCTCTCCCGTCTGGCTCCAGCCGAAACCACCATATCACTTGCACCGACCCTCGCGCCGCTTGATCCAACCCGTCACACCGAACTGCCCGTTCTATCATCCTTGTCCATTTTGCGCCATGCTTGAGTCCATTGACCTCACTCAGCATCCTCGATCGTTCTGAACCGCAGCTCTCCAAGCTTAGTCCCGATCATCCTCACCGTTGACCGCCGTTGACCTCCAAACAACCTGCACAGCAATAGACCAAGAAATCGATTCTGGGAACAAGTTCTTCACAACTTGACCTATGTTAGTCAAAACATGCATCATGCAACACATATGTACTGAAGCTCATGAACTTGACCTATCCCAAAGCCAAAACTCCAAAATGGCAGACAATCACCACACAAACGGTACTACCGCCATGTTACCAGTGGTACTACCGCACTACGGTCGTACCGCTTCTCGGAGAAACCCAAAATTCCCAAAAACATCTTCTCTGGAAAATACGTAATGCTCCAACCCGGTATTACCACACCGCGGTACTACCACCATTCAACTTGCGGTCATACCATTCTGCGGTAGTACCGCAACTTACTTGCCCGTACTACCGATTATCCTGTCACTTTGTTGAAACTTCAATTTCGACAAAACTTCAAAGTAATTGCCAATTGTCTCATCATCCTAAGATCATGAGTATATCCTCATGATATCCATAGTTTGAGATCAATCAAACAAATGTGTTGTGTAGTCCTCTGAATAAGCTTTTCATAGAGCCCAAGATCACTCAATTCCGACATTGAGTCAAAAGTTATGATCTTTTTTCCGAGTATCGTCTGTGTTAAAATTGGCCTGCGGTAGTACCGCCCGAGAGGAGTGGTACTACTGTCGAGCGGTAATACCGGATTTGTACAGCGGTACTACCGCACCAAAACCAAAAACGGCTAGTTTGAGCATTTAATGCACCTGCTCCCAACGGCTAGCTTTTATAGTGGGAGCTATAAATACCCCCTTGGCTGGTTGAGAGACAATTTTTTTTGGCATCTCATTTCACTCTCTTGAGCTAGTGTGAGCTTCTCCTCTCAATTGTGCATGTGTTGCACCTTGTGAGCAAGGAGAGAGGTCTCTAGTTGTATGTGTTGCATCTAGAGGTGGATTTCTTATCCACTTGAGCTTGTGCATTCGTTGCACGTGGTGAGAGTCAAGCAAGGGGTTTGAGTTATTACTCTTGGTGTTTGCCGATACCTATACGGCGTGGAGGCGTCGTATCCGGTGATCTTTTCAAAGAAGATTGTGAAGAGGTCCTGCGTGTTGTGAAGGTTGGAGCTCACCTACCTGGAGCGGGAAAGAGCTACCAGCTTACCTCAAAGTGGATTAGGGGGGACCGGCAAGTTTTCGAACACCACAGTCATCATTGTGTCATTATGGTTTGTTCTCTTATGTTTTACTTTGTGTAATTTACATTCCTAAAATTAAATTGCTTACATATTTTGTATGGTTGCTATCATTGTCAATAGTCTTAGATTGTTGGTATACTTAGTGAGACTAGTTGATTTAGGCCTTAATTGTGCAAAACCGATTTGATTTACTCTTCCACACATAAAATTCGGTTTTAGCCAAAAGATTTTAAAAACCACCTACTCACCTCCCTCTAGTCAGTCTTCTCGATCTTACAACGACCTCCAGTAACCCCAACCTCAAGTAGCAAGACAAATATGTGGGGCAAGATCTTCGGTGGCTCTTCCTCCAGGTCTAGGTCTTCTTCTTCTACAATGTCGCCTACTCAACCAAGAACAACACCAAGGAGTGGGGAACTATCCGCTTATCTGGACAGTGATACGGTGGATTTCAACCGAGAAAATTTTGAAATTTTGCACTGGTGGCATGAACATAAGTTGGCATATCCTGTGCTATCCATATTTGCACGTGAGGTGTTAACTATTCCTGTCTCGACGGTTTCCTTCGAGTCTGCTTTTAGTCTTTCTGGAAGAATATTGGAGGAGAGAAGAATACATTTCAAGAGTGAGATGGTGGAGATACTTCTAACCATGAAGGACTGGAAACAAACTGACTCATGAGCACAACACTCTGTGAAAAATAAAGAGTTGTCGGAGGTGTTCGAAAATCTGTTCCTAGACAACGACACGTAGAACAAGAATGTATGTAGAGCTATAAGTTGTACTCTTTTTCCTTTGCCAAGGGTTTCTCATGTTGAGTTTTTACTTGATAAGTGTTTTAACGAGACAGTCATTTCAATATTAATAAAGCTCTTTATTACATTTTCAGTATGTTTGTCTCTTTTTTTTTACAACTTTCATTTGTATTTATGAATTCTACATATTTTTCTCTCTTTTTTTGGAATTTTCCTGACTTTTCCCCCAAAATTTCCAAAAATTTTTTGCATTTTTTGTTTTTTTTTTCATTTTCAAGCTAAGTGGGCCAGAAACAGCCTAATGGGCTCGTGATGGTATGGCACGGCATGAAGGGCCTTCGGGCCGTGTTTGGGTCGCCACCCAGACATGTGGGTTGGTTCGGCACAACACAAAACTTCCATGGGCCGAACTGGACGTGCCCGTTCATGCACGTGCCGGGCCGCCCATTTAGCCACGACTAACATCTTCTCCCTTTGTCTCCCTCTCCCTGGACTTCTTCCACACCTCCTACCCGAAGTTAATCTGAAGGAGACGAAAATTGAGCCAAACACACTCTAGAATTAAGCAAGAACAAGCAAGCATTCACAGGAGACAACAAAACATTACACCTTTAGAAAATTTGGATGAATACCTCTCTGGCTAATTAAAGCTATCGAAGATTCAATTTTCACGACCCAAATCAACTGGAAATTAGCATGAACTAGCAGCAAAGACAAACTTTTCCTCCTTAAATCCACCGCACGTGTGCGATCCAACCAGCAGCACCAAGAAAGGCTACCGTAGCTGCAGTGCTGCACACGCACGCGCAACGAGTACCTCCCTTGGCCATACACTCAGCGCGTCGCACAGCCACCCCATCACCTAGAGGTAGCTGAGCGCGACCTACGTGGCGGCGCGCCGGGGTGTAGCAGGGACTTGGACAACTAGTGAACGGACTGGAGCCAGGAGAGCTCGCAGCACAGCGGGCCTCCCTCAAGAATGCCTGGATCTTCTCCTCACCGAGATCGTCGTTGTTGGCTGACCGCCGTCTTGCTTGTTTCTGCAATGCGGCGGCGACGAAGGAGTCAGTTACCCTCCTCCCAAGTGAAGTTGGGCGTGAAAATGGCGTGCGGCAGCGAGGCCCCTCGCGCGGTAGCCAGCGAGCCGAGCCCGGAGGCAAGGCAGGCAACTGGTGGCTCGCCGTGAGCTCACGGGGAGGTGGAATCTTGGCCACAGATCTGAGGAGAGAGAGAGGTAGAGATAAGTAGAGATAGGAAGAGAACGGACGGGCAAGAAGATGAAGTGGATTTTGAGAGTTTTTGCTATTTTGTGGCATCCAAGTGTAATCCATGTCAGTGAATATGGCACCTCATATCCATGTGATAGCCACATCAGAAAAACCGAGGGTTCACGTGTGTGATAGCCACATCAGAAAAACCGGGGGTTCACGTGGATGACACGACATCATAAAACCACGTTGGAATAGGTTCAGAGTTGTGTTTTAGATGGTTTTGATAGTTTATGGTTGTATTTTAGACGGTTTCAGAGTTTAAGGTTGAAAAACAAACCAAGACCAGAATTCAGGGTTGAAAATTGGACTTATCTACAAAGAAAACCTTATAGTATGTTCAGCTTTTAAACGTTAAAACAAGAGGGAAAACATATTAATTACTAGCGAAGGAAAACCAAAAGGAGCAACTTGGAGTATGACAGATCAAGGAAACCCACAACAGACTCAGAGCCCAATTTCAGATGAAATAATAGCCATGTCCAAGGGACAGATAAATCAAATTAGGGTAATAGCAACAACATACAAGTTCAGGAGCCCAGCAATCAGCAGCCTCTGCATGTGTTCCTGAGAACTCATCTGATTAATCATACAAGAAACTAAAGTCTATGGCTGCAAACAAATATGCTCTTGTAACAACAAGATGCCTCACCCTGATAGGATGGCCTCCTGAAATTCTGAAAGAATGGAAATACTTCCTGCAAAGAATAACAGTTCATTCGTGCAGGAAGGATTCCGTAGCAATTTTTTACGACAAGAGACATGCAAAAAAAGAGTTCTAGAGTGGGTATAAAACATAAACCACACATGTCAATTTTTGTCTGGAACCTCATGGCTGTTCCAAGACGCAGGTGCTCAGGCTGATCTTCAAACCAGTGTTCAGAATTTCGGCCGAAAATCGGGAATTTCGATTTTACCGGTGGGGGCTGGTAGGAATATAAACCAATCCAAAAAAAAGTTGGTTTGGATGAATTTTGTCAAAAAAAAACGAATTTGTTTAAATTTTGCCAACCGGTATCCAAAACCCTGCTTGGAACAGGACATGCAGTTTCAGATAAAGAAGTGACAAGACTAGTTTAGGGCTTAGACCTCGTTTGGAACAAGAAATTTTAGATGTCGCTTGTGATACAAAATTCCTGTGGTCCAAATGGGTTCTCATTCTTTGCAATGAGTAGTTTTGTTCTCACTTCTCAGAATCTTATGGGGTCATTCTGTTAGGATGATGCTATGTAGTTGTAAGAGCATACTTATATGCTACCTTACGCTTTAGTCTCTTGTATTGGTTCAGGTGAATTCTTATTGACACATAGAGAGTGTGTAGATTGCTAGGTCCTGGTCATTCATCGTCTACTGACCTAAATGTTATTGTTGGTGCCCCAATTTGATTTCTATCATTTGGGCATGGCTATTGTTAAATCTGAAGCTTGGGTGTGGCCGTGTGGGTCTCTTGTGCATGCCATTCCGTGATTAGGTTGTTCGTTTGGTTTAACTTAACCTGTCCGTAATTCAGTTAACTAGTACTGTAATATGTTTTCTATCTTGTTATACGGTTTAGTTGAAGTTAACATTGATTCTGTCGTCGCAACAGGATCAGACATTAAAGAAAATGGACCCCGGTCACCATGAGGAGGAGCAAGGGATCCTCGAGAGAGGGCCGGGACCGATACCAAGAGAAGTTAGTGTGTATTAATTGTCTTAAAAAAGTCCTCCTTCATTACATGGGGGGTGTGGCTATTTATAGCCTTTCAACCAGGGTATATGATATTGCAAATCTACCTCTAAAAAGACCTTATGCCTATAGGGACCGCAAGGGTTTTTCCTTCCCCGGCACGTAGTCTTCGGTCTATGATGGACCATCCTAGTCTTGGTTCATCCGGCTAGTATGCTCGGTCTACCGGTGCTCTCCTTCCTTCGCACCGTGCGGAGTGCCCCGGCCGAGGGCCCTGGACACCATACCCTTCGGCGCCCACGAGGTGGCCCCAGGGGTCTCCTCGCCCTTGGATCCATGGTGCTCGGCCGCCTTCCGAGGGCCTTCACGCCTCTTCCAGGGCCTCCCAAAGGTATGCCTGGTGCCCTTCGAAGGCCCCTAGTCATTCCTTCGGCTGTCGGCCCTCGTAGACCTCCTGGTGGTCTTCGCGCAACCTTCAGGGCCCTCTCGAAGACGTACTTGGTACCCTCGGGAGCCTCTGGCCACGCCTCCGACTCAGTCCTCTTGGGCCTCCTGGTGGCCTTCACGTGCCCTCCGAGGCCTCCCCGTAGGTATGCCTGGTGCCTTCCGAGGGCCCCTAGTCGCGTCTCCGGCTGTCGGCCCTCGTGGCGTGGGCCTCCTAATGGTCTTCACGCGCCCTCCCGAAGGTGTGCTTGGAACCCTCGGGGGCCCCTCGCCGCGTCTCCAGCCCGTGGTCCTCGGGGGGCTTCTTGCGATCTTCGCCGAGTCGTTGGGGCCAGTGGATTGCCCCTACGACAGATTCAGAAGTATAATTAATTCAAGCTTTAACGGTTACCTCTGCCGAATCATATACACATGGTTATTTTTTGGGTAAAAAATAAATTTATTTTCTGAACATATATTTTTCTACAAATGTTATGAATGTGCTTTATAAACCTGGCTTCTTAGTTTTAGGCATATGTTCTCCTCAAAGAACCATAGGAACAGACTCATTCCTTTTATTTAGACCTGTTAAAGGCTTGCTTGAGCTTGATCCAGCCCGACAAGGCCAAGCCCAAAGCCCAAAAAATTCACAAAATTATTTTACAAATAAACCTTTTTAAAATTTTGGAATAAAATATCATGTTTAATTTATTATTATATTATAGTTTTTTTGTTGGGCTTCAGGTCGGGCTGTGGGCCAAAATTTGGGGACAGGCCCGACCCTACTCGACTCCAAAAAAAAAAGACCCTAACCCGGTTTACTTTTTTCCCATTAAGCTTTATTCGGGTAGCTGGAAAAATATTCCCATGGAAATAAATCCAAGAGGGATTTTTGGGGCTACATGATAACATATATTGTCATTTATTTCGTAGCCTATTTTGGAGTTTACCAATTTTATGCGGTCTCCGTGGGAAGATAGCACATATTTTGTATCTTAGCTGGATTTCATATCTCGGAGACTACACCTAGCAGTGAATTAGGTGGCATGCATTTCATGTGTCACTGACAGATGGGTTCACAACGTATGTTGAGCTCATGATTTGGTGGCAAATAGTACTCGATCCATGTTCGGCAACTGTGATTTCATTTATTGTGGACTTGCGTGAGTTACAAGGTTGGAAAGGTGCATGAGTCGCAACACACCAAAACATACTATACCAGTTAGAGAAGATCAATGCATTTATATTTTCGAACCCTCCAATGGCTAGGCACAAAAAACACAAGCATGGTTGGGCCAAAAAATAATACCTAGACCTATTGGTAAAGATGGGGCACATTCGTGATTAAGAAGAAAAAAAACCTGTACCAGTTAGAGAAGATGTTTAGTTCCTCAATTTCCAATCTTTCGCTTACACGAAATACTCAACCGGATCGTAGGATGTACTCGTTTTTCTTTTCAGAACAAAGGGATATCCCCAATTTCATTGAGGAAACCGAACAGTTTACAAGAGATCACACAAAAAGTAAAAAAACAAACCATTGAAGGGTGGTCACAGACTCACAGTCGACCAAACCATACACAGTTCGTCAATGATATAAAATAGGAGTTTTTGGCTCATATGGTATTATTTATCACGCTAATAGCAATTTTGGCTCTCCCGATGTTAATGCCAAAATAGCATCCTCCATTGTGCCCTAGGGGCCGGACTCCCCACCGTGTATCACATGTGAAATCTAAGCCCCTAGGGCACGGACCAGACCGAGTCCGACCCTAGGGGCATGGCAGAAGGCATTGTCGTACTCTGGAGCCATAGACAGTGCGAATCCGTGCCCTAGTGGTGGGGAGTCTGCTCTCTGAGGCACGGTAGTGGGTGTCATTTTTTGCATTAACGTTGGAAGAGGACCAAAATTACTATTAGCGAGGTAAATAGTGACATGTGAGCCAAAAATTCTACAAGATAGGGCTAGCGACGAGTACATGACCATTTGGTTACTGTTTACAACCCATGCATGGTCTCCAGTCTCCACGAGGCTAGTTCGGTGCATGTTCAGATGAACACAATCTGGAGATGTTGGAGAAAAAAATATTTATAGGTTGGCCTCCTTGTTTTGGATAGGATTTATGTATTTCAAACCCTTTTCTTGCATTAATTAGTTAATGCAATGATATGCGTATTCAAGATTTTTTTTTATTAGTCCTTATTTATCTATCTCTTGATCTACTCTATGCTTGGAGTTTTTACCATGGTATAGTTCATCTTTGCTCGTATGTTTAGTATTTTGTACAAATTTCTTAAACATTTAAGGGTAGATTCTTGCATGGAAGGATGCATGATAATAGTAATGTATGGTCCAATCTCAATACAATCTCATTAATTGTTGGAATAAGTCTATTTTACTCTCTCAAACTTTTCAAAAAGTCCACTTAACTCCCAGAACTACAAAACCGGTTTTTAACACCCCCCTAACCTTTTAAAACCAATTTAAAATACATCCTAAGGTGGTTTGGCAGGGTGATTTTGCTGACATGGCACATGTTTTGCAACATGAAAATGAACATCCACATCATCAGGGTTTATATTAATTTTTTTCCTTTTTATTTTGAAAACAATTTCTCCACTAGTGGGCCTCACGCGTCATAGGAATATATACTTGCAGGCCTGCAACAGAAGACAGAAGGGAGGCGAACCTGGGGTCTCGGGCTAGGCAAGCACACGATTGAGGGGAGCTAACGAGGCTTCGCGAATGGGTAAAACAGAATAGGGCAACGAGGCGAGGCCAGTGGTGGTGACAGTTCGGGGAGGGAAGGACTGAAGATGCGATGGTGGTGTCATGCGACGTCGGTTGCGATGGGGAAAAGGTAGCACTAGCGTTTGAGTGGATGAGGGAATTGGACCAAGCGTGTCAAAATAAAGGAGACAACGAGGAGATGGTAATGTGCGAAGGAATTGGACATAAGCTCACTGGAGGCAATGAACTAAGACAGAGAAGATGACCAGATGCGAACAACAAAAATGGCCAATTCTCCACGATGCGAGAAGAAAAACTGAATTAATTTGGGGAATAGCTTCAAGAATGTGTGGAACGCAATGTGACATGAACAAACATCGATAAAGGTCACTGGATTGGGAGATTGACGTGATAGTGTTATGGTTGGTCCGCCGAAGTCGAAGAAGATGATCTCTGTTTGGGCTGCACACGACGAGTGAAGCTTCAGCGATGTGCGGCAAGCGGAGCACGGGCAGCGTGGCGAGCCCCACTTAGGGACGGTAAGGCACGTGCTACCTTCTTTCTTCCACCTCGCCGGTCACCATTGCCACCATGGTCTCGTGCCCCATCTTCAGCACCGATGCCCACATTGGCGTGGGAGAGAGCAAGAACAGAAAGAGATACGGGGAGGGGAGAGAGACAGGGAGGAAGAGGGAGCACTAAGTGAGAGAGGAGAGAAAGGGGGGGTCCAACGGCGGAGCAGCCGATTGGCGCTGGTGCCCTCGACACAAGAAAGAGAGAGTGTGTGGGTGGATGGGAAGAGAGTGAATGGTGGCAAAAATCTGTTGACGTGGCTGCCAACACGACAAAAACCACGCTGATTTGGGTTCACATCAGCGAAACCATCTTGTCAAACCACCTCAGGGTGTATTTTAAACCGATTTTTAAAGATTAGGGGCTAAAAACCTAGTTTTATAGTTCAGGGCGTTAAGCGGACTTTTTGAAAAGTTTGAGGGAGTAAAATGGTCTTGTTCCTTAATTATTTCTTACATTTGGTGCCTCCTTGCATGGTCTATGCGCATGGTGTGCCCTTGTTGTAAACAGAAGAGAATTAAATTGTGAAATAAATGGCTAAGATAAGCCTCCAAGGATATTACACCCAAGCACATAAATGACATGGACTAACTCCATGATAGTCCATGTATCTAGAGCCATTCATTCCCAAGTCCCATTTACTAGGTAGGGAGGCGCACTACGCTACACCCGTGTAGAACTCGGGTAGCCCACGCACAACTCAGCATGAAACATGAAAGTTGACAAAACGTTAGCATGAAGCAACCCTTAATGTAGTGGGGTACCGTTTGAACCATGTCACAATTGTTCAATCAAAGTAGCAATTACACAAATAGAACCCAATGTAGGTGTGCACCATGCATAATGGTATAATAAATATGGATGAGTAAACTGTAAAGGAAAAAGCTAAAATAAAGTTTTGGAGGTTGTATCTAATAGTTTTGCAATCTAGCAGGTAGCAAGTAGTGACCATCTCAAATAATCTTACAAATAGGATTAATGTATATGGGACTTGTCCTTGGCCTCAACTAATTTTTCTCTCATCTGCTGCCTATAGGATAACAATCTTTGAAGAGATTTCTTGTTGCCAAGTCAGGTTAACTACAAACATAGCCCGAAAACAACAGTGCTTAATTTGTTACCGAGCTGAAGGAAACTAAAATAGGCCAAGCTGGCAGGAGATAATCATACTATACAATGATACACACGGAAAGTAACTCTTGCAGGATGTGCGGAGGCCTGTTGGGATACTGTCCAATGGCGCAATTCGCTGCGGGTGCCAGCTAACATTTGCGGTATGTCTTCTTGCAATCGTTGTAGCATACACAGTGACTCGGTCCCTGCCAGATCAGATGAAGCTACTCCCAACTAAACAAAGGGGAAGGTTTTAGACGACACATGCAATTCCTGTGTACAATTCTGGGGGGGGGACTAAATAAACTAAATGGTACAATGAACAAAATCTGTAAGTGGCAGATTGATCACTCTGTTATTGCTAATAGCAAATCTACATTTATGCAACTACAAAGCTTTTAATCTCATGCATGCACCTTCAGTTGTGCCTATCTATAAAATAGGAAAGGTCAAATACAAATTGTATTGACATGTTCTTTCACAGAACACATTGCAGTGTTGTGTCCTTACTAAACTTTGAATTAATAGATCATCATGGTCATGAAGAATGGATATGCAAATCAAGTCTAGCACTTCTTATCGGTAACCTCAAAAGAAATCAAAGAAGAACAGGTATTATAAGTCTTGTAGTTACTGTATTGAGACATGATAGTCTTCCAGTTATTCTATCCAAGGCATGTAAACTATCTATAGCATAAAAAGCCAAATATAAAACCATCTTGCAGATTTTGTCTTACAAATCACTTCGCAGCGTTGCTTCTAAACTAAATTGTCGCATGAATAGTCTGCAGACTAAAATTAATTAGTAAAGGCTATGTACTTTGGCACATGTATTGTTCTTGAATTTCAGCGAGCCTCTCATCATTTCAAAGTGTAGAAACCTCTCTTTTTTTTATTCTATGTAAGCGCATATAATGAGCACATACCATCCACAAGCATGCAAACCATAAGGGCAAAGCAGAAGTGTTACAAACTCTGGATTATGAAAATGAATGTAGAATGAGATAGAAAGATGAGCAGGAGGGCATACCAGCGCGACGGACCTCGCCGGGAGGGTGCAAAGGGGAGCGCTACTGACAGAGGTTGATTGAGCCTATCCCTACCAAAAAAAATTGCATTGTAGGCAGTCTGATTAGCTAATCTGAGTTAGGGTACCAATATAGCTAGTCAACTAATTAATTTGAAGGAGCTTATGAAGAACATTTATAGCAATGGTGAAAGGATGACCTGATATTAGTTTTTTCAGCCTTGCTATCATTATGTACTAAGAAAATTGACAAACAGAGCTGATAGGAACATCCAGTAATATATCATAAATCCCGTTGTTGCATGAGATCCAAATCAATGAAGTCATACATAAATTTTGGCAGATGGCCATAAACACCAGCAAAACAGATGGCTCACCACCTGCAAGCAAAATATGTTTGGCACAACAATATTAACATCAAAAAATTATTTGGCCCGCCAGCCAAATCATAGGATGCCTACACTCATGCTTGAAAACCAAGGACCCGTCTGTTTCATAAACAACTAGCACTTACAATTTTAGTCTAAGGTCTAAACTACCATGGGGAGATCAATAGACAAACATGCAATCATTTGGTCCTTTTGATAATGCTAAATCAGCAGATGTGTGTAGAGACTTACATACTCCACTTTCTTCCTAGTTTCGTGCTAAAAAGGGGGAATTTGGAAATATACAGAAAGTAAATAAGAAAGCTCTCAATCTCAATTCTTCAAAATCTCATATAACTCACTTTTACTTTAAAGTGGCCACCACACAAAAAATGGGGCATGAAACCATTTTGAAGGATCACAACAAGTCAAGAACACAAGTGAAGGCAAGTGCCAAATCGAATGAAACAGAAGGCAATGTGTATAGAAATCCAGTGCATATTTCGCTAAAACATATCTCGTATAAGAGGTTACTCTAAACAAATCAATTTACTTGGTAAGGTGCTAAACAACCACACTTCGAGTACATTCAATGGATCAAATGTTTTCAAGCAAATAAACTGAGCTGACACATACCTATTAAATGCACCAATTAGATTGTTTTTTAAATTTGCGATGGACATTGATACGACAATTTAAGCAGCCAAATATATAGAAAACCAAAAGTTTAAGCCCACGTTTTGCTCGTTCATGAGCAAAGACATGAGAAGCACTTCAGTAAGCAAAATCTATGATAGATCTCCACAACTACACCAGGAGTGTATGCAAAGAGAATAGCATGGAGGCTAGCCTGTATACAAAAATATTCCCACACTGAAAGAGCATGTTTATGAAAAGGCTGCACTCAATTAAGCATAGCTAATGACATGCTCTAAAACCTATAAAACTCAAGCAACATAACATTTTGATTTTTGCATGACATTTTAACTCAACTCAAAACCAACTGAAACAGGATAAATTGTTTGAAATACATGATCAAACTAATCCAAGTTTATATGTGTATGATCTTAATTAGGCAGCCAACTTTCATTAGAACTAATAAAGACTGGGGGGATAATGTGTCTAAATACATAGAAAATAAGTATGACATCCTCATTGGTTGAAAGGCAACAAAGACACTATCTCTTTTTTGCTAGCTGCTAGTCTCTAAACAGCTAAAACACAAAAAGTAAAACACATTCTGTCACATTTGTTAGAACATGTATTAGGTTATGCAGGTGCGGCGCCCCGTGTCATTACCCTGGGGGTAATCACACTTAGGCATACGGATTACTATTCGTTTGCTCAGTAGAACACTGCTCCAACGAATAGTAAGCCTTTACCAGAGTTACGCAACAGAACAATAAGATAGAAACTATTCTTTATTACAACAGCAGCCACACAAGACTAAGGTTCTAATTACAATTATTTAATTACAAAAGGGGGTAACACATTCCCCTGAGTCTGCCAGCTAGGTCTTTCCAGCGAACTACTTGTTCCACGAGTCAAAAGAGGCATCCATCTCGCCCTGCTCATCGAAATCAGCGCCCTCATCACCAGTAGCCTCTTAGGTAATTGCAAAACCCTGATCCCACTCGGGATAACTCTCGGCAGAACTAGGGTCTAAGCAAGGAAAGGGATAGCAAGAGTGAGTACTATAGTGTACTCATCAAGCATTAATAGCAAAATGCATCTGTTGACTCTACTTTTCGTCCTTAGCAAAATTCCTACCTCTTCTCTTATTCTGAAAATAGCCATTAAGACTTAGGCTGCAAATTTTAATTCTGAAAAAACTACTTGATTACTCAGAGAGAAAATAGACCCCCAGTGGTTCCCGTAAACTCCAATCCAAGAGACTGGCATGAATTCATGATTTTATATAGCACTACGCAGACTTTGTACCACTTTACCCATAGCTACCCTGAACTCTCTTTGAACTGGGTCCACCACATTTCCTTTGATGCAACTTCGAATTCAGAATACAGAATGTTTTTCAAGTTACGTGAATTAATTTCTTCACCCATTACTTTTCGTCGGTGCTGGCCTGGCCACCACCGAGTTCAGGTAATGTTGGTTGGGCCGGTTCATCCCCTCCGCACCCAACACTCCACCTAGTGCTATAGCACCTGCTTCTTACACCACACTCACACCTATTACATACCCGGTGTGGAGAGCAAAATCACGTAACAAGGTAGCATTTTCTACCCGTCGAAACGGGAAAATGGTTGATACTGAATTTACGGCCTCTGACTGAGTAAGAGTTTTGTTGATCCTTATATTATAATCATATGTAAAGGGGTCCCACCTCTTTCCCTCTCTCTTCCTTGCCATAGGCCCCCTTTATGAGCCATAATATTACTCTGCTTTCCTTTCATTCTCCTTTCCTCAATTCTTTTCATCTCTTTCATCTTTCTTATCTTTTTCATCTTCATCTCATTTATTCGATTTGATTTTTGAGAAATAGTTTTGATGCAATACATATAAGATAAAGCAAAATACGGTTTACATTTAATATAGCTATGTTCATAATCAAGGGAGTAGCTTGCCTTCAAAAGAGTAGAAAAGATCGTCGTCGACGAAATCCGAATCAACTACTGCCGCCTGCGTCGACTCGTCTGCCGCAAATATGCGATGGAGCGGATAATAAATAATTAAGTAAATACTTAGTAGTATTAGGGTGCTATTAAAAGTACAGTAGTCAGATGGTTTTTCTTCTGTAACAAGTTTTAGCTAACAATCCTTTTCGGTTATCGCTATGTTAGCACTCCCCACTATTGTCGTTCTAGTATAACGGTTCTAGGGTTAGGATTGTTGGTACTCACGTCTTATTGTGCGAAGAGAAAAACTACCCTAACCGCATATTAGTAAGTCTAATAAATTTTATTTGCGCACATACTTCTATTTTATTTTATTTAAGCGCAGAAGGAAATCTTTAACTTTCTAAATAAACAAAAAGTTGATTATCTTAACTATTTTAACATGGATAAACAGTTGCTAACGTGTCAGATTATTAGTCTAACACGGATACGCTCAAAAGCTAACATTTTAATCCTAAATTTCTAACCCTATTTCTAACTCCAATCTAATTCTTCCCAATCTACCCCTCCCCTAATCTTCTAATCCGGTCGACCCCCACCAGAATGCCCCTAACTCTATGCTTCTTCTTCCTCACCTCATCCCCATCTCCACTCCAACACTCATCTCACCTCCCGCCTGACGTCGCCACTTCCCCCACGGCTCCTCTCTGGGCGACCCGGCTGCTGACGCCGCCACTACCACTTAGCCCCGCGCTCTCCCCTAGCGCCTTCTCTCTCCCGGCCGGCTCTACCTAACGCCGCCGCTGCTTGGCCTACCCGGTTCCTTCTCTGGTTCCCCTAGCTCGCCTACGACTTGCCGCCACCAGCTCGGCCCGTGGCCGCCGGCTCCTCAGCTCGGCCTGGCGCCCCTCTGGCTCTCACTCACCCAATCTCACCTATGGCTCAGTCGTGCCCTGCCCGGTTCCCTTCCTCCCCTAACCCAACTTCTTTTAACTCAGATTTTTAGGTTTGGGATTAATTCCTTTTACTTGTGCTGACTGATGCTTGGTTGATGCACATGTATGATGGTGGTGGTGATAACGTGGGTTGCTATATGCTTATGCATGAGGGAAGTGATGGTGGTGATTCGGCTGTGGCTAACACTGAGGTATCACCCCCTTTCCTCTCTACTCCTTGATCCCTTGCTCTGAGATGAGATGACTAAGATCTAGTTGTTGGTGCTACCATGAAATCTAGTGATATGTGTGAATGATGTGGATGTGTAGTGCATACCGAGGTGTGAGTGGGTTACCTCTTGATGGGATTTGGGGTGGGGGAAGAGGGTAGCAGCGTCGACCTTGTGCTGGTGCTCCCTTCTTCTTCCTTGTGGCGGTTGGCTTGTAGGCTGTGGCCGTGCTGGTGGAGCTCCTGACTTGTTTCCCCCTCTCTTGCGGCTGTGAAGCTGGGAATGGGAAATGGCTTTGGCTGTGCTGGGAGCTTAAGGAGAGAGAGCTGTGGTTGATCTTATCCTTTCCTGGGTAATTTCTTTTTTACCATGACCCTATTCCTATTTACCCTAATCCTATTACTATGCTTCTATTCATGACTGCCCTCCACTGTGATCAATATGAGCTAAACTAATGATGCAATGGGTAATTTGGCTTCCACTCTAGTTTTCTTGTGGTAAGGATAAGTGGATATAAAGTGGATGCTGAATTTGATATGCCCAATGATGTTTTGAATAGAGGGTGGAAATAAAAGGGAAAATGCACTACTAGATTCTAGCCCTGATGAGGTAAACTGAAACAAAGTGGAAGTAACGAGTGCCTATTCACTTAGGTTGGCCTGGCTATCTTGGTTACCATAGGGGCCGATTAACTCCAGTTGGTCAGGTTATCTTGGTGATCGAGGGACCGGTGTCCTAGGTTAATACGATAATCCTTCTAGACTTCAAGGAAACTGACGACAATCTCTCTTCTTCATTCTAGCTAGCAACTACTACCTTCGTTTTATTGCTAACTACTTTCTAAGCTTTTGGTTGCACGAAAGGAAAGGTGATGGATGGTTGGATGAGATGGCAAGGAAGGCTTCAATGAAATGAATGCATGCGCATTGAATTGTAAATTGTTTAATTCTTGCTATAGATGTTGTAAATGAGTTGTAACATTAATTCTGTAATAAGCGTTGGTTTGCAATATTTTAATTTCGATTTGTAAATGGACTGTTGTAAAACTGCGGGGTAGTGAAATGATGTTTGCACAATTAACAATGTCCATTGCAATAATTATGCAATTGAATATTAACTTAGATTATCCTTGATATTGGTTTAATGAAATTTTTACTTATACTAATTACCGATTACTGTTCTTTAGCTTAATTTAATTACGTGGGTTCTCACAGCAGGGCCAAGAATCATTCATTTCATATGGCCTATGATGGAATTGTCTCCAAGAAAAGAACAAATTAACCAGGATCAATTGTGTGGTTTAGTAGGTTAACCATAAGCATCGACACAGCAAATATTTTATCAATAGATGAGAAAGGATAATTTGTAGCATGAGACTTTTACCCTAGAGGCACCTATGTGAGAAGAGCCGCTTGGGCAACAATGATAGTTCAAAGTAGAAGCGGTAGAGGACAATCAATTCCTCCTAAAACGCTAATGCCAGCAATAAACATCATGTGTACTGATGTGCGACCAATTTTGCCACACCTGCTGGCTACTACATACCTATTGGTTCAGTAAATTAGTAAGGCCACTATGTGATTAGTTCTCCAAATCTTCCTTCCTTTGGTGTCAACTACAATGGGAAACAAAAGGGGTAAGGACAAAAACACATTAGATATCTAAAAACTAATGGCAATAGATGTTAGTAACAATCCTAGATATCTAAAAACTAATTAGCTATATCCATTATGATATTTATCCTAGAAGCTCCAACAACTTAGAGATTTACAATCTCTCATTGAGTAACCCACAGGCAGAGCTAGAGCTGGGACTTGGTAGGCTTTTCTGGTCGCCCAAAGTCTTGGCCAAGACAAAGACGGTCTAAGCACTAAGACTAAGACGATCCGGCCGGGCAAGATGGCATTTAACGCCGGCCGAGCTAGGCTCGAGAATACGACCCGTTAGGCAAGACAAGACGCAAGACGGTCATTTGGGCGTGCTTGGTTCCAAGACGCAAAAAAAGCCCAATCATCCAATCCTCCTCCTACTGGCCCAATCCTATCCCTCCCTACCGGTAGCTCGCCCAATCCCGTTCTTCCCTCCACGGCCTAGCCCAACTCTAACTCCCATCCCGGCAAATCCATATCCCCAATCCCACACACCGCCTCCAGCCCTCCACCCTCACTTCCTCCCCTTCCCAAGCATCGCTTTCCTCCTCCCTCTCGGCTCTCTCTCCCTCCCGCCTTCCTCCTCTTGGCTCTGCTCGCCGAGAGGAATGAAGATGGCGGTTGACGCCGTCGCCGCCTCCATTGTCTATAGTTATTTTGGGCTGGGCTTGGTGGCAAGACGACTCCCAAGACAACGGGCTTTGGGCGTGCTTGGGCTGGCCGAGGCGGAGGTGGGCTTCAAGACGCAAGACGGGGAGGATGGCCGAGCCAAGACAAGACGACGCGCCGGCCCAAGATGGGCTTGGGTCGGGCCAACACGGCCCGGCCCAATGCCCAGCTCTAGGCTGAGCTCAGAAGCAAGTTCCTCAAGAAATTTGTTGCTCCAATTTTAAGTCAAGGAAACTGTAACATCCCAAAGTTTTGTTACCAAAAATAAAATTAATAAAGTTATTATTTTATTGGATTTTCTATATTTTAAAAGAGTTTTCTTGCTTTTCTTCAATTTCCTCAATTTTCAAAGTCAAAAATAAAATTTATTGAGTTTTCTGGGTTTTTATTGGATTTAAAGTGAAAGATAAAATTTTATTTAATTTTCGAATTTTAAAAGCTTTTACCTAATTATTTTAAAGCCAAAATAAATTATTTGTAAAATTAAATACCAATTTTGAATTGGAAATATTTTATTTAAGTCCAAAATGACATAGGGAATTTTTGTGACTTTTCTCATAATTTTTGGATTTTATTTGCTATTTTTTAAAGCCTAAATGAATTAACTGAATTATTTAGATCACTAATCAGTTAAAAATCTGAAACAGTAACAGGACCGAATCTTCCCCGGCCCATTCCTACTCTCCCGTGCGCCCCTTTCCCTCCGCTCGCTGCCGTGTGGAGCCTACGCGTCACGTCGCATTCTTCTCCGCGCTTTCCTTCTTCCCCCGATTCTTTCCTACTGTTCTTGCCACCATTGCCACTCAGCAAAGCTTTCCAAAAACCATCAAATCCCGAATCAATATTCCTCTTTCCGTGCGCATTTAAAGCCGCAATCAACCACTCGTCCGTTACCACCACTCCCCCTTTCCCGTCTTCAATCCCTGTAATCACGTCACATTTATGACGCTATGTCATCACCGTGCCCATTACGGCCTCCGCGTTCCTTCTCTGGCCATCAATTCCCCAGAATCCGCCATTGACTCGGCGGGAGCTTCTTGAGCTCCACGCCGCTCCGACCTCACCCTTGCACTATAAAAGGACGCCCTGGGTGCGCCATCTCCATCTCATCCCAACACCGCCACTCACCTCGCCCCAATCCTCTCGAGTTCGCCAAAATTTGAAGTCGAAGCTACGCCACCCGAAGATTTTCCGCTGTCGGTTCTGCCACCGACAAGCTCGCTTTGTCACCTTTGTCTACGTCCTCGGTATCACCTTCATTCGCTTGTCCCCGTGCACGCACTCTCTCGATCGGAGGACCACCAGAACGCCCTCGCTGCCATCGACCTAACTCCCCTGCCGCACAACCTCTTGCCACCAGACACTCCGTTGTGCTCCGCCACCGCAAGGTAACACATAAGGTTCAACGTCATCTCCTCTTCTTTTTGCACACATTTGCATAGCTCGCCGTGGTGCGTAGCGTCGGCGAGCTTGTAGCCGAGGGCCGCCGCTACCGCCCTAGGTAGTCGAAACTCCTTTCAACTAGGTGGTCAAACTCCTTTCGACCAGTGTAGTCGAAACATTCCTTCGACCGGTGTAGTCGAAACCTTCTTTCGACCTGTGTAGTCAAAATCTCTTTCAACCTGTGTAGCCGAAACCTTTCTTCGACCAGTGTAGTCGAAACCTTCTTTCGACCAGGTAGTCAAAATCTCCTTCCGACCATGCGAAGTCAAAGAGGCAAACAGTACTCGGAAAGTGAACAGTATTTTCGGAATTCTATCATTTCTTGTGACATCAAAACTTCCAGATGTTCGTTCTCCTTCATATAAACTCCGATTCTGTTGATTCTTGTTTCTAAATTCATATAAATTCAATATCTACCTTCTAGAACTAAAATTATTTAATTTGGAATTTATTTGAATTTGGCTTATTTTCACGTATAGATTTCAACAATTCCGAGGAACCTGAGTTAGTTGAAGAAGAAGAACTTGAGCAAGACAAGTTACATCCTTTGATCATATTTGAGCCCAGTATTTAAAATTATTTAAATTCTGTTTTAAACTATTATTGCATGCTTATTTATATTTCAGTAATTTAAATTCCTGTTTTAAATTACTAGTTAATTCTGTTACCATTGTACAGCCAATGTTGAAATTGAAGTTGTCATTCCCTTGTCACCTTAGTGAAAAATCTGGTTGATACACTAGTATGAGTAGAACATGTTGAAAAATTATGCTTAGTTATAGCTTAGATCAAAATATTGATTTGGGGAACTTTAGCCAAATATTCAACTTTGATTTAACATGATGCTATGGTATTGCTTTTACCATAGAAATTTTGGAAAATGATTTAACTTGGAAAAACAAAATAAAAATTGGTTTGGATTTGGGAAAAATGAATGTTTGGATGGTGCATGTTGATGCACGGATCGAATCATTTCTATGATCGAGGCCCAGGGGTTATTTTGGAAGTCGCCCAAGTTAGTTAAGGACCAGTCTTCAAGCCGCATCTTGCTAAGTCCCATCGTACTACCACAAGTCCAGAGTAGGGAGGACTAGGTTAAATAATTTGTAACATTTCACCGTAGTTGTCCATGGTTGCGTGGATGTCTTTATGACCTACTTTTATGTATTCCCACATGGCGCAAGAGGGGGCTTAAATTTGGCGGATGGTTCAATCCAAAGGAAGCAAAACCTTAGTGAGGCATAACTACGTTGGGATGACGCATTTAAAGGCCTTATGATAATCTCTTAGTCGCACACCTTCAGAAATGTGTAAGCGGACATTACAAGTTGATTATCTCTTGTGGGTAAAGTTGTACAACCTCTGCAGAGTGTAAAACTATTCGAATAGCCGTGTCCACAGTCATGGACCTACTGAGCAAAGCCACTCAAAGTTAGATTTTGGTTCTGATTTCAAAAGATTTTGACAAATGATTTTGGATAGTTTATCTAATTGGGAAATTGGGCAGTTAGCCATGTGATAGGAGGGTATCCATCACCATATTTCATATGGAGGTTATCCTACTATAAAACTTGAGAATTTTAGTTATAGAATAGCCGCTTTGGAATTTAGTACAAATATTTAAAGAAAATATTGCTTTATGCAAATTCAACCAATAAGCCTTCCTTTGATATATCCTTGCATGCATTATAATCTGTTATTGGGTGTAACTTGCGAGCATGGAAGTTGTGTTCATCCTTACTTAATACAAATAAATTTCAGAGGGGGAGGACTTTGCTATCAGTGTGGATTATGACGATTAGGCTGCTACCCTAGCTAGTCGATTGCCTGTGGCAGATTAGTTGGACTCTACTACTTCTTCTTCGTCTTTCACTGTGTTTGTTTATTGTTGGCTTGTAAGCCTTTCTTGTAATAAACTATATTCATTATTAATAAAGTTGTGTGATTTATGGATGTTACCATATCTGTTTACTGTGTGAACTAGCTATTGATCATGGGACTAGTTCAGAAATACACAGAGGATTTGGGGGTGTTACTCCCGTGTCCAACAGAAACACTGCGAAGGAAGAGCTCAACTCTTAACAGATAAACACAATGGCAATCTCGACTCCCTTGTCTTTGTACCACGTTTGGAGCACAACAGCCTAGTAAAACAGAAGGTGAATTATATTTGGATTGACAACATATTTAGAGCAAATATAAGAAGGAAATTAAAAGCGCCTACGATTGAAGTCAAAGTTATCCATCTCCTAAATATTTGGAGTAAATATGCCAGAACAAAAAATCCAAATGGCAAATAAAAGGGGCAAGTGGTAGGGTTAAACCTCACCAGGCTGACTTAGAGAGCTCAAAAGTAGAAACAACTCATGGAAAAAGATAGGCTATTCTACAGTAGCTTAAGTATTTTATGTAAGGCAGACGACACAACAATATAGTGATTCATTCCAGTAAGAGATGAAGCAAAAATTAGTTGAATTTCCAGAATATAGAATCAACCATATTCTATAAGCAAACAACAACAAACAACCAATCAAGTTTCAAGCATCAAAATGTTATTCTAGAAGAAAACATCCGTATTTGTAGCATACGCAATTTTCACAAAACACTCTTGACATCATTGTTTACTTATTCTGCCAGTTTTAGGTCAAACGTGCCACAAGTATTGATCACTTATGTATCACTTCTAGTAACATATGACATGCTAGATCTCATACGGGTAGGTGGCAACGGTGCACGAGGAGACGTCGGTCTCTCAGGGCGGATCTGATAAATTACACTCACAAAAAATGATTATAATAAATTATTAATATGAGAATGACAAAGATACCATTCCAGCAGGGTAATACATGGCATATCCCATTCCAAATTGTGGAGCTATCTGCCAACCAGGCATTGTTGTAGGTGGATAGAGTGAAGTAAAGAAACCTTGCAAAGATTCGATCTCATGTCAGTTATGCTGATGCAATGATTTTGTTGAATTGCATGGTGTCGACTTCATCCGTTAGTCATATTTCCAACAAGTTCTTTGAAAAATATCACAGTTGTCTTCAACTGACTACAAGGTAACGATCCTGCAAATGAACCCACGTGATACTACACAGAGAACACAAGTTGTGGATATCATGGGGATATGCCCATGATTTTAGGATGATGATACAATTGGCAATGACATTTGTGGTTTATCGACTCAAGCGTTTTCGGCAAAGGATCTGAACTGTCAGGTCATTGGTGGTCGACCAAGCCAATTCGGTGATCAGCCGCCATACCTTGCGAAATTCGTTCGATCTCGGGCGGTCGGACCGCGAGCAATGATCGACGGTTTGGTTTGGTGCTGATTTTTGATATAAGTGCTGAATTGATTTTGGGATAGGTCATATCCTTGTTTGTTAATGCATATGTGTTGCATATTGTATGTTTTGGCTAACGTGGGTCAAGTTGTGAAGAACTTGTTCCCGGATTCGATTTACTTGTCTATTGGTGTGCAGGTTGCTTGGAGGTCAACGATGGTCAACGACGAGGAGGATCGGGACTAAGCTTGAAGAGCTGAGGTCCAGAACGATCAAGGATGTCGTGTGAGGTCAGAGGACTCAAGCGTAGCACAGA
Organism: Phyllostachys edulis; assembly: GCA_036346405.1. Taxonomy (NCBI): domain Eukaryota; kingdom Viridiplantae; phylum Streptophyta; class Magnoliopsida; order Poales; family Poaceae; genus Phyllostachys; species Phyllostachys edulis. The sequence goes on from CM070566.1 coordinate 41,031,162, forward strand.
ATGGACAAGGATGACCGAATGGGCAGTTCGGTGCGACTAGTTGATCAAGCGGTGCGAGGGTCGGTGCAAGTGCCATGGAGGTTCCAGTGGGATCTGGACGGGAGAGACTTGTAGACACGATGAGAGTCGTTGGATCAACCTACACGTGGTGAAGCATGGATGTATTTCGCGCAGTTCGGACTCAGTCTTCGGAAAAGATCGAGAAGGGGTATTTTGGTAATTTTACCAAATACTGCCTTGGTGACCTAATGCCAACCCGCGGCGCAAGATGGTGCGTCAAAGAGTGGATTAGGTCAAGAGAAGTGAAGACGGCGCTTTAAGATGCGTGCGTGTGTTACTTGTTTGTATTGGGCCTTAACGAGAGCCCATTAGGGTTAACTCTTCTAGAAGCTAAGCCTCTAGTATAAATAGAGAGGGGGCTGTTCACAGTAGCCAACCAAGCACTTCATTTGTAAACCCTAGTTTGTCTTAGGGCTTAGGGAGAAAGAGGAGAGGCTTAGGGATCTAGAGAGATGAGTTGTGTGTGGGTGCTCATGGATTGAGCTCTTGTCCTCCTTGAGGGAGTGGCTATAACCAGCAACCAATCGTAAATCAATCTATGAATGATTGTTCAAAGATCAGTCTTCTTGTGTTCTTCCTTCTTTTTTGATGATTTTGAGTGCTTCCTTGATCCTGTGGTTTTTGATTGGTTTCTTGCCCTCATTAACCTTGCTGTGATGTGTGGGAATACATCTAGGATCATCTAGATGATCAATCTCCCACGAGCAAGTTTTGGATCAATTTTTTTTTTGCTCGGTTTTGAACCTTCTTTCGGTAGAATGGAAAAATGTTGAAACTTTGACGTGGATCTACTCAATCTCTTCTTGAAATAGGTTCCTAATATCCTTAGGAAGGTGTGTTCCAAATTTGGTCAAGTTTAGCCGTGTAGATCAAAAGTTAGACCGATTTTCGTTTTGAGTTTTGGGTCGTTTAATCGTTTCGTCTCAGATCATCATACCGAAATTTCAACGTCGGTTCGACCGGATCCCGGTCAGTCCGATGTTTACATGTCGGTTTGACCGGATCTCGGTTTGACCGCTCGTAAGCCGTCGGTTAGTCCGATCTAGTGGTTTTGATCTCGGGTTTTTTAGTCTCTTGGTTGGAGTTTTGATTTGGGTTCAACACAAGTCTTCCACTGTGTTTGATTGTTGATCTTCATAGCTTTTGTAGCTATCGTAGTGATATTGTGTTGAATCGAATCAAAGGTGAAAAATTAAGCGAGCGTCTATTCACCCCCCTCTAGTCGTTTTTCCGGTCCTACAAGTGGTATCAGAGCCCGGTTAGCTCTTCTCATAGATCTTAACCGGTCTTTGGAGCCATGGCGACTGACAAATATTCAACCAAACCACCTGTTTTCGATGGAGTTGATTTTGCTTACTGGAAGGCACGCATGCATGCCTACATCGAGGCTCAAGGGCACGCTATTTGGCTTAAGGTCAAAAATCCATATGTCGTGCCGGCCGATGACAATGTGATCACTCTAGATATTGAGGCTAATAGTAAGGCTCGGAACTTTCTGATCCAAGGTCTTAGTCGATCTAAGTTTGAGCACGTGGCTCATTTAAGGTCTGCTCACGAGATCTGGAGGACCTTTTGTGACTACCATGAGGGCTCTACTGCGATAAAAAAAAGTGAGACAGAATCAGCTCAAGAAAGAATACTCAAAGATCGAGCAAAGGCCTGGTGAGTCTTTAGATGAGCTGTGGGGGAGGTTCTCCAAGATTCTTCATGATCTTCGCGCTGTTGATCTTGTTTTCACTGAGTCTGAGAATGCACGCCAGCTTTTGGGTGCTCTTGATGTGAAGGTCTGGGGGATGAAGATCACATCCATCAATGACAATACTGTCATGAGTGAGCTTACCATGGATAAGCTCTACTCGAGGTTGAAGACGCATGAGATTGACTTTATCTCGCGTCTCTCCAAGATAGAGTCGATGGCTTTGGTGGTCGACCCATCTAAGGGTAGTTCTTCTGATTCATTGGATTTTAGCTCATCTGGCTTTTCTTTGTCCACTTTATATTCTTTGAGCGATGAGCAGCTAGAGAGACTACCTGAGGATGATTTAGCCCTCCTATCCACCAAATTCTCTAGAGTTTACAACAAGGTGAGGAACAGGAGGAGAGGTGGTCCTGTCACTTGTTTTGAGTGTGGTGAGCCAAACCACATTCGCTCCAAGTGCCCCAAGCTGAAGGGCAAGGTGGAGAAGGACTCTCGGAGGCATCCTCAAGCTAAAGACACGAAAGGCAAGAAGCCCAACTATCGCAAGTTCGTCAGCCAGGTCCTTGCCGCTCTTGAGAGTGTTAACATGAGCGATGTGGACTCGGAGACGGAGGACGACGACGATGACTCTCATGGCAAGAAGAAGGCCCAGGACTTCACCGGTATGTGCTTCATGGCTAGGGACAGCCATGACGTCGACTCCTCCAACGACGACGACCTTTTCAGCGATCACGATGAGGTCTGTCGTGCGAGGAAGGATGACATATGGCTTGTTGACTCCGGGTGCTCTCGACACATGACCGAAGATTCTACATGGTTCTCCTCCCTCACACGTGCATCCGGGAATGAATTGATCACATTTGGGGATGCTTCTATCGGGACCGTGACAGCCAAGGGCATAGTGCGCGTCAACAACAAGTTCATGCTCAAGGACGTCGCCTTGGTAAGTAAGCTGAGGTATAATCTGCTATCTGTTTCTCAGCTGCTTGATGAGGGTCTAGAGGTGAGATTCAAGAGTGGTGAGTGCAGAGTTCTAGATTCCTCAAGTGAGCTTGTCTTTGAGATCCCTAGGTTTGAGAGGATCTTTTGTGCTGATTTCAGCTTCTCTTCTGCTTCTAGCCCTAGGTGTCTTGTAGCTTCTGACTTCCTTGATTTAGTGTTGTGGCATCGTAGACTTGGTCACATAGGCTTCGACCACTTGACTAGAGTTAGTAGCAAGGATTTGATTAGAGGTTTTCCTAGACTGAAAGTTGTTAGAGACCTTGTGTGCACACCCTGTAGACATGGTAAGATGGTTTCTGCTTCTCATCCACCTCTTACTCTAGTGATGACTGATGGACCTGGTCAACTCTTGCACTTAGACACAGTTGGCCCTTCTAGAGTCCAGTCTGCAGGTGCGAAATGGTATGTGTTTGTGATTGTGGATGATTACTCCAGGTATTCATGGGTTTATTTTCTGGTTTCTAAGGATGAGGCTTTTGGCTATTTTAGAGAATTGGTCCTTAGACTTGCTGTTGAGCTTCCTAGAGCTTTGAGAGCCATTAGGAGTGACAATAGGATAGAATTCAAGAATTCTTCCTTTGCCACCTTCTGTTCTGATAGGGGGCTAGAGCACCAGTTTTCTTCACCTAGAGTTCCCCAGTAGAATGGTGTTATAGAGAGGAAGAATAGGACCCTTTTAGAGATGGCCAGGACCATGCTAGATGAGCATTCCACACCTAGGAGGTTTTGGGCTGAGGCGATCTCTACTGCTTGTTATATCTCTAATAGGGTTTTCTTGAGACCTGTGATTGGCAAGACTTCTTTTGAGCTCAGATTTGGTCATAAGCCCAAAGTATCTCATTTCAAGATTTTTGGTTGCAAATGCTTCATTCTTAAACATGGCAATCTTGATAAATTTGAATCTAGATGTTCTGATGGCATATTTCTGGGATATCTTGCTCATTCTTGTGGCTATCGTGTATTTAATTTTGACACTAACAAAGTTGTTAAGACTTGCGAAGTCACTTTTGATGAGGCTAGTCCTGGTACTAGACCCGATGCTGCAGGTACACAGGTTCCTGATATTCGAGAAAGCATCTTCGTCGACGATGACTCTGAGGATGAGGACCCAATCCATCCTCAAGTGTCTTGCTGTGATGTGTGGGAATACATCTAGGATCATCTAGATCATCAATCTCCCACGAGCAAGTTTTGAATCAAGTTTTTTATTTTTGCCCGGTTTTGAACCTTCTTTCGGTAGAATGGAAAAAGGTCAAAACTTTGACGTGGATCTACTCAATCTCTGCTTGGAATAGGTTCCTAATATCCTTAGGAAGGTGTGTTTCAAATTTGGTCAAGTTTGGCCATGTAGATCAAAAGTTAGACCGATTTTTGTTTTGAGTTTTAGGCTGTTTCACTGTTCTGTCCTAGGATCGGTCATACCGAAATTTCAACGCCGGTTCGACCGGATCCCGGTCAGTCCGATGTTTACATGTTGGTTTGACCGGATCTCGGTTTGACCGCTCGTAAGCCGTCGGTTAGTCCGATCTAGTGGTTTTGATCTCGGGTTTTTTAGTCTCTTGGTTGGGGTTTTGATTTGGGTTCAACACAAGTCTTCCATTGTGTTTGATTGTTCATCTTCATAGCTTTTGTAGCTATTGGAGTGATATTGTGTTGAATCTAATCAAAGGTGAAAAATTAAGCGAGCGTCTATTCACCCCCCCTCTAGTCGCCTTTCCGGTCCTACACAAGTGCACTGAACATGTATGGTTAATGTCAATTCAGCATGTCCGGGCATACAAAGAACTACTTTACTAAAACTAAAGACTCAAACTAATAACTATATTATTGTGTTGCCTAATCATGGTCTGAACCACTTCTTTAGTTTTCAATCTACCACCTGGTTTCTTCCCATATACCTTGTCAGTCAAACCAGATGCTATATGTCAAAGGCATCAAAACAAAACCATTATTACAACTCTGGCCCTACCATGCCATGCATATTTTTTATGAAACTACATTTATTGCAGATACTTCTATATCCACATAATAACTACTTATCCCCCATTGAAATGCAAGCCAATATGAACAATCACTTAGTCCCCATATAAATGCAACCTATGATGGTAGTCGATCAAATATGGCATGATCTATTCTACCTACATGTTAACATATCTCATGCTAATTAAACAAAACTCCACCTCTGACGGATGTCACAGATCAAAAGAAAACCATTAATCTCAATCTTGGTGCACCATGCGCTGCTTTTTTTTTTTGAAATTTTTGAGGAACTACTCAGCATAGCAACCTGTTCGCTTCCATCATTTAACAGTTTTGAGGTCTATCCCATGTATACTCTAAACTAGATAAGTAACTGATTCTATGCTTTGTCCTCAGAGCAGGTAACTTCCAATTTTATGATCTATTACATTAGATTTAAAAATGGCATAGTATTTTACGGTAGTTATAGTGTAGAAAATGCAAACTTATGCATTCTATAATATATTGTGTGCAACAGATCAATCAAGTGAGGGGTGGAGAACAATGGAATAGCTCATACATAGATGTTCAATACTCTACAAGCAGTTAATCACATACTGCTGGAAGTTCTTTTCGGTGACTCCCTTTGTTGTTAGTAAAAGATGTTGGGAGACTAGCCGTAGGGGCAGCTAAAACCATTTGTTGAGCTGAAGATCCTTGGATGGACATTCCTGTTGAGGCCTGTAAAAGGTATCAAGTGAAAAAAATGAAGGCAATAAATTAAAATGTACATGTTTTGAAATTCTCATGCAAAAGGAAGTAACTGGTTGCCTGAAATCCCAGGGACATGAAAAATAATGAAGATTAATGTGACTGCTCTATCATGGACGTCTATCCACCTTCATTTGCTTTTGAAGCGGGATCAACAGAACAAGGAAATGATGATGCATTGGGTGCAGATGGTTATTCAGAGAATGATAGCTGCGCAAGTGCAGACTCAAGGGGGTTTACACTGCCGCCTACTTGTGGTGTTTATTGATGGCCAAAAGCGTCAAAAGATGCCCAGTCACCACCGCTCATTGATGGAGCACTTTTTTTCCTTGTTCAAGAATAGGTTGTGGTGCTGGTGCACTAACAGGTTGCTTTTGTGGTATATATAGGGTCGATTGTGGTGGTGGTGCAAATGCACCAGGTTCAGGATCTACACTAAAATCAATTAAACTTATTGCACTTGCCACCTTCATCTATTCTGAAGTCCCCTCGGAAGAACCAATACTACCAGGAGTAGATGTCCTCCACAGTTATGAAACATGTAAGACAAAACAATTAAAACTTCGTATCAAATTCTCAGCCTAAGGATAATATGCACACAAGAACATGCTGGTATTTCAAGAAAATATAAAAGCAATGTCTGCAGGAAATAAAAACATCAAGAATGACAAGGATTACCTGCGGTTGTGGTGGAGGTTCAATGGTCCTGGTTCCATTTGGTTTTGGAGGATCAATCGATTTGGCAACATTAGGCTTTGGAGGTTCTCCACAGTCACCTGCAACCACTGCCATCTTCGCCAGATGGAAGACCAACGGTGTGGGCAGGTGGCGACGGTGCACGAGGAGACGACGGTCTCTCGGGGCGGATCTGCAGGCAATAGCCAGAGGGTGGGGGCAGTGGTCGGAAGGAGAGCCCCTGGTGGCGACGAACGGTGGAGAGCTCCAGGCAACCAGTTGCGGGGCGCTAGATCTGCGAAACAACGAGAGGGGGAGGGGGTTCAAAGCTCGGCGGCAACGGCCGTCGGATCCGGCCTTCCTTGTTCAATGACAGTGCCTGATTAGAAGCGTCTTGTTGGGAGGAATGGTAGGCGGCGATGGCGGTGGGGTTGCAGAGGGGGCTCGGGCGAGGCGGAGGTGCAGTACGTTGCGGGGAGAAGGCAAGGCGGCTGGGAGGGAATCGGGGGAGAGGTGAAGGAAGGGAGGAGGCAACGCAAAAACGAGTGGTCCCTGGTTGATGGGGTTTCGCCGAAATTGGCAAAACCGACCTCCACGTGATTTCCGAAACCCCAAGGCCTTTTCGCAAAACCAGGCATGTAGGAAAGAGAATATAAAGCACAAACCGCCTTCTTCCCCTCAGGCTGCTCCCAATGCTCCACCTTGGCTAGTATCTTAAGCATGCCATGTAGGCAAATTGATGATGTGGCACCATAGTTAATGAGGAGAGATAGTACTCTAGTATCTAATTTAGATACCAGTTTGGGCTCGAAATCCAACGCGTAAAATTTATTGTATAATCATGCATGTAATTAAATGAAACAGCCTAAGATACTACACCATAAGAAACCATGCATTGAAAAGACAGTATCCTAACACTCTTCATACACTAAGAAACTACACTAAGATACTGCCCATTGGAGCAGCCTCATTAATCCCTAAACCACCGAAAACCTCACGGTTTACTCCCGCTAATAATTGCAGTACGTGAGAGACTGAGAGGCCATTGAATACAGGAGCGGTGATCTGCTTTTCCCTGTAGCCGCTCGAGAAAAAGTTGCGGTTGTTTCACCTGCAAAAAAGTCTCAATTCATTTCGTTGTACTAGGCATCGTGTCGGTTGGTCTCTTCTTAAGATGGCCAAGTCTGGGAGTTTCTTGGCCGTCGTGGGGATCGAGCGATGGCGGCGCTGCGTTGCGTTGTCGTGGTGGTTGTCGCGGCGGCGGTGGCAGGGGTTGATGGGCTCGGGGTGAACTGGGGCACGATGTCGACGCGCCTGCTGCCGCCCAAGGTGATGGGGCAACTGCTGAAGGATAACGGGTTCAGGAAGGTGAAGATCTTCGACGCCGACGAGAAGACCATGATGGGGCTCGCCGGGACTGGCATCGAGACGATGATCGCCGTGCCCAACGACCTGCTCGCCGCCGTCAGCGACTACGAGCGCGCCAGGGAGTGGGTCAAGAAGAACGTCACCAAGTACAACTTCGACGGCGGCGTCAACATCAAGTACGTACGCGGTGCCTTGCATTTAACCTTCTCTTTCGTTGTTGTTGCATTTGCTCTTGCCATCGATTTGTTCTTGAATTTTTGTTTTTGGTGTGCTGGTTTGGTGGATCAGGTATGTCGCGATTGGCAACGAGCCGTTCCTCAAGGCGTACAATGGCTCGTTCGACCACGTCACCGTGCCGGCGCTCAAGAACATCCAGCGCGCGCTCAACGAGGCCGGGCACGGGTCGGCGATCAAGGCGACGGTGCCGGTGAACGCCGACGTGTACGACTCTCCGGCGAGCAACCCTGTCCCATCGACGGGGAAGTTCCGCGACGACGTCGCCGGCGTCATGACCGAGATGGTCAGGTTCCTCAACCACAGCAGCGCGCCTCTTACCGTCAACATCTACCCGTTCCTCAGCCTCTACGGCAACGACGACTTCCCGCTCGACTACGCCTTCTTCGACGGCGCGCCACCGAAGCCTGTCGTCGACAACGGGATCAACTACACCAACGTGTTCGACGCCAACTTCGACACGCTGGTCTCGTCGCTCAAGAAGATCGGGTTTGGGCACCTGCCGATCGTTATCGGCGAGGTCGGATGGCCGACGGACGGCGACAAGCACGCCACGGTGCCCTACGCGGAGCGGTTCTACACCGGGCTGCTCAAGCGGCTGGCGGCTCGGCAGGGCACGCCGCTCCGGCCGCGCACCTACATCGAGGTGTACCTGTTCGGGCTCATGGACGAGGACACCAAGAGCGTGGCGCCGGGCAACTTCGAGCGGCACTGGGGCATCTTCACGTTCGACGGGCGGCCCAAGTTCCCGATGTACCTGCGCGGCGACGGGCGGCCAGCGATGCCGGTGCCGGCCAGGGGCGTGCGGTACCTGCCGCGGCGGTGGTGCGTGCTGAACCCGAACGCCACGGACACGAGCCGGCTCGCGGACAACGTCGGGTACGCGTGCTCGTTCGCCGACTGCACGGCGCTCGGCTACGGGTGCAGCTGCGGCGGGCTGGACTCGCGCGGGAACGCGTCGTACGCGTTCAACGTCTACTACCAGACGCAGGGGCAGGTGGAGTCGGCGTGCGACTTCCAGGGGCTCGCCATGGTCACTGACAAGGACGTGTCGCAGGGCGCCTGCAACTTCAGCGTGCAGGTCGTCGGTTCGCACGCGACGGCCGCGGCCGCGCTGCCCGCCGCGGCGTGGGCGGCGGTCGTGTTGGCTGCGCTTCTTGTGTTTGTTTGAGCTTAAGGTGATTCGAAGTGTTTCTAGATTGTAGATAGGTGAAGTGATGAAAATGTTGTACTACCTTGGTTGTTTCTGCTTATTTATCTGAGTACAGTTTCTTCATACAAGTCACTCTACAGAGAGAAACGGAGAGAGAATTCAGAGTTTTACTGCAGCAAAAACCACTTCATTCAGACGAGAATACCACTTGCACGTTACACCACAATATAGAAGAGAGGTGTCAAATGTTCATGCAATAGCCGATGCTCATACTGAAATAAAGGAGAAGCTTCAGTAATTGACATGTTAAAAGCCACTGGGTTATGCTGTTTGTTAGGGTCTATTTGGTTGGTGCCCTGGATTTCATGTCTGAGAAAAAGTGGTGCCTAGAGATAGCCTAGAAAGTAGATGATTTTTGCCTGGCCAGGCAAACCTGAAGATGAGTTGTTTGATTGGAAGTCTGTGCCTGGAATTGGTGAATGAAAAATAGACCGTTGGATTGAAGGAATCAAAGGTGGATGAACTTGCCTGGCAAGCAGCTTCCCAGGCGTTTGTTTTTTGCGCCTAGCGCCCAGGCGTCAAAGCATGCAGCAGCCTGGTAGCCCCCAGGAGCGCTCCTGCCCAGGCAGCAAGCCACTAGGTAGCGAACCAAACTAGCCCTTAGACCCTGATGAGATTGAGCTGCCTGGTTGACTCCTAAAACATCCTGGATCTGTACTGTTGAGATGGATCGATTGACTCATGTTTTGTTTTTTTTGTAGATTTACCACTGACTAGAAGATCACCCGTGCCATATGGCACGGGTGGTAATGGACTGGTAATGAGTTTAAATTGAGCTATATTAGATAGATCATATAATCAGTAGTGTATCTACATAGTTAAGTGTAGCATCTGTTGAACTAAAAAAATAGCTATTATTTGCAGTATTGACATGAAGAGAAAGGGAGTGACAAAAGGGTCTGTATATATAAACTAAGCTGTAAACATTTACAAAACAGTTATATCAACAGTCAATCAATGGCATCAAACAAATTTATTAGTTTCACATGTTGGAATTGATATACGGTAGGAAGGTTTATCAAGTCTAAGGTACGATCAAAATTAGAGAAACCACAAGCAAATTTATGAAAAAAAAATTGCAACTAAAAGGTTTCACCCTCCCCGTATAAAAAAGCTAAATTTTTACTAAAAAAATCATTCAACCATCTTGAAATTGGAAGTGCTATGTTCCCTGGTCTGCAGCCGCTTGTAGGGTCAGATAGTCTCCCCATTCTCCAGATCTGCAGGGAGATACGTAAGAAGCTATGGATAACTCAAAAACTAATCGAAATTCTCTCTGAAGTGTGAACATGATAAACAGCTTAAATCTTTGTTCAATCGGAACCTTTTCATTTTCTTAAAGTACACCTTATATTCCGTTGGTATATAGCCCTCATAACGTTTTCTGAATTCCTTTAACTAAAAAACAGGATAGTGTTTCAGCATAGTTGCATATCCATGAATTACATGAGTAGTAATGTATTTAATGCTGGAAGAAGTCCATGGCTAAGGCAAGAAAACTACCTGTTTCATAACTGCTTTTCTCACAAGTTTGTGATAGTCAGGATTACAAAATATTTGGTCTGCCAAAGCTCGGAACTGTAACAATATGGTAAAGGGAATGCATTAAGTGCTAGACTCGAGCCGAAGCAAAATGTAAATAGTTTTTTTTTTGCTAAAATGGTATAAAAGGAACGAATAAACAACAATAGTGTGACTGCTTGTTTAAAAACTCTAGGAATGCTAGCGGAAACTGGATGCAAAAAAAAAAGGAAGAGAAGGACCGAACAAATGGTAACAGTGTAGCCGTCTGTTTCATTCTTTTGCTACGTCTCTTATATCGGTCGACTGCGAGGATGTGTCACTAGAATGAAAAAGGGATGAACGAAGTTTTTTGTGGTGAATTGTTTCTATCTTTTTTATGCATGTAAGCTAGATGGTAGCAGCACACTGAGACATTCTTACTAACAAAAAGAAAGTTTATGTGAGTATACGACATAACATTTTTTTTAAAAGGCAATCTAATGGTGAACTTAAGCAATATATACAAAAGACAATCTAACGGCAAATCTAAGCACTAAGAAAAACTTGTTTGGGGTATTAAAATTGCTTAAGAGCTCAACTTTGTAATTTTCTTGTAGAGGGCTGGTATTGATGATCATCATATATAGCTTGCAAAAAAAAGGCAAGCTATAAACATACCACGTATAGCTCTTTCTTGCTTAAGCAATCTAGAAATGCAGCCAAGATTAAGCAAACACGCTGCACACCTATACACAGGAGACATTCTCATTGCCAAAAAGAAAGTTTACGCGAGAATATGACATGACGATCTATATATAAAAGACAATCTAATGGCGAATTTAAGCAATATATACAAAAGACAATCTAACAGAAAATATAAGCAATACGAAAACCATGTTTGGGCTACTAAAATTGCATCATATATATTAGCAATATGTAAAGAAACATGATACCGAGTAGATGTCAAATTGTGCAAGAAGGGTAAAATATTTAACCGAGTGGCTGAAAACCTCAGATAGGAACATACCTCCTATGATTCTGGTGTATGGTTATGAATGCTTGCTTGTTAGTGACAAAGGAAAATATATAATCCATCCCAATAGATAAAATCTACTGTTATGTACTAAAAGGACATCACATGTGTTCAGATGGTGTAACAGGAAAGATAAAAAATAAGATTTCAAAATCAGCTTCAAAACTGTTGCAGAAGATGTTGGTTTTGGCTTTTATAGCCGCATGCTTAATGAAAATATTTAAACATGTTATACACTCCAAATAATCTTTCACAAATCTATCTATTGCACTGGTGCCTCTAATAGACTCGAATCCTAAACATTATGAGCAAATCCCTAGGAAATTAAGCGATATAAATGAGATCTCCATGTAACCTGAGGAAAAAATTAGTGATTGTTAATTCAGAAAAAAATACGAAATAGCTTGCGACAACCTTATATATATTGGTATCAGTGTTAGTCCTAACACTATAATGTGCATATGAAGAAAGTTAGATAGAATTGCAACATCAAAGCTCCATGAAAAGCATTAATTTGGAGCATTCATAGCATAGGACCATAAATATATGCAAAGCAATATAAGGCAGGATAGAAGAAAGAAGCTAAATAAAGATCTAGTTTGGATAGCCAAGCATTAAATATTAAGAACAGATAAATGCAGAAAAAAATTATCGAACCAAGGAAACCTTAAGGTGATGGACATGGTTCGTATATATTTTAGGTACAAAAAGTTATAAAACTTTTTGATGCCTTAACATTTTCCGTAAAGCCTTGCATAGTTCACTAAAAACCATATGTGATCCAAAGAACACTTCATAGTAATGAAAAGCGTGCTATGGTGCGTTTGCCCAATGTCATTTAGTAACTTTGTGGTGATCCCATTACAAATGTAACACTCTTGTTAGTGGCGATTAATAATATTTTTTTGAACCAATATAAGATATGGCATTAATAAAAGATATTGGCTAGGAATTTGAAGACACATCAATTTAGCCGACTATTTGCTTAATTATATTGACAAAGTAGATGTGTTATGCACAATGTATATCCAAAAGAAAATATGACAAAGAAGCCTAATCAATAAGATAATCACATCCGGGATCTAAAAATTGCTTAGTAGTTCGGGTTCTTAACCATCTCCAATGAATGGATGCTAGCAAAGTGATATCTATAACCTTAGAAATTTCATTGTAGTCTTCTAACCGATGGGTCTTTGTGATGAGTGGTTTAATGACTCGGTATCTCGGCGCCTTCATATGCAACATGTGACGTCGCTAGCTTAGTAATGGTAGAAGGGTTGCTTTGTTGTATAAGAGATGTATCTTCTGCGCTGGATGGATGCGAGAAGAAAGGACTTGTTTAGAAAAGTGAAGAGTGTAGCTATCCACCCAAAACAACATCAATTATCTGAACATGAAACGATGGTTGCTGTTGTAGGAGACTCTTATCAAGTTGAGGCTAGGCCTGTTTGTCTTGTGGACAATGGTAATATGACAATGAGGTTATACATAGATGTTTAGCAAGAGTGAGAATACTATTGAAACGTGTAAGAAAAACAGCTAGCTAGATGCAGTCTAATATATATATCCATTTCACATATCCAACCAGAATTTGTAAACACTATAAACGAAATGCAGATAATTACTTGACATATGTGCTGAAGATCTGTAAAAGATGTTTTGTATGAACAGCTAGTATGATTCAAGATGTGTACCAACCTAGCGTCACATAGGAAACGAAGAGTGTACCTATCCACCCAAAACAATATCAATTATCTGAACATGAAACGATGGTTGCTGCTATAGGGGACTCTTATCAGGTTGGGGCTAGGCATGTTTGTCCTGTGGAAGATGGTAATATGACAATGAGGTTATACACAGATGTTTAGCAAGAGTGAGAATACTATTGAAATGTGTAAGAAAAACAGCTAGCTAAATGCAGTCTAATATATATATCCATTTCACATATCCAACCTGAATTTGTAACCACTATAAATGAAATGCAGATAACTAAACTCTTACAAAAACCCCAATACCCCATAACTTCCAATGCCGAATTGTTCCTGAAATCATGAAGATGTGATTGATCATAAGACATATTGTGTTAAGGGGATCATAAGACATATCGTGTTAAGCCCACTTGATCGAGCGTAATAGGCACCACTTTTGCTCCCTTCCCTAGCATCGGCTGCCACGTTCTCACCTAAACCACACAACCTCCAGAAGCATTAGTAAAAAATCTAAAAGCAAATAGCAAATCTAGTAGATGGCGAGAGAGGAGTAGAGAGGAATACATGGGAGAGGAGGGCTTCGGCGTCCTCGGAGCGGAAGCAGAGAAGGCCGAGGACCGGACACGGTGGCGGGTCGAGACGAGCCTGAACTCGTTCTTTGGAGTTGCAGAGCGGTGAAGACAGGCGTCTTGGTGGCGCATCGCGACCTCGTCGGCCTGCGCGAGGCTAGGGAGAGGGAGGCGCCCTAGGTCCCCAATGGGTCTTGCCATGCGAGGGAGAGGGAGGCGCCTGGGGCCGGTGGGTGTGCCACGATGAGGCGGGTGCGGGGCGAAGCGGGAGGCGAGGCGGGAGAGGTGGTGGTGGAGGAAGGAGGAGGCGGCGGCGATAGGGTTGGGAGGCGGCGAGGGGAAAGGGGAGGGAGAGGGGTTGGACATGGGAGCGGCGGCGAGCGGGAGGGAGAAGGAGCACGTGGAGTTAGGCGGTGGCATTGGGTCGGTTGCTCGCTCGCATCGGCTCTAGTGGTAGCGTCCGAGGAAAGGGGAACGAGAGAGAAGACATGAGAAGAAAGGGAGCTTCGCGATGCCATATCAGCTGGCGAGGCCGCAGGCATTGGTTCGGCAGAAGCGCAGGAGTTCAGGCCATCGTGGACGCATGACTGACATCCGACGACTCATCTCTGTTGGGACGATGTGTCCACCGCCGGAATGCGGCCTTTCTTGCAGGAATTAAATTTAGTAATAGCTTTCATCATAGAACAGATGGAAGAGAGATATAAATATAGTAAGAATCAACAGTACAGGGAGTTTGAAGTATCAGATTCTCTGTTTTCCTATACACAACCAATACGGCAGCCTAGTTTTTTTCTTTCCAGAAGCGGTTTCGCTAATTCGCGGGCGCCCGCTAGATTCCTATCTCGCGGATGCCTGTGTCAACCACTCGATGGTTTCCGATTACACCATGCCCGTCCGATGAAGCAAGGCTGAGCTCCCACCATGTCCTCATGCTCCTTTTGCAACGCGACTTGCTCGACGACACCTCACTCATCTCAGCTCCTCCCCTCTTTCTCCTCCCCCTTCTCTTCCTCCTGGCAACCGGGGCCCTGCGCAACCTCACTCCAGTGAGAAAGGTCGCCCAGCCTCCACCGCCGATGTCTCCTCACTCTGTCCTTCCATCATTGTACCGTCAAATCACATCCGTTGGAATGCTAGGTGCAGCAATGCCGCCAGTGGGCGACCAAGCCAACGAGTGCGCTATATGCTTAGGCCGACATCGGATCTTGCACCGCCAACTACTGGGAGCAGTGGCGGAACCAGAAATTTTGAAGATCCGGGGCGAGGACTGACCTACTTGTTGGGTTTTGAGCAAACCCTAGATTGATTTTGTGGTGTCTATTCGGTCTACCCTCTATTCCTCTGCCTTTTCCGTGGTGTCGCTCATAATTGCATACTAAGGCTAGAGGGTAGGGACCTATTTATAGACTCCACTTCCAGGTGTTATAATTGACCCACCTATTTCCAGTACACCATGAGACTCCTGAACTATATCGCCAACCATGATCAGACAGATTAGTTTAATGAGTCTAAAATATATTAGTCCCTAGCACACATGTGTGAGTCATGCGTCATGCTTAGATTGTTTACAAGATCAATTTCAATCTGATCATGAGGGTCAACAGCCTGCAGAGCTGATCCTGCAAAACAAACCCAGCTATTCCGCCCTGTGCTGTATCCGGATTAATCACATGTATGCATATTAAATTCCAGTAGACTCGATCTCAATAAATATGTCTACCTATTCTAGCACAGTCGTCCTTAGCACCTCGAGTATTAATTCATCGAGTTCGATTCCGCATCAAATAATTCCCTATCACATATATCAATATTCCACATTGAGTTAAAGCAAATAATAACCATAATAAATGTTGAAAGCCACATAAAAATCCAACATCTCCCACTTGGCTGAAAACATTTCAATCAATAAACTGAAGTCCCATGTCTTTAACATGCTTAGAAAATAATTCCTAACTAACTGGCTTAGTCAGTGGATCTGCAACCATATCAATGCTAGGCAAATAAATCAAACGAATAGATTTGAGTCTATTTATTACATCACGAATATAGTGATACCTTCCTTCAATGTGTTTACTTTTACTATAAAATTTAGGATCCTTTGAGACCTTGATCGCTGCCTGATTATCACAGAAAATAGTGACAGGTTGTGATGCACTTTCCATGGCCTTAAGTGATGCAAGAAATTCTCTCAGCCATACACCTTCCTTTACTGCTTCAGATGCAACAATGTATTCAGCTTCCATAGAGGAAAGAGCAACTGAATCCTGTTTCCTGCTGTACCAAGAAATAGCACGTCATGCCAAAGTAAATAGATAACCAGAAGTTGATTTGCGGTCATCCGGATTCCCATGCCAATCAGCATCAGTATAACCATGCAGCTGAAGATTATTACCATTAAAACATAATGAATAATCCATAGTTCCTTTGATATAACGCAGTACATATTTGATTTGTTTCCAGTGCTCTTCCCTAGGATTCTTTTAATATCTACTAAGAATTCCAATGGCATGACTAAGGTCAGATCATGTAAATAACATAGCATACATAAGACATCCCAAAGCTGAAGAATAAGGAATACCATTCATTCTAGCTTTTTCCTCAGAAGTTTTTGGACATAATTCCTCATTGAGTTTAGTTCCCTTTACAATAGGTACATTAACAGGTTTGCTATTTTCCATAGAAAATCATTTTAAAACACTTCATACGCCTTTTGAGACAACCCAAGAATCATTTTATTCCGATCTATATGTATTTCAACTCCTAACACATAGGAAGCTTCTCCTAGATCTTTTATATCAAATTTAGAAAACAACCAAGCTTTCACTTCCATCAATGTATTTTTATCATTAGAAGCAATGAGAATATCATCAACATATAAAGACAGTATGACAAAACAATTATCCATAACTTTTGTATATATGCAATGATCACCTTCCGTCATTGAAAAACCATATGACGTGATAGCATTATCAAAAAGAATATACCATTGACGTGAAGCTTGTTTAAGACCATAAATTGATCTATTCAACTTGCAAACCTTATTTTTATTTTCTTTTTCTCCAAAACCTTCCGGTTGTATTATATATATTTCCTCCTCCAAAAAACCATTAAGAAAAACAGTTTTAACATCCATTTGGTGGAGTTCAAGATCATAATAAGCCGTCAAAGCACTAATAATACGAATTGAAGTAAACTTTGCAACAGGAGAAAAAGTTTCCACAAAGTCAATACCTTCCCTTTGTGTAAAGCCTTTAGCAACAAGCTTAGCCTTATATTTTTTTTTCACTAAACCTGTTGCATTCAATTTCCTTTTTAAAATCCTACAATCTATGGGTTTACGGTTGTTTGGTAGATCAATAAGTTTCCAAACTTTATTCCTTTTCATCGAGTTTAATTCTTCCCGCATTGCTTCCACCCATAGTTTTGATTGAGAGCACCTTATTGCTTCTTTATAAGTCTTTGGTTCTTCCTCTAAATCTGAAATTTTAGAGTGAACTTCCCCCAAGAACAAATAATAATCATCTAGATATTGGGGTGTACTAAAATTCCTCCCACTTCTCCTAAGCATGTTAGTGTTGGGAGTTCAATTTACATTTTCTTCAGGAGCTGAACCTCCTTCAGTGTAAGAATCAACACCAGATGTATCCATCTGTGTTTCAGGTGGAGTTACCAATAATTCTACCCTCGCCTGCTTAGCACGGCGAGGTGTGTTTTGATCTAAAAAAATTGCATCCCTGCTTTCCACCAGTTTATTCTTTTCCTGATTATAAAACCTGTACCCTTTTGATTCCAAAGAATAACCAATAAAAATTCATGGTGTACTTTTAGGCTGTAATTTTGTATGGTTTTGATTTGGCACTCTAATTTGTGCATTACAACCCCAAACAGCTAAGTGGTGAAGTGAGGGTTTTCTTCTAGTCCACAACTCATAAGGAGTGACTATTACAGCTTTAGATGGCGAATGATTTAATAAATAAACAGCAGTATGCAAAGCTTCACCTCAAAAAGATAAAGGAAGATCTGAATAAGCCATCATAGATCTAACCATATCCATAAGTGTTCTATTCCTCTGCTCAGCCACACCATTTTGTTGTGGAGTATAAGGTATGGTATAATGATGAATAATTCCACGCTCTTTACAAAAATCATTTAATATTCCTAAAGTGTATTCTCCTCCACGATCAGTTCTCAAAACTTTGATCTTTCTATTCAATTGATTTTTCACTTCAGTTTTAAATGACTCAAATACATCAAATCCTTCCGACTTATGTTTAAGAAGATACACATAACTAAATCTTGAATAATCATCAATAAATGTGATAAAATAAATCTTCTGTCCTCTAGTGGGAGTAGACATATCTCCACAAATATCAAAATGAATAATGGCAAGAGGCTCAATTAATCTTTCCGCCTTTGGAAAAGGCGCACGGGTCATCTTACTCATTATACATGCCTCACAAATACCAAAATCGTCTCACTTAAAGTGCAAAAATCCAGAATTAATAAGCCTCTTAATTCAATTTTTAGATATATATATGACCAAGTCGTAAATGCCATAAATAAGATTCCGAGCATGTGTTCCTATTATTAGTATTCCTCACTATGGAGTTGTTTTCACCAACCAAGCAATCAATATTATCACCATTTGATAGCTCATCAAGAAAATAAAGACCTTCATGACGAGTTCCAGTGTGCACTAATTTTCCATTGAGCAATATTTTAACTCTTCCTTTTCCAAACAGTATATCATAACCAGTAGATTCTAACTGAGCAACAGATATCAAATTCCTTCTCATGCTAGGTGAATATAAAGTGTCATGTAATAATAATTTTCCTACATTGGGGAGTTCCAAGATATAATTTCCAATTCCAAGTACATCAGCTTTGGCATCAATGCCCAAAAAGATATATCTATTTCCCCTTGGAATTGTTCGCATAGAAGTAAAAGCTCTATTATCTTTAGTAATATGAGATGTAGCATCAGAATCAATAACCCAACTATTTGGAAAAGTAGTAGTAAATAAAGATTCAGTGTATACAAAAATATAAGACATACCGTTAGGCGATGAATCGCCTTTACGCTCAACTGGTTGCTTGTCTTGATTCTTTTGCTCATTCTGCTTCTTCTTTTTCCTGCAATCAGCTTTGAAATGCCCATACTGACCACAGTTGTGACACTTGAAATTCTTGTACTTATCATCCCAATCATCCTGATCGCATTTTTGTTAAGTTTTTCTCTCAAATCACCATTAGACTTCCTCTTTTGCCAATTCTTTTTATTAGTACCTTTGTCCTCTCCAAGGTGTAACTCAGAATTGTAAGTATTTCTTTCTTTTCCCTGAGAGAGTTTTCTATCTTCTTCCATAAGCAAATGATGCTTCAGAGTGCGCATATTGTTGAGTATCCTTTCAGAATGACAAAAAGATAACTTAAATTGTTCCCATGAATTTGGCAAAAAGTTAAGAACAACCATAACCTGCACTTCTTCAGAAAAAGGATAGCCAGTATTTTTTAATTCCTCTGCTAAAATACAGAGTTTATTGAGATGCTCATTTATTGAAGTACCATCATACATCTTGGTGGAGAGAAAACGATTAACAAGATTAAGCACTTTAATAAGAGATACCTCACCAAAATCTTATTCCAGATTACACATTATCTTCCGCGCATTTGCTCACCTTCATACTCAGCAGCTAAAGAATCAGTCATTGATTCCAACATAAAAATGCATACTCTTTTATTATCTCTTGTACAATTTTCATATTCTTCTGCATAATTCTCTTTTTCCTCAACAGTGGCATTTTTTCTAGCTCTTCCAGTTTGTTTTTGTCTATTACATAATCAATGTTTTCAGCAAAAAGCAAAAAAATGTGATTTTTCTTATCCAAATCGTGAAATTTGAGCCATCCAATTTGCAAGATCTAAGCAGTTTAGAAAAAACGCTATTAGTTGCCATTACGAAATACCATAATCAACAAGGTTGCTGAATGTCAGGGACGAAGGGAGTACGCAGTAATTTGCTTTTCCTTCACGGCAGCTGACAAAAGCTTCAAATTTCACGTGAGTGTATGCCTTTTGCTCCAGACCAATCAAATAAAATAATCAATCTGAAGTGTATGCCTATCTTTTCCTTCATGTGAGCAGACAAAAAACAATTAATGAAGCACCTTTATTTGATTTGCACCTTTCCTTCATGCGCGGCTGTGCTGAGGACTTGGCGTTAAGGACGCAAAGGCGTCGAGCGTCGCCTCGGTTCCCTCAGTCACGCCAACGCGTGGCACCGATGTCGCTTCTTGATGTGACGTCCACGAACCAGATATACGAGCTAGCGATACCTTTTGCTTTCCTCAAAACAACGAGACGAAGATGACGCGACGCAACGATGTCCACGAAAACGAAGCGATTTTTCGAACAGTGGCTTTGTTGGCGCAAATAAATGATTCGGTCCTGGAGGACTCGGCTTCAGAGAAGAGGTGACACGGACGACGACTCGGCTTCGGAGAACCGCCGTGCGTGCCGTCTAGCTTTGATACCAATATTGGGTTTTGAGCAAACCCTAGATTGATTTTGTGGTGTCTATTCGGTCTACCCTCTATTCCTCTGCCCTTTTTGTGGTGCCGCTCACAATTGCATACTAAGGCTAGAGGGTAGGGACTTATTTATAAACTCCACTTCTAGGTGTTATAATTGACCCACCTGTTTTCGGTACACTGTGAGACTCCAGAACTATGTCACCAACCACGATCAGACAGGTCAGTTTAATGAGTCTAAAATATATTAGTCCCAAGCACACATGTGTGAGTCATGCACTATGATCAAATTGTTTACGAAATCAATTCCAACCTGATCATGTGAGTCAACAGCCTGCAGAGCTAATCCTGCAAAACAAACCCCGCTATTCCACCTTGTGCTGTATCCGGATTAATCACATGCATGTATATTAAATTCCAATAGACTCGATCTCAATAAATATGTCTACCTATTCCAGCACAGCCGTCCTCAGCACCTCGAGTATTAATTCCTTGAGTTCGATTCCGCATCAAATAATTCCCTATCACATATATTAATATTCACATTAATTTAAAGCAAATAATAACCACAATAAATGTTGAATGCCACATAAAAATCCAACACTACTATGCTGGCTCGTCGTGCCACACCGAGTCTCAACCCACGCACGCGCTTCGCCTTAGCCTCTGCCTGCGTCGTGCCTCAGCACTCTCCTACACCGTAGCCCCTGCGTCGAGCCTCAGTAGTCGACTAGTCAGCGCCTCACCGTCCCCATGCCGCAGCCCCTGCGCTGCTCCTCAGTGTTCGCCAATGCCCACGCCAAGTCAGAGTGTGCAGTGGTGCAAGACGCCATCTGTTCTGACACCGCCCTCACTCGTGCCGCTACACCCACCCTTTACTGTGTCGTAGACCTCGCGCCGCCGCCGCCGCCACTGGAACTAGAGCCTGGAGCCGGATGAATGAGGAATGGTTATGGAATTAGGGATTTAGTGTTACTAGTGCATCTGCATTTCATTGGGGATTTGGCTTGGGCTGCAACTGGGCCGGTTGTAGCTTGCATTCGGCGCGTCTCGGCCCACGGCCAAGCCCAACGCTTCAACGCTGTGCGCGCCATGAGGACTACTGGCAATGGTGTGTGCATGTGCCCTTATTTGGTAGTCACACCAACCTTGCAATTTCTGAGTGCCCAAACAGGGAATCCACCAAACACAAGTAGACCTAGGCACTAGGCTAGGACTTTTGCGGGCTGGCCCATGGCATGGCCGGGCCGGCACAATGGAAGCACGGCCCGGCCCGAGCACTGTTAGGGCCGTGCTGGCATGACACGACACCTAGGGCCATGCTGGGCCTGGCTCTCCAGCACGATGGGCAACACGACACGACACGCTACCGTGGGCCGTGCTTCGGTCGGCATGGCACGTTCGAGCTTGGAGGGCACGAAGCCGGCACGACACGCGGCGAGGCACGGCGGCACACGGTAGGGTGCGCTACCGCACCCGGCAGTCCGGCACCCACCGACGGCCACCGCCTTGTCCTCAGTCGCGCTCGCACCTCTCCGTCGGTCGCAGTGCAAACGCAAACCACACACATTCAAATTGAAATCAAATGCAAAAACCGAATCATTCACAAAATCACAACCACATCCGAACGCAAAGCACACAATTTTTTTTTTTGCTCATCACCAGTTCACCACTCCAATCCCAATCCCAAATCAAGCATTGCTCATCCTTGGCGCGACAGAGGGCGTCGTGGCAAGCCATCTGGCGTGGAGGGCGGCGAAGGCGCGCTCGGTGGTTCTGGTCCTTCTGGATCTAGAATGGCGGAGGGCGGCGAAGGCGCGCTCGATGGTTCTGGTCCTTCTGGATCTAGAACAGTGGAGGGCAGCGAAGGCGTGCTCGGTGGTTCTGGTCCCTCCAGGCGGCCGAAGAGAGGAGGAGGCAGCCGGAGAGGGGAGAGAGGTGGCCAGAGAGGGAAGGGAGTTGGGGGGAAGGGGAGATGGAGAGGGGAGGCGTGGCCGCGTGGGGGGTCGAATGGGGAAGGGAGATGGAGACGGAGCCGGCCGTTGGAGAGGGGAGGCGTGGGCTGTGGGGTAGTGGAATGGGGAGGTAGCCGAAGAGGGAAGGGAGTTGAGGGGAGTCGAGGAGGGGGATGGAGAGGGAAGGGAGTTGGGGGAACCGGGGAGGCGCCATGCGGGAGAATGGGGAGGCGTCGGGGACGACGGGGAGTGGGAAGGAGTTGGGGCCTTGGGGGGAGCCGAGGAGGGGGAGATGGGGAGGCGCCGTGTGGGGGACTGGAATGGGGAGGTGTTGCGTCTTGCCATCTTGGGGACGACGGGGAGTGAGAGCAGTGCACTGGGAGGAAAGGACGAGTAGAGAGACGTTGGTACTTATTGGCATAGCAGTGCGGCGGAGTCGCAGAGGTCAGTGCCGCAGTGGCTCAGGGAGTGTGAAGAGAGGTTGAGTGGTCTCAGTCACGAGAGACGTTGGGTTGGCAATCGTCAGTGGCTTAGCCCTTTTGCAGTGATAAGATGGTTGAAGGACGAGAGACGTTGTAGTTTCTCAAAGAGACATTGTGTGTGTGATAATGTGAGTATCAGACAACGTTCACATTTCTTTCTCCCTATAAATCCCCCCCCCCTCATTTGTTTACCGCACAAACAATCTGTTTGTGCTTTTTATTTGCTCCCCTCCTCTCTCTCTCTCTCTCTTTGCTCTCTAAATTCTAGTCTTCTAGTATGTTTGAAAAGAAGAAAACAGCAGGGCGGAGCAGGAGAGCACGCTCTCGCACTCCTAGTCCTCCTCCCCTAGAACAAGTGCAAGAGCAATAGACCGATTCTCGCCAATTCTCCCTGGGCATGGGAGACTATGGTATGGATGATCAACATATGGACGGAACGGAGGGCTTCGAGGATGCCCACGTCTCCACCCCGGACATCGAGGCTGGTGCAATGGTGCATGCAACGGGTGGAAGCTCCGACGGCCAACATGCATGGTGTTGGCTGCATATGGAGTACAACATAGAAATGGAGGATGGGCGTCAGGTAACTTATGCCACATGTAAATATTGTCATACTAAATTGTCTGCACGCTCAGGTGGAGGAACAGGTCATCTCAAGCGACACGCGCAGGCGTGTTTGAAGAAGATGACGGTTGGGCGGACGCAAGAAGGGAACATCCAGACCCAGCTTAATTTTGGGGCCGATGGTTCGGTAAGTACATGGATGTACAACCCTCAGGTAGCTAGAGACGAAATTGCTACATATATAGTTACTGAGGATTTTCCGATTAGGACGGGTGAAAGCTCTAGTTTCGAAAGAATGATCCAGCGTGGTTTTTGCCCGCAATGCCAACACGTAAGTAGGAGAATAACTGCGCGAGACATAGTAGAACTCTACCAACATAAACTGTCAAGTTTGAAAGAAAACTTCCTGAAAGTTACCTTTTCTTTTGCTTTAACCTTCAATATATGGACTTCATCCCACCAAAGGGCGGGCTATCTTAGTGGTGTTGCGCATTACTTAGATGATGATTATAACTTGAACAAGCGAGTCATAGGGTTCAGGTCTATCGATGAGGCACACACCGGAGAGGCCATCGCACAACGCGTATTAGAAGTCATTCAGGATTTTAAAATAGAGAACAAAATTATTGCCATCACTCTTGACAATACCTCAGCTAACACGACAGCCATGGAGTTCCTCACACCACATCTGGAGTCCTACACTGGTGGTTTCGTCCTCCACCAAAGATGCACGTGCCGCATCTTGAATCTCATTGTGCAGGCAGACTTGCAGGTAATGAAACCTAGTTTAGACAACATACGCGATGTTATCCAGTTCATTACAGTTTCAGGACCAAGATATGCCCAGTTCAAGGAGTACTGCAAGGCCAACAATAAGAGGCCAATGAAATTCAATCTGGACATGAAGGTGTGGTGGAACTCCACGTATACTATGTTGAAGCGGTGCAAGGTGGACGAGTACATCATCACTCTCTTTGTTAACACTAATTCTAGTAAGCAGTTAGTTACTGAAACAGATTGGCTAGTTGCTGGTCATTTTCGTGAATTTTTGAAAGTATTTTACGATGCAACCACAATTTTATCTGGTGTTTACTATCCTATTTCTTGCTTAGTCATCGAGTGGCTTTGGACTATCGCTAACGCTTTTAAGGAAAACAGAGATGATGCCCTTTTGAGACCTATTATTGAACCAATGCATAGAAATTTTTTAAAATGTTTTCAAGTTATACCACATCTCTTCTGTTTTGTTACGATTTTGGACCCTCGGAGAAAATTAGCAGATCTGAAGGGGGCTTACGAGAGAATTGGGAAGGCATTTGATCTTGATTTTTCTAAGGCTTACACTCACATTCATGATGAGCTTTTTCGAGTTTTCGATTTGTATTATGAAAAGTTTGGTAGCACAAGTCAATCGAGAATAACTGCTTCAACAACGCAACGAGGACAGCGCAATGTGAGCGCTTCCAACATTTGGAAGAAGCTAAAAGGCCCGGCATCCAGTTCATCTTCTCGTGCGCCGACCAGATCTCAATGGAATCTAAGAGTAGAGATCAACCACTACCTCGACACACCTTTTGCGGACACTGAGCTTGACTTTGCGGATGGCAATGATGTCAACCTCCTCTTGTGGTGGAAGAATCACCAGCTTATTTATCCCGTGCTGTCACATTTTGCACGAGATGTACTTGTGGTTCTGATGTCGACTGTCTCATCAGAAGCCACTTTCAGTACGATGGAGAGGATCATCGAGCCAAGAAGGTCGTCTCTCACACCTGAGATGGTTGAGGCATTCACATGCCTCAAAGACTGGGAGAGCGCAGATGAACGGATGCAACATCAGCTCGAGGATCTGGAGATCGTGGAGGCGATAGCCGATCTAGAGAATCTCGACGTCAACTAGTTTATATATGTGTATCAGTGTATGTAGTTGCTTCACTCTTTTCCTTACCAGGGGTACCCCACACTGTGGGTAAGGTTTTTAACGACGCAGCAAACTCTGTATTTGTATTGTATGAAACAATGAATAAATTTTAGTTATTCCCTTGAATATTTATGTGTTGATGCGTTATGAATAATTTTTATTTTCTATCGTATTTTTTTTTTATTTTTCCTACTTTTTTTTCCTAACTCCTCTTCTTTTTCCCCTCCTATTTTTCCCCATTCCCTCTTTTATTTCCTTCTTCCTCTTATTTTCTCCCTTACAGTCGAGAAGCTTCTCTTCAGTCTTCAGTTCACCCCTTCGGTTTTCTTCATCTTCCCCGAATCCCCGTTGACGTCTATATAGACATATAAAAAGATAACTTATTGTAGGAGCCGTCTTTAGAGCTATCTATAGATGATATGGAGGAGCACTATAGACAACAGTTGTCTATACTATTATACATGCCTTAAAAGTAAATATGGATAAGCAAAGCTAAAATGTTGAGCAATTGCACTTTTTCAACAGGTATCATATTTCAGAAAACCCACTATTTTGAAGTAATCTTATTTTTTAGAAGGTATATATTTGAACCAATCTTGTGTAACAGGCCCCGACATGTCAAGATAAAAAATCCTTTTGCCCAACGGCTCAAAGGGAAAAAAACGGTCAGTAACCGCCAGTAACTGGATTTACCGGCCGGTCTTTCCTGGTTTAGCCAATTCAAATTCTAATTTTCGAATTTTGACTGATTTTAATCAAATTCAAGTGAATTTCATCCAGATTTTTTTCCAAGAATTTTGGTAACCGGCCGGTTAACGTTTCTGGCCAGCGACTGGGAAATTGCCCGATTCCGGTTCTTTTACAATAGGGTTTCTACAACAAAGTTGGCTCTTAACTTTCTGAAACTTGCATTCAGGTGCAAAGGACAAAGTGCAAATTACTCAAAATATTTAGTATCGTAGGATGCACAAATTTGAGATAGCTGCTGCTATTAACATTTGCTATAGAAAGCTAGCCGCCCTAGCCTAGCCTAGCCTAGCCCACACAACCTTGTGACGCGCGGGCCGAGCCGGCCCATCCCAACTCACCTAATGGACCGACGCGGGCCGAGCCGTCCAGCTCGGTGCTAGGGCTTCCTCCTTAAAAAAAGGGGAACTCTCTAGAACTAGGCCTCTTCATCTCCCTCCCCCACCCCCACCCCACCCCCACAGCAGCAGCGGCTACTAGGGTTTTGCCGATCCGCCTCGCTCCTCGCGCGCCATCACCAGATCGCCACCGCCTCCGCTTCCCGCGCCGAGAAGCGCCGCGCCACCGCTCTCACTGCCGACGATGGTGGGCCTGGGCGCGATGCCGGGGTACGGGATCCAGGCGATGCTCAAGGAGGGGCACAAGCACCTTTCCGGGCTCGAGGAGGCCGTCCTCAAGAACATCGACGCCTGCCGGGAGCTCTCCGCCATCACCCGCACCTCCCTCGGCCCCAACGGTGAGACTCTAGTCTTCCCGTGCTCCGTCGCGTGGTTTGATCGGTATACTTGGGACTTGGGAGGGATCTAGCGCTTGCAGAGCGGATTCGATAGTTACATGACGCCGGGAGGTGATGCGCAGGGTTTGTTGTTAGAAATGGTTAGTGTGGTTTCCGTCGGTACTGAGATGGTACACGGTGTGTTAGTGTTGTAGATGCGGTGAGCCTGAGCTTGTGTTTGCAGAAGCGTGATTGAGAGCTCAGATTTGGAGCTCATTGATCTAAGGTGATGGGGCTGATGGCGAGGTTTGGAAATATTGGGGCCGGTCGTGCGGTTCAAAGTTACACCCAGTTGTTGGATAACGCTTGCTTCGTCTGTCTTACTGCCTCCGCTGGCAGCATACACGTTACCATGCTTATAAATGATAAAGTTGCCATGCTTGCAAATGATAAAGTTACCATGCCTGCATATTATCATTTGTGTAGCTCAAGCATTTAGTTTTCTATTTCTGGCCAGTGTCTTGAACCTAATGTAGGTTTGGAGAACCGGTGATCAATTGTCTGGTGCTATTACTACATTTTTCTAGTTGAGACGCCCCTTTGTTGTATTTTATATACATAGAAGATTTGATGTTTTTAACTTAAAATTAATATGCCTTCAAGTTCCTACTATCAGTTGCCTAAAAGTTTGCTATCTGTCTGTTTTCCGTATCTAGGAATGAACAAGATGGTTATCAATCATCTGGATAAACTCTTTGTCACGAACGATGCTGCAACAATCGTGAACGAGCTTGAGGTCCAGCATCCCGCTGCTAAGATCCTGGTACTAGCTGGCAGGGCTCAGCAGGAGGAGATCGGAGATGGAGCTAACCTCACCATATCCTTCGCTGGTGAACTGCTTGAGAAGGCCGAGGAGCTCATCAGGATGGGCTTGCATCCGAGTGAGATCATCATTGGCTACACCAAGGCCATCAATAAGGTTACTTACCCTCCCAATTGAGTAGGACTTGTATTGTTAAACATGTGGTATGATGGCAGGTTATTCATGCTTTTGTTTTTGCTGTGTGAAGGCGATTGAGATTTTGGAGGATCTGATTGAGAAAGGCTCGGAGAACATGGATGTAAGGAACAAGGAGGAGGTTGTGTTGAGGATGAGATCTGCTGTTGCGAGCAAGCAATTTGGCCTGGAGGATATATTGTGCCCTCTTGTCGCTGATGTAAGCTAATCATTACCATCTTACCTGAGAGGGAGCTTCTTTTTTTTAACGTCATTCTGATAACTGACAAATAGCGGATTTGTTTCATCATGGCTTTCTAGGCCTGTATGCAAGTTTGCCCCAAAAATCCTGCAAACTTCAATGTTGACAATGTTAGAGTGGCAAAGTTGCTTGGAGGTGGTTTGCACAACTCTTCTGTAGTTCGTGGGATGGTTCTGAAAAATGACGCTGTTGGGAGCATCAAAAGGGTGGAAAAGGCAAAGGTAAGGCCAAAATTCTACACTTCATTCATAGTGTGTTTTTGTTGGTTATCTGTTGATACATTATCTATTCCATCTGTTTTCACGCTTTTCTAATGTAAGGGCAGCTCACACACCCTAGAGTAGATATAGTTGGTGGTGCTAGTACCTATTTCCTTTTCCCCCCTTTACGGATGGAACAGATCGTCCACCGGGATCAAATTTTTTATTCTGTTCTATGTAGCTTCCCATCATAAAAATTAAGTCTTCAGTAACTCGAGTCTCGTACAATCCAACTTATTTGAAGTTTTGATTTCGGAGTTTTGATAAGTAAAGGCTTTTCAAGGCTTGCATGGTAGTATTTCGTCGCTAGTTTAGTGATAGCAATCTTGTGAATGACCTTTGAAGGCTTAGATGGTAGTTATAATAATATAACTATTGTGCTATTGAGGTACTCATGGATAATCCTTGTTTATGTATGGCCTGCTATGATCATGATGGAAGTAGAAGCTGTATGCCTGCATAGCAATAAATTGTTAATGAAGTCTCCAGTTTTCTAACTGCGACCTCGCGAATCGGTTCTTTCTTAAGAGTGGTCTCAACATAGTACATTCATGCACTTCTGTTACACTTTTTGTGCTTCCGTTAAGTTTCTGGATGCTCATATTCTAAAAAAATTACTCTCCTTAGTACATCATTTTTAGGTATCTGTATCCTTCAACCTGACACTGCTGCTGAGCACAGTGGACAGATAAATTATTGACTGGTTTATTTCTAATTTTAACTTAAATAGATTGTAATATGTTGCATTCATGCGCTGTAAATTTTATCTTCACATGGGAATCTAACCATTCAAAGTTATCCATCTTTTTCGTATGATACCTGCCGGTGTTTGTTCTAATTTCTAATACCAATCAATATTCAGATTGCAGTATTTGCTGGTGGTGTTGATACTTCTGCAACTGAAACAAAGGGGACTGTCTTGATACATTCTGCTGAGCAGGTATGTTCTTTAAACAAGAAAGATCATTGTTTTTCCTTTGTGTCATGATCTTTTTGCTGGTTTCACATTATATAGTTTGCTGCTGTTTGATAGTATGTTTATAATTTAATATGTCTTTATCATATACTTTTGAAGTACTTTGTTCATGGGTTTCTTTTGAATGGACTCTTTACCCGTTTTTCTTCATTCATTTGATCAAACCTATTTTTTTTGATTGATTAATGAAATTCAGGTGGGTGCAGCTGTAGTGCATTTGGTTGGCATAGGTTGGATATCGTAGACAGATTTACTAGGGCCTGACAGCTATGATTCGCTTGTGAAGAATAGTATGGAAAATTAATTATATAGTTTTGTGCCGTTTTATTCTTGCGAATCAGATGTGTTACGGAATTTTTTTATGGGGCAGCTAGAAACTGTTGATACATGCACTTATGGATATAGTGTTATTTTAAATTCTAGATTTTGAAAAGTCTTAACAAATAATAAAATTCATTTTTTCCTTAAATATTTCCAACATTTGTATGACATCATACACTGATCCATCACAGTATTGTCAGTTAATTCGTTCTTTTTTATTTTGCGAATGTTTCTTTCTTTTTAACTCTTTTTCTGGGCATCTTGTTTCCAACAATAGGCTATTCAGTAGTTGTGAAATACCAATTGGTCTTTTTGCAGTTTTGACTCTCAACATCCTAGTATTGTTCTGTGGAGCATGGGATATTGTTCTGCTTTATTATTTATCCGAAGCTCTGTGATCGACAAATATCTGCTGCAGCTTTTAACATACTCATGCTTGTATTGTCATACAGCTGGAAAATTATTCTAAAACTGAGGAAGCTAAGGTGGAGGAGCTTATCAAGGCTGTTGCTGACTCAGGAGCAAAGGTTATTGTCAGTGGAGCAGCGGTTGGTGATATGGCGTTACATTTTTGTGAACGTTACAAGTCAGTGTTTTGCCTCTTATATGAATTGTCATCTTGATAGATCATATCATTTTTCTGTATGATAGCTTTTATTTGTGAAACTTCTCTACATTTTGAGATATGATATATATTCTAATCAACTTAAACCATCAATTGGAGGTTGTAATATTGGAAGGCTTCTCAAAGTTAGGTTTATTTGCTACAAATGACCGTAGCAAACTAGCAATTGACCATGATCCGGTCCTGTTTCATAGTGATACTTATTGATGTTCTGGTTTACAGGCTAATGGTTTTGAAAATCAGCTCAAAGTTTGAACTGAGAAGATTTTGCCGTACTACTGGAGCTATAGCACTTGTAAGTTCTGATTTCAGAATTTGTTTGTTGAATAGCATGTTATCATACTTATTCTGATGTCTTATGCTTTTTCAAAAACAGTTGAAACTTAGCCAACCAAATGCGGACGAATTAGGCTATGCAGACTCTGTTTCAGTTGAAGAAATTGGTGGTGTTCGAGTATGTCTCATGCCTTTATGCTTTCCCAAAAGACATGACTTTATTCTTTCTCACCATATAAAGTTTGCTTTATAGGTGACTGTTGTCAAGAACGTAGAAGGTGGAAATTCAGTGGCTACTGTCGTCTTAAGAGGAAGCACCGATAGTATATTAGATGATCTCGAAAGAGCTGTTGATGATGGTGTCAATACTTACAAGGTATGTGCATATGGTATATAGTAGGTTGAAACCAACTTCCTTTCATTGTTTTGGAACAGTCATACTTTGTTATTGATTGATTAGCTAAGTTTATCTGACTATTGGTGTTTATACCAGTCAATGTGTAGGGACAGTCGGATAATACCGGGTGCTGCTGCAACAGAAATAGAATTAGCAAGGAGGTTGAAGGAGTTCTCTCTGAAGGAAACAGGGTAACTATTTTTTTGTGAGACCAAATAAATTTTCATGTACGTGCTAAGCTAACACATCTGAAACCTGATGTTACAAAAAGATAAGTCTTTTGCTTTACTACTTTTAACTAGGCAAGCCTTATGAAAATATACGGATTCCAGTACGATGTCAATAAATACAATAAGTTTTATTGCTCATGTTCTCCTGTGTTTATTGGGATGGAATGAAACCATCTGGAGTCCATGTTGAGTTTTTTTACCTTCATATTTATCTAGAATTGATATTTAATAAACCCCTATTTACTTGTGGGTTTTTAAAGTTTTATACTTTAGTGGGCCTCGATACATTCGATCTGTGATCAGTGTTCTCACTATAATCTATTTCTGTGGTTTGGTTCATGGTACTATGAAACGTTAAATTATACAACATTTTTTTTTTTTTGCTTTTCTTGATGATTAACAATTATGCAGGTTGGATCAGTATGCCATTGCAAAATTTGCTGAAAGTTTTGAAATGATTCCAAGAACCCTGGCTGAAAATGCTGGACTTAGTGCAATGGAGATAATATCTTCCCTCTATGCTGAGCATGCTACTGGCAATACAAAAGTTGGTATTGACTTGGAGGAAGGTGCTTGCAAGGATGTCTCAACTATGAAAATATGGGACCTCTACGTCACAAAGTAAGCCTTTGTGATCAACATCTGGTTTGGCACAATAGATGTAGCAATCCTACTGGATGCCATGCAACATGTTAGTAAGCTGCTTATAGCTAGTTGTGGCGTTTCCCATTGTCATACTAACACGGACTGGTGCTTGCTGGTGCCTTTGATAATATACGGAAAATGCTGCAGCACGGTAGTCATGTACATGTTCTGTGTAAATTCAGTTTGCTGATTTGTGTGTTTTCAGTAGATGCTTAAGACCGTTTTCAACTACCTCTTTACATGTCTTACTTCACTTCTTTCACTCACCAGGTTGTTTGCGCTGAAATACTCTGCGGACTCCGCGTGCACTGTACTACGGGTTGACCAGGTCGGTGTGCCAGTGTAATGTTGTTTTTTTAATAAATGAAATAAGATCGTTTTGTTCATATCATATGTTAATACTTGCCCTCATGAACTATGCAGATCATCATGGCAAAGCCTGCAGGAGGACCAAGAAGAGACGCCCAACCTGGAATGGACGATGATTAGTTCGTCTGTGCACTCCTGTGTTTCTGTGTATCATGCTGCGAGTTTTCAGCGCAGAAGACCTCTTTTATCATATCTAGGTTTGATTCGGTAGAAGATTTTGGGTGCCTGGATTTCACGTTTGGGAGGGGTTGCAGTCTTGTGGGATTTGTGAGTTCCTACGCTGTGTATTGTCGTACCAATGTATCACATGATTTAACTAGAGTAAAATGCATGGTGGGTCATGAACTTTTGCGTTGTGTTAGCTGGGTCAAGTTACTCTTAAAATGCACGTCTGAGTCACTGATGTGACGTGGTTTAAGTGAACCATGAGCGGTCATAAGTGGACATGCTGGTCATTTTGGATTTGCGACTTTGCAAATAGCCCGTCGTGCGACACGGTCAAACTAGACTGCTTATATCCTAGCCTATCCACTGCACTCTGCTCCTCCATCTCCCTGTCCATTTGGGGATTTGTGGTTTGAATTTGGGGGTTTGGGTTAAAGATTGATTCTTTTAGGACCCTCTTACGATCTGTTCATGCTACAGCTGTGTTATGGTGGATTTTTCCAGTGTCAAGGTGATAGCTAGGGGTGAAAAAAAAAACTTATGGCTCGTTGGCTCGGTACAAGATTACTCTAATTACACTCGTTAATTAGTTAAACATTGATATGAGTCAATTTTGAATGAAATTGGATTTTGTTCTGGCTCAGTTTGGCTCGTTAGTTTGGTTCTAAGAATACTTTCAAGCTATAAATAAAATGATATTAAATTAAACTTTATTAATTTCAAAAAAAACTCGATAAAACGAGTATCGGCTCGATATCCATCCATATTGATAGCATGTGTTACGTAGGTAGTAAAAGTACACCGTTTTAATGATTGAGGTAGATACGTGGTCATTGCTTGGTATACATGGTTTCTTGGAGGAGTTAGGACATGCAGACGTTGAGCAATGGAAGGTTTATTGGTTGCTACCTCCGAAAGGGTTTGGACAATGGATTGTGAAGCGTGACGTCGACACAAATAGTATGGTTGCTTTGGTTCCTAGGTTCAGAACCGTGAGGGTGTATCTTTTGACAGGAATGACATTTTCAAGGGTGATGCTACCCTTCATGAGCAAGAGAAGCTGTTAGATGTGACGACTCTAAGGATGGAGAAGCTGCCATCATTTTACGATGACATTACTAGGCCTAAGAAGGTAGATAATGCAGATGACCTGGAGGTATCCTGATGACACTGGATCTAATGTAGATGGCGAGGAAAGCGAGGACGATCCAGATTTCATTGACAGTGACTACGAGGTGGATAAAGGTGATGACAACCTGTTTTGAGAAGTGAGTGGATCATAATGAGGTTGATGAACTAGCTAAGGCTAAGAGAAAGGTGGCATCTGACAAAAAGGATGATGACTGCATTGGTGATTGGGAAGAAGGATTGCACCTGCCAGAGTGCTCTGATGATGATGGAGAGGTTAAATTGAAGTTCAAGCCCTTCATGCCTTCTGATATGGCTGCTCCAAAATTCTCTATGGGGATGGTGTTTTCAACAGTTGAAGAGTTGAGGAAGGCAATCCATAAGTGTAGTATTAAGAATAGAGTACCTATAAAGATGTCTTACAATGATACAGAAAGAATTAGGGCACATTGTAGTGAAGGATGCCTATGGAAATTGAATGCATTTATGGACAGCAAATCAAAATGTTTTTTTATCAAGACATAAGTGGACAAGCACAACTGCTAGAGGGAGTAGGAGTTGAAAACATTCACTGCCAACTACCTTGCTGAGAAGTATGTTGACAAGATGACTCTGAGCAACTTTCCAAGCACTGTTCAGAAGCATTACAACATGACGCCCTCTAGAAGCAAGCTAGCAAAGGCAAGAAGGTTAGTAATAGAGATGATTTATGGTGATGAGATTGCCTAATACAACTATCTCTGAGATTATGGAGCTGAACTAAGGAGGTCTAACATTGACAGTTGTTTCTACTTGAATTTGCTAAAAGGAAAATTTGATATATACTACTCCTTAGTGCTGGTTTTAGAAATACGCCACCCCCTTAATCGCTTCTTTGAAATATGCCATTCCCAAGTGAAGTTGTTTTGAAATGTGCCATTACGGAGGATTACATGCCATTTTCCCCTAATACACCCACTGTATTTTCCTCCGTATTTTGATATGGACAGAAATACCCTCGTACATCTAATGGAGTCGATCGAACCACTTGCTCACACCTGACCCGTACAAGTCGTGCTCATCCCCTTCTTCAAGGCACAGACCTGCGCTGCCTTAGTCGGCGTCCAAACCCCCCCCCCACTCCTGTGGCCGCCGGGTCCCCCACTACTGCCGTTGCACCTCCACTCCCGTCGCTGCCCAGGCCCCCACTCTGGCTGCCGCCGGCCATGGAGCACCTCCTCTCGCGCAATCAGCTGCCTCCCTCATGGCGATGTGGAAGGTGACAAGTGCAAGAACAACATTCCAATAGCTTATTTCTCAAATTTTCGTACGCATAACTTTGTTGTATTTCTGGGAGCAGAATGATACTCGGTGCTGTTTTTTCAAGTGGGATTCTGAATACGAGGAATCGAAGGCGCAGAAGCTTTAATTCGGAGTTCTGAAGCAACAATTTCGGCGACGCGAAGACTCATGTGATCTTATTGTGCTGTGAGCCTGTGAGGATGGTGTCAATTTCCTACCATTCTTGGTAGTTTCTCATTTTGTAGTGCTATGGCGGTATGAGTCATTATTTGAGGTTTGTATCTCAGGCGACGTTTGCTGAACTGATGTTATCGTCCTCTAGTCCAGTAGTGCTGTATGCAGCCTACTTGTTTTTAATCTGGATAAGTAGTTGTAAGAACTATGTTTTATGGTTTCCTTGATGAAGCTGGAAATTAAGAGGTTCACCTCTCACTGTTTTAAAAACAAATGTGGGTGATTTGAATGTTGTGAAGCAACAAATGATTGTTGTTTTGGTTGTCCTGGACAACGAAATGTGTAGTCTTCGAGCTGAGAATCTGGGATTATGTGGCTCTGTTGGCTTTGTGTTGCTGTTTTAACACACGACATGGGGATCCGGGGAGAACAGGGACTCTGACTCCATACCGCCTCCTGGCCGCCACCGACTGCTCGGGAATAACTGCTGCTAGCCGATCTCGTCGGCGTGGAGGTCGTCGGCCAGGCCCCCTCGTTGCCGTTCAGGTCGCCGCCCTCGTCGCCGTGGTAGACGCCGCCCAACCGCCCTACTCGCCGTGGAGGTCGCCGCCTCTACCTCGGCTCCATGCTAGCACATGAAAGGGCACGATGCGAACAAATGGTTCAATCCAGTTAAGAACAGATGGTTCGGTCGAGCCACAGTTTGATTCGGCAAACGGCAAGGGTATTTTGATCCATACAAAAATATGAGAGCTGATATGGGTGCATATTTGAGGAAAATAGGCTGTAATCCCCTATAATGACATTCCTCAAAACAACTTAACTACACGGTGGGATACTTCGAAGAAACAACTGAGAAGTGACATATTTCTAAAACATGCACTAAGTAGTGGCATATATCAAATTTTCCCCAAATTATATCATCAAACCTACTTCTTTGCCACAATCACAATAAAGCCTAGAATTGCTGCCAACACAAAAGAAGAGAAAATTGCAACCATCTTAACAACTGATGCCATCTTCCTTATCTCTTCCTTCATCTCCTTCGTATCCTCCTTCGTATGCTTCCTAGTTTCGCAAGCATGCTCGTTGTTCTGCTTCAGTTTTGCTAACACATTTGCCAGTTCGCACTTCAGATCTGCATATGACTCAAGCTCGCCTTCCTCGCTGTTGTTCGATACAAAATTCACAAAACCGTGGTCCACGAGGTACTCCTTGTAGTTTTCCAAAAATAGTTTGCAACGGGAATACTTCCGCGCAAATTAAAACCACAATTCAACAAATCAATCTTCCACAACAAATTAACCAAAAAATAAATCTACAATTCAATAACAAATTAACCAAGTGGAGGACGAGGACGA
The DNA here is from genome assembly GCA_036346405.1 of Phyllostachys edulis. NCBI lineage: Eukaryota > Viridiplantae > Streptophyta > Magnoliopsida > Poales > Poaceae > Phyllostachys > Phyllostachys edulis. The sequence goes on from CM070566.1 coordinate 41,067,341, forward strand.
ACACTTACATTGACATTCTTCGGGCACTTAAAGTACACCCTACCCGAATTGTCTTTGCTATTGGATTCTTGCCTCTCCACCCGAATCTTGCATTTCGGGCAATCTGCAAGGGGCAAAGTGGATCTAAAGTCTTCGATGTTCCTTCGCATGGAGGATGTTTTCTGCGATGATGACGCGTGGGATCCAGCCTTTGTCAACGAGTTCTGAGACGCCGCCACCGTAGAATGGTGCAAGCCAGAGCGCGAGAGGTTTGGCGACGATATCCTGCAAGTGGCGCCGCCGCGTCGAGGGAGTGGAAGGAGAGAGAGGACGGGGAGGGAGTGAAATGACCCAACAAGTCCACTTATAACCGCTAATGGTTCATTTAAGCCACTTTAGTGATCCAAACGTGTATTTTGATAGTACCGTGACCTACAACAAGTTTGAATTTTTTTTAAAATAATATTTTTTTAAAGATATTTACAAAAATATATCGTCTTTCCAAAAAATTACAAAAATGTGTTCCTGTCGCCATTTCAAATGGCGGCAGAACCTATCGCCATTGAAATGGCGGCAGAACCTCTCCTCCGATGCGGCCCCAGCCACTGTCGCCATTTCAAGCTGGCGGCGAGTTCTGTCGCCGTTTCAAATGGCGATAGGTTCTGTCGCCGATTGAGCTGGCGTGAAGCCCAACCCTATAAAAACCGAAAATTCACGTAGAACTCATTCTTCTTGAGAAAAAGAAGAGGAGGAGAGTAGAGAGGAGGAGAGAAGCTAGCTAAGCTATTGCCCGTCCGATTGCCTACCTCTCGGGTAATTTTAAACCGAATGGATTACATAGTTTTAGTTGTCTGATTACGTAATGTAGTATAGTTTTACATAATACTTTTCGTGGGTAGTATAGTGTTAGATATGCGTTAATCGTGGAAATATTCTTTTTATGATGCGGTCGTCAAATATGTCCGACTCGACATCGTCAATTTCAAAATTTACTATGGTCAAGGGACTATTCGGAGGGTCGAGGGATTGATTTGCGTTATTTCAATCGGCGATCGTGCCCTAGCAAGACCAGAGCGGCGTACATGGGGCGTTGTGATGCGATGGTTGTTCCATACATTCCAAGTGAACCGTGATGTGTACGATCTGAAATTGAGTTGTCTTTCCCCACGGAGAGCACAAGCATATTGGGAGTTAGTGCGACCGGGGACCAAATTCATGGCGATCATATGTACGCATCGCGAGGAGGCAGGTGGAAATTGGTCCTTCTCGTCCAAGCATATGCCAAACCCACTCGCACTCCGTGGTGAACAAGAAGGAGGTGCCGAGGTCAAGAGGAAGTCGGGGCGCAGACCCTGGCCTTGGCGCACACAATTTTGAAGCTCCGGAGTTCTTGATCTTTGTCGATGAAGATCTGTGGGAGTAGCTCCTCGGCCAGCAAGCTCTTGGGTCTTGCCGCGAGGTGAGGAGGTTGAAGCCGTAGTGCAAAGGATGGATCTCAAGACCGAGACTACATGGCATTGTCGAAGATGAAGGTTAAACGACGAGGTTGAAGTTGACCAAAAAGCGGTTCTATCCGAATGGAACACATACCGATTCGACAACCTCGTCGTTAACGAAGGCTCCGCGTCCGTGGGAGTATGACCAGAGTGAGGTTAGGCTAGGAGCTATGTACAAATGCAAGGAGGCCGTGCGCAGGCGGTCAAATTCAGGCGTTGTTTCGGTGCGGCGCACATTGAGTCGTCAAGTCTACCCCAAGATTCTCTGACGTGAAGTGCGGCATAGAGGATGCCCTTGGCGAGTGCACGATTTCGACCAAAGTGGGACACCTCTTGGAAGTGCTCTATAGTGATCCTCACACATGCGTGCTTCGAGTCGGTCAGATCTCACCGAACTCGTCATCAAGCTTCATCGCTAACCTTATGTATAGTGAGATCGTGGATAATCTAGATTTTGAGACACGATCCATCATTCGGCGATTGAGGCAAGATTCCAATACACAATCGGCTATGCCAAGGCTTGGAGGGCAAAAGCGAAGGCATTGGAATCAAGGTGGGGCACGCGTTTGAGGATTCTTATCACAACCTGCTGCGCAACTCGAGTCATACAAGATGAAATCTCGCACCCATATCGACATTGAAGACGCCACGCACGAAGTGGACCAATAAGAGGGTATTGCGGTGAGCATTCTTCGCGTTTGGTCCATGTATCAATGCATTCAAGATCGCCAGTCAATCTTGTGCGTGGATGGCACATTCTTGTTGGGAGGTACAAGGGCGACATCGATCGCAATAGCGACGGACGGAACAATCAAGTTCTTCCGTGGCATTCGCTTCGTTGAAAGCGAGAATACGGACGGTTGGTTATGGTTCTGAAGAACGTGAGGATTACGTGGTGCAAGACCGCCCCAACGTGTGTCTCATACATGATCGGCATGCGAACTGCTGCGTGCAATAACCCAATTTGCAACAAGGAGAGAACGTGCCACTTCCATGGCGGATCTGCGAGAGCGAGTGGTGCATGAGGCACTTGGGTGCAAACTTCTATAAGCAGTTTCGCAACAAAGACTTGATGAACCTGTTCAAGCGGCTGTGCAACCAGAACCAGCAGCGGAAGTTCGAAACACTCTGGAAGATTCTAGATGAGCGGACCAAGACACACAGAAGGGAGGCAGCGAGAAGGGTCGCCTAAGCCGACCGGCCCCCAAGCATTGCGGAGATACCAACAGATGCTCCCAGTTGAGAAGGAGGGCGGGCGCGGTGAGATGTTTCTCGGTGGATTGAGCACGAGCCTAAGGAGAAGTGGTCGTTGCTCCATGACACAGTGGCGCTCGATATGGTGTCATGACAACTAATCTAGCCGAGGTGTACAAGCTGGGTCATCTTGGCGCGCAAGGTGCCTCCCTTTGGTGGGTATTGTGGAGGCAATACTCTCATGATCTGACGAAGTACTTTGTTGATAGAAGCGACAACGCATCGCTCGCCATGGCAAATGATGAATACTCTACTCCGCCATGATCACCAAGTACATGGAGAAAAAAGAGCAAGAAGGGTGAGATGCACCGGGCATTCAAGATGGGTACAAGGAGCTTCGCCGAGATAATGTGCGAGGATAAAGGGCGTCCGCGGCGAACCGCGAGAGGATCACTCACGAGTGCACGCTGCGTCGCGATACTTGCACATGCACTTGCAACAAACCCTTCTTTCGCATAGGCCTTGCTCCCATGTCATAGCCGCATGTTCGACGGTGGCCTTGACATCGGTCGATACCTCTCTGTCTATTTCACCAAGGAAGCGGTGATGCAAACACGACCGCGGAGATATATGGTTCTGTTGTGGTTGGCCATTTCACCGCCATCCGACACAGGAGCAACTAATCTGAGCCGGACATTGATAGGTGAAGGAAAGGTTGGCCGGCAACAGTCTGGCGCGATCGAGAACGACATGGACGAAGCGAAACCGGACGTCGTCGAAGAAGTGCTCCATTTGCGAGTCCGGCACGGCTTCAAGAAATGTCCCACGAGAAATCCTCAAGACGAAGAAACATCGTCACTCCGGACGTCGCGGCGGGGACCTCATCCGATCACCCAACTCGAGGCAGATCCACGGGGGGCGTTGAGGGTGCGACCAATGTTGTTACCAATGTTACAATTATGTTATTGCAGACGGTAGTAACATGTTATTGCCAATGTTTCGAATTATCATTTTAATTAAGTGTTATGATGTTTCTTTGGATGTTATGTAATATCCGTGTTATTAAGTGTTATGATGTTTTCTTTGAATGTTATGTAATATCACTTAGCTTCCTACTTACGAATCATTAGTATGTCAATCTTTCTCGTAAAATTCTCTACAAATTCATCACACTAGAACAATATCGACAATCAAAAAATATTATTGCGAGTCTAACAGATTTTGTACCGTCAAAAGCGTATGAAAATCGAAAGCGGCAACGACGAAGAATAGGCAATTCGCTTCGTCGCCAGTTCAATGGCGGCAGAACTCTCGCCATTTGAAGCGGCGGACAGAACTGTCGCCAGTTGAAACAACGACAGTGGTGGGGCCGCGATTTGGAGGGAGAGCGTTCTGTCGCCATTTCAAATGGCGATAGGTTCTGTCGCCATTTCAAATGACGACAGGAACACATTTTTGTAATTTTTTGGAAAGACGATATATTTTTGTAAATATCTTTCAAAAAAATATTATTTTTAAAAAAATTCCAACAAGTTTCATGACTCGCCATGCATTTAACTAGCAGGGCCTGTTCTTTCAGTTTATCATACGAATTGAGCTCATCGTGGAAGTGAAACTTTGGTCCTAGCTGAAAGATTGGAGTTGCATTTAAAATCATGCCAGTTATAACTAGGTGTTGGAGCTACAAAATGATGCGTCACTATTCACTAGTGCAAAAATCTGTTTGTGTTGACTTGCGCCATTTTCTTTAGGCACTTTTTTTTTAACCGTGGAATTGATTTCCCTCCAATGACAATATTATGCTGTAATGCTGCTTTACACATTCTATGTGGAGTGTGGACTGTACAGATCACTGTTTCTTACGATCTTTTAAGTGTGTTGTCTGGACGACTCGAATGTTTTTAGAGCATGGGAGCAGAATGTCTAACCTTCAGTACTACCATGCTAGGAGGCTATGCTATGTGATGAAAATTACTTTTAGAGATGCGGCCAAAGAAAAAACGAAAATGATGCGTCGCTTCGACATATTATGCAGCAATGTTACTTCTAAGAATCACTATCCATGTGTCCGTTGCTACGGATTTAAAAAAAATTAAATGCTCTTAAAAATAAAAATACCTTACCATTTTGCATTTCATCCCAATATTTTTTCAACATAGTACTTCAATTGTACACGTCACACCTCTGTCGTCTTGATCGGCCTGCGTGACGCCCTCGGCTTGGACGTTGTGCCAGACCGAACTCTGTCATATCCTGTATTGCGTATCCGCCATCATGCTCATCTTTTGCATTAGGTGCACTTGCAATATATTAGCTCTCATTTGCACCGTCCAAATGCATAAGGTGCAGTATTTCAATGGAAAATATAAGGGTGTGAAATACTATACGAAGCTAAGTCGAGTGTTACAAATGATGATTCATACATTAGATTTTTGTATTGTAGGAGAACCAGTTCATTTCCCCTCAACAATGAACTACATTAGTCTCAAATGAATTAAGTGAAGAACCACTCAAAGTCCAATAGGATTAATAATTCAAACCAGCTCACTGAGACTTCGCACCGATTGCAAGGACTCGTGGCCCGGATAGTGGGACATCTCCAGCACCGGCCATATATCCACGGGGGACTCCTCCCTCTCCTCTCCCCGGTCGCTCTCCCCCATCGGCAGTGCCTCTCTCCCTTAGAAGCTCTCCCCCGGTGGCGGTCCTCTCCTCGCTCGCGTTCTTCCTCAGTGGGTGGCGCCTCTCTCCCTCGACTTATCTCCCCCGGTAGCTCAAGGTCGCGGGCAAAGTCGGCACTGGGAAGCACGACGAAGACGACGAGGATGGTGAGGAAGCTAGAGGGCGACTGGGCCATGGGGAGCGGAGCAAGAGGAACCAGGGGAGGGAGCCGAGGCTGGCTGCACAAGGTCGCATGCGAGGCTAGTGCTGGCGAGCGTGGAGGACATAGCGAGGTCGACGAGGAGGCTAGGGAAGCTGCGACGGCACCATGGGAGGAGTAGGAGGAACCAGGGGGCCGAGGCCGGTCGTGCGAGGTCGCTAGCAAAGCCGGCGCTGGCAAGCGTGGCGGAGCCGGCGAGGTCGGCGAGGAGTAGCCCGACGGCGGTGTCGGTGGCCTCGTGGAGCAACCTGGCGCCGGCGACCGCCACTCTCTGTGTGTGCTGTGTACAATAGAGAAGGAAGAAGACGACAAGGGCGAGATGGTATTTTCACAGCTACTTTACGAGTTGACTGGTCAGCGATGTCATAAAAAGGTATAGTTTTTAGTTTGTAGTGATTTAAAAAAGAGATGTCACTTTACAATAGCAGATGAAGGACTTAGAAACCTTGCAGTGGCATATAAAATACTCCCCCCGTAATGTATGTTACCAATATAGATTGAACATTCCATTGTAGAATATTTTCTAGGTTGGAAGAAGTGTAAAACCTGACCAATTTCATTCCATACGATACGATACATTAACTTTACAGTACGAAGGGTACAAAACATTCTAGATTTGCAAATGGAAGGAACATAGCAAAGGGTACACCAATAGCACTCAAAGTCGATAGGACACATGACAAAGAAGTTAAGATGAAATCCTAACATTGCTTGAAGCTGAAAGACTCCAATCTTGCACTTCATTTGGAATTGAGTTGTTGCCTCAGCTAGTAGCTTAGGATCCCTTTTATGTAGAAGTACCTTTCAGAAATAAAAGAGATAATCATTATGTAAATTCTTTTTTTACTTGTAATATGAAGGGAAGTTCTATTAGAAATTTAGAATCAAGAAAAATAACCAGTAGCAGTTATAGAAAGAAAATAAAATCAACATAGTATGATTTATACCTCAAGGATAGGCGGATACAACGTGAAGTATTGATCACAAGTTTAACTTAAGTCTGACTCAATCTGAATTTGAAATGACATGAGACATTTCTAATATTTTCTATGAGATCAATTACTACTCCAATCCTTATATTTCGCACTAAAAAGTATTATGCCATGAAGCTATAGATAAGCAACAATTGACTAGATTCAGTGAATAAACCAAGAAATCAGTAACAATTGATGGTAACCTACACACATACATGTTCATCAAGAAGAGAACATCAATCGAAGCAAATGAATCCTTGTTACTGAGTTTGCACCTCTCCTGCAACTCCCTAGACTCCACCCTTAATGATATCAAGTGTTATAGTTTGCCACAAAATTCAAAGAAAAAGTTGAAAGCATATTTTGGTTCTTGGGTCTGAAATCCACTGTTGGAACTTGTAAAAAGCTTCATGTTCTTTCATTTGGGCCATTACATACAACTGCTCCCTTGTATCTCAATCACTGCAACAAATCCTGAAATGAAGATGAGGTAAGGGGCAATGTCTGAATTGAAAAAAAAAAGGAGATGCAGCACCTAATGACATCGCTAGTGCCATGCTAGCAGCTATACTCTACATGGAGAACTTAGCAAAAAGGTATCAGCAATGGTGAAACCAAAACAAAATGGAAGACAATGTTATGCAAATTAGCATTGTGCATCTCAGAGGATAAAGCAAGAATCTGCGCACAGCTCTTAGTGCATCTGTATATCTACCAGACCAGCACTACAATGATCTTCATACGATTTGAACTGGAAGCCGCAAACTAATAGCAAATAGAATTAGTGTGATATGTCAGCAAATATAGGAATTGTTCAGTTCTAATTCTATCTCAGCAAATCTAGGAATTTTTTTTTTTTGGGGGGGTGATTACTAACAATTTACTTGAAGCAATCGACAAAAGAACATAACAATTCCTTGCAACAGAATGTACATCTAACAGGACAAAGGAACAAGGAGGTTGAATTTTTGCTCATACCATCAAACCATTGTGAAGCTTTCTTGGGTCTGAGATGCAATACAATTTCCCCTGCATAAACAAAATCATCATCTGAAATTTCATGGCAATCTTCAATATGGACACATGCAGACAAGAAGAAGGTAGAATTTTACACACTCAAGCCTTAAGTACCTTTATCTTGTTGTGAGGCATTCTTTCGAGCACTTGACATGCCCAATGATGCAGTAACATACTAACATGCATGACTGTAGGAAGTGTGAATAAGACGGACACTGACGGGGCTACAAATGTGGTGCTCGTGGGAAGGGCAGAGGGGTACCACAAAGAGGAGTTACAGGATGCGAACGACCTCGGTGAGATGAAAGCACATACGACGTCAAATTTGGGGTAAATAAAAAAGGGCATGGGGGAATAGGCTGCACCTTTTGAAACCATGGCGTGGCTAAAGACGTGAGGCTCGGACGTAGCGGTGCTGGTGTGTTGCACAAAGCCGACATGGACTGATAGCCAATGTTGTGTTGTTGAGGAGGCAGGCGGGGGACGGATGGCGATGGCCCCTAGAGGCCTTCGAGCACCTGCGTGAAGTGGCGGCGCTGCACCTGTGCGTGCCTGCACCTCTTGTCGCCTCTGATGCATTGCTTCTGGCTCTTGCCCCCATCCAGATGCTCCTCTACCTGGGTGTAACATCCTGAATTTTGGTTTGTGTTTCAAATGTATAAAACTATGAGAGTTTCAAAAACTTTTGATGAAATTCATAAGTTACTCTTGGGTTCAAAGTTTTGTTCTAGAAATTCAAACTTTTGACTTGAAACCAAAATTCTTTTTAATTTTAGAAAAAATTGTGTATCAAAATCTCTAGAAACAATTTTGTACAATACTAGTTTATTTATCACAGATTTTTTTTTATATTTTTTCTGAAATTTTTCAAAGTTATTTTGACCCCATCAAAATTCTAACCAAATCAAAAAGGCTGATTTAAAAACGAATTTATTTTAGCTAAATGGAAAATCAACTTTGGCTGAATTGATTTTTCCTAAGTCTTTTTTGAACCTGAGAGCACCCACAAAAATTTTCAGAATTTTTAGAAATTTATTTCTATTTTAAACAGCCCGGTCAAACCTTCCTTGTTTCGGTCAAAACTAAATTCAAGTTTAAACCCTAGCCGCTCAGTCCGTTTGGATGTGCCAATTTTGGGCCGTCCGATCCAAATCCTACGGCCTAGATTCGTTGATCCGTACGGACCGTCCGGCTTAGCTCCCGCCCGATCCATTTTCGACGGTCCAGATTTGTCGATCCGTTCCGACCGCGTCGCGTTTGTCGGTTTGACTCAACCGTGTCAACTCGCCCGGACCCAAGTCTGACTTGGGCTTGCGTCGTTTCTCTGCTGCCGCTGATGGGCGGGCCCCACTGGTCAGGCCCGTCATCGTCGTCTTCACTGCCTCACCAAGAGCTCATTGGCACTGTGCATGCACGCTACACAGCTCGTCGTCGACACCTTTTGCACACATGTCTGCTTGTGAAGCATCGCCGTGACTCCTTTAAGCTCATGTGCATCTCCAATTTTCCCTTTTTGTTCTCTCTCGATTTCTCCGGTTGATTCTTTGTTTCGGTCGGAGAAAAAATCGTTGAGAACACCGCCGTGTTAGTGTCGCCCTCACACCCGCGACCCCACCACTGAATTCCTCGCTAGACGCCACACCTGTTTTGCCCTGTCCGGGTCCTTGGAGTGCACCGAATCGTCAGGGACGACCTCTTCGTCTCCGCGTCCGGCAGCCATGGCCCCGTAGCCATTAAGGCGTTCTAGTGTGCCATTCTTCTCAGCACTTGGTCCTTTGGAATCGCAATGTTCTTTTGAGTTTAACGGTGATGTTAATTCATCTTTGGAGCAACGTCGAAGGAGAATGGACGCATCTTCTCCAAGCTTGGCCGAGCGCCGCCGCACCGATTCCGGCCACGTCCACCTCCCTCCAGCATCTAGACCTAGGGCGCCTCGTTGCTGGAGCTGAGGCGAACCCGAGGCGCATGCTTCCGAGGCTTCTCGATCCCCAGAGCGTCTTCTCCATGAAGCCCGAGTCTTCGTCTCGACCTCGATCGCCTTACTTCATGCCACGGCCTCCTCGAGACCGTGTCACCGTCGCGGGCCGCCAGTTGTTGCGCACTCGTTGGTGTCGTCCCTGAGCCCGGAGTTGCAACCGTTCGCCAGTTCGCTCCCCTCGCCGTCACACTTGCGCTTGGGTTTGCTCCGGTGAGCTGTCGGTGGGTTAAGTTTTAACCTTTCCCTTTAGAGTTAATTAACTCTTTTAACTAAATCTTTGACATCTAGGCCCCACTGTTCTAAGCTTAATTAGAATCTAATTGAAATCGTTTTGAACCTTTGAGTCATTGACAAGTGGGCCCTCACGGCTGGTTAATCGATTGTGCAAGTTGGAGGAATACATTCTCTCTTATTGAAGGTGTATTTCTGTCCTACTTAATTTCAGTTTACGTTTTGCTTTTCTGAAGACGTATTCCCTTAATGCGCCTTCGACGTCGCCAGCAGCCGTGGTTGGGTCAAGCTGACCCAGTCAACGCCGCTTCGGTCCTCGCCGGTCAGTGACCGTGGGTCGGCTGCGCGTCGGTGCAAAAAGTTTTTAATGCTTTTAGTAATTCCGAAATGATTTAGTTTTGTTTTGGAAATTCCTTTTAACTTAGAAAATTCTTAACTAATTCAATTTTGCTCCAAATTGAGTGAAGCCAATTTTGTCAGTTTTCATTTTTAGTGTACTTTTTACTGGTTTAGCTTTCAAGTATATTTCTGCTCCAAAAAGTTTTGTTTATTTAAAAGTTTTGTTTTTTACTTTAGAAAATGGGTTAAAACTTCTAAAATTCATAAGTATTTCATCCTAACTCCAAATAGAGTGAAATTAATTTTGTTAATTCTTATTTTTCCTGTACTTTAACTTGGTTTAAGTTTGGTTCTTGTTGCTATTCCAGAAAATCTTGCTAACTATTTAATTTGTGAAGTTATGCCTTTAACTTGTTAAAAGCTTAGGAAAATTCTTATAAATTTTATGTTTGGACAGAACCTTAGATCTTTGTTACTTAAACTCTACCTATTGTGAGTGCTTGCTGTTGGTTTCGATTACTATTTATTGTTGATGTTATCTGTTTGTATTCGTTCTTATTCGCTCTTTTTATCAATCGTTAGATTCCGGCGATACGGGTATATTCGAGAGTGATCCTCAACAGTCAGACGATTATCTTCAATAAGGCAAGCAGTTTTCTATTTATGCACGTTGATTCCATTATTTTTCACATGTTAATATTTCAAATGTTTCAACTGTATGTATGCATGCTATGTTGTCAAGTATTTTATCAATTGTGATAGTTCACCTGAATAGTTAAATTGAACTGTAGGCAAAATATCTATCTTTTACTACTGAGCCTAGGTTATACTCGCTGTGATTTAGGGCTCAATGGATGAGCTCTAGTCACTTTATTTTGTAGTATTCTCGTTGTTGCTTAGCCATGCTTAGGATAGTAGTCTGGGGATCATCGCCTCGGCGATGATCATTATAACATCACTTTATATATCTGAGTCAAGGTATTCATGTTTATATCATATTTGGAAAAACTAAAACTAAAAATGAAAAGGATTTAGATTTGGGCACATGGTTGTTGGTGTGATTGTGGGGTGTGTGGTTGTGTGCCTGAATCAACAAGGACCGAACATCTCGTCCCACTAAACCAAGCATTATTGCGTGCATCCACATGAGGGCATATGGGAACCCTCTTGACTTAGTACTCTGGGGAGTGTTAATTAATGAGTCGCTGGTGGTAGGTTTAGGTGGATAAAAAGAAATGTGTCATTACTGTGTCGGGCATGTGACGGGTGAGAGGTTCCTGGTGGTTCCCTCGCCCAAGGGGCATTGACTGTTGCTACGACTGGACCAATGTCTCCGACACAACGTATGGGTCCTCTGTGGGAGCTCGGTAGTGGGCGGTTCACAGAGGGTTAACCCCCATACATGCGACTCTTAATTAACTCATTCCATTGGAAAACGTCTCGTAGGACTTAGCCGTGTCGGCATACCTAAGGAAGTGTGCTTTATCGCATGGCAAAAAAGCAGTCTGACATGTGGGTAAAGTTGTACACCCCTGCAAGGTTTTAATCTATTCGAATATCCAAGTCCTTGGTTATGGACACGCTTGGGGAGGTCTTTCAAGAGTTAGACTTTAACATTTCGATAAAACTTGGATTTTGGGTGGTACGAATGGGTAATTCATACTATTGTTGTGGTGGCTGTGATAAGTCACCTCTATGTTGTTACTTATGCTTATATTTGTTGTCACTTTTCTATTTGATTCATTAAAAACTGATTTGCTGAAATTGCTTTCAATCTATTAACTATTGCAAATAAAATGATGCTTTATGTTGAAATGAACCTTAAAGCCTTCTCCATTGTTTTAAGTTTGCATGTAGCTATGTATAGGTTTGCCAATCGTAAGTCTTGCTGAGCACGTTTTTGAACTCAAATGCTTTGCCTGTCTACTGCAGAGGAGGTTGACCCCCAAGGGGTTGATGAGTGTGAGGCTGACTACACTTTGGACGACTAGTTTGGGCGTTTTCTGTTAGTTGCCTTGTGGGTAAGGGCAAACTGATTGGTGTTGTTTTCAGCCATCTTATGGCAATTGTTCTGTTGTAGACTCTCTTTTGTATGTTGTACATGATGTAAATTATGAAGACTTCTTTAATGTAATATGTCGTGTATGGAGTTGATACTTAAATTTTGTACGGTGTATGTGTACTGCATTTCTGGGAAGTACATATACACCGAGAGCAGGAAAATTTAGTTTGTAATGCTGGAGCCAATGGTAAGGCTGAGTATTACAAATTAAATCACCCGGTGGCTCTCACACTAGGTGCTTGCCGGATCTTGCAAGGAGGATTGGGGCGTGGTGACATGGCAAGCCCCCTCTTCGGCAGATCTTGCTGCACCAGCTTCGTGTCTCCCTTCGCTCACCGTCGGCTACCTTGCTTCTTCCTTTGGCCAGATCTGGCCTGGGAAGTTGATGCGGCACAAGGATGCCACCACTGCCATCGAATCCTGGCTTCCCCGGACACGTCGCCACAGGATCTCAACTTCCCTAGCCACATGCCACATCTGGGCTCGTCGGTGCTAGATCTCGAAGGCGGCAACCAAGAGGAGGAGGACATGGACGACTGAGCTCGACTTGGCGGCATGAGGAAGGGATGAAACATTCTGTCGGCGATGGCGTTCATGCGGAGGAGATGATCGGAGGGCGGCTCGGACTAGGAAGGAAGGAGTAGGGAGGGGGAGACGGTGGTCACGGCACAAGCGCATGGAGCCGCGACGCGATGGTGGCCCACGTGGCATACGGACTGGGCGGGTGTGGAGGGAAGGATGGACGACCACCAAGTCTCATTTTTAAGTAGTAAAGATAAAAATGGTGAATGGATGATGACTGTACTATATAGTTGTACAAGTTAGACTGCATATCACTGTATGATTACGTTGGCTTTAATTATAATAACGGGGTTATTCATTATGGTGACCATAGCTATGATTCTATGAAACACTTGTGAATTATCAGGCATAATTAGCATGGCTTTGAGAAACCATCTCTTAATACCAATTTATATAAATTATTTAACGAGAATCACCTTTTTCTTAGATTATTTTATTAAATCATCATTTCTTAAAAAACATTTTATTAATAATCTCACGCCAACTTTATTTTCAAATCTGACCCTTTTGGCCATGTCACAACTCGTGGCATGAAAAGGTTCGGCCACACCAGGTTTGATGGCGTGGCAACACAACATTGTTTGATTGCTCTTGGGATGGTTTGTTTTGTTGCACGACAGGGATAAAAGAAAGGAAGTGTGGTATTCAAATTTTCATTTTTGTAGCCTACTAACTCAAATACCTCATAATTCCACCTCTTATTCTCTATGCTATGATGAAACTCAATACTTTGGCCTTGAACAGATGTCCTAGAATGTGTGCTAACAAGCAACCTTTTTAAACATTGATCACTAATATAAATAAAAGTATTTATATTTGTCATGTGAAAATGATATTAGAAGATTTATCATCAAAAGTACTTCCACACCATTATATATTTAATATTTTTGCTAGCATATAATTTTAAAAATAATGGTAAAGGTATGTATTAAACATTGTGGCGATTGCAATAGGCTCAACAATAGAATCCAAAGCTAAAAACTAACAGGTTATATCCCCTGTTGGTTCAATCTCCAATGTTTCAAAACCAATTCATGTTCAAACCGGTCATTTCATGGACTCCACCTTCTTTTCTCCTATATCCAATTCTACACTATATAAAACTAATTCAACATGTAATATCCGACGAGGATCTAATAATCCTCACTTAATTAAATTATTTGTCTATAATATTCATTATATATGATAATGTCTTTTATACAACCTTCAAGGACACCCCTCAGTATCAACAATGAGGGAGATTATAAACACTTAGTGGTCGTAAGCTATTAGACGACTACTCTATATGGTCGTAAGTCATCCTACTACCACTTCATAGTTGTAAGTTTTTCTACAACCACTTATTGATCATAAGTCCTACTATGATCACCTCATGGTCGTAAGCTTTACTAGGACCAGGTCATTTACGACCACCCTATAGTCGATAAGAACCATAGACATGTGGGCCCAATCGACTAGGGACATTTGTATGTTGTGTTTAATACACACAATAATTAATATGCGTCGTTATTCTCTACATGTATTAAACCTCTGTTTTTGACATAACTGTAAGGCGACGTGGGGGATATGTCTCTAATAATATCCGTCATTGAACATGTGCATTGCATCAAACGTTAAGACGCCTCTTGACATGGACAACTATCACTCCTTCATACGCTATATAAGGAGTAAAGTCGGTAGACAAAGGAGGATGAGATTTAGAAAAGACAATGAGAGACAAAAGTAATCAAGCTCTAGTTTTAGTGCCTTCCTCCTTGTTGTAAACACAATCAATACAGCAACACAGGAGTAGGATTATTATTTTCTCAGAAGATAGTCAGAACCTGTATAAGATTCATGTGTCCTTTTTGTGTGGTTTCACTCTAGGAAAGCCCCGATATTCATTTATAAGGTCAATACTAAACCATCGACAATACCCTAAATTGATAGTTTAGAGGCTTTTAGATATACACCAGTTAAAGTTTGTGGTTCGTAGAAATATCACTCAATGAGTCACCAACATGTAAGCTCCCAACAGACTTATGATAATCATAGCAAATGGTATTTTTCTAAATCATAGACTAAGCTTCGGGCAGACTTATGATAATCATAGCAAGTGGTATTTTTCTAAATCATAGACTTGGGTTATCATGCAACTAAAAGTTCAGATCTGACTTACTCAAGTAGAATAAAAAACCCTAGAAATGCCAATGCGTCTCCCCTCTTCCATCTCTATTTTACCCTCTCATAACTATTTTATGCCCAAAGGGCTACCTAAAACAACATGCAAATGAGTAATTTTGTATACCCAACAATGTAATTACAACTCTTAAAACCACACCTCAATGCCTCCCCTGCTTCCGTCACCAATATGAGATAAGCTTGCCCATTCAAGCTCATAATCCATAGTTGACCAACACAGCATCCAATACCTGGAGCCAATGGCAAATCAGTCATTGAACATACTCGCTACTGGGATGCAAACCCTAAAGTCAGCATCCTTCCCTTCAATTCTTAACCAATCCAAGCCTGATCTTAGGAGAACAAAAATGTAACAGAACCGTATCGTCAAAGATGCACAGTAGAAACCCGTGAGGGAGAAAGGCAGACATCAATGTGGGAACTTTTTAAAATAATACTAATTTAAAAGATAATTACAAAAAAATAGTCGTTTTTGTTTACAAAAATGTGTGTCTGCCGCCATTTGGAATGACAAAATTTTCTTGTCACCATTCCAGTTAGCGACAATATCTCTATCGCCAATTGGAACAGTGCGAAGAGGTTCCTATCGCCAATTGACTAGCGAGAGGATGACTTCACTAGTTCAATTGGCGACAGGACCCTATATCCCTGTCACCAATTGAACTGGCAATAAGGCTCTATATTTTTTTAATTTATGTGTAGAGAATTCAGCTAAAGATTTAGTATATTTCACGAAGTTTTTTTGTAATACCTTGAAGTGTTCGCGTAGTTCAGAATCCGAAATTGGAGAAGATAACGAAATGGGAAAAGAGATTTAAGTTCGAAAGACTTCATAGTTTAATTGCAAAATGCATGGCGCGCTAGGTTTGGTTACGTATATTAGAAACTCCAACATGCATGAATCAACAAACCGAAAAACACATACGTTACACGTGTGCCTTTTTGGAATCCAAAAAAAGGTTGATTAGAACGAAATTGATCAATCCTAATGGCCCATTGGTCCCTTCCCTTTGTCTCTGGACTGCTCGCGGTGGTGGCCAGCCTCGAAGTCAGCCATATTTTGCGAGATGGGCTGAACGATTGAATGATGTTAGGATAGCACAATGTAGGTCCAAATTAATAATTAGGATGCAAACTGAACATAACTTGCTTCTTCGATCCAGACTGCGCCCGAGCGACGGGGAGCGCTAGGACGGCCGCCGGTCTCACTAGCAGGAGCCTTCCCCTTCTGCACCGCGTGCTCGGCCCGGTCATACTCAGCTTCCTATTCAGGGGTTCGCCACCATCACCCTGTTCTCCTAGCCGTACATAACCTATTTAGCAACTCTGCAATTTTTATAGATTTTTAATAGGTATCTTGCTACTTTTCTTGTTTAAAAAGTGTCTCCAGCATTTATGAAATATTTACCGTGTACAAATAAAAACAAAAATTAAGTTCACAATATTTTAATTCAGCTCTACATACCCTATGTACCTACTATGGATTTTTTAGAGAATTTTTAGAGGTGTCTTGTTATTTTCCTAGTTTAAATTTTTTTTCCTCATTAACAGAATATTTATCGTGCACAAACGAAACCAAAATTAAATTGGGATTATTTTGATTAAGCTCTACATACCCTATTTAGCTACCCTATAATTTTTACAATTTTTTAAAAAGTGACTTGCATTTTTCTGGTTTAAAAAGTATTTTTGGCATTAAAAAATATTTACCGCGTCAAAATGTAAACCTACAAAGTTTTCTTAGTATTTTTGTGGATTTATTCTAAATCGTTCAAGTACTGCGACATAAATAATATTTATACGATGAACTAAACTATATAGAGCTAAAATGATGTACTATATCATACAACAATACAGCTAAAATTATCTTTTCCATTGAATTCTATGTCGCTATTTTTATTTACTAACCTACAAGGTTTCAAATTTATGTACAAAGTTGCAATAACATTTACCTGCAAAATATGTGACCAGATTTGCTACTTCGTCTCTCTCCTACGCTACGAACCTGCAGGGTTTCACTACGTCTCTTCTCCCCTCTCCTCCTCTCTCTTCTCTTTTTTCCGGAATTAAAATGACTTTTCCACTGAATTTGGGGGGTATATATAGCTAGTTCCTATCGCCAGTTGAAATGGGAACCTTGGTGACAGGAACCTGCAGGTTCTTGTTGCCATTTCAACTAGCGATTTGCGCACTTTTCAATGCAAATTGCCCGTTCAAATGGCGACGAGATCCTATCGTCATTTGAAATGGCGACATGCACATATTTTTGTAATTTTTTCCGACTTTTTTTTGTAATTATCTTTTAAATTAATAGTATTTTTTTTAAAAAAAATCTCAATGCGGTGCATCCTGGATCTAACAGTTTAGGGTCTCTAAATGGCATGGTACTATCCCTCTCTGCCTTTGCATAGGCAAAGGCGGATACTATTCTAAATGTAACACGGTAGGAAAGTAAGGCAACAATTAAATAGCCTAACATTACCTTTGATATTGCTTGGGGGAATGTAAGGCAACAATTAAACAGTCTAGTATCACCCTTGGTACTACTAGTGGAATGCAAGGTAAGAATTAAATAACATAAATACCATTGCAAATTAAACATAAAGCAAACAACTACAAAATATAACAATTCATGACATTGGAAATACACAAGCTATTGGGTACAAAAAAATCCCTAGATATATTAAACAACAGGGAAAAGAGATGAGACGACGATAAGGACAAGTGGACAACCCAACCAACTAGCATACCATCCACCAAAGAGTAAGGTTGGACTTGGAGCCCTAAATTAGTACTCCTCTGTTGATTTTTATAAGGTGCCCACATTTTTCGAGATTCAAACTTTCTATTGTTTGACCAATGATCAGATCAACAATATTTAGATTTATTGACACAAAAGTACTACCGTTAGATTTGTATTTGAATGAACTTTGATGTGATTATGATTCTATAGTTATTAACAATATATCATAAAAGATATTAACCAAAGCTCAATTTTGAAGTCCGTGCCAAGACAAAACGCTCCCTACAAAAATCAATGAAGGGAGTAAATCATAATACCCGAACGCCACTTGGCCTTAGTCCTCATGGATTGCAACGAATAGACAAATGCATATCTTGCTCTCCCTACCCCTGTCATTCTCCTCTCACCTCTAACCCGCCATCTATCCTCGCATACTTCTACAGTATGCATCACTGTTTCCTCCAATCCTCTCTGGCCTCCTATCAACAGTAATGCTTGTGCAATAAGAAAGTTTCTTCAGATAGCAACCATGGGTGATTATGGCAATGATATTGATGATGGCATTGGTGAATGCGAAAACTATGCTTCGGACCATCCATATGGCCCTTGTTACAACTCTATCCACTGTTATCATGAGTAAGAATAGGTGAAACCTAGCTAACAATCTCTGCATGGCAAAAGGTGAGACCTTCTACGTCAGTTGTTGGCTGACTAGATGCCTAGGCGATGTGGTGATAACCATGAAGCTAATCTAAAGATAGGATAATGAAAACTATTAGGGCTTGTTTGCTTCACTGCCACACTAAAATCAGGCAAATCTAACTTTTCAATGGCACTCATGTAGTTCGTTTTCATAGCTATGGCACACCACACTTTCTTAGCCTACAAGTTCTACAACACACTTGTCATGTACTTGTTTTTCTTCCTAATATTTGTGGACGCGACTAGCGCTCGGACGTATGGTCTGAACACCAGCGCCGTACGCCACGCTGCATTGTCTGATCTCGCGCGATGATGCTTAGCCGTCCGATCTCAGTGTGTTATCCTTCCTCCTGAAACAAGCGAAAGTTGCAATATCACGCACACCCGACACAACAAAAACTCATCCTTCTCCCAATCTCCTCCGAAAAAACATTGGAAAACATAACATATTCTCACCAAAATTGCATGGAAACCATCAGTATAGAACCTAGCTGCGTTTAAAAACTCATTCAAATATACCAATCAAACAAATTTCGACGTTACAACATTGCAAAATTTGAAAATAATAGGTGCAACATCCGAAAATAATAGTTGCAACATCAAGAAATTTGCAACATTTAAAACTATCTTATGAAATATTTTGATTTCATGTGTGCAACAATTGGCGACAATAGTTGCAACACCCAACAAGAGCGCAACAATTCAACAGAGTGCAAACACAACATTTCAAAAAATGTTGTCGCAACAATCAGAACAAATAGATGCAACATCCCAAATTACCTATTCCAACATCTTGAATGGCTTGCTACAACATCAGGCAGACTCATCGATAAGACTTCACAGTGGCTTAATGGTGTGACGGCTTGCGAGTAAATCTCGACGAGGCTCGTCGTCCGGAGCTCAACACAGTGGTGATGTTGTGTGGATGAAATAGCAGGGATGAGGCATGTCTGCAAAGACAACTCGACACGCTACTGCTTGAAATCGAACGGGCTCAACAACGGAGTGCCTAGTCGAAGTTCACCGGAGATGCCATATTTCTGTGAATGGTGGTGGATCTGAGGGGTGGAGGAATGAAGGAGTAGAATCTCGCCAGAGTCATGGAAGCTCCAGGTGGTGGTGGATCTGAGAACACAAGAGGAAGGGATGAGTTCAGAGGTGATGGGGATTTTTGTAAAAAAAATTGGGGAGGTTTGGGAAGAAGAAGAGTCCAAAGAGATAGTGCAGTTGTTGGAGTACTAGTATGGACAAGTAAGGAGCTGTTGTGTCGTAGGATGTGGGGTTCAAGCTTCAGACTTGGGAGAGAGTATTGGGAGTGGACTAGGTTGGGCTGCTGGGGTGCCTAGGTGCCGAGACTCGAAGCGTCCAAGCGAACTGTTCTCTCCAGACGCTCAAGCATTATCAAATATTTGTCTGAGTTGTAGTAGGCATTGGGCAGTTACTCCAAAAAAAAGTGTCTAGGTGTGGTAACCAGCTAGTTTTAACTACTAGACTGAATCCAAATAGCTTAAATTCTAATAAAAGCCAATAATACTTTCTGCTCAAAGACCATTTGAATTGTCCCATTTTGTACTCATGCGTGTCTACCTTTTAATGAGGTGGATCATCCATCTTAATCTACAATATTCAAAACTTAGACAAAGAACTACGCGAAGTAGTTTTCATTCTCTTATTTTAGAACTTTTTTATTATTTAATCTATTTTTAAAAAACATTTAAAAGATAATTTCTCTATAACTTTATTTCCAATTTTGACCTCTTTAGCCACGCCACAACGTGTGGTGTGACAAAAGAACGTTGTCACACCACAGATCTCAGCGTGGCAAATGAGTGCTGTCACGCACCCCTCTTGGCGTGTGACAGGACTTAGTTTAAAAACGGATGTGTATTAACTCGGAGGGCTATCGTGACAGCTTTAGCCACGCTGTGGTACGTGACACGATAAAGTGTTTTTGTCATGCTGCGTATTGTAGCGTGACCAAAGAGATCAGAATTGGAAATAAAGTTTAGGAGATGTTATTTTCAAAAAAAAATTTAAAAAATAGATTAAATAATAAAAAAGCTCCCTATTTTAAGGGTAGTCCACGTTCATGCAAGATACACCTACTACAGTACTACCCACCCTAGGGCAATTTGGTCATTCACCTGGCGGGCAAATTTGTAATTTCACCTAGGGTTAGAACAAAGCCCTAGAAGGCCACCAGCACCCCACAAATTCCCCTCCCCCGCACCTCCACGGCTCCATCGCCCTCCTTCCCACCCTCTCGGCTTCCCCTCCCTCGTTTCCGCTCCCGCCGCCGCGACGGCTTGCCGGTGCCCTGCCATCACCGACCGCTCCACCGCCTTCTCTGGTACAACCTCTGGGTTCTGCTTAACTTGTTTGAGTTTCTACTAGATTATCTCACAATGCAACTAAAATTCCAGATCAATTTCTTCTTCCCATCTTGTTAGTTTGGCTTAGCGAGTATCGATTTTAAGTATGGGCATGGGCGCGTCGTCCTGTGGAGTGGTGGGAGCAGAAGAGGCGATTGGCATTGCGTGATTTCTAAGTCGGCGCCAATGGAGGCGGTAGAGAGAGAGGTCATGTTTTGTGTTCCGTGGTCGTAATCGGGACGTTATGAGAGTTGGTTAAGCTTCAGTTTGGCAAAACAGTTTTCATAAGAGAGAAATGCATTGTTGCCTTCCCCTGCTACTAGGTTTATTATGATGGGGAGATCACCTACTTGCAACAGTCTATTCAGTTTGAATAGGAGGCTGGGGCCGGGGGCTGTTTTGTGTGCTAAGCGAATCTGTTTCTGCACATTAGAACAAATAGATGGTCAAATGCGTCCCTAGTGAACTAAATAAAGATAGCCATAGAGTTTTGAGCTTCTTTATTATCCTTCTATTATATGTCTCTGTTTGATGTTTATCCAACCTGCAAAATTTGCATTCGGTTTGCACAATATTTGTGTACGGCTCAGCCGTACACCGGTACATGTCATGAAAAATCTTGTAGACACACATGGTAATAGAGTACAGATTAACAGTTGCATCGGACTCACTCTGCTTCATCCCTACGTAAGGCCCAACCCCCACCCTTAAAACCCTCTTACCTTGTTCTTGTGCTTAGTTTGCTATACAGATGTGAGCTTGAAGCCTTGTCCTTTGGCACAAGAGCACAAACCTCTAATGCTTTAAGCGTACTAACATTGTCCAGTTCTTTCCTACCTTTCCCAATCATCTCTCAGCCATTCCTCTCCGGTATCTGATGGCGTTGATTGAAAGGGTATGTAGGTTAGGGGCCTCGCAACATAATTGCCAATTGATTTCAAATTTTAATGTACTATTATACAGGTCTGCCACCCAAAATTACCTTTGTGGGAGCAGGCTATGTGCAGAATTGCCATTGGATTCTTGTGCTGTGAAAAGACCAATTTGGTTATCAGAGGGTATATAACATATCTTTCCCCAAGCCTATTTGTTTTTTTCTCTTTTCAAGGTCCCCAACCCTAGTCATACCGAGTAATTTATTATTTCTTTTTATAATTACTTCTTTCCCTCTCTCTACATGCTTAGTGAGGGTTTTTTTTCTCTCCTTTTTTTGTACATAAGAATTTGTCTAACATCAGATGAGTCTGAGTTTGGTGGAGCTAGGCCTTGGGCTACCTGAGCTATAGCTCGAAGATGGGAAATTTTAACACTGGTACCCTCCCTTCAACAGGCCCAGCAAAATCTATGCACCAGTGACCCAGCCCGGAGCTAAGAGCCCCCCCCCCACCACCCCCCCAACCCTACTGGCTACTGCTTTCCCTGTTGCCCCCAAATCGCTCGCTACTTGCGTCGCTAGACGCCACCGCCCATGCCTCACGTGACGGCTGGAGACGGAAGACCCGATCCGACGGATGATGCTGCTGCCTCCACCCTCCGGTCTCCCCACACGCCACGCACAGCGACCACATAGACGCGGCCGCGCGGGGGTAGGGCCGCAGCCTGCAAGAATGCAGCACTCGCGCTCAGTCGATCTCGATCCGCTACTACTCCCTCCTCCCCCCTCCCCCCTCCTCCTTTGACCCGTTACCCTTCAGCAGTGATACTTGGACACGGGTGCGTGTGTCGGAATCCGACTCGGATTTGGTTGTCCGATTCACCAAACTTCAAAAAATAGGATTCGAGGATCTGTCTAATATATATTGATTTTATAATATAAAAACAAGATATTCAAATTATAGGTATTTTGAACAATATATTTGTTGATAGCCACTATTTTTATCTCATAAAAAATATGTGTACCCATATGCTGTCACATGGATGGTATGCATGTGGGTATGTGTAATATTTTTGTTAGAAAAGCTGCACACAACAAATAACTTTTCACTGCGAATCCATTGACTAGTGTGGCCACCTCTATTAGATCTACCCAGAGGACGGACAGACCCACGTGACTGGCCTCCTTCCCGTCCCTAACCTTCCTCTTCCTTTTCGTCTAACTGGGCATAGCCATGGTTGTCTCCTTCTCCTCTCATGCTTCCTCCGAGCCCAAACCTAGCCATGGCTGTCTTGTTCTCTGGAATGCCATGGGTGTTAGATGCGTGTTAGACGCTAGTCGACACTGTAACGACCCACCTCTAGGGCACCCGAGAGGTCCTCCAAGACCTTCTGGAAAGTCCATCAGGACCTCCCAGGAGGTCCACAAAGGACCTCTCGGGCAGTTCTCAAGACCTCCCAGAGATCCGCAGACCTCCCGGGCGTCAGAGAACCCGACCCGAGAGGTCTTGGAGCCGAGGCGCCCAATGACCTGCCACGGCCAAACCAGGGAAAAACAAGGTGGTCATGGAGGTCTAAGACCACCCAGAACCTCACGTGTTCCTTCCCTGGTGAGGACATGGAGGTCCGAGCTTGCTCCATGGTTCCCTGTGAAACCCGAGCTAGTCCCAAGGATCATGGCTAGCTCCTCACAAAGACAAATACAACAATGGTGACATCCGAACACACCTTTATTTAAACAAAATATTAACAAAGTTGTTTACAAGGTGGCCTTGGGCCAGACATAGATACATAAAAGAGCAAAAGAGCAACATTTCCATCAAGACGCCACGTAATCGACTGGAAGGCACAACCTAGCTGCTTTGATCTTCATCACTACCAAGGTCTTCTCCTGGCAAAGATTATAATGAGCAAGAGTGAGCACAACAACCGTGCTCGCAAGTTACACCCGTGGGTTAGCGATATGACATGCATAAATGGATACTCAAATGGAGGCATAATATGGTTATCTTGCACAAAGCCAATTTTCTTTCAAATACCATTAATATGTTCCAAAGGTGTCTTTTAATAGATAAAATTCAATTTATCAAAACAATTTTTCGGTTGGATAACTTTCATCATAAGTTGGTGAAGGATACCTCGACATTAGGCTCCTGCCCAAACCCATGGGATAAAATCCCAAAAACAGATTTGATAAACCTTTCTGGAAAAACCCCAAAACCAATATCTAACTCCGAGTGGCTTTGCCAGCACGTCCATGACCGTGGACACGGCTATTCGAATAGATTTAACTCTGCAGAGGTTGTGCACTTTATCCACATGACATGATTTCTCTAGTTTATCCCAAGATCCGTCAATGCCACCTCTCACTACCAAAGGTAAGAGGTCTAGAGCTCATGACAAGGCCTTTACAATGCATTGCTCCACCACGACCTTTCCTTGCTAAGGTTTCACCCCCCCTATGGACAAGATAATCCGGCAGAAGCCCCTCTTGCACCAGTGGGAACATTAGGTCATAAAGGACCATCAGTCTTACAAGACCTCCCACACCTCCAATGGAGCAGCATATGATGGAGTTTTGCAAATTACTCAGCCAGGTCCCACGCCCTATTCTGAAGACATGTGGTTGCACGATTGTGGCATAGCCCATTATAGGCTTGGTATTGGTCGCTCAAAGACCGGTCCTCACATGACTAGGGCGACTTTCATAAACCCCTGGACCTCCACCTTTGCCAGGATAGAGTCCGTGCACAAACATTGCACCAGCCAAGCAAACCATTTCGCCCCAGTCTAATTCCAATTTCATTATATTTGCTTCCCCAGCAACACTTTCACATTTCCATAACACCCCAATGTCATGGTCAAAACATTTTAAGCAATATTTGGTCATGTTGGTAAAGATTTCCCCAAATCAATATTTTTGGTCTAAGCCTGACTAAGCACAAGTTTTTCAAATGGTTTTGGTTCACATTATTGCATGACCCAAGTTTGATCTAAAGGTGACAATGAGTTTAGTCCAAAGTCAACAGTGGCCATACAAAGGAAGTAGGTATATCTATGAATTTAAACCAGGTATTGAAATACTTGGTAAAAATAAGCATGCATTAAACTTTGAAACTGAACATAATTAAGTTGAATTATTAGGTGCAATATGATCAAGAGTGTAACTTGCCTTGCTCACTGTCCTGAGAATCTTCCTCTTCAGTACACTCAGACTCCCTGGAGTCTTCACGATCTACACGTGTAAAAGAGCAAATTCAAAGAAGACTCAAATAAAGATCCAACTGAGATCAACAAGAAACAGAGGACCCCAAAGGGAGTCCAAATTTTAACCAACAAGAGAGGTCTATACTTTAGAACAGGTTCTTATAGAAGAGGTCTAAGCTTACCAGAGAAGGGTGGTCTTTAGCAAAAGACCCCAAGGGTGTGACCTAAGCAGTAGGCAAAGAGGTCCTGAGCAATGGTTCTTGCGCAAGGCTCAGAGAGGAGGTCCTCACACAAGTTTCATAGAAATCCAAAAGAAGTTCACAAAAGGAGGTCTGTGAAGGACGACGACTTCGATCTTGATGATGAACACAAAAGTGAAGCAGACCACCAAAGGAACTTACGGTACAAGGAGTAATGGAGGAAGGGAAGGTCGTGAGAGCCAAGTCTTCCCTGGAAAGCCACTGAACGAGAGCCAAGATAACAGAGTGTGGAGAAAAGTGATGTGGTAGAATTTCTTGGTCTAATTGTAATCAGGGTGGTGAAGAAAACTAGAAATACATATGTCAAGGATAAGTATAGAAATAGGTCAAAGATAGGTAGTGGCAGAGCAGGTGTCACTACCACCCTGGTTAAAAAGTACGAGGAAGGACAGCTTATGTTGATTTGGGAAGGGACTAAGAAAAATGTCAGAGTACAGCTAAGTGACCCAATTCATGGTAATTACCACGTATGTGGATGCATTTAATGTGACAAGACATGCATTAAATGCCCAAGATATTTAAATGTATGAGGAAATGAGAATGACCAAGTCCGGTGAGTGGGGCCATCAACTTAGAAGCAGTCGGGTCAAGAGGGAGGTCTTGCCCATGCAGAGGAGGTCCTTGAGGAGGTCCGAGAGGCTTAGGAGGTCTTAAGCCCAAAGGACAAGGAGGTTTAAAGGTTGAGGAGGTCCAGACACACAAAGGAGGTCTGAACATGGGGAGGTCCCGACGGTCAAAGTCTCTTCAAGGGAGGTCGTGCGAGGAGGTCCAAAGCCAGGTTTAAAAGGCCGCAGAGAGGTCTTGGACAAGAGGTCCAAAGAATTACAACAAGGTCCTGCGGTTGAGATTAAAGGCAAGTTGAGGTCCGGGCGGTTGGATCTCCAAGAGGGAGGTCCAACAGCCAAGATCAAACATGCTGGGGAGGTCTGAGCCTTTGGATTCAAAGTAAGGGGAGGTTCAAACCGTTAGATTCAAAACAAAGAGAGGTCCTAGGGAAGAAGTCCACGACAGGAGGTCCAACAGGAGTTCGCAAGGATCAAAACAACCCTAGGGAGGTCCTTTCAGCCAAGAAGAAATGCCAAGGAGGTTCAAATGAGCTCTGAAGGTTCGAAGGCATACCAGAAATCCACTGGAATACAAGGAGGTCCGAAGGAAAAGAGGTCTGGGCCTAGAAAGGTGCCCAGGCAACAAGAGGTTTAGACTTAAGAGAAGTCTGAACAGAAAAGAGGTATGATTCCAAAGAGATTCGAACCAACAAAGAGGTCCAAAGTGACCAAACTCAAAGAGGTCGGCCAGGACATAAGGGTACCTCCAGACGAGAAAAGGTTCAAGCCTCAAGGGAGGCCTACCCTCACGTGCCATTGGGGAGGTCTAGACCACAGAGGAGGTCTAAACCTACACAACCAAAGAAGATATGCTAAGGGGAGGTCTACTGGGCATACCAAAAGGAGGTCTCAGCAACTCAAACCTCTCCAACCGAACCAAACTTGTATTCTCATCAAAACAAAATATTTTTAATTTATTTTACACATTTAAAAAGGATTTAGGAAATCAGAATGTTACAGACACGCGGTTTGCGCAAAAAAAAAAGGACACGTGAGTCCCGATAACACTGCCCTTTAGTTGAAATCTGAATGAAAAAATGAAATGAATGCCATGTGTTTTGCATTTTCTGTTTAGGAATTACTGAATTAGGGATACAAAATGAAGACAACCAAAAACATTGTCATCTTGTTTTCCAATACAGACAGTCCAAATTGTATTTCTACTATGCTACATTGTTTATGTTCTGCCATGTTTTTCTTATTAAGTTATTATGTTGTATGTTTAAGCATTGAGGTGAAGTTCCATATCGATGATGCATCTGTGATGTTGTTTTGTTATGCCGTGGTGTGGGTATAAATTGGCGTTAGTTCTAGGCTATTAGAGTTTAGCCCAGGGTGCGGCCAAATCCTGATTCCACCATCTGGACCGGTCCATCTTAGAGACTCAAATCATTTTTTCTTATGCTATATGTGTTCGACTATCTTAGTTTTTAATAGATGCCTAAATTTGCTTCATCGGGGGAGGAATGACCCTACAGTAGAATAGGTTAACTCATAGTAAAAGGTCTTGGGTTTGTAAATTAATAGTTTGCATGGGCTCCATAGATCGACACTGTTCATGTACTGTTGGTGCGAGTGGGGACGTACCCTGAAGATTATGAAGGATTGGTTAGTTAGGAATCTATCTCCCTGAAGATTACGAGGGATTGGTTAGTTAGGAATCTATCTATTAGGCATCTTATCTTTTAGTTGGTTTCCATAATTGTTAGGATTCTATGTTAGTTTCCATACTTGTTAGGATTCCATAAAATTAGTTTCTTGATCTGTTAGGAGGGCCCTCTATACAATGAGGTGTATTTTGATGGTTAGTATCAAGCAAGAATCAATAAACTAAAGTATCTAATCTCCCTCACTTCTTGCAACAGGCCTTATAGCCTTGTAGCAGGGCAAAGAGTCCGACCGGCGGTCAAGGGAGAAGGGAGAGCGCTATATACCCGACCTTCAGCCCCCTACCCAAGCAGGAAAACAACAAGTTTGGAGAATATGTGGGTTCTAAATAACTATCTCCACACTAAATTTGAACAGAAGATGATTGTGCCCTTGTACTGTTGCATGAATCACTAGGTATTTAGGAGCCAAAATACACGAAACTATGCTACAAAAATATATATCCTTTGTTATGGGCAAGTTGGTTATCTCAAAACTCTAGAGTTGAAGCTCTCACTGTCTCACAACTCTAGAGTCGAAATTCTGACGGTCTCACAACTAAAATCTAAAAGCAATATCTGAGATAGCCCCTTCTCCTAAGGGCATTGTGGGTGGAAATTCATAGATGTCATCACTGCTAGCAACATATGTTGTTCAAACCTGAAAGTTTCAGATCAAGTGGCAATTTCTCTATGAGCGCCCGTCAAACAACCCATGTGTTCACTTCTCTTACTTGGGACCATCAAACTCCTTAGTCCTTCCCCACCCATTGAACACTCAATTACCATTGTTACTAGAACACGATACTCTAGCATTCTAGCAATATGGGGCTGCAACTGGCAGGTGCCATTGACCTTTTTCTGGCTAGTTTTTCTTTTCTTCTAGAGTGTGAGGATGCCACTGTCTTTCTTTCCGTTTTAGGTAACTGTTTTCTTAACTTGACAACAATAAATAATTCAGTGTCACAAAGATATTCAAGTACTTTTATGTTTGTTTCTAGTATCCATCTGCTGCAACCTTTTTTTCTGTCACTAAACCGTGAGCAACACAAATTATGCTAACAGGTCTTATCCGTTGACGAGCTGCTACCACCAACCATTCTTCAGTGACAGCAAACCGCAGTGACCACATAAACAACTTCATCAAGAACTTTGATATGTGTAGAGGATCAAGAATAATGATTCGCTCTACCTTGCTGCTGTGAGTGCTGTCATGCTGATGTGGAATTTCATTTTTGATCAATCTTGTTCATTTGTCTTGCTTTACCAATTACCAGTATTGCCTTCATAGTGGCATGTCATTGGATGTGTCACAGAGCATGTTATTTAGAATGATATATCATATATGGTTTCATGTAGTAGGTTTATATGTGGACTGTAAGCTTCTATTTCTTAGCCCGGTGACTTGCCAGGTTCTGCATTGGTTTGTGAGGTCATGTACATTAAACCTGTAATTTTTCTGTTCATCTGTAAGGAAAGTTTTTTCATTTAAAATTAGTGTGTTGCTGCCCTGATATGATAACTATGTAGCTAAATAGCTTATATTTGGCAAAGGCAAGATTGAAAATATTATCCAAATGTTCAAAACATGAAGGTATAGCAAGGATAAAATGAGTTTGACTTGTACATATGTTGTTCGTATATAAGAAATTTTTTGGACTTTTGGCGTATGGATCCTACTGCTGCCATACGATAGATAGAATTGCTGAGTATTCTTTCTTGCTTGATCTTGTCATACCATTTTAGCTCTACTATTAATTGAATAGAATTAGCAATACAGTCTAGTGATTGATGTTGGAAAAGGGCATTTCTTGCATGGTTTTGTCTGTCTGACCTGATCTACATGGTTTGTGATTATTCCATTAGTTTTGCATTATAGTATTATTGTTGTGGATCCACAAATGTCTATTTTTCAGGTGCTACTAATAGTACTGTTAGGAGCACATTTTCAGTTAGTAAGAATTATTTTTTCCATTCTAAATTTGCAGGGCCTGATGCACTATAGGTTCATTTGGCATATTGTTGTTTGAGAAAGTGGTCCAGACGTCTGCATCGGCTTTCAGATGAGGATACTCATTTCCAGTTGATACCACTTCACGCGAGGGCTGTTGTGGTTTTTTTTTGTTTGCCAGAGATTATGATGGAGTGCAACAGAGAAGAGGCCCTCAGGGCCAGGGAAATTGCTGTAGAAAGGATGGAAAACATTGACTTTAATGGTGCCCAGAAGATTCTACTTAAAGCTCAAAAGCTTTTTCCAGAGCTTGATAATATATCCCAGCTGTTAAATGTATGCAATGTACATTGTGCAGCAGAGGCAAGGGTGAACGGAGAGATGGACTTGTATCGAATTCTTCAAGTGGACGCAACAGCGGATGATGCTACCATAAGAAAGCAATACCGCAAGCTTGCCTTTTCACTCCATCCTGATAAAAATTGTTTTGCTGGTGCTGAAGCTGCTTTCAAGTTGGTTGCTGAAGCTCATACAGTATTGTGTGATCGAACAAAGCGATCTCATTATGACATCAAAAGGCAGAATGCTTCCAGAAAAGTGCCAAAGCAAGCTAAACAGCCACCAAAGAAGACTGACACAAATAAATGTAGTGTGCCTGGATATGGACTGACATTTTGGACCATATGCCCCCATTGTCAGATACGATATCAGTACTACAACAATGTCCTAAACACTCTGGTCTGTTGTCTGAACTGCAGAAAGAATTTTTTTGCATACAATCTAAGTGAATACTCTGTGCCCACTTCATCAAGTGTACCCGGTAGTTCTCAAGTTCCAGCAAAGATGTTTCCAAATCAACAGCGTGATACCCCCAGTCAACAAGGCCACCCTGTGAAGCTTTCTTCTACAGGTGTAAACACAACTGCGAAACCAAGGATAAACCGCGCAGGCGGTGAGAAGAAAGCTTACCGGTCAGAGGTTACAAAGAGGGGAGTTGAAATTCCAATGATGAATCAAAGTAAATTTTCTGCCCAAACTGCAAACGTGAATACAGGTGGAAGATTGGTGCCGGATCCTACTGATCTAAATGTTGTTGACAGAAAGAACTTGGGTAGAGAAGATGCATCTACAGTGCCAAATGCTGCAGGATCCTCCAGTCTCCGGAGATCAGGTAGGAGAAAGCAAGATGCTGATGGCAGCAGTAGCCTGAACTCCAATAACAGAAAGAGGCAAAGGAAGAATGATTTGCCATCTAATGCTGACTTGAGTTGTAAGAAAATATTTGATGATAATGTAACTAATGCTGACAGACAACCAGCTACACCTCATGTGTTCAGCAAAGTAGACATCCAAGAGAAAGCAAAAACTACAGACGTAGGTGATATGGACGATATCAAGGCAGAAGCTACTGATACTGTTGGTCAGAATAAGCCTTGCTATTCCGTGAACCTTTCCTTCCCTGATCCAGATTTCTTCGATTTTGAGAAGTTCAGGGATGTCAATCTGTTTGCAGTTGGTCAGATTTGGGCCCTTTATGATAACCTTGATGGTATGCCAAGATTTTATGCTCGAATAAAACATTTTGATGCCGCCAACTTTAAAGTTCATCTCACTTGGTTGGAACATGATGCAATGAATGAAGAAGAGGATAAATGGACTGATGAAGAACTGCCTGTTGCTTGTGGAAACTTTGGCTTGGGAACAACAGAGATGTCACAAGACAGGCTCATGTTTTCTCATATTGTTTCATGGACAAAGGCCAAAAGAAGAAACTTCTATGAAGTATATCCTAGAAAGGGTGAGGTATGGGCTCTTTATAAGGGATGGAGCATGCAGTGGAGTTCAGATGCAGATAATCATAGATCCTATGAGTACGAAGTTGTTGAAGTCCTATCAAATCTCTCAGTTGATGCTAGCGTCACTGTTGTTCCATTGGTCAGGATTAAGGGCTTTGTCAGTTTATTTGCGACAGCTAAGGACAAACCCGCAACCGTGATAGCATCAAGTGAGCTACTTCGATTTTCTCACAGTGTCCCCTCTTATAGGACAAATGGAAATGAAAAAGTAGGTGTCCCAGGAGGGTTTCTGGAACTTGACACTGCATGTCTCCCGAATGACCTGGATGTAGCATTTCCTTCTGTTGCTCTTGATTCTTACATGTCTCTCGGCAAGAAAGAGGGCAGCACATTCATTGATTTGACCACTAACAGTACAAGTAATAGAATGGATCCTGGAAATGAGCAAATTGCTCGAAAGGAGAATCACTCTGAAGCACATACTTCCCACCCAATGTCTACAGAAAATCATGAAGATCTTTCTTCTGAACAAAACACATCCTCACATAAAAATGCCTGTAGGACCAATGGATTTGGTGATTCCTCTCAGCAAAGCTGTGCCTCCCCCAGTATATATGCATATCCTGATTCTGAATTCCACAACTTCGAAGAAGGCCGCTCAAGTGAGAAGTTTGAACGTGGACAAATTTGGGCTTTATACAGTGATCTTGATAAATTCCCCAAGTACTATGGCTGGATAAGCAAAGTCGAGCTAGAACCATTTAGAGTACATTTGACCTGGCTTGAGGCTTGCCCTCAACAGGAGCAGGAGAAACGGTGGTTAGAGCAGGATATACCTATCAGCTGTGGTAAATTTAAAATTCGAAACTGGAAAACCAAGTACGACACAAATGATACTTTCTCTCATTTAGTAGATTCCGGACAAATTGGCACAAACTGGCATATTGAAATTTTTCCGCAAGTAGGTGAGATTTGGACTGTCTGCACGAACTGGGCACCTGACTGGACTCCTTCCAGCATTGATGCTTGTGAATTTGCCATTGGCGAGATCATTGAGCGCACTGAAGCTAGCACAAAATTTTCTTTTCTGACTCAAGTTAATGGTTACCGAGCAGTGTTCAAGCCTGACAAGCGAAAGGGAGTTCTGGAGATACCTAAAGGAGATCATTTGAAGTTTTCTCACCGAATACCCTCCTTCCGTCTGACAGAAGAAAGAGGTGGCAAGCTCCGTGGCTTCTATGAGCTTGATCCAGCTTCTGTTCCTGATGTTTTCCTGTACAGGGACACCCCATGACTTGCCGATGTCAAAGATGGACTTCTGAAGTAGTTAAACTGATTTTGATTCTGATTAGAATGATGTCTTGATATACTCTGCTATCAAATTTTTTGGTGTACATATATGCCAGTCAGCTTTAATCCATTCAAAACCATGCTGACATTCTAATGCAGAGGCCCCAATTACTTATCAACTGTCATGTTTCACCGAAAGTGAACCTCTATTCAAAACCATGCAAACATTTTAATGCCTCTAATGTTACCGGCACCGGTTATTTCATCAGGTTACCAGTGCCTGTGGAAGGGTTCTACTGTTTACAGTAGGTTGCAATCAGTAAATCTTCTGCCCAGCTGTGTCACATTTTCTTGAGTGTTCAATGATTCAAGTCTCAGATAGTATTGTGAAACTGCAGAACCTTACCACTGCACTGTTGTTTACTATGTAACGGAGCTGTAATCTGGACATTTCTACTTTGCCCTCCAAAAGTTATGTGACTTTTGTTGATACTGTTATTATTTGTATGCATGTGCCCATCTGTAGCCGGTACCACAAAATACCACCATCTTTTTTCAGGTTTTTCATCCATAGCACTAAGCTAATAAAAAGGAAGGAAGAAAATTCGTTTTTCAGTAAATTTCCATTCTACCCTTGCCTTTTCTTGCTTCCTCACCTCATCCTAACCAGTCACCAACATCTGTAGGTGGCCGTCGGAAGCGACGATGGAACGAGGCAGCGGTTGCACGGAGGTAAATGGTAGCTAGGACGACCTCCTTTTATTTTGCAAGGTTTGTAATTTACAATTTTGACTAGGAATTTCAGTTGTTGTACATCAGAAGAAAGTATGAAACCATATAAATCTAAAACATTTTTTTATATATAATGAGCCCGGATCCTTGTAAATATATCAAACTTCAAAGTTCGAAAAGTTTGTTTGACAGCGTGTAAAAGCGGCATCTTTTTCTGACCACAAGAGTATATTACTTTGTTAGATTGGTTGGTAAGGAACCACTTTGCAAACTCAAATTTCCCATCAGTTTCATTTTTTGAAAAAAAAACATAACAAAACTGCATCTAATTTTGTCACAAAGAAAATACGCAAACATCAGTCGGCAGAAGCAACATTTTCTATTTACTTTTTTTAGTCCCACCCTTACGGCTGCTCTATACCAGGTTAGGTAGTGAAATGGCATCGGCCATACCCGACGGTACCAGAACGGTGTTGATAAGTTTGCCTAGGATACAATAAATGGGATGCAAGAAGGAACGGACAGAAAAAAAAATTACCCCTTTTTTTGTAGTACGAAAGATACTAGGTACTTTATTTTTAAATAAGAAGGAGAAATATACTTAAAATTCGAGTCGAAAAGGACTAGCCGAGTTCCATATTTTCCCCTCTTTTGCGCCCTAGGATTCGATAGTTAGCCATAATCGGGACGATCATAACATCTCTCTATATAAAAGGGCGCAGCTTTGGGCACCGGCCAAAGTGTCCACGTCGATGATTTTCCATACGCCGTCCGATGTAATGCTTATATTCTTCGCAGATGTCGGATTGCTCTGCCGTTTCGTTTGCCTACGACCGCGTTTCAGTCCTTTCTCAGCCGTTTGATCTAACGCTGCTTTCGGCCTTCACGTTGGCTTGTGCGGCCCCTTACTTCATTGCGCCCCCAAATCCCCCTCCCCATCCTCCCTCCCATTTCCGTTCCCCTCTAGCTAGCCCTCGGGGGATGGCCACGCTGGCGGTGGCCATGGTGTAGGCAGCGTCGGGGGCCGCGGAGATCCCGGTGGGGCGGTGGCGGCGGCCGAGGTGGTGCGGCGCGTGCAGCCTGAGAGGATGTCTGGCGTGCGACTCACGGAGGACTTCGAGGCTGGCCATGCTGGGTCATCGACTATCTTGCAGAGCTCGTCGGCGCCACCACGCCGGATGTGAGGTGAGTCGTTCATCATCTCGCCCGTCCGTCTGTGCAGAAACGCCAAGGCCCAGCGGTGGAGGCGCCTCCTGTTCTCGCTTGATTTGGGTTTTGGTTGCCTAATCCGGGTGGATGTTTGATTGGTTTTAGCCTGTTGTACCCGAGACGTCTCGGGGTTCTCGTGCTTGCTTGATTTTAGATTTTTATTATTCGTTTTTGTTCAGTTTGGGTTTGTTTACCTTGCTTCCGTCGCTCTCTGGCCGTCGGATCCCCTCTTTGTTCTATGTTCGTCCCTCTTTGTTCTTTCTTGGTTCTTGTTATCTGGAGCGTGAGAGGCAGCGGCTCTAGATCGTTCCCCCCGTTCGGGAGTCCGAGCTTCTCACGCAGGGCGCGAAGTGAGCCATCGGTAGCGCGACGCTCTCATCCACGCCACGCGCATGACGGAGAAATTTTGGTGGTTCCTTTGGCTCCTGGAATTCAGATTTTGGTGGTAAGATGGATGCAAATTTAGTTCCATCACTTCTGGAAGAATTTAAGAGCAACAAAAGCATATCATATGAGCTCTTTGAAATTGCTGGTCACGTTGTTGAGTTCAGGTATACATTCTTCTCACTGAATTTGATTTTTTTTATATGGTAACCTACTAAATTGCAACTATAAGTTCAGAATGGCAAGATTCGGTGATTGCGTACAGTTTGTGTGTTGTTGGTAATTGACCTATCTCATAATTGTTTGAGGAATTATGTCAAACAATTTGTTGCCTCGAAATTTAATTTATTGGTCTAGCTATTGTATATTGAACTTCTTCCAGTGCGGATCAATATGGAAGTCGATTCACATAGCAAAAGCTTGAAACAACCAGCACTGAAGAAAAAGACATGGTTTTTGCTGAAATCATGCCTCAAGCTCTCACATTGATGACCGATGTCTTTGGAAATTATGTTGTTCAGAAGGTATGGGTAACGATTTGTCAGTCACTGTGATAGCCATCCTTATTTTACCTGTCTCACCATAAACATTGAAACAATTTTTTTAGCATCGGCGCCTGTTCGAGATAAAGGAGTTGGTTGATCGGCTAATTGGATGTGTCTTAGCACTCGACCTTCAAATGTACAACGCCGAGTTATCTGAAGGTGTGGATCATTTGAAACCTATTTACCGGTGCTTGAGTCAAAACTCAAAAATATTCCCATATTACCAATTAGTTCTTATCTGAAAAGGAATATTCTATTCTAGACTATTCCTATCTGCATCGAATGGCAAGATTCAGTGATTTTTTATATGGTAACCTACTAAATTGCAACTATAAGTTCAGAATGGCAAGATTCGGTGATTGCATTCAGTTTGTGTGTTGTTGGTAATTGACCTATTTCATAATTGTTTGAGGAATTATGTCAAACAATTTGTTGCCTCGAAATTTAATTTATTGGTCTAGCTATTGTCTATTGAACTTCTTCTAGTGCGGATCAATATGGAAGTCGATTCACTGAAAAAAGCTTGAAACACCAAAGACCGAAGAAAAAGACATGGTTTTTTTGAAATCATGCCTCAAGCTCTCACATTGATGGTGATGTCTTTGGAAATTATGTTGTTGGAAGGTATGGGTATGATTTGATCCTTTGTGATAGCCATCCTTATTTTACTTGTCTCACCATAAACCTTTGAAACAATTTTCTTAGCATCGAGCGCTTCGAGATAAAGGAGTTAGTTGATCGGCTAATTGGGCGTGTCTTAGCACTCGGCCTTCAAATGTCTGTTCTTGAAGTTATGAGAAGGTGTGGATAATTTGAAACCTATTTACCGGTGCTTGAGTCAAAACTCAAAAATATTCCCATATTACAAATTAGTTCTTATCTAAAAAGGAATGTTCTGTTCTGAACTATTCCTATATGCATCGAATGGCAAGATTCGGTGATTGCGTACAGTTTGTGTGTTGTTGGTAATTTACCTATTTCATAATTGTTTGAGGAATTATGTAAAACAATTTGTTGCCTCAAAATTTAATTTATTGGTCTAGCTATTGTCTATTGAACTTCTTCCCGGATCAATATGGAAGTCAATTCATACAGCAAAAGCTTGAAACAACCAACACAGAAGAAAAAGACATGGTTTTTTTTTTTTGAAATCATGCCTCAAGCTCTCACATTAATGACTGATGTCTTTGGAAATTATGTTGTTCAAAAGGTATGGGTAACGGTTTGTCGATCCTTTGTGATAGCCATCCTTATTTTACTTGTCTCACCATAAACCTTTGAAACAATATTTTTAGCATGGGGCCTTGACTCGAGATAAAGGAGTTGGTGATCGGCTAATTGGGCGTGTCTTAGCTTTCGACCTTCAAATGTCTGTTCTTAGAGTTATCTGAGAAGGCGTGGATCATTTGAAACCTATTTATCGGTGCTTGAGTCAAAACTCAAAAATATTCCCATATTACAAATTAGTTCTTATCGAAAAGGAATGTTACATTCGATTGTTCTTATCTGCATCATTATTATCATATTGTGTTGGCTGTAACACTTCACCTTTAAGAAAATCCACCATGGCATTCTAACATATGACAAATTGATGCCTTCAGTTGGACAAATTCTTCTTGTCCAGTAACACTACCTAGAATACAAGTTTGCCTATTCTATATACTAGAATACAGATTGTAGACAAGACAACTACTGCTAAAAGTATTACATAGGTCCCAATGCTTCAGGAGTATTGCTTTCTTCTTCACATGTCATAGTCTTTCGTTTTTGCCTCCGCGCTCTTAAATCATGCCTCAAGCTCTCACATTGATGACTGATGTCTTTGGAAATTATGTTGTTCAAAAGGTATGGGTAACGGTTTGTCGGTCACTGTGATAGCCATCCTTATTTTACTGTCTCACCATGAACCTTTGAAGCGATTTTTTAGCATGGTTGCGCAAAAATTCGGATAAAGGAGTGGTGATCGGTTAATTGGGCGTGTCTTAGCACTCGGCCTTCAAATGTACTGTTTGCCAAGTTATCTGAAGGTGTGGATCATTTGAAACCTCTTTATCGGTGCTTGAGTCAAAACTCGAAAATATTCCCATATTACAAATTAGTTCTTATCGAAAAGGAATGTTACATTACGATTGTTCCTATCGCATCATTATTATCATATTGTGTTGGCTGTAACACTTCACCTTTAAGAAAATTCACCATGGCATTCTAACATATGGCAAATTGATGCCTTCAGTTGGACGAATTCTTCTTGTCCAGTAACACTGCCTAGAATACAAGTTTGCCTATTCTATATACTAGAATACAGATTGTGGACAAGACAAATGCTGATAAAAATATTATATAGGTCCCCATGCTTGAGGACTATTGCTTTCTTCTTCACATGTCATAGTCTTTCGTTTTTGCCTCTGCGCCAAGGCGCGGGCAGTCATCTAGTAATTCATAATTAGTGGTTACTTTAGTATGTACTATGTAGGGCGTTTTGCATACTACAGAAATGCAATGGTGCCCATGTGCTACTAGTTCTATGGTGTGATGATCACCTGCATGCAGTAGTTTAGGAAATTCTTCCAAAGAGGAGGCGATCTATGCGCACAAGGTGGATTCTTTTTGTGCACGTTCGTACAATTGAAGAGAAATGTTTATCCGTTATTTCTCTAATCTTCACTCAAGCACTCCTGTCCGATATCCCATGGAGTTGCTCAAAGGAGTACAACAAGACAATACGCTTGTGTAAAGTGTAGTGGAAGAATCACTCCGTAGATGAAGCTACGTGGGAGAAAGAGGAGGAACTATGCCAAGCCTACCCCAACCTCTTCAAACGAGATCTTAGTTTTGGGGATGGAATTTTCTTTTTTTGGGGGGGTGAGAACCCGAGGTAATTAAACTAATCTAAATAACACTAAACGGTAATTAGCAATAAAATAAAATTCATTTAAACAAGGACAAAATATAAGCTCAGAATATTATCGAACACATCGCCAAGCCATTTCATATGAGATAACACTATCAAGAGTTCATCAGCAAAATTTACAATGTAAATTATTGCCGCAAGAATAAATCATCGATATAATTTCAGAGTACTTTACAAGAATTCGTTACAAGCATAAATAAAACAATAATACCATCTTTGAATTAATTACAAGAATGTATTACACCAGATCACTATGTAAAATACAACTTTGAGTAAATTACAAAATAAAAAAAATAAAAGTCTTGCATGCATATCGCCCAAGCCTTTCCTTGTCCAAGTAGCGCCATCCAGTCGCACCATTTCCTCGACCAATCCGAAACCCTACACACATTTCCATCAACCGCTAAACAACCAATAGAACAGCAGCAAAACCAAAAGCAAAATAGAAATTAAAAGTAAAGAAGATTGCTGTCAGATTTCGCAAAGATCATCGAGGTTCCCAGACCAACCTAGGTTAGTCAGCACCGTTTCACTTCCAGTGGGTTTCATCACCCCGACAGTTTTAGAAGTCTGACACCCACGTTATACTAACTTACCTTAACCGCAGACAATCCAATGAATAGTGATCTTTGGAGCATTGGACAATAGCCAAATAGTGTCATGTGAGAACCAGGAAGATAAGGGGAGGTCAAAATGGTCATGCATAGGCCACTGGAAGGAGGTCAACCGAAATGCCTCCCTCATAAGCCTTCACCCCCAATCAAGACCTGAGAGACCATGTGGAGGTGTCCCCATGTTTGTGATGAGTAATTGACGGACGATTTAGTGAGTTTGAGTTTGTTTCGGGTATTCGAGGGTAGAGTACCTTTACTTGTGCCTTTACTGATTATGTTGTTTTGTGCGGTGCTATGTGATGGTTTGCTTGTGCGTGTATTGCGCAGGACTTGAGCTAGGTCGGGGTGAGGCGAGGTGGACGGGACTAGACACGGGGAGGTGTCGAGGTCGAGACGGTCAAAGATGCGAAGATGATCGAATTTCTTGAGGTGGTTCTTGAGTCGGGAGGCGAGGCCGGGCTCGCCCGTGGCGGATCTGACAGGCGATGGCGAGTGGACGGGACTAGACTCGGGGAGGAGTCGAGGTTCAGACGGTCAAGATCTGGGATGTGGAAGGTTAGGGAAGATGCTTGAGGGCAATTTGGTAAATTGACTCAAGCAATTGAGAGGAGTGGGTGTTTTTCCCTCCATTTTCCTGGTCATGTTGACCATGACTCTTGCCTCATTTGGGTGTGGAGCAAGCTTGTGAGACATGGCTGCCACTTCTTGAATTTCCTATTGGGGTGTGGGCGCTCCTTTTGGTCTCTAGAGTAGCAGGAGGTAGAAGTGGCTGGCGGTGTGCTTGTGTGGGTGTAAAAAAAAACAGAGCTCTGGTTGGTTGGTGTGGTGCCTAGTCGTGTGCTCTAGGCTGGTTGTGAGGACACGAGCTGAGTAGAGATGTGTTGAGCTCGAGTGTGTGTTGCTGTCAAGCATGTAGTGTGTGGAGTCAAGTTCTAGTGTAATCATTCCTCTGTAAGCGTACTTGGTTTTTGTAGCAATTTGTTGATTGATGGCCAGCGATTCCCTGTTTTGTTTTTGGATCTGTTTTCCATCTTTGTTGCACTGAGTTGTTGGCTTTTACTCCTGTTTCTTCATGCTTGCTTGTCTGCTCAATGTGTGCGGTCGTGGAAGATGCAAGGTGTGGCCGACAGTGGGTGTTCCCAGCTGCTAGCTCGTGTGTGTGCATTGAGCTAGCTGCTGCGTGAGTTTTCCAGTAGGTGTTCAAGCTGTGCAGTGAGCTAGTGCGTGTGTGTTTTTGGCTTCTCAAGCGAGTAGTGCAGTGTGCTCCTGTGAGTGTTCCCAAGTGAAGGCATGAGCTGAGCAGTGAGCTCCTGGCTGTGTTTTGAGATGTGTTGAGTTCCTGTGCAAGTATGATTACCATTTTTCCTTCATGCATCAGCTATTTTGATCGCCTTGTTTCTTGCCGGCCTCTGGCCTCTGGGACTTGTAGAGCCCTGTGTAGCTCCCTAAAACCCGACGGCTTGTCTCCTGCAGAGAAGTATGGGGCGGCAGAAGTCATGGCCTATTTAGCCTTTTGCGTTTAAGAGGTTAAGCCCCTATTTGATGTGACTTTGCATTAAGTTCTTGGCTGTGCCCATTTTTATCTCTTGCTTGTGAGTGTTGATCTTGGTAGCTACAAGCTGTTTGCTTGTCCCTTATTAGTGTGTGAACCGATTCCTTCTTTTGAGTTTGGATTAGTTTGTTGTCTGGCTGACTTTTTGATCCGATTGTGAGGCTGCAGTTGATCGCCTGACTTAGCCTCTTGCGGATTTTTATTAGCTGCCCTCAGATCTGCAAGGTTCAGTTTATTTCTTGGTTGGAGTCTCTTCTTGCGGCGTGTGTCGATTTCTTGTTGGTTGTTGGCACTGCGTTGGTGTCTTGAGGAGAACACGTCTGTCGGCCTTTGTCTTGAAGTATTTGCGCGAGAAAAAAAGTAAGTTAGCGGCATTTGTTGTTCAAGTGCCAACCAAAAACCGATCAAGGCAAAGGCTCTGTTTTTGTAGGAGACAAGGTGCCTCTGTATTGACATGATCTTTGGAGATTGATTTGCTCGAGGCATTGATCCGATTGAGGATTGTGCATGCATTGGCGTTAGTTCTTAGATTTGTTTATTTGGCTTGAGTTCATGATGCGGTTGTGATATGGTTTTAGTCTTTTCTTTGAGGGTCGTTTTATTTAAGAGTCGACATTCACCCCCCCTCTGTCGCCATTTCGGTCCTACAATTGGTATCAGAGCCGGTTAGCTCTTTTCAATAGATCTTAACCGGTCTGCGAGCCATGGCGACAGACAGGTATTCCACCAAGCCCCCGATCTTGATGGGGTCGACTATCCTTCCGGAAGAGTCGGATGGAGTCTTACATACGTGCTCGAGGGCTATGCGATCGGCAAAAGTCAAAACTTCGTTATGTTGTTCTGCCGATGAGAACATCAATGTGGCAAATATGCCCGATGTTGAGGCGAATGCAAAGGCAAGGAACATTATTATCCGAGTGCGGCGGGGAGCGAATTTGATCGCATTTCTCACCTCTCGTCGACCTCACGATATCCGGGTGACTCTCGATGCATACCATGAGGGCACCACCAGTTAAGACCGTCTGACGAGGACGATTCAGCGAGAGTACAACAAGTTTGAAATGCTCGCTAGCGAGTCCTTGGATGAGTGTTTTTCGAGATTTCACAAGATTACGAGCAACCTCCGGCGGTCGGTCTCACATCGCCGACTTCGGACAATGCTCGTCGGATGCTTCTGCTCTTGACTTGCGTGTTTGGGAGATGAAGGTGACCACGATTAAAGACACGACCGACCTCTCGACTCGACCCTTGATGCGTTGTACTCACGCCTCAAGACTCACGAGATTGACATAGTCTCGAAAGTCGAAGTCGCGATCGATGGCCCTAGTCACCGATCCGGTTAAACCCGGTCTTACTTCGACGATTTGCGTGTGGTTTCTCCTTGCGACTCTCGTGACATAGCGATGATCAGTTAGAGCAGCTTGCGGATGAGCAGTTAGCCCTCCTTGCTCGGAGATTCTCTCATGCTTATAAGAGGAGGAGGGACGGAAAGAGAAGTGGACCGATCATCTGCTTCGAGTGTGGTGGCCCCAACCACATTCGGGCCAACTGCCCCAAGCTGGAGAAGGGCAAGAACGACTACGGCGGTTCGGGCAAGAACGACTACACCGACAAGAACGCAATAAAAAGCCTCCGGTTCTGGACAAGGCAAGAAGAAGTTCCGCAACTTTGGCAAAGCCAAGAAGCTCTTCCACCGCGTCCTCACGCTTTCGACGACCTCGACCTCGGCGAGGTGGAAGGATGGAGCGGCGACGACGGAGACGGGTGACCAAGAGCCCAAGGATGGCGGCGGCGACTTCTCGGCATGTGCTTCATGGCCCTCGAGGGCGAACTTCAATGACAATGAGTGTACTCCGACTTCGGACGAGGTATGTCCCACCTACGAACAGCTCAATCATGCTTTTCTTAAGCTAGGAGGTTTTCATGCTAAAGCTAAGGCTAAGTGTGCTGAGTTAGAAAAGGAAATAGATAGACTGTCACTAGAGATTATTGCTCTTACATCTGCCCCTTCTAGTGATGATTGTGATACATGCTCTGCTTTGCTGGTTGATATGGAGAAGTTAAGGACCTCACATGATAGTTTGTCCTCTGAGCTTGATATTGTTAAGGTGGAGAATGCTAGTCTGCTTGCCGAGTTAGAACTGAGTAGGATGGCTGTTACCCTACTTATTACTGATGAGACTACTTCTCCCAACTCATGTGAGGGTAAGGACATTACTGCTAGAGGATCTTATGCCATGCTCCTTGATCTGCCCGAGTCTTGTGAAAATTGCAATAATTTGAAGATGAACTTAAAACGGGCAGATCATAAAATTGCTGAACTACAAGCTTCTTTACTTGAGCCGTTTGATTCATGCTTGAACTGTCCTAAGTTAACTGATGAACTTGAAGCTGTCTCCAAACAGTTTCAAGATATGATTGATCATGAAAGGAAGTTGGCTAAGTTTGCTTCTAAGGACCCTGTTAGCTCACCATGCATTAAGTGTAACAAACTGAAATCTGACTTGATTGCTTTGGATGAGAAATGTGTGAAGCTAACTAAGGACCTTCTAGAGAAGCCACATTGTGCTTGTAATATGATTGTGGAGAAGGGGAGAAGCCCTGGGGTAAGGTTGAGGCAGCTTAGCGGCGTGAACCAAGCGGCTATGATGGGGCTGTCCCTTGAGTCGGTGCGTGCGTGCACAAGCCATTCTTCCCTCTCTTCTTTGGTTCTTCTTTTGCTCCTTACCTTCTGCTGTCTCTTCTTCCCCTGCTCTTCTTGCACCTCTCTCTTCGGGAGTGTCGGTACCTTATGAACACTCTCGAGAGATTTGTAGGAGGCAAGAAGAAGCTCAATCTTATTCTAGACCAATCTAAGAT
The DNA here is from genome assembly GCA_036346405.1 of Phyllostachys edulis. Taxonomy (NCBI): domain Eukaryota; kingdom Viridiplantae; phylum Streptophyta; class Magnoliopsida; order Poales; family Poaceae; genus Phyllostachys; species Phyllostachys edulis. The sequence goes on from CM070566.1 coordinate 41,110,506, forward strand.
CTGCAGATTTAATCAAGGTCTAGGATATGACTTCTTTGAGGACATGAGGAAGCATCCACTGCGTGCTCGGACCCATAGCACCGGTGTGATCGAGATCGAGCCCGGGACCCAGAAAGTCCATTTCGAGTCGGCGGGCTATGTCGAGGATTTCGACGAAGAAGGTAATTTCACATGTTGCTTCTACCTCTCGAAGGTGAAGTATCACCGCACCTTCGCCGGAAGGATGGACACACAATCGTCGATGCTTCAGCGCCAAGATCGTGCGTAGAGACCATGTTGAGTCTCTTAGGCGCATTGAGGTCACCCCAAACCTTGAGTGCACCTAAGACCAACACGAGGTCTAGGCTTGTTTCTTCGATGGGTTTGTGCAAACATCGAGGACTTGGTTTTCGAGTTTTACGGTTTTCGATCCTCATCTTTGCTTTCGATCGTGACTTCGCCGTCCGAGGGTAGATCTCGTTTTCCCCATCGAGATAGCTACCATGGCGTGTTCACATGTTGCGAGTGCTCGACTCGCTCCTTCAGAGCGATCGGACCCAAAGAACGACCGGGTCTATTCTTAGACCTTCGCTTTGAGTTCTGAAGGCGAGGGTAGATAGAGGTCGATCGTGCTTGACTACTTCATCGCTTTCGGCGTGTTATTGATATTGGGTGCCAAAATCATTGTTGATTTATCGATTACTAAGACTTTACTCTGCTTGACTCGGGTTCAAGGCGAGGAGGGAAGGTTTGGCTCGTTGACTCGGTGTTCACGACACATGACCGGAGATTCTGTTGGTTCTCTTCCCTTGCCGTGCTCGGTGATGAGAAGATCACCTTGGAGATGCTTCATCCGGGCGTCATCGCCAAAATCTTGTCGCGTGTTAATGATTCTTTCATTTTGAAAGATGTTGCCTTGGTTAGTAAGTGCGGTACAATTTGCTTTCCGTTTCTCAGCTTACCGATGACGGTTTCGAGGTGAGCTTCAAGAAAAACGCTTGCAAAATTCTTGATTCTTCGGGGAGTTTGGTTTGCGGGATTTCTCGTTATGGGAGGATCTTTCGTGCTGATTTTCTTTGAGTCTTCGGTGATCCTCTCGGTGTTTAGTTATACGAGTCCGTGACCTTTCTTTTTGGCATAGGAGACTTGGTCATATTGGATTTGACCATTTGACTCGAGTTAGCGATCATGATCTCATTAAGTGGTCCGCCAAACTCAAGATGGTTAAAGATCTTGTTTGCACTCCATCAAACACGGCAAGATGGTTGCCGCTTCTCATCCTCGGTCCACATTACTATGGTGATGCAGGATAACCGCTCCACATGGACACAGTTGGACCAGCTCGAGTGCAGTCAGCAGGAGGGAAGTGGTATGTTCTTGTTGTGGTCGATGACTTCTCGAGGTATTCTTGGGTGTTTTTCTTAGCCTCGAAGGATGAGACTTTTACACTTTTCCGAGGTCTTTTTAGTAGGCTTTCTGTTGAGCTACCTGGTGCCTTACGAGCGATCCGCAGTGACAATGGCACGGAGTTCAAGAATTCCTACTTTGAGAGTTCTAGCGGAGAGAGCAGTGTAGAGCACCAGTTCTCTTCTCCGTACGTCCCTCAGCAAAATGGCGTTGTGGAGAGGAAGAACCGTACCTTGGTCGAGATGGCCAGGACGATGCTTGATGAGTACTCTACACCGAGGAAGTTTTGGGTGAAGCCATTGCATTGCGTGCCATGTTTGAATCGAGTTTTTCTTGGGCACTCTTGCAGCACTTCTTATGAGTCGAGATACTGGGCTAAAGCCCAATGTCTCTCATTTTCGTGTGTTTGGTTGCAAGTGCTTTATTTCAAGTCCGGGAACCTAGACAAGTTCGAGTCACGTTCTGTGATGGTATCTTTCTAGGCTACTCGACTTCTTGGCGGGCTTATAAGTGCAGGCTGCGAGTCTAGCAAAATGGTAGAAACACGTGAGGTGACCTTTGACGAGGCCAGTCCGGGGACTAGGCGGATATCTCGAGTTCTTTAGAGCGATCCGAGACCATCTTTGTGGATGATGAGGACGAGGGAGGCGATGGTTGTTTACGATCTGCTCCTCTTCCTCCCTTGAGATGCCTTCTTCCACGGCACCTCAAGGTGATCGATACTGCCTTCCGTTTCCTCCGGAGCTAGTGGCTCTGTCCTGCCTCGTCTGCACGAGGTAGAGGCCACTTCTTCTTCTCATCCAGGACCTCCCGACATATCCAGAGAAGGCATCCTTGAGCAGATCATTGGAGATCTTTTTGAGCGTGTCACACGCTCAAAATCTGCACACTCTTTTCTGTCTCCATTCTCGCTTTCATTGCTTCCTTGAGCCCAAGGATGTTGATCATGCTCTTTCGATGAGTCTTGGGTCAATGCCATGCATGAGGAGTTGGAAAACTTTGAGAGAAACAAGGTCTGGTCGCTTGTCGAGCCCCTCGAGGTCACAATGTTATTGGGACTAAGTGGGTGTTCAAAAACAAGCAGAGTGAGGAAGGGTAGTCATTGAAACAAGGCTAGGCTGGTAGCTCGGGGGTTCTCCCGGGTTGAGGGTGCGGATTTTGAGGAGACCTTTGCCCTGTTGCTAGACTTGAGGCCATTAGAATTTCGCTTGCCTTCGTGACTTCTAAAGGTTTCAAGCTTTACCAGATGGATGTCAAGAGTGCCTTCCTCAATGGGTTTATTGAGGAAGAAGTATATGTTAGACAGCCTCCAGGTTTCGAGAACCCCAAATACCTAACCATGTCTTCAAGCTCTCAAATGTTGTATGGACTTAAGCAGGCTCCCGAGCTTGGTATGAGAGGCTTAAGTCCTACTTGTTGAGTCATGGGTTTGAAATGGGTAAAGTAGACAAGACCTTGTTCATTCGCAGGCATGGCAGTGACTTTCTACTCGTCCAGATTTATGTGGATGATATCATCTTTGGTGGCTCATCTCATACTCTTGTTTCTCAGTTTTCTGATGTTATGAGCTCAGAGTTTGAGATGAGCATGATGGGCGAGTTGAGTTTCTTCCTTGGCTTCCAAATCAAGCAGACTCGGGAGGGTACCTTCTTGCATCAGGGCAAGTACACTCGTGACCTCTGAGGCGATTTGATATGAGTGATGGTAAGCGGTGTCCACACCGATGGCTTCTCTGACCTATCTTGACCCAGATGAGGACGGCGAGCCAGTTGATCAGAAGGAGTATCGCAGCATGATTGGCTCCCTCTTGTACCTCACTGCCTCGAGACCGGACATACACTTCTCTGTGTGTTTGTGTGCTCGATTCGAGCTTCTCCTCGCGTATCTCACCGCCCGAGTGGTGAAGCGATTCTTGATACCTTGAGCTACCATTGACTATGGTATCTGGTACTCTTCCTCATCTGTCTTTTCCTTAGAGCCTACTCGGGCCTTGAGACTTTCTTTGGTCAGAGGATAGATAGGAAAAGCACTCCGCACTGTCAATTCATTGGCACTTCTCTCGTTCTTGGTCTTCTAGGAAGCGATCCGGTGTTACCTGATCCACCGCAGAGGTCGAGTATGTTGTTGCCGCCGATTCTTTGCGACGAGATACTTTGGATGCCGACCTGCGGGACTTTGGGTTAGTTATAGAAAGTGTTCCACTCTTTTGTGATAACACTTCGCTATTAACATTGCTAAGAACCGGTCACGGCACTCTCGGACCAAGCATATTGATATCGATATCACTTCCTTAGAGACCATGTGGAGAAGGGTGATATAGTGCTCGGTTTGTGGAAGTGACCGCCTTGATTGGTGACATCTTTACCAAGCCTTTGGATAGCTCTAGGTTTTGACCTTGGGAGAGCTTGGGGTGGTTTGTCCTTATGGATTTGTAGTGAGGGGAGCTTTGTGCTTTCTTGCTTTATCTTGTATATTATTCTTTGTTGCTCCTTCTTGTCGCATTGCATTAGGGATGCATTTTGGGTTAGTCCTCCTAGCATAGATTAGAGTGTTTCTCTCGTCTAGTTGCTTAGACTTCTTCCTCTCATCTTATGCTCTAGGATGTTGCTTATTAGTCGTCTCTTCTCACTAGGTTGAGCTTACTCACTTCTTATAGGTTCTAGCAAGGGTTGGGCCACCCTTGGGTAGACAGGAACGTGTTTGCTCCTTAGTGTGTTAGCCAAGGCGATTGATAGTCCTAGTGTCATATGGGGTAGATGAGAGTCGATCTGAGTGTAGTATTCTCTATATCTTGTCTATGCTTTAAGGACCGCTTTGTATCGATTTCTTTGCTGACTTCTCGTTTTATTGCTTTGGTTCGTGGAGAGTTCATTTGGGAGCTTACGGAGCTTAATATTGATTTAACTCAACTTGAACTAAACATTGCTTCACATGTTGAGGGGGAGCTGGATTTTCTTGCTTTTTAGCATTGTGCATTGTAATATAACTACATGGAGCCTTGACTATTATCCATAGTTGACATGATTACAATGCATTACATCTTGCCATGATTATGCTTAATTGCTAGATTTATCATTGCTTCATATGTGTCGTCAAGCCTTTGCCATTGTTAAGTTAATTAAAATTGCACAACTTGAACTAAGACATGTCATGTTAGCTCTTGAGGCTAGTCTATCTTTAGTTATCCTCTTATGATTCATGCCATGTCAAATAGGCTAAGTTGAGTCTTGAATCTTTAATTGAGCTTTTGTTTGAGCTATGCTAGTGTCGTAATGAAACATGAGTGAGTTCAATTATTTTAAGAAAGCATAAAAGATCTCTTTTATGTGCGAAAGAACTGATCTCACCAATTCTTTCTCATGAGGCCCTTGCCATTGCTTTGGGCATGAACTTCGGGGAGTTTTGGATGACCTAGACCACTCTTTTAAGCTTTTGTTGCTTGGGATGGTCGTAGTGAGGCTTGAGATCTAGCACATGGCTAAAAATGCAATTTGTCAAAATTGGTTGAAGCTTAGGAAGAGGTTGTGGATGGCTCCTAGTCCAGGACCTTCTTTACTAAGATAGACCTTTTATCAACTTGAATATTCATTGCAAATGAAAATATAGTTGAAATTTGGGCTTTGACAAAAGTTGAGCCAAATGATTCATTCTTGAACTAATAGCACTCTAAATTGACTCAATTCTAGCTTCTTGGTTCCACTTAGGTTATTGACATGGTTTGCATCATCTTTGGATACCTCTAGCTAGACTTTACTCTTGAGTGGCTTGACATGCTAAGAAATTCATCTCATCTTCATATTGTTACTTACGTGGCTTGGCTTGATTATGCATATCTTGTACTGATATTGATAGTTTTTATATACGTTATGGCTTGGTGTAATACTCGAATAGTCATTTTGGATAATCTTCATGGCTCTAATTGCTTAGCATTGCATAACTTTCAACCACCATGCTATATTCTCTCTTTTGTATCTTGATGACTCTATTGCCAAAAGGGGGAGAATATTGGAGAAAAAGTCTCTTTTGGGAGTTTTGGGAGCGTTTGAGGAAAACTTGCTTTTTCTTTTACTCCTTAACGTCTACATGGTCATTAGCATCAATTTCTTTTCTTGGACCATGTCGACTTTCAAACAAACTCAACTTATGCTTTTTGGGGTTTGTCAATATACTCATCAAGGGGAGATTGAGAGACCATGTGGAGGTGTCCCCATGTTTGTGATGAGTAATTGACTGACGGTTTAGTGAGTTTGAGTTTGTTTCTGTATTCGAGGGTAGAGTACCTTTACTTGTGCCTTCTTGATTATGTTGTTTTGTGCGGTGCTATGTGATGGTTTGCTTATGCTGTGGATTGCAGGACTTGAGCTAGGTCGAGGTGGCGAGGTGGACCGGGACTAGACACAGGAGGTGTCGAGGTCGAGACGGTCAAAGATGAAGATGATCGATTTCTTGAGGTGGTTCTTGAGTCGGGAGATGAGGAACAGGAAGCGCCTGTGACGGATCTGACAGGCGATGTGAGTGGACGGGACTAGACTCGTGGAGGAGTCGAGGTTGAGACGGTCAAGATCTGGGATCTGGAAGGTTAGGGAAGATGCTTGAGGGCAATTTGGTAAATTGACTCAAGCAATTGAGAGGAGTGGGTGTTTTTCCCTCCATTTTCCTGGTCATGTTGACCATGACTCTTGCCTCATTTGGGTGTGGAGCAAGCTTGTGAGACATGGCTGCCACTTCTTGAATTTCCTATTGGGGCTGTGGCTGCTCCTTTTGGTCTCTAGAGTAGCAGGAGGTAGAAGTGGCCTGGCAGTGTGCTTGTGTGGGTGTAAAAGAAAAACAGGAGCTCCTGGTTGGTTGGTGTGGCTGCCTAGTGCGTGTGCTCTAGCTGGTTGTGAGGACACGAGCTGAGTAGAGATGTGTTGAGCTCGAGTGTGTGTTGCTGTCAAGCATGTAGTGTGTGGAGTCAAGTTCTAGTGTAATCATTCCTCTGTAAGCGTACTTGGTTTTTGTAGCAATTTGTTGATTGATGGCCAGCGATTCCCTGTTTTGTTTTTGGATCTGTTTTCCATCTTTGTTGCACTGAGTTGTTGGCTTTTACTCCTGTTTCTTCATGCTTGCTTGTCTGCTCAATGTGTGCGGTCGTGGAAGATGCAAGGTGTGGCCGGCGATGGGTGTTCCCATTTGCTAGCTTCGTGTGTGTGCATTGAGCTAGCTGCTGCGTGAGTTTTCCAGTAGGTGTTCAAGCTGTGCAGTGAGCTAGTGCGTGTGTGTTTTTGGCTTCTCAAGCGAGTAGTGCAGTGTGCTCCTGTGAGTGTTCCCAAGTGAAGGCATGAGTGGCGGTGAGCTCTGGTGTGTTTTGAGATGTGTTGAGTTCTGTGCAAGTATGATTACCATTTTTCCTTCATGCATCAGCTATTTTGATCGCCTTGTTTCTTAGGCCTCGGCCTCTGGGACTTGTAGAGCCTGTGTAGCTCCCTAAAACCCGACGGCTTGTCTCCTGCGCAGAGAAGTATGGGGCGGCGAAGTCATGGCCTATTTAGCCTTTTATGTTTAAGAGGTTAAGCCCCTATTTGATGTGACTTTGCATTAAGTTCTTGGTGTGCCCATTTTTATCTCTTGCTTGTGAGTGTTGATCTTGGTAGCTACAAAAGTGTTTGCTTATCCCTTATTAGTGTGTGAACCGATTCCTTCTTTTGAGTTTGGATTAGTTTGTTGTCTGGTGACTTTTTGATCCGATTGTGAGGTGCGATTGATCGCTGACTTAGCCTCTTGTGGATTTTTATTAGCGCCCTCGGATCTGCAAGGTTCGATTTATTTCTTGGTTGGAGTCTCTTCTTGCTGGCGTGTGTCGATTTCTTGTTGGTTGTTGCGGCTGCGTTGGTGTGCGGAGAACACGTCTGTCGCAATACCTTTGTCTTGAAGTATTTGCGACGAGAAAAAGTAAGTTAGCGGCATTTGTTGTTCAAGTGCCTACCAAAACCGATCAAGGCAAAGGCTCTGTTTTTGTAGGAGACAAGGTGCCTCTGTATTGACATGATCTTTGGAGATTGATTTGCTCGAGGCATTGATCCAGTTGAGGATTGTGCATGCATTGGCGTTAGTTCTTAGATTTGTTTATTTGGCTTGAGTTCATGATGCAGTTGTGATATGGTTTTAGTCTTTTGCTGAGGGGTCGTTTTTATTTAAGAGTCGACATTCACCCCCCCTCTGTCGCCATTTCGGTCCTACAAGACCTCACACAACTAGCACAAAGCATTCACAGCCAATAGAATGCCTCATTTCATCTCTCAGCCGAAAGAGCAAAACAGCCACAACCAAACCAGCCCTATTGCCCTCACAAGCAGAGCAAGCAACCCACTACCTCCACAAGTAAGCAAGCCCAAGCAAAGCCCTAGCCAAGCATCACCCACCGTTGGGAATAAGTCCACTTTACACCCTTGAACTATGGCCCGAGTCCAAAAAACACCTTGAACTACAAAACCGTTCACTTTACACCCCGCAATTATTGAAACCGAAGCAAATCACCCCCTCATCCTAAACCACCCCGGTTTTGGATGACGTGGCGTCCACATATACATATTTGGTTGACGTGGCGTACTTGTGTCCTTCTTCTTTGGCCAGACTCTTCATTACTTCCCCATTTCATTCTTCACTACTCACCTCCATCCTCTCTCCACTCCTCCATTTCTTTCCCATGGTGCCTAGCTTGCTCCGACCGACTCCCCTCTTAGCTCGGCCTCCAGCCCGGCTCCCTTGGCTCGCCGCCGCCGTCGCCGGCTGCACCACCTCTGGCTCCTCTCATGGCACCCTGCTCGACCGACCCTGGCCCTGGCTTGGCACCTCCTCTCCTGGGTGCCGCCGGCACCGCTGGCCCCCTGTGCCCTCTCCTTTCTCCCGCGCGTTGCCCTCGGCTCCGGCGTGGCTCACCCCAGCGCCACTCAGCCCGCCGCCTATGCCCATACCTGGCTGCTCCCCTCCAGCCTCCGGCTCGCCACCAACTCCCCCTCTAGTTAAGGAAGTGTTCGACATCTTGCTGCCGACGGCGCTAGTGATTCATGGACCGAGGAGGTCGCTGACCCTCTTGGAGAACATGTCCTTGTTGGGGAGGCCCTGCGCGTCGTACACCCAGATGTCAAGGCTGCCATGGAGCAGCACCACCTTCAGCGATGGCCTGACGCCGCTGTGCTGCGACCCTCTAGCCACGGCGCCGTATGGCATCATCTGCATCCCGCCACTCGAGGAGGTAGAAGGAGGTGGAACGGAGGGGGATGCCACGACCGCCGACGCATACTCGGCGCGGTCGGAGATGCGCATGGTGGCGAGCACATCAGCGATGGGGTAGGAGGGCGCGGAGGGCTGGTGGTGGAAGCTAGAGCTAGGGGAGAGGTTTGGGCTCGGAGTAGGAGAACGCTGGGGTAGGGTCGCACCGCACGTCAAGGAGGTGGCGGTGGAGTACGCGTCTTGCGTGGTGGCGGCGGTGGTAGGGCCGAGCGGCCGGAGTGGTCTTGAGTGCTGCGGTGGGGGTGGCGTAGGGGAGTACCCCATGAAGGAGGGCGACAACGTGAGGTAGGGGGAGGCCAAGACGGCAGAGCGATGGCGGCGTGAAATAATTGTCTTGGTATGGGTAAGGGTGCGGTGCAGGTCTTTGATGCGGAGGATCGCCCTTGTTTGCCATGGTTGCTGCCCTCCATTGCCGGCCGCCTCCGTCTAAAGCTCTCGTGGGGATGCGGAACATGTACACGTGGACGCCACATCATCCAAAACCGGGGTGGTTTAGGATGAGGGGGTGATTTGCTCCGGTTTCAATAATTAGGGAGGGGTGTAAAGTGAACGGTTTTGTAGTTCAAGGTGTTTTTTGAACTCGGGCCATAGTTCAAGGGTGTAAAGTGGACTTATTCCCCCACCGTTGTCATCACAACCCACCATTAATACTTGCAAAACCACCCACAGAGATTAGCAAAGGAGGAGAGGATCAAAGGTGAAGGGGAAGACAGGCGGAGCCAGGACGACATGAGGTGAATGGTACCGGCATCGACCACTGGGAACCGAAGCGACCAACAAGAACACAGGGAGAGCACCACAACCACCACAGCGGCCAAGCACTACCATCCATTCCCCAACCCAGCCAAGCTAACAGAGGTAAACCACCATTCCTCCCCCATATCCATTTTTGCCCAATCTGAAACCCACAATGTGAACAACAAGGAATACACAGAGAGTGCACATACCACCATATTGTAACACCCCAGCCCAACATGAGCCTGGAATGTTACTAAAATAACAAAGTAACAATTTAAAATCTAAGATATTATACTAAATTTCAGCAGAACCTCTTTTGTATAGTTAACCGTACAGAAGGTTCTAACAAATATCAATAACATAATCAATTAATTCAAACATCCAATTTAAATCATAATCATAAAAACTTCCATGAAACGCTAATCAACTCTATTACAAAGCAACAGATGCATAAAGACATAACCAATAATTCAACTAGTAGTTTGTTCAATTATGAATTCATAGTCCAAAATTTATTAATCAAGAGTGGTTCGTGGTAGAGTGCAACAGTTCTTAATACTAGCCCTTCCCATGCATGCCGTCCGTGTAAAAGGTACCTAAAAAATATAAACAAACAGCAAGAGTGAGTCCATGACTCAGCAAAGTACAATTTAGACAGTAAGACAATATACAACTTTGTCACAACAACCAATCACAGTACTTCATATCAAATCAGTTCATATGCTCATGCAATGCAAATGCCACAGATGCACCTTTTCTTTTCTCTTTGCATTTACCGATAATGCGGAGTATGCATCCGTCGATGCATACACATGCATGTGCCTTCTAGCACAGGGACCATAAGCCCACACTCCACAAGTGTGGGGACCTCAAGCCCGTCTAATACATGACGGGGACCTCAAAATCAATACTTGGCCACCACATGGCTAAGTCTCAAGGATAATGACATGATGCATATGAGTCCATTCATTTATCCAACATAAGCCTGTAACGACCAACAGTGACATTCACGAGTAAAGAACATAAACATAAAATAAGCATTCATGAACAAACAGTTTAATTGTTCTACCAGTAATTGTACTTGCCTCAACCGTGTGAAGCTTGATGACGCGAAGAGGGCGCTGCCCCCGGAATCAAACCATCACCTGAATATTTTTAACAACCATACTAAGAAAACATTTCTGGACAAGATATTGCTAGAAACAAATATACGACTAACTACACTCCCCAGCGCAACCCAAAACACCACTCCCATGAACATCGATCTGCCCCCAAAACATAATAGTCTTCTTCTAAAAATCATAACTTTTCGTCTACTTACCCAAAAATAGTGTTATTTGATTCTATGGAAAGCTTATTAAATTACCCACATAAAACTAGTGGTGAGCTTCCCAGATTCTGTCATCCTCTATCCTTACCAAATAGATTACTGAAACTACTAAATCCCGTCTGGGGTTCTAGACAGCAAGACTAAAACTTACGTAACTTTCAGTACAAATATCCAAAAATTACGTTCTCTAGCTTTCTGGAAACCTTATTAAATAAAATACAACTTTCATGTTGGTGAGATCCTCGAAATAATTCGTTAGCTAATTTCTAATAACCAGTTAATACTCGCTGCCAGAATTCTGACAGAGCCTCTGAACAGCGACGTTGCAAAAATCATATCTTACGATCCGTTCATCCAAAAGTCCTGATTCAAGATCCTACAGAAATCTTATGATGCTACCCACAAATCTCTAGGAGATGGCCAGACCAGAATTCACAATTAACAACCCTAAAACAGCCGGGGACTACAGACTGCCAGAAATCAATCTAATACCAACATTGCCAAATCGCAAGACTACAAGGCTAATCAAACGGGGTCAGGGGTTACCCTTGGAGAATCCGCTGAAGAATGCAGGAACCACCACGTGATCCTGCATTCCCACTCCCTTCCCTTCTCCCTTCTCCCCCTTCCTTCTTCTTGGCCGGCCACCACAATGGAGATCCTTCTTCTCCTACTTGGCCGGCAGCGAGAGAGGAGCTCTTGGCCGGCAGCGAGAGAGGAGCTCTTGGCCGGCAGCAGGGAGTGTCACCAGAGGAGGAGGCGTTGCTGGAGGGAGGAGGCGCAGGGATAGGGGAGGTGGCGGCTAAGGGGAGTGGGAAGGGGTGGCGGCCCAGGGGGGTGGCGCCCTAGGGTTGCCCCCCTATGGCCGGCTACCCCCCTCCACCTATGGGCCGAAATGCTGTGGGCCGGAAGCCTACAGCCCAGGTTGTCTAATCTTTACAAAACCCCCCCTCTAAACTTCTGTTAATTCTATTTTCTAATTTGTTCTCCTCCCTAAATTCTTTTCTTTTTACTTAAATAAATTTGGGGTATTACATTCTACACCCCCCCTAAACTGAATTCGACCCCGAATTCTAATCACGCCCAACGCCAAAGAAAAATCACAGCTAAAAATTTACCAACATTATCACGTACCTGCTGTGAATAAGTCCGGATATTGCTCGCGCATGCGAGACTCCAATTCCCAAGTGGCCTCTCTCTCGGTCTGTTGTGACCATAGCACCTTGACATACTTCAATGTTTTGTTCCTTAAGACTCGTTCTAACTTCTCCAGTATTTGTACCGGCTTGGATTCAAAAGATAGATCTTGTTCAATGGTTAAAGGTTCTAGTGGAATCATATGCTCCGAATCCCTCAAGTGCTTCCTCAACATGGAGACATGAAATACATTGTGCACACCGCGCATGGACTCTGGAAGGTCCAAATGATATGCCAATTTTCCAATCCGTGCCAAGATCAAAAAAGGCCCAACATACCTCGGGCTAAGCTTCCCTTTGGTATCGAATCGCACAACACCTTTAGTGGGAGACACTCTCAAGAGCACCTGATCCCCCACTTCAAATTCCAACTCTCGTCTCCTCACATCAGCATATCTTTTCTACTTACTCTGAGCTGCTAGCAAATTCTGCCTCACCAAGGCTACACACTCAACGATCTTCTGTACCCAATTCGGGCCCAAAACTGCCTTCTCACCCACTACCTCCCAACAAAGTGGTGACCTGCACTTGCGCCCATACAGAACCTCGAACGGTGCGGCTTTAATACTAGAATGGTAACTATTGTTATAAGCAAACTCTACCAATGGCAACTGTTCCTCCCAACTACCTTTCCAAGACAAAACACAGGACTGCAACATGACCTCCAAAGTCTGAATGGTACGCTCTGACTGTCCATCTGTCTGTGGGTGAAATGTCATACTAAGATAGAACTGAGTGCCCAGTGCACTCTGCAAACTCTCCCAAAACTTGGAGACAAACTTGGTGTCTCTGTCGAAAATAATGGTCTTTGGTACACCATGCAACCTCACGATCTCACGCATGTAAATAGGAGCCAAATCGCTCGCTGAGTTGGTCGTGCGGATAGGAATAAAGTGTGCAGATTTGCTGAAACGATCCACTATTACCCAAACTACATCCTTCCCTCACGGCGATCGAGGTAACGCAACCATGAAGTCCATGGAGATATCATCCCAAGGCCATTGAGGAACCTCCAATGGCTACAACAACCCTGCAGGATGCTTATGCTTTGCCTTCACTTGCTGACAAACACCACAAGAAGCCACATAATTAGCGATATCCACCTTTATCCTTTTCCACCAGAAATTCTGTTTCAGATCACGGTACATTTTTGTCTCACCTGGATGAACAATGTACGGGGTGCGATGTGCCTCCCTCAATATATCATCTTTGACCTCCACCTTTTGTGGCACACAAAGGCGACCCTTAAACCGCAAAGCACCAGAACTATCCAAACTGAAATCTCCTTCTTTTCCCATATCCAGACGTTTTCTGACACTCTACAATAACCGGTCATTCTGCATGCTTCCACTTTACGATGCAGAATGGTGGTGACTCAAGGATCAACTGTGTCTCAACATGTGCCGTGCCTGCATAGCAATAAGATATCCCCATGCGGTCAAAATCAGCAACACGGCAATCAAGGGTAGAGGGAGTCGCCTTGCTACTAAGGGCATCAACAACCACGTTTGCCTTGTCGGGATGGTATTGAATTGAGAGATCATAATCCTTAATCAGCTCCAGCCACCTGCGCTGCCTTAAATTCAGATCCTTTTGCATGAATATGTACTTAAGACTTTTGTGATCTGTGAAAACATCACAAGTCTCACCATACAAATAATGCCTCCAGAGTTTCAAGGCAAAAAACCACTACGGCCAACTCCAAGTCATGGGTTGGGTAATTCTGCTCATGCTTCTTCAGTTGCCTCGATGCATAAGCTATTACTTTACCCTCTTGCATGAGAACACAACCCAATCCAACTCAAGAAGCATCGGAGTATACTGTGAAACGCTTCCCAGGCTCAGGAAGAGTAAGAACAGGAGTGGTCACTAGCTTTTCTTTCAAGGTATGGAAACTGCGTTCACAGTCATCATCCCACCGAAACTTCACATCCTTCTGCGTAAGCCGGGACAAAGGCTTGGCAATAATAGAGAAATCTTGCACAAACCGCTGATAATATCCTGCCATACCAAGGAAACTCCTCACTTCTTTGATGCTGATCGATCTCCCCCATTCTACCACTATGGAAATCTTTCCCGGGTCAACTGATATTCCCTTATCATTTGTGATGTGCCCCAAGAATCCCACTTTTGACATCCAAAACTCACACTTTTTTAGTTTAGCATAAAACTTATTCTCTCTTAGTGTCTCCAATACGAGCCTCAGCTGACGCCCATGATCTTCTTCGGTCTTTGAATAGATCAAAATGTCATCAATAAAAACCACTACAAAATCATCTAGATACTCGTGTAACATCCTATTTATTGTCTCCATAAAAGCAGTAGGGGCATTCATTAGCCCAAAAGACATAACCTTGAATTCAAAATGCCCATACCTTGTGGAGAACGCTATCTTTTCGATATCCTCTTTTCGGACAGAATCTGGTTGTATCTAGACTGGAGGTCAATCTTTGAAAATATCTTAGCTCCCTGCAACTGATCAAATAAATCTTCAATGCGAGGTAGGGGATACTTATTCTTAATGGTTAACTGATTGAGGGCACGGTAGTCAATACACATACGCCAACTACCATCTTTCTTCTTTATAAAAAGAACAGGAGCTCCCCAAGGGGACACACTAGGACGAATGGGATCTTTGGCTTTTAGATCATCCAACTACTTCTTTAATTCCTCCTGGAAAGGACGAGCCAAACCGTAAGGAGTCATGGAAACCAGTCGAGCGCCCGGAACCAAATCAATACTGAACTCTACTGGGTGAGGTGGAGGCATCCCAGGCAACTCTGCTGGAAAGACATCCAGAAATTCCTGAACCACCGGAATATTTTCTGTAGTCAAGGATGAACTCGATTTTTCCATTAGAGACAAGAGAAACACATTCTTTGCTGCACGGCTACCAGAAAATAAACTAGCCAGCACAAAAAAGTGAGTGAGATAGAGCGCTCCCTTGAAAGACTATCTCCTGCCCAGACGGGGCTTGCAAGGTTACTGTCTTCCAGAAACAAGAGATGACAACACGGTAACGATGTAGCCAGTCCATACCCAAGATAACATCAACCGGTTCCATCTTCATAACCATCAGGTAAGCAACAAATTCCTCTCCATCTAAAGAAATCACACAACCAGGACAAACTGTGGAACTGGAAAGAATTCCCCCAGGAGAGTTAACTAAAACTGACTGAGCTATTTGCTGCATACTCAAATTTGCCTTGCTAGCAAATTCTAATGACGCAAAAGAGAATGTAGCTCCTGAATCAAAAAGAACAAAAGCTTCCACTGAATCCACTAGAAGCGTACCCGTCACCACATCAGGATGACCTACCAACTCGGCAATAGGCATAGCATAGGACACTGTTGCTAGGGCGATGGAAGCTCCAACACCCTGGTGTGGTGGTGCAGCAGCTGCAGAAGACACCGCAATTGGAAATGGAGCCGCGGGAGTAGGCGGCCAAAAGTACCCTGGTGGTGGAATCCCTCCAGGAGCAGGTAGGTAAGGCTGTGGCGTTACCCAAGTTGGAGTAGGGGTGGCTGCTAGCATATGCACCGATCCTCAAGAAGAAGCAGCTGGTGCTAGCGCTTGAATTGGCTCCCACTTAATGATACTAGCGGGATTCCACCGATAGACCAATGCCTTGTGGCCCTCCTGACCACAGTGGCGACATGGACCAGACCAGGAACACTCTAAAGCGCGATGCCTGTTGCCACGCTTGAAACATATCATGCCTTGCCCTTGAACCGGATGAAGCATAGGTGTACCTGCTGACGGTCGTGATGTGACGGAAGACTACGGCTTCGAGAACTTGGGCTTGAATGAATTCTAAGGGCCTTTGAACTTCTTAGAAATGGGCTTATGAAAAGACCCACCTCCTCCACCAAAACTCCTCTTTTGACTGCTACCAGCACCATCAGGAACCACAGTATCTCCAGCGCCTTGCAACTCCTCACTGAGTTGCATCTCTATCTCCATGCCCTTGGCCTGTTCTACCAGGGAGCTAAAATCACGCAACTCCAAAGCCCCCAATACATGACGGTACTCAGGTTTGAGCCCCCTGCGAAACCTCTTTGCCTTCTCCACGTCATTCGTGGCTATAGCTGGAACAAAGCGGATTAGGTTATTAAAACCCGATTCATATTCTGACACCAACATCTTGCCCTGCTTGTAATTGTTTAAAGAGACCTCCATCCTCTCCACAAAGGAATCCGGATAATACTTCCTTCTGAACTGCTCAACAAATAGCTCCCAAGTAGCCGGTCCATGGGCAGCGGTCCTAGCTGATAGGACTCCTTCCCACCAGATATCTGCTTGCCCCTTCAGTTGGAAGGCCACAAATTGAGCCCTCAACTTTGAAGTCATCCCCGGTGATCCAAAGTGCCTCTCCATATGACGCAACAGTTGGCAACATCAGCTGGCGTGCCCATCCCATCAAAGGTATCCAATCTCAGAGCATTCCATTGATGGAGTCCCATAGCAACAACAGCAGGAACCATAGCAGGAGTAGCAGCAGGGATAGCCGTGGAAAAATACTGGCGCTAAGCATGGCTTCCCTGAACCTCCCCATGCTGAACCGCTGAAGCAACTTCTTCTTCTGACCCCGCACAACTGCCCTCCCCAGCTACAGACTCCTAAACCTTGGGCAGTGGTGTCGCTTGGCCTCGACCGGCACCCTGCCGACCATGGCCATGGCCTCTACCCCTTGCCATTGCTAAACATCACAATCAAGAACAATCATACATTAAGCACAATGATCAACTATCAACTCAATCACAGGAGCAACTATAATATTCAACGAAAGCGTATATGCAATGCAATAACCCAAATCCCACCTATTGTGCATAGTGTGTCAAGATTAATAATTCAAGTACCACGAACCTGCAGCCCGCTCTGATACCAACTGTAACACCCCAGCCCAACATGAGCCTGGAATGCTACTAAAATAACAAAGTAACAATTTAAAATCTAAGACATTATACTAAATTTCGACAGAACCTCCTTTATATAGTTAACCATACAGAAGGTTCTAACAAATATCAATAACATAATCAATTAATTCAAACATCCAATTTAAATCATAATCATAAAAACTTCCACGAAACACTAATCAACTCTATTACAAAGCAACAGATGCATAAAGACATAACCAATAATTCAACTAGTAGTTTGCTCAATTATGAATTCATAGTCCAAAATTTATTATTCAAGAGTGGTTCGTCGTAGAGTGCAACAATTCTTAATACTAGCCCTTCCCATATATGTCGTCCGTGTAAAAGATACCTAAAAAATATAAAAAAAACAGCAAGAGTAAGTACATGACTCAGCAAAGTACAATTTAGACAGTAAGACGATATACAACTTTGTCACAACAACCAATCATAGTACTTCATATCAAATCAGCTCCTATGCTCATGCAATGCAAATGCCACAGATACACCTTTTCTTTTCTCTTTGCATTTACCGGTAATGCGGAGTATGCATCCGTCGATGCATACCCATGCCTGTGCCTTCTAGCACAGGAACCATAAGCCCACACTCCACAAGTGTGGGGACCTCAAGCCCATCTAATACGTGACGGGGACCTCAAAATCAATACTTGGCCACCATGTGGCCAAGTCTCAAGGATAATGACATGATGCATATGAGTCCATTCATTTATCCAACATATGCATGTAACGACCAACAATGACATTCACGAGTAAAGAACATAAACATAAAACAAGTATTCATGAACAATCACTTTAATTGTTCTGTTACTAATTGTACTTGCCTCAACCGTGTGAAGCTTGATGACGCGAAGAGGGCGCTGCCCCCGGAATCAAACCACCACCTGAATATTTTTAACAGCCATACTAAGAGAACGTTTCTAGACAAGACATTGCTAGAAACAAATCTACGACTAACTACGCTCCCTAGCGCAACCCAAAACACCACTCCCATGGACATCGATCTGTCCCAAAATAGAACAGTCTTCTTCTAAAAATTATAGCTTTTCGTATACTTACCCAAAAATGGTGTTCTTTGATTCTCTGGAAATTTTATTAAATTACGCACATAAAACTAGTTAGTGAGCTTCCCAGATTCTGTCATTCTCTATCCTTGCCAAACATATTACTAAAACTACTAAATCCCGTTAGGGGTTCTGGACAGCGAGACTAAAACTTACGTAACTTTCAGTGCAAATATCCAAAAATTACGTTCTCTAGCTTTCTGGAAACCTTATGAAATAAACTACAACTTTTATGTTGGTGAAATCCTCAAAATAATTTGTTAGTTAATTTCTGATAACCAATTAATACTCGCTACCAGAATTCTGATAGAGCCTCTGAACAGCGACGTTGCAAAAAAATCATATCTTACGATCCGTTCATCCAAAAGACCTGATCCAAGATCCTACAGAAATCTTATGACACTACCCACAAATCTCTAGGAGGTGGCCAGACCAAAATTCACAATTAACAACCCTAAAACAGCCGGGAACTACAGATTGCCAGAAATCAATCTAATACCGACATTGCCAAATCGCAAGACTACAAGGCTAATCAAACAGGATAGAGGGTTACCCTTGGAGAATTTGCTGAAGAACGCAGCAACCACCACGTGATCCCACTCCCTTCCCTTCTCCCTTCTCCCCCTTCCTTCTTCTTGGCCGGCCACCATAATGGATATCGTTCTTCTTCTCCTACTTGGCCGGTAGCAAGGAGTGTCACCAGGGGAGGAGACACTGTTGGAGGGAGGAGGCGTAGGGAGTAGGGGAGGTGGCGGCCAAGGGGAGTGGGAAGGGGTGGCGGCCAAAGGGGGAAAGTGGCGCCCTAGGGTTGCCCCCCCCACCCCCTCCACCTATGGGCCGAAATGCTGTGGGCCAGAAGCCCACAGCCCAAGTTGTCTATTCTTTGCAAAAAAAACCCCCCTCTAAACTTCTGTTAATTCCATTTTCTAATTGGTTCTCCTCCCTGAATTCTTTTCTTCTTACTTAAATAAATTTGGGGTATTACAAATAGCCCACCATTAATCCCTTGTCATGTTGTCCAAAAATGAACCCCCAATATGAACTACACATTTCACAGAAGCTCAACATTTCATAGTAGCATCATCCATATCATCACAACCATCACAGAGCAAGGGAAAGGAGGAGCAGAGGGGAGTAGCGGGGAGTATTATACCTTGACAACAACCCACCACATATCCTTCTTCATGCATGAGCAGCAAGTAGCCCACCTCCAGTGAAATCCTCCATGCATGAACACAAGGTTGACCCACGTCCATCACCTTCTCTGTGCATGAGCAAGAATCGACATCAACAAATATACCAAGCACATGCATTTAAAACCAAATCAAATCAAACAAAAAGATAAGAAGGGGGAACAGAGGGGAGGCCGAGCCATGGGCGATCACGGGCCGAGCAGAGCCGGGCCGAGGCGAGGCGGGAGGCGGCGCCAAGCAGGGAGGAGGAGTCTGGGCGGCAGGTGGAGGGCGATCATGGGCGCAGGAGACGACGGTGGCGGCGACAGCGCTGGTGGGGTCGGCCAGAGGCAGCACCCGGAGAAACTTCAACCTAAGCAAGGCACCAGGAGAAGAAAAATGGAGAGAGAAGAGCAATGGGGAAATAGGAAGGCAATGGGGAAGAAAGAAGCCTGGGGGCTCTCAGCCAAACCGAGTGAAAGGATAGGGTGGAGAGAGAAAAGAGATTAAGGGAAAAAGGAGAGAGATTTAGAAAGAAATTAGGAAAAAGAAAAAGGATTAGGGAAGAATTGAAAAATTAGGCAGTTAGGTAATTTTTAGTGAAGATTAATCGTAATAGATCTAGTAGTAGAATAAGCACCAGTGTTAATAAATATCAGTACTATAAAATTGTTGGACCAAATAGATTTGTATAAGCCACGTATGGATAAATGGCAGTAGACAAGATCGGTAGAAAATAATAGTAGAAAAAGGTGTAAAATTAATCGGAGGCTATTTAACGAAATTAATTGCCAGTAGAACTGTAATATCCCATTTTATTAAATGAGTACTTAATGAATTAGAAAAGGATTAGTAATCTATTTTAGTAAGAAAATAGCTATGGGCCTTCGGCCCATACCCAAGAGGTGGGACAGCCACCAACAAAACAGGGAGAGGAGGGAAACCCTAGACATCTACTGTAGCAAACGCACTGTAGCGCACCTGGCACTGTAGCACCACCACTGTAGCATCGCCCCCCCTCCCTGTTGCTGCCCCAAGGCCGGCACCCTTTCCTCCCTGCTGGTGGTGGTGCTGCTGCCAAGGGATCAAGAAGAAGGAGAAGAAGAGGAAAGAAGAGGAAGATGGAGAAGGAAGAGGAGAGGAAGATCTCGTGGGGATTTTAGTGGGTTTCATCGTATCTTCAAGGGCAGAGTGATCTTGGGTTTGGTTTCGCCTTGGGTTTGGTTTCGCCTTCTCTATATTCCAACTTGTCGCAACGCGAAAGGCAAGTACAATTATAGTCACATTGGATGTTTGCTTGTTCAAATTGGGCAAATGAATATGATGTTATTAATCTTCTGCTTTCGTTATTTACATGCTTCTGTTAATTGTTGATAT
The DNA here is from genome assembly GCA_036346405.1 of Phyllostachys edulis. Taxonomy (NCBI): domain Eukaryota; kingdom Viridiplantae; phylum Streptophyta; class Magnoliopsida; order Poales; family Poaceae; genus Phyllostachys; species Phyllostachys edulis. Next base: position 41,130,976 of record CM070566.1, read on the forward strand.
AAATTGCAAATTATGCAAGTATTCATTTCGTTCCATTACATTCATTTCAAGCATTCATGTTTAACCCATGGGAGTGGGTATTGAGATCCCCATATTTTCAATATGGGCAACTAGATCCCCGTATAAAAGATTCTTCACACGGGCAATGGATCCCCGTATTTTGAGAATACGGGCATGAGTGAACACCGACGAGTGTTACACTCGGCTATACCGGTATATGCAGAATAGAAGTGGAGTCATATGCATTTTGCATCGCATTCATAGTATATTCATATGTATGTGATAACTTGAGAATGAGATGTCTCTGATTCGATGTTTCTTATGCCGTTCTTTTGTACTTGCTGAGTCTTAGACTCAACTCTTGCCAATTTTGTTTTTAGGTGATCATTGAGGACGACATGCACCGCGATGGAGTAGTTCACATGAAGAAATCCACTTTATCACATATTTCATCACTTAAATAATATTTATGTTGCTATCCTTCAATTGGAAACTTTGAAATGTAATAATTGGATTTTTAGTTCTTCCATTATTGTTTTTTAAAGTGTATTTGTGCTAGTTGATGATTTAAACTATCCGAACCTATTGACGATAATGTTCTACATGAATGAAGTGTTATGATTGCAATTTTAGTGCTTAGATCCTTGCTGAAATTTATGTTAGTTATATTATTATAATTGTTTTGTGGTGATATTTAACTGTCGTTTGTTGTTGAATTGATGAAAAAAAATTATAGTGTTGATTGGTGATAGTAGTTTAGGTTGCATCTTGGCTTCTGCATAGCCAGGGTGTTACAAGAACTCACTAAATTAGACATTCAACCTGATGCGTTAGAAATAATTTAGTCGTGATAGATTAATTAAATTAAGCAACACCAAGGTTATTTAGAAGAGTAAATAAATACGTACGCACCTGAGTAAAATAGATTAGGCATATTTGCACGTGTAAAATTAAATAGACCAAGTTGCATTGTAGGTACGTGTAGCATTTTATTGTCATGAGATAAAACATGAGTACAGACACCCTCGACCCTAGAGCAAGTAGACCGTAGAACAACCGCAGTTGGGGAGTGCTAACCTAACGGGGATCTGAAAAAATGTTATTAAAATAAAATCTGTTAACGAAGAGAACCAACTAATTAATGTATGCATAATAGCACCAAAAGCATCTATGTATTTATTTATTTATTTATTATTCGCATTGTGGAATTATCGCAGAGGGTGAACCAACGCTGACAGGTGTAACCGATCCAGAATTTCTTGACACAGATCTTTTCTACGATTACGAAGGCAAGCATATCTCTTGAATGTCAACATAGTTATATTAAATGTAAATTGTATATTGTTGTATTGTATATATACATGCATCAAAACTATGTCTCAAAATAAAATCAGATAAAAGAGATAAAGAGAAAAGAGATGAGAAAAGAGATGAGAAAAGAGGATTATTAGGATAGTAAAGGGGGCCCTTTGCAGGAAAAGAGAAGAGGGAAGAGGCATGACCCTTTACATATGGTTAATATATAAGAACCAACAAAACTCTTACTCGGGTAAGGGGTCGTATTTAAGTGCCAACCATTTTCCTGTTTCGGCGGGCAGAAAATGATACCTTGTTACGTGATTATCCTCTCCACATCGGGTAAGTAATATTGCATGGGTTGAGTTATAGATGATGAACTTAGGGGCCAGTAGGAAAAGTCCGGAAGCCAGGGGAATCCAAGGCGCTATAGTACCGCACGGTGGAGTGTTGGGCATAGGAGATGGAGAGCCATCCTAACCAACATTACAGGAACTCGGTGGATGACGAGGTCAGCACCAACGGAAAGTAATGGGTGGAGACTTAATCACGTAACCCAGAAAATGTTCTGTATTCTGAAATCGAACCCGCATAAAAGAAAATGCAGGTACAAGCCTGTGCAGTGCAATATAAAATCCTGAATTCATGCATGTCTCCTGGACTAGAGTCTACGGGAACCGCTAGGGGTCTATCTTCTCTCTGAGTGACTAGTAGTCTTTTCGTAATTAAAACTGCCACCTAAATCTTGATAAATTACTTTCCAGAAAAGAGATGATCAGAAAATGTGATAACGAATAGAGATGAGTCATACAGTGCATCTGTGCTATTAATGCTTGCTGAGTACACTAGTACTCATTCTTGCTATTATTATCCTTTATTAGATCCTAGTCCGGCTGGGAACTATCCCGAGTGGGATGAAGGATACACAGGTACCGAGGAGGCCGCATGAGGCGAGGGCGCTGCCTACGAGGAGCAGGACAAGGTGGACGCCCTATTCGGTGAGTGGGACGAGTAGGCGACCAGTGGAGCAGGGCGAGCAAGCGAGGGGACTTCGTCGCATTTTGCAGTTGTAAATTAAATACTTGTAAGACCATAGCCTTACGTGGCCAACTGCTGTAATAAAAGTACAGTTTCTATCTTATTGTTCTCCTACGTTAACTCTAGTAAGGCTTACTATTCATCAAAGCAGTGTCCTACCAGGCATACGAATAGTAATTCATATACTTAAGTGTGATTACCCTTTGAGGTAATGACACAGGGCGCCGCACACAAATCAGATTAGACAAGACAAATCGGATCACAACACACAGAATTGAAAATCAAGAGCAAGCTTGGAAACACGAGTCTTTCAACAACTTGCTTTCCCGTCGCCTCCTAGGATCTATATCCTTTGCGAGAGAACCTGTACGATGGTACCACGACAAAAGAGCGCTTCCATGCGCCGCCGCCGTGCTTGCTTGAGCAACCAGGGGCGGAGTGTCAGGACCGGATTTTTTAATCCAAAACCCTCTGTGTATATTTGCACTAGTTCTTGGATCAGTAGCTAGTACACACGGTTACATCATTAAATATCAACACATATCTTGTAAACATCAAACTATTATATAATATTGAACAAAAGAGTAATGACCTTAGGGCGAAGCTTACAATTACCGTCCTTTCAGGCTAAACAACTCAAATAAACTACAACGGAAGAAGATAACTCCAAGATGGCCCTTCCATATGCTCATAGGCAATCGACGGGGGGACTCGCGACCTAGTACTCTGGTGTCCTTCGTTGAAGCCACACGCGTAGAAGTTGTAAACCTCCTTGGCAACTTGGAAGGCTTCTAAGATATTTTGAGTGTATCATGTGAGTACATAAAGTACTCTGCAAGTCTTGGGTAAATGCAATATGAAAGGCTTAACAATGGGGCTTATATGGTTCTTTCACACAAAGAAAAATTTTAAGTTTTAGCAGTTTTCATAAAAGCACAATTGACAAAAAGTAGTTTCAATAGTTAAATTAATTATTTCACTGGTTGAGGTTCTAGCTACCAACCACTAGTATCAAGGCTCTAGTCATCAATGTTCAAAGGATAGGGCTCTAGCTGCCCAACTGGCTCTACCTGCCAGAATATCTACCCGGGAGTCCCAATTGCTCCCGGGTTCCCAAAATTTACTCTTTTGAAATCGAAACCAAAATCTACCGTGTGAAAACGCACCTTGGTTGCCCTTGACTGTGCGCACGGCTATTCGAATGGTTTTACACTCTGCAAAGGTTGTACAACTTAACCCACATGAGATAATAAACTTATAATGTCGGCCATGAAATGCTTCCTTGGGCGTGCGACTAAGCGATTATCACAAGGCCTTTACAATACCATACTCTAACACCAACCCGCCCGATGAGCTTAACCCCAAGTCATGACCGTCATTTACCATCAACTCGGAGCTCACCGCTTGATGAACCATGGAGGTCCTGATCTGGCTCGATCTTTCGATGAGAAGGTAAATCCGGTAGAAGTCACTCAACTCTCACGATCCTAGTTACGAACTCGCAAGGCCCGAAACCACGCAATCGTTGAACTGCTCAACAAGTCGTTATCAACCGTGCACAAGTACCTGATTGACCTGATCACGAAGATCGATTCCTACATACACAGAAGAAGCACGCAAGAACATGGTAAAACACAATATAATGTATTGCAAATATGAATTGAAATTGTATTGATAAGTGGGGTTCCGAAAACAATGTCGTTGTTGTTCTCGCCGAACACGAGGACAAAGAATAAAGTAGCTAAGCTAAACTTGAATCAACAAAAACCCAAGGAACTAGAGGGATGGCGGCCACTATGTATAAGGGAAGGGAGGGGTGGCTGCGGGTACTGTTCACGCATGAACAGTGCCACGTGAACAGTGCCAAAACCCTAGGTGGTCGGCCATATGGACCAAATCGGCCCATTCATTACAAAGCCCATGGGCCAACAATTTGTGACGCAGCACCATGGCATGTGGACACAACACCATGGCATGTAGACACAACACCATGGCATGTAGTCGTAACTTGGCTCATAGGAGTAGAAGTAGCTCGGTCCAATTGGGGAATATGGCAGCGCAGTAGCCGAAAGTCCTATCGGAGAAGATGTGGTTGAAGTAGAGGATGCAGTGCATCAAGTCAAAGTAGTGGTTGCATCCTTATGGTTGATGTCCTCATCAAACGTTGTAGGGGATAACCTGCCCGGACATGGATGTCTGTTACCATCGCCCAAAGCAAGCACCGACAGACATAGATGTCCACTACCATCGCCTACACAATCCCAAAAAGGAAAACCTAACAACAACAGCCTGCGAGCATAATGCTAGAACATGGTAAATTATTGGCTAGGTCCTCCCCATTTTGGACATATGGTTGTATGGTAGTTCTCAATTTTGATAGTCGTAAGCATCAGTCCTTAATATGACTTGGGCGAAACTTAACACAATACAAGTTCTTGTGCTCTAGCTGCACACATATTTTCACCATTTTATTTTATTTTTAAAACCAACGGCAATACCTATTGTCATACATTTCTCAAACCGATTTGTAAAAATGGTATTAATAATTCCCACCCATAGGATAAACATGACCGATATAGCTTGTCTAAGTAGTTCTACTGTTTTATACTAATAAATCAATAATGTATTTTTATAATCCAAAAATAATGTTTCTCTATAATCCAATAATAATATATTCATGTAATCCAATAATGACATATTCCTATAATCCAACAAAGATATATTACTATGATCTAACAATGATATATTAGTATAACCCAAAGAATGATGTAATCCGATAATGATGTATTCCAATAATCCAAGATCGATATATTTCTATAACCCAACCATGATATAATCCTATGATCCAACAATGATGTATTTCTATAATCCATTAATGATGTATTTCTATAATCCAAAAATGATGTATTTCTATATTCCAATTAATTCCACAAATTTTACACATTCTACATGATTCAACCAATTCAGCAAAAATTATCATCGTGAATTGTTATGAAAATCCATCTTTTTCTTTTTTTAATTGCCACCTTTATTGGATAAATTTCACAGTACTAATTCTCTAACAATCACTTACTATAATCAATTTAATTCAACTAAAATTTGGTTTAAATCCAATCTCTCCTTTTGATCCCAGATAATCACATCAGTGCTTCATATTTAGACACTTCCATGATATAATTGGTTCCACTAAGTTAAACTTTATATTCGTTCTCAACAATCTATATAATCCACGAAGATGTCCTTCATTGTATTCATCTAATTCTGCGATATTGTATTCCCATTATCTGACAATAATGTAATCATTACTGAGGATTTTATGTACTAGGGTGACAATGATTCAAGGATAACAACATCAAATGGAGGTATAATCAAATTAGGACTAGCTAACACTCCTAAGATTTGAACTTATCATTTTATGTAAGTAGCAATGCATAATAGATTTGAAATTTAAAACAAGATTTAAAAAACATAGGTACAACATGATCAAAGGAGACTTGCCTTTGTCGAAGGTTGAGGTTACTGTGTCCGGTTGGTCCAAACTTGCTTCGGCAACGTTGGATTCTATACATATGAAACGATACAAATAAATAACATAAAATCAAATAAAATTATAAAATTAGTACTGATGGATAGATATTGAATTTAGATGAATTTAGGAAGAATAATCGATTGATTCAGAGTTCGTGCGGAAGAGAACGAACTCTTAGAAGATTGGCCAAAAATGAAAATCGTGAAAATTGAGAGGGGATGAATATTCCCTTCGATTTTAAATTAATAAAAGAACCACATACTGACAAGTGGGCATTGAGAGATGGAGATAGAAAGGGAGTGAATGACATGTGGGCCCTTCTGTCAGTGAGCGAAGGAAGAAAGAAGCAGAGCAAGGAAAACAGAGCAAGGCAGCGGTGGCAGTGATGGTACGTTGATGGTGGCAGTGATGATGCGGCTAGCATGGGGGCACAACGTAGTCAGGGTGCACAAGGGCGACGTGGCTCAGGCGCAGCACGGGCATGGCGCGACTTGCATGGCATGGGGGCTCAGTAGGAGCAGGGAGAGGGGAGAGAAGGTGGGCCTAGGGAAAAAGAACATGGGGCACGACCCAAAGAGAAGAAAGAGATGGGCTTCGGCCTAGAGAATGAAGGAGGAAATTTGATATTTGAATTTGAATTCAAATTTCGATCGAAGTTTGAAATAGAATTGGAATTTGAATTTGAATTTAACTTTCAACTGATGTTTTATTTGAAGAGAGATGAGGAATTGGATTTTGAATTTGAAATTGAGCTTTGATGAAGTATTAGAGGTTGAGTTTTGATTTAGGAATTGAAATTATATTTTGAAGATTTGAACTCAAGATATTAATTTAACTTTTGAATTGATGAACTTGAGATTGGGATATTAGATTTTGCTGGAATTTGAATTTTGGGTTTCTGATAGGAATTGAATTCAAGAACACCCAATAACAGCCAACACTTTAAATTAATTAATTTAAAATTGTTTATTATTATTATTTTTACAAGTGGGAAAATTTGGGATGTTACACGGAGCCAGAACAAAAATGATTAGGGTTCACCGCTTCACCCTACATAGAACCACATGTATAATTTATAGTAAATAGTAATGTGTTCGGCAATTTTTAGCATAAACAATTCAACATAACCGATGGCAATGTACGACCATAACAAAGTAGCAATGAAAGTGCTTACTAAAATAAATAAACCCGCTACGAAAGGATCAAACTACATACAAAAGATGGTCGGCATTGTCAAAATGCAACATCTATCCTCAACAGCCTACAAAAAACAGGTGAATTCTCATCATTAGTACCATTATCTGGCACTTTCCTTTTTGGAAACCGTCCCATAAATTTACTTGCCATTTGCCGATAGTATAAAAACTCAATTAGATATTGTCATGTGTTCAAGAACAATAGAGTAGAAACATACATCTAGAAGCCTACTTGGCATTGTACCTCAGCTAATAAGCTTGTTCATAGATGGGCACACTGATCAGGCTGACTTCAATTTTGCCTCTGATTCAAATTAAAACCCTACGTTCTAACCCTACAATTTTACAAAAAATCAACCAACAATCATCACATTGAAACTCTAACACACAAATTTAATCACTTTGCTTGAAAGAAATAAGAAGATTTGGGAGAAATTAGCAATACCCTGTGTCGATTCACGACTTGATCCTTGGTGCCCATATCGAGTGCTCGGCGAGGCAATCTATGATCGATGACGACTAGGAGACGTCGCAGCCTACGGAATGCGACGATTGATGACTTAGGCTCCGGCGACTAGTGGCCGCGAGTAGGCAAGGCTACGCGAGATGGGAAAGAGATGGTTGCTGGATCAAGGACTAAAGAGATGTGAACTGGGTCTGAGGTGATGCGAGCGTGCGACAGTTGGTTTCTTGGGCGTGGTCGTGTGCTTGTGGCTTCGTTGGCCAAGTAATTGGGTTGTGCTTGTGTTCCTCATGTCTTGGGCCATGCTCGACGGCGTCTTTAGCCCAACAGAGTGTAGGGCAGTGGGGGGGCCAGAGCTAGGATGCTTGGTTACGTTGGGCCGGCCCGGTGTCCTTCGATTTGGGCTGGGGGGTTCACACCTATATACACATGGGCTATAACAGTGTAAAACAAAATTGGACCCAGTGTCCTTGCACCCCCATGAACTTATTTGGATCCGCCAGTAATGCGACCATGAGTCTCATAGATCTCCACCAATCATGGCAACAGCGCGCTGGCCTACCTCAAGAAGCGCACAGGTCCTACGCTCTCGCCCGACCACCTCGACACGGTCCAGGTTTTGGAGGATGTTTTATATCTAAATAATTTGATTTTTGTTTCTAAATTTATATAAATTCAAGATCTTTTCGTCAGTACTGAAATTATAATTTTTCGAGATCATTTGTATTTTGTTTGAATTTATTTGAGTTATGTGCATTTATTTGAAGTCGTTACTTGCGCTTAAATAGATTCCAACGTCGTCGAAGGCTTCACCACTGCTTCAGGAAAAGACCAAGACCCAGTAATATCCACAGTTGAGCAAGGAGGTCCTTATAACTAATCGTGTTGAACCTACTTTTCAAATGAACATTATTTTGTTTCAAAGTATTACTTGCATGCTTGATATTATTTATGAAATGCTATATTAAAGGTTGGATACCTATCTATACCAAATGTTGTTATTAGTATTCCCCTCCTTGATTGTTGATAACCCCTTAGGGCATGTACAATGGCATAGACAGTTGCTGTCTATAGCAACTCTCTATGTCATCTGTAGACAACACTAAAGACAGCTCATACAATGGGTTGTGGTGATACAGTCAGCTACAGGATTGTAAACAACATACAATCTTTTAATACTTTTCTTGGTTCTGGTGCTACAGTCAGCTACAGGATTGTAGACAGCGCATTTCTATCTCTTTATTCTCTTTCATCCACATCAACTTAAATCATATGTGGCAGAGGCTATAGACAGCTGATGTAAGTCCATTGTACATGACCTTATACCTTATCACCCTAGGTTAATTATTAGATTAGTAAATTGCCATTGGTTAATCAATAATGACTATTGATTGTGCTTACACACTACTTAGTCATTGAATTGAATACGACATAAACATTGACATTACAAGAACTTGGGATATATTGTGAATCGTAGTGGGGTACCGTGGGTTACCATTGAAAATAGGAAAATGTTATATAAAATGGTGGAGACTTGGGCAAGTGGTTGGTATGAGATCGGTGCAGAGGCATGCACGAGAGTTGGGTTTGTGGATTGTCACGCCTGATTCAATTAAGGACCGAATCATGTACTGCATTTCTAAACTAATAAACCGTGCAACCACAAGTTTAGTGTGGGATAGACCTGACCAATTACTTTGCTCAGTTTCCGGCATAAACCCCGCACATAGTGGTAGGTTTGGAATCGAGAAGGGCGGTACACTCCGGAACAATGGAGGGTCCCTCATTGAAAATGTATCCCATAACGGAGCATTCTGGGGGTGCCCTGTAACGGTTAGGGTCCTAGTGTTGAGGTATTCCCTGCCGGAGAGGGTCAAGTGTCGGGACTAGGTATTGAAAAAGCCTTGTTATGATCATCTCTGTCGCATGCCCAAGGAAGCTTGTCATGGCCAACATTATGAGTCGATCATATCTTGTGGGTAAATTTGTACAATCTCTATAGAGTGTATAATCTATTCAAATAGTCATGCCTCTGGTTATGATCATTGTGCAGAAGCCACACTTAGTTTTAATAATATGGATTGAGGACATGCTAACGTAAAAATGGTTGTAGCGATGTTATGGAGATAGGTGAATTGAACCTCATGAGTAGCAATAGGAAGATGAAAACTTGCTACATGATGAAACTTGCTTACAAATGTCACTTTGGTTTGAACTTAAAATGGCTAGGTCTTATGTTTGCAAAATTAATTACAGTATTTGAAAAAAATCTATTTTGTGCTAAAATAACCATACGACTCCTCCTTTGGCAAGCCAAGTATCTAAATAATTGCATTTGGTGTAAGGACTTGCTGAGTACCTTTGTATTCATGGTTTCTCATATATGTGGATTTAGTGCCCGAAGATACCAACTGGTGAATAGTTACCCCTTCCCATCGGGAGTTGAAGATGATGCCAAGTACTAGGTCGCTTACCCCAGTCAATTGCATGTGGACATATCCTAAGGGGTACCACGGTTATTTATCCTTTCCACTGCAAGACTTCATTTATACTTGGCCTTCCTGGCCCATGATGTAAAACTTCGACCACGTGGACAGTAAATCTATCTTTTTATTTCACATGTATGGATGTGATATTCATCGATATTGTACTGTGCGAGCTAGTTACTGATCATAGGACTAGCTCGACATACACAGAGGGGAGAGAAGCGTGAAAAGGGGTCTGAGGAGGCGTGGAGAGAGAAGAAGAGAAGGGATTCCCGTGGACGACAGCGACAATGGTGATTGTCGACTTCTTGGTGCTCGAAGTTAGTGGTCGGATGGGAATAGGTGGATTCATTGGCCCATCCAGCTGTGCCGAAGATGAGCGTCTGAGTTCAGTAGAGTCCGGTGATCTCTTTTGTCGCGTCTCTTTTGTTTCTTTGCCTTCTTGGCTTTGCACGGGGTGGCAAGATGACCCAGAGCGGGAGGCATGGAGATAATAACGCAAATACGCCAAAAATGTCCCTTTTGTTCTTCCTCTAACTTTCTCTCATTATTGTTAAAGTTTAATCATTGTTTAGTTTCTTTTTTTTTTGTTGTATCCAAGTCTGTTTCGTAAGTGGTATCAGTCCGAGTAGTGCACGAAACCGAGTTGGATGTTCAGTCCAAGTAGTAGTCGTGTATTCAACCTTTATAAGGCACAGATAAGTTTTGAGTCTTGTAAGAATCAGAGCAAGCAATAGAAGAGAAGAAAAATAGAAAACGTTGCAGTGTAGCACCAACTTCGCTTATGTGTTTCTTGTGTTCGTGAGGCTTCCAGCGTGTGCGTGCCTATACATCTCCAGGTTCTATCGAGTCTTGTTTGGGCCGGCTAACAATTGGTATCAGAGCATTGTGATCGATCCCGCGATGATGTCTCGATCATCTTCTCATTCACCTTCTCGGCCAAGGATAACCAGCGACATCGGTGCACGTCTAGAGGTGGGATCCGGCAGCTGCGCCGGCGGAGAAGTGGTGATCCATCGCGTGGTGAGGGAGTCGGGTGGATCGGTTGTCTACCTGATGCTGACAAGAACAAACTATGGAGATTGGGCCACTACTACAAAAAGGCTAATACTGGACGCCTCATCACAGACGGTTGACCAAAACCGTCAGATATATGCAATCACTGCACGGTTTTGGCTTAGAGACCGCTGCGGTTATTAACTAACGCTTAAAACCATCTGTGAAGAGGTAATAGCACGACGGTTCATAGCTAAAACCGCTCATGAAACATCACGATCGGTTCTTGTTAATAACCGTCTCGTGATAATTTACATATCACGCAGCGGTTTTCAACAAAGAACCGTTTATGAAACATCACGAGCGGTTCTTAACAATAACCATCTCGTGATATTACTACATATCACGATGGTTTTTTTTGTTATAATCGTCAGGATAATATCGCTCTGACTCCGGTTGAAGCCCGATAAGTTTCTTCACATCGATCGCGCTCTTCGTCGTGATCCGCTTCGACCTGTGCCAAGACCCTCAAGTAAGGGAAGAGAGCCTATGGGCTCAATTCTTCTTGGTTCAACAGACCGAGGGTCTCGGGGGACACTCGAATAAGCACATCACGGTGGATGCATTTAGAGCTTCGTCACGATGATGATGAACCGTCTCGATGCCGACGCCGCCTATGAAGTATTGAAGACGGAGATAGCAGCCTAGCTACCTCCGCCACTAGAGAAACTTTGTTTATTTATAGGTTTCTACTTTTTTAAATCTTTTTAAGTTTAACGCCACATTTGTTTGGCCATATGAAAATTCCAAAATAAAAAAAAATGTTTGGAGGTGAAGTTACTATATTAATTATATGTTGAATTATTACTATATATATATATATATATATATATATATATATATATATATATCGTAGACTGATTTGTGGAAAAAAATATATAGTTTGGAGGTGAAGTTACAATATTAACTATATCGAGACGGTTTAGTGGAACAAATTAATTAATTATATATATATCCGATCATGATATATATATATATATATATATATATATATATATATATATATATATATATATATATATATATATATATATATATATATATGTATGTAAGTATGTACGTATGTATAGTTAAAGCAAATTTTCAACAAGATTTAAATGAAAAAATTGACATATAAACATGTAATTTCTTTATGTCATGTAAGGGTATATACAAGATAAATATACTTGAGAAAAACCATTTCACAGACGGTTCTATTATGGAACCGTCGGTGATATCTTGACATATCACGACGGTTCCATAATGGAACCGCTCGTGATAATTATCACGATGGTTCCATAATAGAACCGCTCGTGATAAGTCTCTTTATTAGTAGGAACCCGCCGCTAGGGTTTGCGCCCACCCTAACTCTCGTCACTCCCCAGCAGTTAGGGTTTGCGCCGCCCTAACTCGTCACTCCCAACAAGATTTACTCTCATCCGCTCTCCCCACCTCGACGCCGCCACCCAACCCCGCCGCTGCCGCCGCCAGACCCGTCGCCGCCGCCACGGCCAGACACCACTCTGACCGCACAAGACACTACCGCAGAAGACACTCATACGATAGTAGTGTCTTGGCGCAGCTTCGTGGTCGTGCCACAACCACTGGTGATGCCACCACCCAAGCCACCGGGCTTGGCCTCGCTGTGTCGCTTTCGCGCCGCCATGTCTTGGTTCTCTGCTTTCGGCCTCCCACGCCGGGCCGTGGCCCCCGGCTTTGCTTTCCCCATCCTCCTCTATTCTCCTCTAGATCTGTTAGCTTAATGTCTTTTGTTGAGTTTGATTTTTATGCTTGAGCCTTAAGTTGTGTCCTGGAGGTTTGTGTATTTATGCAAGGTGAAGGAGATGGATGAGGGTTGTGTTGGTGGTGGGGTCGCCATTGTGGTTGCGTTATATCGAGGTATCACCCTACCTTACTCCTCTCTACTATTTGGTGTGGTGGCCGGGTTTGAACTGCTCAATGATGTTAATAGTCTTATGCTGAAATTGAATTGATAATTAGTTCATATTAATAGTCCCCTTGCTCTGTGATGTAATGATGTTAATAGTCTTATGCTGAAATTGAATTGATAATTAGTTCATATTAATAGTCCCCTTGCTCTATGATGTAAACTGAGGGCTATTGGTGTATGTGCATTCTGTGCATCTTGCTTAGTTCATGCTGTGGGTTTAGATTGACAAAAATGAATGGGGCAAAATGGTGGGTTTGGTTAATACTCTCTGATGGGTACTGAGGGTTATTGATGCCAGTTCTTTGTGCTTGGTTAGCTTACATGGGATCAATGTGGTTCGGATGGGGCTTGGCTGCAATTAACTTTTCATATTTGTGTCCCAGGTCAAGTTCTCCTCCCTTGCGCCCCTGTGCACGATATCGCCCTACCATTCTATTTCTCATCTCTTCTCTATAAAACCTCCAAGCAAAGGGTCGCTTGTGCCTTTAAAACCGGATATATATATATATATATATATATATATATATATATATATATATATGTGTGTGTGTGTGTGTGTGTGTGTGTGTGTGTGTGTGTGTGTGTGTGTGTGTGTGTGTGTGTCGTTTGTAGTCCCCAGCCCTTTCGGTGGGTTGTGAGGAGGATGAGACAGCTGCCACGGGCAACCTCTCATCGAGCCCTTGCAGATTCAAGAAGTAGGGCTGCAAGAGAAGCGCGTGACATTACAATTACCCTGGATGTCGTCGATAGGTAATTGGACTTGACATCAAGAAATGGCTAGTTGCTGATACATGAAGCCAATGGTTGGTTGCTGATACATGAAGCCACTAGCCATTTCTTGATGTCAAGTCTAATTACCTATCGATTTACATCCGGTAATTGTATGTCCACGCCGCTTTCTCTTGCAGCCTCACTTCATGAATTTTGTGGCTCATGAGAGGTTACCCGTGGTACTGTGGTTATCCTCACTCATATAAAGTGGTTGGAGACTACATGTATTATATATATGTATATATATATATATATATATATATATATATATATATATATATATATATGTGTGTGTGTGTGTGTGTGTGTGTGTGTGTGTGTGTGTGTGTGTGTGTGTGTGTGTGTGTTTGTGTGTGTATATATATATGAAGCTGGTTTTAGAGGCATAAGTAGCCATTGCTTGGATGTTTGATTTATATATCACAGACGGTTCTGAGTTAATAACCGTTTGTGATAGCATGCATCACAGACGGTTCGAAAACCATCTGTGATGACCTCATGTCATCACTGACCCATAAACTCAGACGGCTCACGAAACCGTCTGTGATGACATTTTTGAACCGTCTGTGAAGGTCTTTTCTGTAGTAGTGGGCCCTGTTGATGAGGGTCAACCTGCAGGCACATGGGCTCTAAGACGCGATCGAGCCTGGGAACGTTGAGTACCGGGATGATAGGATGGTGTTGGCAGCAATCCCTCGGGTTGTACCATCAGAGATGTTGGCAACGTTAGCCGTGAATGATACCACCAAGGAGGCGTGGGACACCGTGAAGACGATGCGCGCATGGCGCGAAGCGACAAGGGAGGCCAAAGGCGCAAGGCGCAAGCGCAAGGAATTTGAGTCCATAAGATTCAAGGAGAACGAGTTCATAGAGGATTTCGCAATGCAAATCACGGACCTCGTCAACAATCTACAGATTCTGGGTGACACATTAGAAGATGAGAAGGTGGTCAAGAAATTTCTTCGTGTTGTTCCATCTAAGCACTCGCAGGTGGCAATCACGATCGAGACACTGCTCAGTCTTAAGACGCTATCCATTGAGGAGCTGACAGGGTGGCTCAAGTCCATGGAGGAACGATACGACAGCAACGACACTAGTGGCTTGGACGGACGTCTGCTGTTTACTGAAGAGGAGTGTCTCGCGCGCATGAAGAGGAGGGAGCAAAACGAAGCTTCCTCCTGTGATGAGAAGAAAAGCAGTGGCAATGGCAGCGACGATCGTCACCATAACAAGCAAGGCAACCGATGGCACAGTAGTGGCAGCCACGATGGCAAAGATGGCAGCTGTTCTGGAGGTGGCCGCAATAAGTCTAAAGTAAAGTACTTTAACCGTGGCATTCTCGGGCACTACGCCAAATAGTGTCGAAAGGCACAACACAAGCGCAAGGAAGAGGCAAATCTGGCACGGGTGCAAGATGAGCAGCCGACGTTGCTCATGTCTGAGAGTTGTGACTTCATCCAGGTTGCAGCTAACGTGCCGCAGTTGGTGTTTCTCAATGAGGAGAAGGTGATCCCCGTAGACATTGGTGACGACGTGTGGTACCTCGACACGGGCGCCAGCAACCACATGACCGGTTGCAAGTCATTGCTGACGTCACTCGACAAGACAGTGCAGGGAACGGTGAAATTTGGAGATGATTCAGTGGTGGAGATTTGCGGCAAAGGCACCATGATGCTGCAGTGCAAAAACAAGAGCACAGGGTGCTCACCAAGGTGTATTATATACCTCGACTCCGCAGCAACATCGTAAGCCTTGGCCAGCTCGACGAGAGCGGATGTAAGATCGTTATTGAGGACAGAGAGCTGTGCAATTTTGACCGTGAGCGTTTGCTGTTGGCACGGGTACAACGGTCAAGGAACGGGTTGTACACATTGGCACTAAACCTGACCGCGCCCGTGTGCCTTTTGGCAAAAGCAAACGATGTGGCGTGGCTGTGGCATGCGTGCTATGGTCACCTCAACTTTCGCGCGATGTGGAACATGGGCCTCAAGGAGATGGTTGAAGGAGTTCCACTCATTGAGCACGTGGAGCAGTTCCTCGATGAATGCACACTCGGCAAGAAACACTGTACTCCATTCCCTCAAGCCACATCATACCGTGTCGAACGCGAGCTAGAGTTGGTGCATGGTGACCTTTGCGGCCCGATCACTCCGGCTACACTGAGCGGTAATCACTATTTCTTGTTGATCATGGATGATCACAGCAGGTACATGTGGCTAGAGGTGCTCAAATCCAAGGATGAGGCTTTCAAGTTCTTCGAGAAGATCAAGGCAATGGTCGAGAATGAGCTCGACGTGAAGCTCAAGGCATTTCACTCTAATCACGATGGGGAGTTCAACTCCTTAGAGTTCGGTGATTACTGTGGCAAGCTAGGGATTAAGCGGTACACCACCACACCCTATTCACCGTAGCAGAACGGGGTCATTGAATGGAGAAATCAGACAGCCATGGAGATGGCACACAGCCTGCTGAAAAGCAAGGGGGTGCTGGACAAATTTTGGGGCAAGGCGGTGAAAACCGCTCTACACATCCTCAACCGTGCACCGACATGGAGCCTCGACGGCAAAATTCCATATGAGGCATGGTACCAGAGGAGGCCCAAGGTGCACTACTTCCGCACATTCGAATGTGGCGCACATAAAGAAGGTCGGCCTCGGCATGACAAAGCTCTCGGACAGATCAACGCCGATGGTGCTCCTCGGCTACGAAGAGGGGTCCATGGCCTATCGTGTCTACAACCCAAAGATGAAGAAGTTGTATGTTACGTGAGATGTCATGTTCGAGGAGGAGAAGAAGTGGGACTGGGAGGTGGCTCGTGCCGATCCTGTTCCTGGCAGCATCGATACATTCACCGTGGAGTACACAACTGACCATGTGGCAGGTGGCACGGCGGTGAACGACATCGCCTCGGTGCCAACAACAGGAGCGAGCTCAGTGACACCATTGGCGGCGGAACCACTGTGTTTTTAACACCAACTACAGCTGCACCAAGAGACATCGAGTGGGCTACACCGCCCACTAACACATCTCTCGACTAGGATGGTACATCACGGCGATATCGTATGATCTCAAACATCTACAACACGACATTAATGTGTGACATCGAGTATAGCGGTCTCTGTCTACTCACTGTTGAGGAGACCGCAAGCGTAGCACAAGCGTTGAAGGAGGCGTGTTGGAAGCGCCCCATGGAGGACGAGATGAAATCTATCCGTGGAAATGATACGTGGGAGCTCACCAGCCTCCCTGTAGGCCACAGAGCCATCGGACTAAAATGGGTCTTTAAAGTCAAAAAGGACCCCGAAGGTATTGTCATGAAGCAAAAAGCTTGCCTTGTAGCTAAAGTATATGCTCAATGACAGGGGTGGACTTCGACGAGGTGTTCGCACCGATAGCACGGATGGAGACTGCGCGGCTGTTGATCGCTTTGGCAGCGCATGGAGGCTGGGAGGTTCACCATATGAACGTCAAATCAGTGTTCTTGAATGGTGAGCTTGCCAAGGAGGTGTACGTGCAGCAACCTCCCGGTTTCGTCGATGATAAGCACGAGCATATGGTGCTCAAGCTGTGCAAGGCATCAGACGGCTCTTGGCGCGTAGCACCACGGCTTGGAATTCCAAGCCGCATGTACTCCTTGGTGTCACTTGGTTTCGAGCGTAGTCCCATGGAGCACGCAGTGTATAGAAGAGCGAAGGACAGATCATTTCTGCTAGTTAGGGTGTACGTCGATAACTTGATCATCACTGGTTCATGCGTCGACAACATCACTGAGTTCAAATCCCATATGATGAATCTATTCAGCATGAGTTACCTCGGCCTCCTGAGTTACTACTTGGGAATTGAGGTGAAGTAGGCCGCCAGCGAGATCACCTTGTGCCAAGGCAGCTATGCGAGTAAGATACTCGAGTTGTCGGGCATGGTTGGGTGCAATCCATGCATTACTCCCATG
The DNA here is from genome assembly GCA_036346405.1 of Phyllostachys edulis. NCBI lineage: Eukaryota > Viridiplantae > Streptophyta > Magnoliopsida > Poales > Poaceae > Phyllostachys > Phyllostachys edulis. Next base: position 41,148,690 of record CM070566.1, read on the forward strand.
GAGAATCATTTGAAGCTGAGCAAGAAGGACGGTGGCGCTGCTGTTGATGCCACCGAGTACTGGAGCATCGTTGGAAGCCTGCGTTATCTGGTGAACACGAGGCCGAACATCGCTTACACGGTGAGTGTCGTAACTCGGTACATGGAGGCACCTACCACTCAGCACATGGCGGCGGTCAATCACATCCTACGGTACGTGAGCGGCACAGTTGGTTTTGGGTGCTGCTACAAGAAGCACGATGAGTTGGAGCTCGAGCTGGTGGGTTATAGTGACAGTGACCTAGTGGGTGACGTGGACGACCGCAAGAGCACTACAAGAATAGTTTTCTTCTTTGGTGCAAGCCTGATCACATGAGTGTCGCGGAAACAGAAAATTATCGCGCTCTCGTTCTGTGAGGCGGAGTACATCGCAGCAGCAACGGCGGCATGCTAGGGCGTGTGGCTAAGCCGGTTGCTTGGAGATCTGACAGGGCAAGAACTGAGAAAGGTCAAGTTGTTGGTAGACAATAAATCAGCAATCGCGTTGTGCAAGAACCCGGTTCACCATGATCGCAGTAAGCACATCAACACCGTTTTCATTTTATTTCGTGAGTGTGTCAAGAAGGGCAAGGTGGACATGGAGCATATCAGCACTAATAGTCAGCTTGCTAATATCCCGACGAAGGCGCTTGGTTGCGTGAAATTCATCAAGATGCAACAGAAGCTAGGCGTCACGGAGGTGAAGTCAGGGCGCAATGATTAGAGGGTGAAATGTTTAGTATAATCATTGTTTAGTTTCTTCTTTTTTTTCCCGTATCCAAGTCCGTTTCATAAGTGGTATCAGTCCGAGTAGTGCACAAAACTGAGTTGGATGTTTAGTCCGAGTTGGGTGTATTCAGCCTTTATAAAGCACAGATGAGTCTAAGTCTTGTAACAACCAGAGCAAGCAATAGAAGAAATGAAAAATAGAAAACGCTGCAGTGCAGCACCAAATTCGCTTCTGTGTTTCTTGTGTTCGTGAGGCTGCCTAGCTTTGATGTCGAAGACAAACAACAGCGCCACCAAAGGTATCCCTAAGGGCGCCGGAGGTGGGTGGGCGGGGTCACCGCAGTGCCCGGCGACGAGTACGGTGGCCTCCCTCGTCTCCGGTGCATCCGGTGGCCTCCCCAATCTAGTCGCTACATTATCTTTTCCAACTGTAGTTGACTAGAGCTGATCGTCGTTGAACACCAACAATCTTCCGCTGGCAGCTGTGGTCCTCCTCTTGCACTGACAAGCTCCTTTACTGACAAATGGGCCCAACGATTGCCGTCTTCGGTTTAACCCACTGTCAGCAAGAAGTGAGAACTCAAAAGCTCGTGGAAAAGATGCCAGAGGCATAGCGTTACACTGAAGTACTGAACTCTCTTAATTTCCAAGCTATATATATTACAGTAGTTCGAGAGCACTCCGGCCGCAATGGTCGTGCCAGATTTTAAAAGCTTCTGTGTACAGGGCTAGATTTACAACAGCCATGCCTAGCGGCTGGCCTCTAGCTGTCAGGACAACTTCAGTACCCCTGACTCACTGAGCTTCTAGGTGAGAGGATGCATGCGATAGACCGACCAACACAATATTTTCATGTCAACGGATCGAATTCATATCAAATAGTGTTCTTTTCATATTCATATTTGTATTTTCTAAATGAATGCGAATTCAAATATTATCTGATATAAATACAAATTGAATGTTGTAACAAAATACGAATACGAATTGAATACCTATTTAGTTCAGTCGGATTCGGATATCCTCGTAACTTACGTAATTACAAAATATTTATCATATTTTATCCTCGTATATAGCACACCTAATCATTCTAGTTTATCTATTTCACCTAAAAATATGAGTTCATATTAAACTAAAAATACCCATCCAACTAATTAACCATACTATAATAAAATATGTATATTGTTTTATCGGATTCAAATTCAATACTAATAGTGCAAATAAAATAACATTTCGAATGGCAAAAGTCCATACCATATTCGTATCCTTTTTTATGCAAATGCGAATATAAATAGAGGAGAAATTGTTAATCAGATGAAAAAAAATCTAAACCATATTCAATACCAACCGAATTCGGATGCCGAATAAAACGGATTCGATTGACACCCCTATTTCCATTTAACCAAATCCTTTCTTGGGATTTCGTATTGAAATCGATTACTCAATAAAAAGAATGACTAGATAAAAAAAAAACAGTCAAATTTGGATCTCGACGTCATGTTGCTGTCTACAAATTACTCGGATTTATAACTTGACTATAACATACACAGCTCTAACAGGGGTGGGTGCTAGTCAGATAAGTCGAGCTCTTTCCTACTCTTTATTACAGCATTTTGCTTCGAGTCTGTGTCGAGCACGTCCAGATCCCACGCCGTGGCTAAGTAGCCGTAGAGGACCCATGTCCGTTCCCCCTTCTCGTTCACCTTCACCAGCATGGGGTTGTTGCCCCCATCAGCAGCTGGGGGGATGCTCCGGGCGCGAGTCCATCCTGCGCGCCCATGGCCTCCCGTCTCCAAGAACTCAGCAAGCCGCACAGCCTCGTTGAGACCAGAGAGGCTGCTTGCAAACTTCACTAGCATGGCTCTCTGTCCATCCTTTCCAAAGAGTGGCTTCACACTGGCACCCTCAAACCCCATTTCTGGAAAACATATGATGATGGATATAAATGTCAGTATTAATTCATGTGTTCATGACCGAGCGTCAGCTAACCGGACCGGGTTTGAATCCTGCCCTCCGTACCAAGAATCGCCCGTTACCGCCGTTACCGTCAAATTCGGTGAAATTCGTTTAAATTCAATTGAAATTCATTCGAAAATTGAAAAAACCGCCGGAATTCCTCCTCCCAGCCACCCTCCGGTACCGGTAACCGGCCGGTTACCGGCGGTTTTTTTATCCCTGTTCATGACTTTACACGCAAATTCATTGTAAATTCGTAAATATGCGAGTCAGAATGATAGGTGTCAAGTAGTTAAGTAGAATATTGGAGAAAAAACAAACATGCATTTCATAAGAATAGAAACCGTTAACATGCCTAAGGAAAACGTGAGTGAACTATAGGTAAGCAACTGCGAGGAAACTATATACTGGTTAGCTTGAGTAGACTCCGGAACAATGATAACTTCACTTATATGATCAGATAGGGAAAGATCATTTTTTAGACAGGGTGGATTTAGGCTCCTCAGTAATTGGAATTTTTTTCCCTAAGATGCCAAACAAGATATAAGTGTTTTATGGAGTGTCTGTGTCTGAAGTACCGGCGTAATTTTATCCCACAAGCTATGACCTACCCAGGGTTGACACGTACTGTGGCCCACCTAAATCTAGTCTAGCACAGGCCAACCCCCAGTTCTTTGCATAGCTTTGTAGTCTCATACGAAATGTGAAGATATAGCATAAGTACAAACGCAATGCACAAATATGAAATATGATTTGTCAATTGATTTCTGAACAGCCATTGGCCCTACTTGAGCAGAGCTTTGAGCTCGCTTGAGCTTTTGCTGTGTGTACACACTAAGTTCATTTGAGCTTATCGCGACAAAAAAAAAGGTTCGTTTCAGCTGAGATTGTCGGATCAAGCTTCTCCATCAAACTCATATACAAAATGCCCAAAGCACTGAGTGAGCTGAGCTTAACCTAGCTAGGAACCCCTAAGGTCAACTCAATTGCAAGTTTGCAACCCAAGTTTAATACTTAAATATGTGCAACAATCATTCAATACCACTGAAAGAAATGAATTTAGTGAGAGAACAAGCTCAGGCAGATCAATCTCCTTAACATCACCAAAGAAAGCGAACTGTCATTTAATAATTCCAAGTTATTATATTTTCTGAATGATGGATTAGTGCCTGGAACAACTACTTCCGAAACCAATAGCTGTCAATAAAATTTTGGCAAATAAAGCAAATTTAGAAAATAGAAAAATACAACATATAGACAATTGGATCAATGAAAATCAACTTTTAACTGAATATGAGCATATTGCTAAGATAAACAATATTTGAAAAGCCTTAACATACAGCCAGAAGAAGGCTAACTAACAGAAAACTAGATAAAATTCTAAATGCCAGCTTTAACAGCACACGATAGCAGAATTAAGTATAACTTGCAACTTGCAGAGACCTCAATATTAGCGCAGTTAAATTTTAACTATGGGGAAAGGACCACTAAAAGGTTCCTCCAACAGAATATTAGCCCATACTTAGCATTAGCTATAGTTGGTAGCTGAACCTCTGTCGCACTCATGACTTGTCAATGTATGACAGATAAAAGACTACAAAATATTGAAATGCAATCCAACTTTTTGTAACTGAGCAGTTGACATATTATTAGCCATATCATGGAAGAAGCAGAAAAGATTTGCTAGCTTAGTAGCTTATCAAATTCTATCTTCTGAAAAAATGTGTAAGGAAAGATGGAGCAAAGAGGTGTAACAAATCTGATGGGCCAAAAGTCTTTGAACATTTTCAGTGGATATACAACCCACTAGATCATGTTCTGCCATCACAAAAAAGTGGAGCAAACAGACTCTCCTAGATCATGTTCTGCCATCACAAAAAAGTGGAGCAAACAGACTCTCCATAAATTTATGCTGAGCATAGATATATTGGTTGTAGCATCATAATGTTAGCAAGCCTGCTCTTTATGGAAATTTCCTCAAGGCAGGGTACAAAAAACTAAAGAGGAAAGAAATCCATCAAACACAATTTCTGCGGACCCAATTGTGCGATTAGTGCTTTCAAAAAATTGTGATTAGGGCTTTGAATTTTTCATGCATATCTCTAAAAAGGCTTCTGGCAGGACTATGTCATATTTAAGGAAACCGATTTTATAAAGTTTTGGCTTTGGTCCAAGCAATTGATTTGCAGCCCATCCCTGCCTCCAAACAAACACAGAGAAGGCAAACATCGCAATGACTGCTCATTCATAAATGAATCAATCTGAACAACCAAAGCCATAGTGACAGCAAACATTCGATAAGTACCTCTGAGCTTGCCCTCCATCTCTTTATTACTCATGCCATCCTTTTGTCCATCGTTCTTTGACTTGTATGTGTTCTCAATTATTATTGTTGGTGGCCATAAAATAAGATCTCCTTGATTGGCTTCAGCATCAGCAGTAGATAATGTTTGATAAGCGTTTTTGTGTACAGGATCTATGGAGTAATTCCAACCCATAAGAACACATAAAGCTTTGTGCAACCCAAGATGATCAGCACGAAGCTCTGCATTCTTCGCATTATATGAATGATTGAGGAGTGCATGCAAATCTATAGAATCCCTGTAATCAAATCATGCATACAACCGTATTCAAAGAGAAATTATTCATAAAACTGTCTTAAAAAAGTAATGTATATAACTGTCTTGAGAAAAAACATGCATATAACTAGTTAATTTTGTGGACAATAAAGTTTCTACAATTCTCAGGGCAGTAATATAGGTCCAGAAACATAAGAACAAAAAATCAATATGCATTCATAATGAATGCTCAAAACAAGAAATGGAGATTCTGTCCTAATGTCCTTGTGATAAAACAGTTTTTCTCTGCTACTGCAACTCAACATCAGAATTTCAGGCGATCATGATGAGGGGAGAAAACTAAAGACATAGGCACATGAGCACACCCCGAAAGATTTTTTTTAATAATATTATTTTAATTAAAAATTACAAAATTAAATAGTAAAAAAACAAAAATGGCTTCCTGCTACCATTTGAAATGGCGACGGGAGCCTGTCGCCAGATGAAATGGCGACGGGAGGCTATTTATTGCCCGATAGCCTCCTGTCGCCATTTCATCGGGCGACAGGAGGTGAACAGTGCAAAATCGCTATATTGTCCGGCGATAGGAACCCATTCCTGTCGCCACTTCATCCGGCGACAGGGTCTACCCTAGAAAATCCCCCAAATTTGGCCCAAAACTCATTTCTATTATGAGAAAAAGAGAAGGGGGAGAGAAGGGAGAGGAGATGGGGAAAAGTGACCTAGCGAAGCCCTACCGGTTCGTAGCGGAGGAGAGAGGGAGAAGTAGATCCCGTCGGCCACTTTTCAGGTAAAAGTTTTTGCAACTTTGTAATTAAATTTGAAACCCTAGTAGGTTAGCAAATAAAACTAGCGACGCAGAATTGATTTAATTAGATCATTTTAGCTGTAGCGTAGTCCGTTGTAGTTTAGTGCGTGAATGATTTAGATTAAATCTGCAAAAATAACAAAAAAGCTCAAAATTCTAGGTTTTCATTTTTACACGGGAAATAATTTTAAAATGCTGAAAATACTTTTTAAACTAGGAAAATAGCAGCAAGGTAGCTCTAAAAATTCCAGAGTAGTTAAATAGGATGTTTAGATCTTTAAATTTTGTACTTTTTTACACGGTAAATAATTTTGAAACGCTGAAGATACCTTTTAAACTAGGAAAATAGCAAGATAGCTCTAAAAATTCTATAAAAATTCCAAAGTAGCTAAATAAGGTGTGTAGAGCCTAATTAAAATAGTCCCAACATCAATTTGGTGCCGAGAAAACCTTTTAAACAAGGAAATAGCAAACTAACTGTAAAAATTCTATAAAAATTCCAGAGTAGCAACATAGGGTGTGCGGATCTTAATTAAAATATTGTGAACTTCAATTTGGTTCTCATTTTTGCACGGTAAATATTTTGTAAATACCCAGAATACCATTTAAACTAGGAAAATAGCAAGCTAGCTGTAAAAATTATATTAAAATTCCAGAGTAGCTAAATAGGGTGTGTAGAGCCTAATTAAAATACTTTCAACTTCAATTTTGTTCTCATTTGTGCACGGTAACTATTTTGTAAATGCCAAGAATACCTTTTAAACATGGAAAATAGCAAGCTAGCTGTAAAAATTCTATAAAAATCCTAGAGTAGCTACATAGGGTGTGCGGATCTTAATTAAAATATAGTTAGCTTCAAATTTGTTCTCATAGGGTGTGCGGATCAAGTCGGGTCACTTCTATAAAGGGATAGAATGTATCCATTATCAAGCAACTAAGAAATAAACAAAATTAGTACCTAACCGGTTGGCTAAAAATCACAGTGATATGGCCACAGAGAATACCTAAAAAATGCCCACCCTGAAGGCCACAGAGAATTAATATTTAATGGCTCAAAAAAACTAGTGTATGTTTGAAAGAAAATAATAATGAAGGACAAAAAAAATGCATAGAATACATGTACTAAGCAAAAGATGCATACATGTCTAGATAATACCTCTCCATCGTGTTCCTATGTACTGCAGCACAAGTGCCTCACCAAGAGAAGAAATACCGACAAACAACATTTGCTTTACTAGTGTCCTTATATTTACATCAACCGAAACGATCTTTAAACAAAATTGTTTGATAATTGAGTGTCAGGCGGCATTACAACCAATTGTCATATGTTTGTCTGCTCAACAGTTAGGGATGCAGCCATGCAGGGATGATAAGCATGATAGAGAGGCATACAAGGACATATGCAGTAATCCAAATTAAGGGAAATGCTTTCATTATATACATATACTGAAAAACAAGCATCCTCACTTAACCTAAAAGGGTTGCCCAGTTGGTATGGATGGTTCTCCAAGGTATATGCGCAACTATAATTCAACAGGGTTAACCATGTGGGACTAAACACACTACTAACATCCAGCACATGGGCCAAAGTCTTTGGCCCAGCGTGTCACACTTTCTCGTAAAACAGCTTACTGGGGGACAAAGAAGCAAGTTTTTACTCGGATTGATTGGCATGGAGTATGCACACCGATATCTTTAATGTTTGTTGAAGCTAAACCAGATATACAAAACCATGTAATTTAGAGAATTATTGAGATCTAGCCCTATTAATACTTGATCAACTCTGTTACCTCTTCAAGAACTGCTCTAACTTGGCGTTGTCGCCACTCACCCAGTTGACCAGTCACCGGTCGGGGTCAGACCTCAGCGAAGGGCACGGAGACGGAGCCTCGGGGAGTCAGGGGTTGCCGACTACACTGTCGCCGGAGCCTCCTGAGCCGAAAGCAGTGGCGAAAGCAAGGCAAGAAGCCGCCGCCAAGAAGGCTCCCTCCGCCTCCGGTCCTCACCTTCGCCTCCTCGGTCCTCCCCTTCTCCGGTTCTTCCCATGAGTCCATGGCATGACGGCGAGACACGACAACAAGACGCAGGCAGCCAAGGCCACTGCACGCACCAAGGCAAGGCTTTCGGTGTGGAGCCGCACAAGGATGAGGATAGAGATTGCCAGATTGGAGATAGACTGCTCACTAGTCACAGCTGCCTGCTGGTTGTAGAGATTAGGGATTTAGGTTTGAGTCGTTGGAGTCTTGGAGAATTTTGACAAGATGGGCTTAGCCGCTTGGGCCTTGGGAGTTGGCTTTGCTCTGGTCACTCAGTTGGGTGCGCGTGCGCCCGTCGGTCCGCAATTGGGCAATTCACCCATTGCCAAGTCGACATGTGCACGCAGAGCCACCCTGGCCGGGCTCAAAGTAGAGCTAGCGTGATGTGGTGCCCAGGTGGCCTGGTGCGAGTCTGCCGTCTGCGAGGCGCGACTGAGTACGTTTCACGCTTGTTTAACTCAACTTCTGGTATATACATGTATTATACTCTATATATACAGAATTTTTGCCCAACAATTTTGGGTGTTCAGCTGAACACCCATGAACCTAGGTGGGTCCGCCCCTACGCACCGACCACTACTGATTTCAAGTTCTCGCTAAACCAAAGAATGCCGACGATTCAAGAAGACCATTGGGCGAAAGCAAGCTCCTCGGCTTCCGACTTTCGGGTGGAGTACAAACCCGGCAAGCAGAACGTGGTGGTCGATGCCCTCTCCCACCGCGACACCGACACAGCAACGATCATGGCCCTGTCCGCCCCAAGCTTCGCCCTTTTCGACGACCTACGACAGGAGGCCGAGGGGGCGACCGACCTGGCCGCCATCAAGGCCCAAGTGTTGGGCGGCCTGCTGGCCGCTCCGTGGAGTGTGCACGATGGGTTGGTGCTGTATGACCGCAAGGCCTACATCCACCCATCCTCGCCGCTCCTGTCGGCCATCATGGAGGCTGCGCACACGACCGGCCATGAGGGGGACCAAAAGACCCTCATGCAGCTTAAGGCGGACTTCCACATACCGCGCATGAAGCAGGTGGCGCAGGACTTCATACACAGCTGCCAGGTATGTCAGCAGTATAAAGTGGAGCAGCTCCAACCGGCGGGTCTCCTACAGCCATTAGAGGTCCCCTCACGTCTAGGAGGACATCTCGATGGACTTCATCGAAGGGCTGCCACGCGTCAACGGGAAGTCGGTCATCCTCACCATCGTCAACCGCTTCTCCATGTATGCCCACTTTGTGCCATTAGCACACCCGTACACAGCCATCTTGATGGCCCGGGTGTTCTTTGATGAGGTAGTGCGGCTCCACGGGTTCCCATGCTCCATCATCAGCGACCCCGTCTTCACCAGCCACTTCTAGAAGGAGCTTTTCCACTTCGCCGGTGTCAAGCTCAACTTGAGCTCGGCATTCCACCCGCAGTCCGATGGGCAAATGGAGGCCGTCAACAAAATCATTGCCATGTACCTCCGCTGCCTCACCGGCGATCGTCCACGACAATGACTCCGCTGACTATCATGGGCCGAGTACGGCTACAACACCTCCTTTCAGTCGTCCCTGAAGGAGGCGCCTTTCAAAGTTGTCTATGATCACAACCCGCCTTCCCTGCGGCAGTATGACGACACTGCCTGGGTCACGGCCGTCGACCAACTGCTAGGCGACCGGGACTTGTTGCTGCATGATGTACGGAGCGACTCCTACAGGCACAACAGTACTACAAGCGGCAATATGATCTTCTTCATCGGCCGCTGATTTTTGAGGTGGGGCAATGGGTGTGGCTACGACTCCAACACTGCCACGCCTCCTCCATCGCTCTCAAGGCTCATCAGAAGCTCGCTCCACGCTTCTACGGGCCCTATAAGATTCTGGCCAAAATCGGGGATATCGCGTACCAGCTGGAGCTGCCATCCAGCCCGCGCATGGATTCATGACGTTTTTCACATTGGGCTCCTCAAGCCCTATTTTGGCGACATGCCCAGCAACCCCCCTCGGCTGTCGGACATGCAACATGGGCGTGTCTGTCCATCTCCCCAAGCTGTTGTTCACGCAGGGCTGGCTCACAACATCAAGGAACTCCTCGTCCAGTGGCAAGGGCAGCCGGACTCCAAAACTTCATGGGTTCCCCTAGACGACTTCAAGCGGCAGTTCCCGACATTTCAGCTCGAGGACGAGCTGCTTGTCGACGGGGGGAGAGATGTCACGTGGGGCCTTCACTATGGCCGTAGGAAGTCAGCTGGGACGCTGACTACTTAGGTGATTAGGATAAACAAGTTTGTTGCTTTAAGATTTAGCTAGCTAAAGATAAGAGTGGTTAGGCTAAGAGATAGAGTTGTTAGGCTAAGAGATAAGGTGGTTGGGCACAGGATCTATCCTGCTGGCCAGGTTGGTTGGGCGTAGGACTATATCCTGTCGGCCGGCTGAGTCCTATTTAATGAGGATTGTTTATCATTAATAGATGAACCAAGAATTATCAATCTACTTCCCTCTTGCTATTTCTCTATTTCCCATCTACTGCTTCTCCTCTACCCTTGCGATCCTCTCGTGTTTCTCTCCTCCGCCACCACTCAAGACCAGTCGAGGTCGAATGCCAAGCCTCCTGTCCTCCACGACTACACCTCGCGCCAGCAGTGCGCGGACAAACGATTTCACACCCCACAAGACGAACCGCCCGGACGAGGTTCAGGGGCCACATCGCCTGCACGCCTCAAGAGGGCCCGCGAGTAGATGTATCAGTCATGTTATGTAAATATTAATTTATGTACAACTTACATTATGTTAGTCTCATGTTTCGATATTATTTGTTTTTGCTATGTATATAAGTAACCATATGAGAGAGTCAGCATCGTGACACCCCACACTACCCTAGTTCTAGCCTTTTCGTACGCGAAATAACCAAACCCTATTTGCAAAGTCATTATCCCTCTAAGATTTCGTTCGGTACTCTCAAATAAATCGGGGCTATTTTTGTTATCACGCCACCGAAGGAGGCTAATTTTCATATTGCGTCGCCGAACGGGGCTATTTTCGATATTATGCCGCCGAAGGGAGCTATTTTTGATATCCCGCCGCCGAAAATGCATTCCAAATATATTGGTCACATCGAAACTCCTAAATTGTTCTCTACTTCATATTTCCTTATCTTTTCGAAAATTATCAGTTGCGCGAACACTAAAGATATTACCAACATTACAAATAAAATTTAATTTCAAAAAAGGGCTCCTATTGCCATTTGAATTGGCGACAAGAACCTATCCTATCGCCAATTCAAATGGCAAAATTACTGTTTCACAACTGTTGCAATGGCAATCTATTGTCGCCATTTCATCTAGCAATAGGCTCTTGTTGCCATTTCAAATGGCGACACGAGGCCATTTTGTATATTTTTTTTTACTATTTATTTTTGTAATTTTTAATTCAAATAATATTATTTAAAAAAATCGACAAAGAACCACACAAATGTGTAATTGATTTTCACCTAGAGGCAGAGAAGTGAACCACGCAGACAAAATCATGCAAGAAGAAAACAAAGGATAAGTCCTTTGTTCCCCAGAAAAAGAAAACCAAAAAGAAAAATAATTGTTGGCATAAAATTGAACGGTGGGAAGAAGCATGGGCTACATAAACTAGGGGCCATGATATTAAAACCGACAAAGTAATTCACGGAGGAGTAAAATACATGATAGCAAGTCCTTTGTACCCCAAAAAAGCAAACCCAAAAGGCAAAATGACCTTTGACATTATGTCTATTGTAGCCTTGACCGCAGAAACGTGCCTTACAAAAACTATTTGGCGAAAGCTTTATGCTGTAATAACTACAAAAAAAATTAAACATGATGATGCAAATGCTTTGAACTGTGGCAGTTAGCTAACACTAACCCAACATCAGTTTTGTTATACTCTACCGCCTTCTTGTCAAACCAAATGGTTGAAACCAAAATTCTAAGTCCTCTCCAAAAGGAATGTTCCACAACTACCACTTCCAGGTCTATAGAGACATATCACATCAATCTGAAAGATTTCCTCTTTCAGCTAATGAGCTAATGGCATTCATAGCTACTGATATGCTAGTAGTAGTGAAATACTACCAAAGAAAGCTGTGTTAATGTCACCACTTCCAGGAATGAGCTTTCGTGCAAACTATCCATACAAAGCTGGAAGCTTTACTTCTCTTGGCTATTTCATTCAGTCAACTACATCCAAGCACAACATAAAATCAACAGGCAATGCTTTCACATTTAAGCGTTTCGAGAACAAACCTTCCACAGACGACGCACTTCAGCTGGGAAATCTTTCCATTGGCCCGGTATTTCTTCTTCTCCTCCGTACTGTCATTTATCAACTTCACCATCTTAAGAAAGGAGCTCTTCAGCGTCTTCGCGTCCACCTCCGGCATCTCCACCTTCACCTGCTTTGCAACACGCCTCTCCTCTGGCTTCTGCTGCTGCAGCAGCAGCTGCTGGCGGGCCGTGGACTCCCCAGGGGCACCACCATTGGCCTGATCCTCCCGCTTCCGCTTCGGGGCCGGTCCGAGCAGCGCAGGAGCAGGCGCAGGCAACGGGGGCCATCTGTCAGCGCCCGGGACCGGGCCCGGCGTGCCGACGTGGCGCGCGGGGAAGGGAGGCAGCGGCAGCGGCTGGCGGAGCTGCGGCGGGGGTTCGAGGGGGAGCGCGAAGTAGGTGCGGACGGTGCCGTCGGAGATAGCGGCGGTCGAGGTACTCGAGGCCGTACTTAGGCGGGGGCGGTATGGAGGCCATGGCGGCCTCCACCGCCGCGACGGTGAGCAGCGGGCGCGCCGGGGGCAGAGACAGCGGCGGCGGGAGGTGGGGGTGCGGGGAGGCGAGGAGCGGGGCGGGGTTGGGCGCGCCGTTGGGGTTACGGTTCGGGGGGGTAGAGTCGGCGGCGGTGGGGCGGGTGCGCTTGGGGGTGGGGTCGGCGGCGGAGGACGAGGAGGATGAAGCCTGATGCGGCGGTGGTGCCGGCGGAGGCTTCGGCTTCGGCTTCGGGTTGGCGGGTTTCATGGCGGAAGATTTCTGGGGTTTCGTCGGGAATGGATTGGATTTAGGGGGCAGGGGGAAGATGCGATGCGAACGAGGATTGGATTTAGGGGAAGGGGGAAGATGCGATGCGAACGAGGATCGGAGACGACAAGAGTTGGAGTTGGAGGTGCAGGTAACTTTTATTAGGTGTTGTACTGTGGGTCGGTTTAGGCACAGTTTGTTCCGATATGGCTACTAATCGTGTTGTACTGGGCTAGTTCACAAGGCAGGGTGGCGGTCTAGACACGACCTGCCGAGTATTCGTGTTGTGCTGGGCTGATCTGAGCCTGTTTAGCTTGTCGGGTCAAATATGGCTCGTTTAGTCCGTTTGGCCGTCAGAACAAAAAAAATCCAAAAAAATTAGAAAAATATGTAGAATTCATAAGTAGATATGAAAATTGAAAAAAAAAAGACAATCTTATTGAAAATGTAATAAAAAGCTTTATTAATGTCCAACTAGCTGCCTCATTAAAACCTTCGTCAAGTAAAAACTCAAATTGAGAAAACCTTTGCAAAGGAAAAAAGTAAGTATAGTCTAACCCCGTAGCATCACTAAGAAGATCAAGTACAGTACCAAATGCATCAATTTTAGCCCTAGAATCTAAAAGAAATGCAAATGCATATAGGTAATAGATTTCTCTCTAATATTTAAGGTATTTAGATTTCATGGAAACAACAGCATCGCGTAAAACTAAGTCATTTTCAAACATTTTCAATTGAGTAGCAATCCGTAAAATAGTATGCACAATGATAGGAGATGTTGGATAGTAGACAGCGGACAGAGCAACAATTGCCTCATAAAAAATTTCTAAAAACGACAGAATCTTCTCAGCAACGAACCAATGTTGCTCACTAAATAGTATAGTACTGTCAGTGCTAGGATAGTGCGTTTGAATAAAAACAGAAAAAGTGCTCTTGTATGGTAAAAGATTCTTAAGCATGAGGTAAGTAGAGTTCTACCTTACCTCCATGTCCAAACCGAACTTTCTTGGACGTACACCCATCGCCCTGCAGAAGTTCTTATATTTTGTTATTCTTATGTTAAAATTATTCAAGAAAGAAATCGAATCGTAAAAAGCTTTAATATACGGACTCAACCTCTTCAAACCACATTTGACTATAAGATTGATAATATGACAAGCGCATCGTTGATGTAGCAAGAAGGAATCGGCATATGTACTCAACCCTAGAGTAAGAATGTCCATGGCCCTAGAGTTTAAAGCGTTGTCTAAAGTAATTACTTAATATTTTGTTCAGAAGACCAAAGTCTTCCACGACTTTGATAATACAGTTCGCAATATTCTCCTCCATGTGTGCTACATCAATTAATTTCAAAGCTATAATCATTTTCTCCATTACCCAGTCGTTATTAATATAATGTGCAACTACACTAAGATAATCCTCCCTAGCCCGACCACTCCATATGTCCAAGGTCAGGGCCACCAAAAAAGTGCACATACTAAATATTTCCTTTATTTTATTACAACGTTCATTATAGTATTTCACTAGATCCCTAGTTGTTGTCTGTCTAGAAACGGAAGAAAATCTAGGATTATGCGCAGTCCTAATGTAATTTTGGAAAGAAGCAGACTCGCCAAAGCCTAACGGTAAATCCTCAGAAGCAATTAAACGACAGAGAGATTGGCGGGCTACCTGAGAAACATAGTCACAGCTAGATACCGTACCGTCGGGGCTATATTGCAGTTGCGTCTGCCTCATCATCAATTCTTGCTTGGTTCGACATCTTGTAGCATGTCTAAGCAAGTGCCCCGTTCCACCTGTAGACTTTGCAAACAATTTATGACGACAAAATTTACAAATAGCATATGGTACCTCATTTCCCGCTGCGTTTTGCTTGGTTGTCCTGTCGAAATTCTCCCACACTCCCGATGTAGACAGTCTCGACCTCTTTGCTCCGGTTGCCATGGAGCCTGATGACGGAACTCCACCTTGCTCCTTCGGTGAAACCTTCGATTGGTTTGAGGCAGCCGCAGCCGCCTCCATGGACGCAATTTCCTTCAGTGAAAGTCCATAATCACCAAGAGCAAAGCTGTCGTAAGGACTGTCCATAACGAAAATTGCAAAATCGAAACTAACACTATTACTACTTTCATATTAGCATAAAATGAACTAACAATAAAAGTATTACAAAAGTAGTATTGTACCTCTTTTGCTGACTTGCTGCCGAAAATTGAAATTTCCAAATTTTGGCACAAATTTTTTGAATTTTGCCAAATTAGCTCAACACGAATTTGAATTTGCACAACACAATTTCAAAGAGAGAATGGAGAATGAAGGGGTGCTAAATGAGGGGGGTATGGTGGCTATTTATAGAAAAAAAATGGGATTTTTTGAATTTTTTTTGCTATTTTTTAAGACCCCAACGGTCAAAAACAGGCAAAAAAGGGCTAAAATTATCCCTAACGGCCGGCTTGTTTGGGTCATGTCGTGCCAGGCACGGCCCACGGGCACACCACGGCCCAGCTGCCCGTCCCTGCCCGGCTGCCCGCCCTTGCCTCTTGGCCTTCTTCGTCCCCCAGCCCTAGGCCCCAACGCCCGCACACCGCAGCTCCGTGCGCCGCGCCGCCTCCTCCTCTCTCCGCTCCGGCCTCCTCTCCTCTGTGCCTCCCCCTCTCTTCGCTCTGGCCTCCTCTCCTCCGCGCCTGCTCCTCTCTCCACCACCGCGCTTGCGAACAGAATGGAGGAGGCGGCCGCGGGCCCGCTGTGCACGCGCGTGTGCATCATCGGGAGAGGCCACTGGGCCGGCCACGAACACGACGGTCATCTATGCGGTGCGGGCCGAGCTCTCCCGTGCTCTTCGTCGTCTTCGAGCTCCACCCTCCTCCTCCCTCCGCTCCGGCCTCCTCCCTCCGCCTCGACGGCTCCCTCGGTCCCTCCCCGGCCTCCTTCAAGATCGGCCTCGCCGACGCCTCCTCCTCCTCCGCCCGGCCTCCTCCCCTCGACGCCGGCGCCTCTCCTCGATGACTCCTGCTGATCGGCTGTCTTGCCACACGAGTCGTGCTTGGGTTGTGTTGTGCTTGGCACGGCCTGGCCCACCGTGCCTGACTATTGGCCCAAGCACAACACAGGCTTTCGTGCCAGGCCGCACGGCCTTTCGTGCCAGACCGGCATGGCCCATGAATAGTGCAGGCCATGCCGTGCTTGGGCCGGGCCTACAGTATCGTGTCTCGAGCCGGCCTGGTAGGCATGGGCCGTTTGGCCAGCACTAGATCGTAGACCTGTTTAAACCCTAGTCTGGGACGGGTTGGGAAAAGTATTAAAATTTGTTTGCCTATAAAATATTTATTATTTTAATTTTTGTAGTAAATATTAAAATTTAATTCACTTCAAGAATAAAAAATTTTAGTTTTATTGTCATTTGTTCGGTTTTTTCGGGATTTGGGGCGAAAATCAAGGCCCGAGCCCGAAAAAATCGAGTCGGGCTCGGGCCAGGTCACTGGACCAGGATACCCTTGAACAGGTCTAACCGTGGGTTTCTTGTATTGGTGGGGGCCATGTGTCAAAGAAACATGAGGAGAAACCAAGGAGGGGTAAGGACGATGTGGACGAGCTGGAGTTTTTGTTGATTTAGCCTCTTTTTCGGACGCAATAGCAAAACTAGCCCATCGCGTTCGAAATGAAAAAAAATGGCACCCTTATTTCACGATTTTGCCACAGAAGCCCACGTGTCGTGCTCTCAGACCATGGCATGCGTCCTGCCGCACACCCAGACTGTGGCAGGTCACCTGCCACGCGCCCAGACTGCGATAGGACGGCAGGCAGGCGCAGCAGAAACATGTGCAGGCTACCTTGTCAAGACCGAATTTCTGAATCCAGAACCCTCTGTGTATATCTGCACTAGTTCTTGGATCAGTAGCTAGTGCACACAGTTACATCATTGAATATCAACACATAACCTGCAAACGTCAAACTATTGTATAATATAGAATAAAAGAGTAATGATCTTATGATCGAAGCTTACAATTATCTTATTATGATAGCATTCCTGATTTGTATTGTCAACACTTATATGTTTCATGCATGTAGGAAAATATTATTTTGTTGATGCGGTTTATCCCAACCGAAAATGGCTATCTAGCTCCTTACAAAGGACAAAAAGTATCATCTACCAGAATTTATCCATGGTCAACAACCGAGTGGCAAATAGGTGTTCAATCATGCTCACTCGTCCCCTTCGAAATGTGATTGAGTGTTCCTTTGGCGTGTTGAAGATAAAATAGAGAATCTTGTTGGCTTTGTCAAGTTACAAAATGAAGAATCAAACAAAAATGATAATTGCATGTATGGCGCTACACAACTTCATCTGAGATAGTGCTTTGCGTTATGAACTTTTTGAGAGATGAGATCTTGATGAAGATTATGATCCAAACGATACACAATCTGGATCATTTGGATGGCACAGTGTCAATGGATCAACAGTCGATGATGGAGACATGAGTGCCTTTCGTGATAGTATTGCTACTTCTTTGATGGCTGCAAGAGGATAAATAGATTATATTAATATGATATGTACATGTTGCAGTTACAAGATAATTGCATCATATATGATCAAATATAAAGAGGAGATTAATCTAGGCTCAGTTTTGTCATGCATCGTAAGTAATTAAATAAAAGAGAGAGGGAGATCTAGATGACTTTCCAAAAAGAGATTGACCCAAAGGCACCTCTCTTCAAAATCCTATTCTCAGTTGTTGTACTATGTAGGTATTGTTGATTTTTAATCATAATTATTTCTTCCTCCTTATAGTTTAGTAAATAAACATTTTGCTTGTGCAGATCATAGATACCAAAATGCAAATTAAGGTAAAATTTTGACCATATTGCTAGCTTCACATACCATATTTGTCAATTCAGAAAATTGCTTATACGAGTATTACATTTTGCAATTGCATGGATCTCCGCTACTACGAAGAGCAAGAACAAATAACTACACCCGATGCAAAATTAGAAAATAAAAACAAAATGCACTAATTCAACACATAAGGTCCTTCGAATCCTCAAGGGCAATTCAGACTTTTTATCATTTACACACAACTCAATAAGGCAACATCCCATAAAAAAAAGCCAAATTTCCAAACACCTTAGCTTGACTTAAAGGCTAAGGGACTTATAAACTGATTAAGCCAAAAGGTTAGCTTTAAGCTATAAGCCAAAAAGCCTAAGCCTAATCAAATAGAGCCTCGATGGGCCGATGAGTCCAGAGAGTAAATAGCAGCGGAAGATAAATAAACCAAAAGGGTATCTATGAGTTGCCACAGGCAATCGACTGGTGCTACGACCTAGTTATCGCCGTCATCTTCATTTCTATAGTCGGATGCATAGAAGTATCTTACACCGAGTCTTCGGCCTCGTAGTCTAAATTTACATATTTGAGTAACAATGAGTACAAAAGTACTCAGCAAGCCCTTACAACAAATGCAAGTATATAGATGCATGGCTTGCCAAAAGATGGGTTTTATGGTTATTTTAGCACAAAAAAAGTTTAGCTCAAATACTATAATTATTTTCCAAACGTACGACTTATCATTTTTTTAAATTTAAAAACCAAGTTTCAATTGTGTAAGAAACTTTTATCTAGAATACGGTTCCTTCTACCTACAATTATCCATTAGGTTTCATCCACCTTCATTTACGTTAACATGTTCCCATCCCCCAATTTTATTTGAAACTCTACGAGTGTGGCTTTTTGGACCACGCCCATGACCGGGGCACAGCTATTCGAATAGATTATACACTTTGCAGAGGTTGTACAACTTTATCCACAAGATATGATCAACACATAATCTCGGCCACGACACGCTATCGTACGCGTGTGACGGAGACGATCATAACAATGCCTTTATAATAACTCGCCATAATACTACACCATCCAATGGGTCGATCTTCGGGCGTTTGAACACATTAAGTTCAAACAAACCACTGTTGGGGGAGTAAATGTATCCCAACTTAGTACCACCATAATACTTAAGGGATGCGTATAGAGAGATATGGCTTCCTACAACCCAGGTCCAACAACCCAACCCAAACTGCCCACAATATCGAAATAGCATAACGGTTTGATAAATTATTCAACTAGGTCTATCCCATACTAGACTTGTGGTTGCACGATTATCAGTTCAAAAGATACAACACATGATTTTGTCCTTAATAGACTCAGGCAAGACAATCCACAAGCCATATCATGTGTAATTAATGCACCCACCACATACGATCCACTCGCCCAAGTCTCCACCATCTTATAATTATTATTTTCCTGTTTCTAGTTGTCGTAGGGGCAGCCTACCGGCCCCCGTGACCCGGCGAATAGGATAGAAGCCCCCACAAGGGGCCCGAAGGGTATAGGAGGTACCCCGAAGGTTCGTTCGACGCCACAAGAGGGGCCCCGAAGGTGGCCCGAAGTCCCTAAAGGGGGCCCGAAGTCCTCAAAGGGAGGGGTCCGAAGGCTGCAGGGGGTGTCCACTAGCACCCTGAAAGGCTATCTCGTAGGCATCAAGGACGCTCGAGGCCCCGTCGGCCCCGAAGCCGCCCTGCCGAGATCAAAGGGAGAAGACAAATGGACAAGGCACACCGGCTGGGTGAGCCAGGTCCAAGGAAGCCCACCGTGGACCGAAAGCTATGTGTAGGGGTAGGAAAAGACCATGCAGTCTTCCTAGGGGTAGAACAATAATCTCATGTACCCTGTCAGTTGGCTATAAATAGCTCTCTCCCCCATGTAAGAAAGGCAGACTTTTTTGAGGCATTTAATACATATACACTTCTCCTAGCACCAGCCCCTTCTCCGAGGATCCTTCGGTCACTCAGGCACCAGGGGTCCTCTTTTTCTACTGTCTAGTCTTTTTCTGCCACAACAGTTGGCGCTGTCCGTGGGGATCGGGAGGAAAGCCCTGAAGCACTAGTATGGCCCCTCAAAAGAGGGCCAAGTCCAAAGTCTCAACAGCCAAAGCAGTCGCGGCAGCAGCGGCCCCTAGCACGTCGAGGCCAAGCGGAGGAGGACCTCCGCGGCAGCGGCACCTCCCGCCCAGGCCGCAGAGGAAGAGGCAAATAACTCCACACACAGGGGCATTGTCAGAAGTGACACCCGGCACGGGGAGGCGTCCCACCAAGTGGGCCCATCGCCCGGGGCAGCGGGTGCAAGCCAAGAGTCGTACGAAGCCCTACAGCGAGAACTGGCGGACCTTCGTTGGGAGATGGCGAACCTCCAACATCCTCCAAAGACGACCCTCGTGGCCCCGGTCTGGCCCTCGACAATAACCATAGCAGGGGCCGCCCCCCGGCTCCGACAGTCGAACCTCCCGCCCCGCTGCTTCGGGGGGGACCCAAACTCCCCGTTGAGCATTGGGATGGAGACAGTCCGCTGGCCACATGGCTTCAAGATGCTGGAGGTCGCGTCCTTTGAGGGGTGCACTGATCCCTCGGAAGTCCTCTGGGTATACGAGACCGCCGTTGAGGCTGCTGGAGGCGACGACACTACGAAGGCGAAGAACGTCACCCTCGCCCACAAGGGCGTGGCACTGACGTGGTTCTTCACCACCCCCCCCCGGCTCTATATATGCGTGGGAGCAGCTGTGAGACCTCATCCACAACAATTTCTAGGGAAATTACACAAAGCCGAAGGACGTGGGGCACCTGTTCGCGATAAAACAGGCCCCGAGTGAATCCCTCCGCAGCTTCTTCAAGAAATTTGCAGAAGTAAAATGTCAAGTAAAGGGCGTCAACGAAACCACTATTATAAACGCAGCCACACGCGGCTCTAAGGGCGCCTCGTCGAGAGATCGCTCGCAAGCTCGTCCACACCCAGAACGAGTTTTCGACAAAATGGAAGAGTACGTCCGGGCAGAGGAAGATAGCACACGGAGAGGCGCACCCCCTGATTCCCCCACATCCACCTCGAGCGCGCCACCCACGAAAGAAGGGCCCACCACCGCCCCGGCTAGGGCACCCGCCAAGCCACGACCTGACTACTGGCAGAAGGGCCAGAACGTCTACCATGTAGACAGCGGCCTACCCCCCGAAGGAGGAAGACGCGGAGGCCGCGGTTGAAATGACGACCGTCAGCCCGACAACCACGCCGGAGGCCCTTCGCCATTTTGTGATCTCCATGGCGAAGGGTCGCACACGACCAGCGAGTGCCGCACCATTGCGGCTATGCGGGACAACATGAACCGCGAGCGACGGCCAACCGAGCGCGATTGCAGAGGGGGCGATAACCAACTTCTTGCCCCACCACCGAGACCCCGCATACAAGGGGGCCGAGGCGAACACCAGTAAAGGATCATCAATATGATCACCGGAGGATCCTCACTCGGCATGCCCTCAAAAAGACAACGTCGCGCATACGCCCAACAGATTCATCACCTCGCAACATACCCCGTATTCAGCCCACCTCGCTACACCGAAATACCAATCTCTTTCGGCCCAGAAGATGCTCGGGATGTGTATTTTCCACACCAAGACCCCGTCGTCATCTCCGTCAACATCGCAGATTTCGAGGTCAAGCGCATTCTCATCGACGGAGGAAGCTCGGCTGACCTCTTGTTCATAGACACCTTTGACAAGATGATGATCCCCCGAGATCGCCTATCACCCCCAGGCATACCCCTAATAGGCTTCGGAGGGAGGCCTGTGACGGCCCTGGGCCAGATCAACTAGGCCGCCACATTCAGTGATGACTTTGCATCCCGGACCGAGGTCGTCACATTTGACGTTGTTCAAATGCAGTACCAATACAACGCCATCCTCGGCCGGGCTACACTCAACACCTTCGACGCCATAGCCCACCACAACTACCTATGCATGAAGATCCCCGCACCAGAAGGCATAGTCACAGTGCGAGGGGACCAGGACCTCGCAAGGCAGACGGAGCTAGAAGCACTCTCGCCAGCTCGACATGTCCACACCGTCGGGCCGGACAAAAGAGATCAACCAAGCCCACCATCAGCGAAGTGGGCACCAAAGCCAAAGCCGCAGGGGCAGCTTCGGAGAGTCCCCCTAAATGATGACTCCCCAGAGAGGACAGTGGCCCTCGGGGCGGAGCTCCCGGCGGAGGCACACGACGCCATCCTCATAGTACTCCGTAGCAACACGGATTTCTTCGCTTGGGGTCCGGAGGACATCCCCGGCATGGCACGGGGAACAATCAAGCACCGCCTTGCCATCCGAAGCGACTCATCACCAAAGAAACAGAAACTACGGTGCATGTCCGCCGACCGGTTAGAAGCGACAAAGAAGGAGATTGCCAAGCTGCTAAAGGCAGGTGTCATTCGCGAGATTAAACATTCAGAGTGGCTAGCCAACCCCATCCTGGTATGGAAAGAAACAGACAAATGGCGCATGTGCGTCGACTTCACCGACCTTAACAAGGCATGCCCGAAGGATAATTTCCCCTACCCCGCATCGACCAACTAGTGGACGTCACTTCAGGCTGTGAGCTAATGAGCTTCCTGGACGCCTACTCCGGGTACCATCAGGTGCTCATGGCCAAAGAAGATGAACCAAAGACCGCGTTCATCACCCCCATAGGCACATATTGCTACACCTTCATGCCCTTCGGCCTAAAAAATACGGGCGCGACCTTCACTCACCTGATCACAAAGGTGTTAGCCAGCCAGCTCGGCTGCAATGTGGAAGCATACGTGGATGACATCATGATCAAGAGCAAGATCGCAGGCACACACGCGAAGGACCTGCAAGAAACCTTTGCCAGCCTTCGAGCCAAGAGAATCAAACTCAACCCAAAGAAATGCGCCTTCGGTGTAAAGGCGGGAAAACTCCTAGGGTTCCTCGTATCTGAGAGGGGTATCGAGGCTAACCCCGAAAAAATTAGGACCGTCCAAGAAATGAAACCCCCTCACATCGCGCGCGAGGTGCAAAAGCTGACAGGGCACCTCGCTGCCCTCAGTCGATTTCTGTCCCGCTTGGCGGAAAGGGCTTTGCCATTTTTCAAAACACTCTGAGGAACGGAGCCATTCCGATGGACAGACGACTGCTAAAAGGCATTTCAAGAGCTTAAACAATACCTCACCCAAATGCTAAGCCCGACCAAGACGGCTAAGGCAAACCTTTCATCAGACTCACCGCCTCTTCCTCGGCAGAAGGAGAGCGCTTCGTCTAAGAAAGTAACGGCCAATACTAATATACTATGTCTCGGAGATCCTCCAAGGGGCCAAGGTCCGGTACACGGAGCTCGGAAAGCTAGCATATGCCCTACTCATGGCCTCGCGCAAGCTCCGGCGCTACTTCCTGGTGCACTCCATCATAGTCCCGACGTCTTACCCGCTAGCATTGATGCTTCAGAACAAAGACACCTCGGGCCGAATAGGCAAGTGGCCAACCGAGCTGGCGCCCTTCGACATCACCTTCGTGGCACGAGCCGCCATCAAATCATAGGCTCTAGCAGACTTTGTGGCCGAATGGACCCACACACCGAGGGACAGCCACCTGCCCCAATCGAGGCACCATGGATGATGTACACCGACGGATCTTAGTGCGCTGCCAGAGCCGGCGCGACGGCCATTCTAGTCGCCCCAGACGGGCGAAGCATGTCTCACGCCGCCCGCCTCGACTTCCCGACAACAAATAACGCCGCAGAGTACGAGGCGCTCTTGTTGGGCCTCCGCAAAGCTAGGACGCTGGGAGTGAAGCGTGTGATCATCAAAAGCGACTCCCGTTTGGTGGTAGGCCACTTCGACGTATCATTTACGGCAAGAGGGCCTGAAATGGCCAGTTACCTGGCCGCGGTGCGGACATCATTGACACACTTCCTCGATATCACTGTCCAAGCAATACCCAGGGGCGACAATGAAGCAGCAGATAGGCTGGCAAAAATAGCTAGTTTGGGCCAAACCCCCTCCCCCCAACCCGAAGTCTTCTATGAGATACTTGGCACACCTTCGGTGGCACAAGGGGCTGCGCTCGAAGCACAAGGGGCTCCGCACTTAGTGCTCCTTATTGCCGGAGTGGACTGGCAAGATATCATCATCAAATACCTGCAGCGAAGAGCCCAAGACTGCATCAAGCAAGGACCCTCCGCATAGGGCCGGAAATTACCACATGATTGGCGGGGAGCTCTACAAGGGGGCGTCTGCGCTTCTTCTGCATGCGCGGTCCCAAAGGAGGGCTACCACTCCTAAAGACATCCACGAGGGCCTCTGTGGTGCGCACCAAGCCCCCCGAGGCCTCGTAGGGAAAGCCTTCCGACAGGGATTCTACTGGCCAACAGTGCTCTAGGATGTGCAACATCTCATTCAACACTGCTAAGGATGCCAATGGGCCAGCCGGCACACAAAAGCGCCCTCGGTCCCGCTCCATCCCCTGCCTCCTGTATGGACCTTCGCGCGATGGGGGTTAGACATTATCAGACCCTACCCAACGACCAGAGGAAGCCTCCGCTTCGCGTTCGTTGCCATCGAATATTTTTCCAAATGGGTCGAAGCCGAGCCAGTCGCCAAAATCACGACCGCAGCAACACAATGGTTCTTGTGGAAGAACATAATTTGCCGGTATGGGGTACCACGCGACATCGTCACCGACAAGGACACCCAATTTGACTCAGTGGCTTTCCGAGCATTTTGCCAAAACCTGGGTGTAACAATATGCTTCGCATTTGTTGGGCACCCCGAGTCTAACGGGGTAGTCGAGCGGGCCAATAGAAACTTACTAGAGGGACTGAAAAAAACGTCTCATAGGCCTCCCAAAGGGACTTTGGCCTGAAGAGCTCCACAAAGCTCTATGGGCACTCCGCACATCACCTACAAGGGCCATGGGCTTCTCCTCATTCAAGCTCTTCTTCGGCAGCGAAGCCATGACCCCGAGGGAGTTCACGGCCAAGTCCCTCCGAACAACGACCTAAGCCGACCCAGTAGGGCGGGAGACCTCCCTTGACCTCCTCGAAGAACACCGCGTACAGGCCATATCAACCATGTCCAAGTACAGCGAAGGCGTCGCGCGGGCCTACAACCGAAGAGTCAAGATTTGCCCCCTGGGACTGGGCGACATGGTCCTCAAGCGAGTTGTGAACCCAATGACCATAGGCAAGCTGGAGTCTAAATGGGAGGGATCGTACATCATCACCCACAACACGCGGGCCGGTTCCTTCTACATCGCGACACTAGAGGGACAACAGCTGAACCACATGTGGAATACCAAGAGCCTCCAGAAGTTCTATCCGTAAGACCCAGATAGGAACCGACTGTGCCTGGGAAATCGCCCCGTCAACCTTGTATTGCGTGGGCATGTACAAAACCAAATGTACTTTGTGGCATTTTTGCCATGTTCAATGAAAAATCATTGATGCTCTCCGCAGGCATGAGTATATAAACAGACACCGCGCATGGCCTTCGGCCCCGGTGCACACCGATGCCTTCCGCAGGCATGAGTGTATAAACAGACACCATGCATGGCCTTCGGCCCTGGTGCACACCAATGCCTTTCGCATGCATGAGTGTATAAACAGACACCACACATGGCCTTTGGCCCCGGTGCACGCCGATGCCCTCCGCATGCATGAGTGTATAAACAAACACCGCGCATGGCTTTCGACCCCGGTGCACACGGATGCCTTCTACAGGCATGAGTGTATAAACAGACACCGCACATGGCCTTCGGCCCCGGTGCACACCGATGCCCTCTGTAGGCATGAGTGTATAAACAGACACCGTGCATGGCCTTCGGCCTCGGTGCACACCGATGCCTTCCACAGGCATGAGTGTATAAACAGACACCATGCATGGCCTTCGGCCTCGGTGCACACCGATGCCTTCCGCATGCATCAGTGTATAAACAGACATCACAAGATGGCCTTCGCCCCGGTACACCGATGTCATTGTCAAGATGCATCAGTATAAACAGACATCACAAGATGGCCTTCGCCCCGGTGCACATCGATGCCCTCCGCAAAGATCGGCAGTATAAACAGACATCACAGATGGCCGGCCGGTGCACACTGATGCCTTTCGCAAGCATGAGTGTATAAATAGACACCGCGCATGGCATACGGCCCCAGTGCACACCAATGCCCTCCGCAGGCATGAGTGTATAAACAGACACCGCGCATGGCCTCCAGCCCCGGTGCACACCGACACCTTCCGCAGGCATGAGTGCATAAACAAACACTGCGCATAGCCTTCGGCCCCGTGCACACCGATGCCTTCCGCAGGCATGAGGGCATAAACACACCGCACAAGGCTGACTTAGGGCTCCCTGGAGCCCTATCTAAAAAATTATAGGGGACGCCGCGAGGCCTCGCCTCCCCCTCGCAAAAAAAGAGAGCTAGGGCTCCCCGACGCCCTACCTAAAAAAGTATAGGGGACGTGAGGCCGTCTCCCCTCAAAAAAAAGAGCCAGGCTCCCGAGCCCTACCTAAAAGTATGGGGCAGGCAGGCTTGGCCTCCCCGTCGCAAAAAAAGAGACCTAGGGCTCCCCGGAGCCCTATCTAAAAAATTATGGGGAACGACGCGAGGCTTTGCCTCCCCCTCGCAAAAAAAGTTAGGGCTCCCCGGAGCCCTATCTAAAAAAGTATGGGAGACGGCGCGAGGCTTCGCCTCCCCCTCGCACAAAAAAAGAGAGCTGTGGCTCCCTAGAGCCCTACATAAAAAAGTATGGAGCACGGCGCGAGGCTTCGCCTCCCCCTCGCAAAAACAAGCTAGGGCTCCCCGGAGTCCTACCTAAAAAAGTATGGGGGACAGTGCGAGGCTTCACCTCCCCCTCACAAAAAAAGCTAGGGCTCCCCAGAGAGATATCTAAAAATTATGGGGAACGACACGAGGCTTTGCCTCCCCCTCACAAAAAAAGTTAAGGCTCCCCGGGGCTCTATCTAAAAAAAGTATAGGGGACGACGCGAGACTTCACCTCCCCCTCGCACAAAAAAAGAGAGCTGGGGCTCCCTAGAGCCCTACATAAAAAAAAGTATGGAGCACGGCGCAAGGCTTCGCCTCCCCCTCACAAAAAAAGCTAGGGCTCCCCGGAGCCCTACCTAAAAAAGTATGGGGGACGGTGCGAGGCTTCGCCTTCCCCTCACAAAAAAGCTAGGGCTCTCCGGAGAGCTATCTAAAAAGTATGAGGATCAGTGCGAGGCTCTCCCCCGCAATAAAGAGTTAGGGCTCCTGAGCCCCATCTAAAAATTATGGGGACTCGCGAGGTTTCACCCCCCAAAAAAAAAAGAGCCAGGCTCCCTCAAGCCCTATGTAAAAAAAGCACGGGGTCGCATGAGGCTCGCCCCTTGCACAAAAAAAAGAGCTAGGGCTCCCCGGAGCCCTATCTAAAAATTATGGGGACTAAGACAGAGGCCTGCTGCCTGGGGAAGAGAGCTAGGGCTCCTCGGAACCCTACCTAAAAAAGTATGAGGGACGGCATGAGGCTTCGCCTCCCCCTCAAAAAAAACTAGGGCTCCCCAGAGACCTACCTAAAAAGGTATAGGGGACGGCGCGAGGCTTCGCCTCCCCCTCGCAAAAAAAGAGAGAGCTAGGGCTCCCCGGAGCCCTATCTAAAAAAGCATGGGGGACAGTGCAAGGCTTCGTCTCCCCCTCGCACAAAAAAAAGAGCTGGGGCTCCCCGGAGCCCTACCTAAAAAAGTATGGGTGACGGCTAGGGATGGCACTGTGCCCGACAGCGTGCACTGGGCAATACCTAATGGAGGCGGGTATGGGCGATTGCTTTGCCCACGAGTATAAAAACTGCACGATTTCTTACCCATCTAGAACAGCAGCCTGCATGGGTAAGCTCCACCTGCACCGCTTCACCCGATTGCCGTCATATAAAAACAGAAAACCCTAACTTGCTGCCCCGCTGCCCAGCCGCCCTAATTTCCTCCTCCCACCGTCCCACCAGATCTCCCAGAGAGGCAGAGACCCAGACTCCTCCCCTTGCTCAAAGTCCCACCGCCGCCCTCATCAGTCCAGATCTCCTCTTCCAGTCTTCCCAGCTCCCGGTCTCGGCCGCCGCCCTCATCATCCAGTCTCCTCTTCCAGCCCGGCCCCGGCCGCCACCCTCCTCCGGTCCCGCGCCCGCGCCTCCTCCCGATCCCACAGACGCCTCCGGATCCGCCGCCCATCATCAGATCCAACTCGAGCAGATCTCCTCTTCCAGCTCCGGTCCCCGCCGCCCTCCTCCGGTCGGCCGCGCCTCCTCTCGATCCGCGGCGCGCCTCCGATCCGCCGCCCTCATCCAGTCCTCCCAGCCGCCGCGCCTCCTCCGGTCCGCCACGCCTCCCGGTCCGCCGCCTCCCGATCCGCCCGCCTCCTCCTAGAGTCCTGGTCGCCGCGCCTCCTCCCGGCCGCCCAAGGCTTCGGCGGCAATGAAGGTCGGCTCGTCTCCACACAGACGAGCCGCCTAAGTCCCCCTCCTCGCACTCAAGAAAAACAGTGAAACTTGACACACTTGCGCCTTGCTTGAACTGAATTGTTCTTGTAATCTTGTTCAAGATTCAACATTTGTGTTATTTGTTTTGTCGATCAAGCTAAACCGGTCCATGTTCTTGTTCATATTGTTCAGAATCAAGAGTAAGCGGAGGCTCGGTTTTTAGTCGCAATTGTTAAAAATCATTGGAGGAAAGGATAGCTAAATCGCTTAATGAATTGAAGAATGTATGTTCTTGCAAACTTTTCAAAATACGTGTATACACCAAGATAATCGATGTATGTTCTTAGTGTAGCTCTTTCTTCGATCCATCAAGATGTGGACAATATCGTAAGAAAATCTGCTTTGTGTCAAGGATGAACTCAAGTAGCAAAAGACAAACACTGATGCAGTTAAAAAAGAAGGGGAAACAAACATAAATATGTTTTGCAAGTAGCAAAATAATGTGCATACGCATACACTTGTTATATGTTTGCGGTTAATATTGTCTAGGTGATTATGAGAAATGTAACTCAGACTAGAATACGATACACTTGTTATATGTTTGCGGTTAATATTGTCTCAAGATGTTTCACTTTTCGAGCATGCTTGTTCACGATGATCTGCAGACCGACAATATAAATGTGTCCCTAATTTCTCAATAATGAAGACCTTTATTCCATGGAATGGATCTTTCAATTCGAAAGTTATGGGACCGAAAGGAACCATGTACTATAATGCAGTAGCATTTAAAATTGTCCCGTGTAATGCAACACTTCACAAGTTCCGTACCACCAAACGAGTTTCGCTTACCAAATCGTTACACTTCAATTGTCCATCAAGAAAGGAAAAGGCTTTCCACAGTTACAAGGCTTTCCTCAAGAGAACTTGTTGTAGTTAAAAGTTAACTATAGTTGCATAGCACAAAAAAAAAATTGAATTACACTATTCTTACGTTAAAAAAAAGAAGGGGAGACAACGAGATAGTCGTCAGGCTACACAAAAGGATGTGTGAAAATATGTAACCTGTTGTGTTACATATTTGTGTTAGTACTTATACTACAGCTACATACTTGGATTAGATCCCGTCCCCGGCTTATCATTTATGCTCCCAGTAATATGTGCACTGCTAACTGTTGTGATTTAATGCTGTTGTAAAATTTTTTGATTAGTGTTCTAAGTCTCATATTTGTGTTCATTCAACTATCAGATGGCGACTCCAGGAAGTAGTAGCCAACATGGGCAATCTTCTCAAGGCTCAATACTCCGTGATCAGCAAGTAGGATCTGAAACCGAACCTCAAGTTGAGGAAGACTCTCGTGGCACAAAGAGAAAACTCGATTCACTCGAAGATGCAAATGCAGAAGAGGAAGACTCTCGTGGCACAAAGAGGAAGCTCACTTCACCCGTTTGGAACGAATTTACAAGACTGAAAGTGAAGGGTGCTTGGAAGGCAAAGTGCATTTGGTGCAGCAAGTACCTTTCGGCAGAGACGAAGAATGGTACTAAACATCTGCATGAGCATCTGAAGGTTTGCATCTATCTAAGAGGCAAGGGAAGGTACAAACTAGTTTGAGGTATGGATCTTCCTAACATGGGCAAGTAATCAGAGAGAACTATGTCTTTGATCAAGAAGTTGCTAGGAAAGCTCTCTATTCCATGATTATTCTCGCATGAGTACCCACCGTCCATTGTTGATCACCATGGCTTTCAGAATTTGTTAGTGCATCGCAACCTTTATTTAAAATGGTCACTCGAAATACTATTAGAAAGGATATCTTGGACCATTATGATTCAGAGAGAAAGAGAGCTCTCAGTTACTTGGATAAAAGCAATTGTCGTGTTGCTGTTACAACTGACCTTTGGACAGCTGATAATCAAAAGAGAGGCTACATGGCAGTAACTGGACATTTTGTTGATGACTCTTGGAAGCTTAGAAGCTGCATTTTGAGGTGATTGCTATGTTGAAATACTAATCTTCTTGCTATGTTGAAGTACTAATCTTCTTGCTATGTTGAAATACTAATCTTCTCGCTATGTTGAACCATGTAGGTTTATATATGTGCCATGCCCACATACATCAGAGGTTATTTGTGAAGCGTTGTATAAAAGCCTGCAGAATTGGAATCTTGATTGCAAGCTATCTACTCTGACCTTGGACAACTGCTCAACAAATGATAAATTGGTTGAAGCAATAGAGACAAAGGTTGGTCCATCTAATCTTTTGTTGGGTGGAAAGATGCTACATATGCGATGTTGTGCACATATTCTTAACTTAATTGTGAAAGATGGATTGAGTGTCATGGAGCATGGCATTAAGAGAGTACGTGATAGTGTTTCCTATTGGATGACTACACCAAAGAGATCTGAAAAATTTGTGAAAGCGGCTCGGTTTGTTAAGGTTGAAATAACTAAAAAGATTGGTCTTGATTGCAAAACTAGATGGAATTCAACCTATCTTATGCTTAGTACTGCTATTCCCTATAAGAAAGTCTTTGAGAGATTGAAGCAACTTGATATGCGTTTATTTGTGCACCAACAAATGATGATTGGAATTTTGCCTCAACTGCTTGTGAAAAATTAAGCATCTTCTATGAACTCATCAAATGTTTTCTCGAACTAAATATGTAATAACATATTCTTCCCAAAGATATGTGAGGTCAAAATGCATATGAATAAATGGCTAGGATGTGGAGATCCAATAATTGAGGCTATGTCTCATTGAGATGATAAAAAGTTTGACAAGTAATCGGATGCGATATTCATGGTTTGATGGCTATTGCTATTATTCTTGATCCACATGGAAAATGACAATGTTACATGCATGCTATATTGCCCTCTTTGGTGAAGAAAACTCAAGAGAATGTTACAAAGAGTTATAATTGCTTGTGTGAGTTGATGAATGAGTACCAAGTGAATAGTGGAGAAGAGGGTATGGCTACATCATCTAGTACTAGTGTTGCAACTGGTGCTAATGAGGTGCTTTCAATATTTAAAACACTAGCTGCTAGTAAGAAAAGTACCAGTGTAGTAAAGACTAAAAGTGAGCTAGATCGCTATTTGGAAGAAGAAACTCTTCCTTGCACAAATGAGGAATTTGATATACTGGGTTGGTGGAAGGTGGCTGGGACACGTTATCCTACATTGCGGATGATTGCTCGTGATATCTTGGCTATTCCAATAACAACAAGAGCTTCGAATCACTTTTAGCACTAGTGGTAGAGTGCTATGAACATCATGATGTCTCACTCCAGCTATATTGGAGGCATTGATGTGCTCACAAAGCTGGCTTCGGAATGACCTTAAAGGTATGCAATTAATGATGTAACTATTTTAAATTTTCTATGTGATTGGAAGTTAGTAATGTAATGCAATGTTTATTTTTTAGGTGAAGAAGGAGTTGAGGGTTTATGGACATGCCTTGAAGACATTGAAGAGGAGCTTAAAGATTGTTGTTCAATCTCGATCGTCGACTCTGATTAACAAACCGTTTTATGGACATGTTTTTCATCTATTTGTTGAATTGTTGTAATTGAAAAATTTTCGTATGTTCTACTCTTGTTGCAAACTTAATTTGTTTATGTGTGAGGAACTATGTTAGTTTGTATTGCCATTTTATTTGTTGAACTTGATTAGTTGTTTTTGTTGAACTTGATGTGTGATTTGCGATGAACTTTCTTAGTTGTTGAATGTATGATGCACTATTGATGTGTGAATTAAAATGAACTTGATGTGTGCATTGTTTGTGTGATGAGTATGCTCGTGGCGACTGGCACCCACGGCGGCATTGTTCATGGGTAACGGGCATACCATGGGCGACGGTACCATGCGGCGGGTATGGGCGAGGTTCTTCGCCCGTCGTCCTTCGTGGGCATGCCCGTGGGGGGAAATAGGGGTCGCGGGCATGGGTATGGGCGAGCAATACCCGGACCCGCCGCGCCCGATTGCCATCCCTAGTGACGGCGTGAGGCTTCGCCTCCCCTCACAAAAATAAAAGAGCTAGGGTTCCCCGGAGCCCTATCTAAAAACGTACAGGGACGGCGCGAGGCCTCGCCCCCCCCAACCTCGCAAAAACAATGAAGACAATAGGCAACAATCACAGTATTACTCACATACAAAGCATACAAGCACCGAGCAGTGTGGCCCGTACAATGAACATACTTACAAATACACTTAGCCCTGCAGCATACGAGGCACATCACTACCAAGCATCTACCAACTACCAACGATTACAACTCGACCTCGCTACACAATTACACCCAGTACAACATAAACACAGCGCGACACGACTACGAGACAAAGTCCCACACCTCCGTGCGCGTCGCCCACTCTAGCAAATCCTCATTGGAGGGCCCTATCGGCCTCACAGCTTGGCAAACCCCAGAAAGCTCGTATCTCCTCACATGCCCTCGCCGCCTTATGCTTCCGAAAAAGCCAGAATTCCTCCATAGAGCCACCCGGATTCGCCTTCTTCCACCGCTACCACTTGGCGCCACGGTACACTACTCCCCGGTAGCACGCCCGCAGGGGCCAGACAGACAAGAGACTGAGCTCGTCCTTCGACCCCCACTTCGGGGCCATATCCTTACTCCTCCGCACTCCGGGGGGTCGGGGCCCCCACCGAGCGAGACATTTAAATAGGCGTACGTAGGTCACCAAGGATAAGTATAAATAACCAGAGCCAGAGACGCAACCATCATCCAAAAATCTCATTTTCATTAAAAAGAGGCCATTACACAAAAAGGGGTCAACCTCTACAAAAACCGCTCCAAAGCGCAACAAACAAAAGCAGAGCGGGCACTACAAACTAAAGACCCTAGCTTTCTAACAGCAAGCGGGGGGTCACACCTTATCTCCGTGGGTGGACCCCCGCTTGCCAGCCTCTGGGTCCTCCGCCGAAGTCCCCGCTGGAGCCTTCCCTTTCGCCTGCTGGGCCTAGACCGCCCAGAAGGACTCTGTCGCAGCCTCATGACCACGCAGCACCCAGAAGTCCTGCTAAAGGACTTCGCTAGCCTTCCGCATCCGACGCTGCGCGACGGCAACCTCCTCGGCAGTTGCCACTGCAACGGACCGGGTAGCAAGGGCATCTATATGAGCACACCCCGCCTTGTCAAGGGAGGCAAAGGTCGTCAACCAAGCGACCTTTGCGCGAGGATCACCAGATCATCGCAAGAAGCCGCGGCAGCACACTTCACGCAAGACGCCAGAGATGCTCCAAGGTTATGTCCATCTTAGCCGGACGGTGACGCCTCGCAGGAGGTACAACGCTGAGCTCCATCACAGCTCCCTCAAGAGCCTCCATCGCCTTCCAAACGAAAAGACCAACGACGGTCGACAATCCCGCTCCACCTGGATCTCCTCCTCAAGGGTCACCCGGGCACCCCACAGAGCCTACACATCACCTTGAAGGGCGGTGCGCTCCGCTTCCAGGTCCACCACCCGAGCCTCCAAGGTCTTCACCCTCTCGGCAAGAGAGTTATATTCGGCGCTCAGGGCCTTGCTCCGGGCGTGCTCCGCATCAACCCTCTTTTGAATCTCGGCGAAGCCTTGAGAAATGTCATTATTAATGGCCCGCGATAGCATCAAGGTCTACACACGAAGCAGAACGTCAGAACAACGGAAAAAAACGAAGGGCAGGGATACTAGGCAAAACAAACCTTTGCGGATTCGCCGACATTTTGAACATGTCCTTCAAATGACATCTTCCGAAGAGTTCCTCAAGACAAGGCGGGCAAGAAAGTCAAGAATCGCCCGCAAACACCGGCAAACCCTCGCTCACCTTGAAGTCGGCGCAACACAGTGGACCTAAGCCCACCGCCCCCATAGCAGCCGAGGTAGACACTGGCGAGGGCGCCGCACGGAACTCGTCGAAGCGGAGTCAACACCACCCCCTTTGCCACCCTCATCACTTACCACTTCACCACCAACAGAAGTCAAATCGGCACTCCCCAATAATAAAATAAGAACAAAATGCTTACCACAGCCAAGCGCGGGGTAGCAGGGGCATCCCCGATGACTTCGGCGTCCCCTCCATAAATATGCGACGGGGTGTCAGTGCTGGAGGACTCCTCCACAACAAGGCGTGTTACACCGAACGTGCCTATCGCTTTGTCCACCTCCGACATAGTACGACCGACGTCCTCCGCTCCGGCACCCTCCACGGGCGAAACGGCGCGCTTGTCGAACGAAGAGCTGTTGGACACGAAACACTCGATCTGCTCTGGGGTGCCTTCGGCCACCCTCTTAGTCGGCCGCTCCGTAAAATCCTCCACACTGTGCGAAGGACCGCCGCCATCACGAGGGCAGGCAACGCGAAGGGGAGCCGCCGCAATCGGACCCGTGCCCTCGACCTCAGGCACGCGGGCACGTTTTTTTTCCCCGTATCGGGGTCCGAGCGCTCAGAAAGACGAACCGATGAGTCATACGCGCGATTCAACCGCGTCTCCCTCACAACCAAGCGACGCTTCGCATGCTCTTTGCCCGTGTAAGGGACCAAGAGTAGCTCCGCGGCGCGCGCTGCTTCGGCAATGGGCGTGACTACTAGGGTAACCAAGCTCAGATTAGTCTAAACCCCACGCAAAATAGGGCAACAGGCCAAAGAAAAGGGAAATCATACCTTTGTGGCCCTCCACAGTAAGGACGGGGAGCCTGGACTTTGGAGCTCCGAGCTCCACCCTCCACTCCTTGGCCAAAGGACAGATCTCGAAGGCGCAGAACTCCTCCACCAGGTCCCGTGTGGAGAGGCGCTTCGTCGTATCCAGTAGGACATGCAGGAGAGCCTCCTCCCTCGAGGTAAGAACAATCTCGGGAGTGGCGGTAAGCTATATCAGGCCACCCCGAGATTGGAGACCGTTCTTCACCAGAAAGGTATGGTAGAACCACCTCCGCGTCCAATCCGTCTCCCAACGGTTGCGCGCCGCCGGGGCAGGGACACACATTTGGCACCGCGCCTTGGGTTGAAAATTGACACTGCCAAATTTGAGTGTCTCGCCCGTGCTTTTCTTCTTCTTCACGATGGCGCCTGTCGTCAAAGATAGGCGAACAGCGCCCCATCGGGTTCTACCGATCTCAAGATTCACTGAAGACTCAATTTTACGATGGAGTTCGACATCAATTGCGCCAACTCCACCCCGTAAAGCCGAAGTCCAAGGAAGCCCACCGTGGACCGGAAGCTATGCGTAGGGGTAGGAAAAGACCTGTAGTCCCTGTACGGGCAGTACCTTCTTAGGGGTAGAACAATAATTTCATGTACCCAGTCAGTTGGCTATAAATAGCTCTCTCTCCCATGTAAGAAAGGCATGCTTTTTTGAGGCATTTAATACATATACACTTCTCCTAGTACCAGCCCCTTCTCCAAGGATCCTTCTGTCACTCACGCACCGGGGGTCCCCTTTTTCTACTGTCTAGTCTTTTTCTGCTACGACACTAGTGGTAACCCACGCTACCAAAATTTGATTCACATAATATCCCAAGTTCTTGTAATGGAAATATTTGTGTCATATTCAATTCAACCACTAAGCATTGCCTAAGCACAACCATTAGTTATTATGGATTCACCGAGGATAATTTATTAATGTAATAATTAATCTAGGGTGACAAGGTATAAGGGTTTATCAACAATCAAGGAGGAGAATAGTAATAACAATATTTAGCATGGCTAAGTATCAACCCTTAACATAGTATTTCATAAATAATATTAAGCATGCAAGTAACACTTCGAAACAAAATAATTTGCATTTGAAAAGTATGTTCAACATGATCAATTGTAAGGACTTATCTTGCTCAATAATGGATATTATTGGGTCTTGATCATGTCCTGAAGTAGTGGCGAAATCTTCGGTGACGTTGAAATCTATTTAAGCGCAAAATGACAACTTCGAATAAATGCACAAGAACTTTAAAAAATTAAAATAAAATTCAAATGAATAGCAAAAATTATGATTTTGGAACTTATGGAAATATCTTGATTTTACATGAATTTATAAACAAAAGTAAAATCATTTGGATTTAAAACGAGGGAGAACGAGATCTCCAAAGTTTGACCCAAGTGAAATTTCAGAAATTCTGAAAATTCTTACGGGTGGGCCTGGTTGGATTTTCATTTTATTTGTCTTAAGAAAATCCTCTATGACTGACGGGTGGGGTCAAATCGGGTTTTTATTTTATTTTCTAATTATTTTTCTTGCGAAAATGGCTCTGTGGCTGATAGGTGGGGTCCAGTTTGGTTTTTATTTTCTTTACTAATTATTTTTATTCGGGAAAACTCAAGAGACTTATAGGTGGGTCCGTGGTCCACATGGACTTAGTCCACCTAATGGTGCACATGCCTAGGAGGGCCCACACATCAGTGGCTTGGTCTACGGACAAGGTCTATA
Organism: Phyllostachys edulis; assembly: GCA_036346405.1. NCBI lineage: Eukaryota > Viridiplantae > Streptophyta > Magnoliopsida > Poales > Poaceae > Phyllostachys > Phyllostachys edulis. The sequence goes on from CM070566.1 coordinate 41,185,567, forward strand.
CAACAGGTTTTACATGGTGGGGCACGCATATCATACACACATACTTTAACCGATGGTTTAATTATATTTCCTAATCACCGAGGGCCCACATGTCATACATATATTAGCTCCTAATTAAACTCTCTAATTACTAGTTAAACTAATACTAACTTACCATGTGGGGTCGACACGTTTGCGTCTCTCTCAATCAGCTTCTCCGTTCAGAACAGGGGAATGGCGCAGAGCAGCCATGGGCGGCTCGGGTGAGCTCGACGCCGACGGAGAGGGCTCTGACGACCACCTGTGACTAGCAAAATGGAATGCGGGCACCTAGGTGATCCTAATGGCGGCAGAAGATGGCTCGGGGTGATGGTGCGCCAGCGCGGACAACGGCGACGATACTATGCATAATGACAACTACGCAACAGAGGCTTACAACTACAAACTGGAGCTTGGTTTAGCATCTACGAGCTAATGTGAAGCTATCGGTGCTCTCGACGCTCAAAATGAGGCGACGCACTGAGTGCTCCACAGCGGCTTGTGGCGGAGCGAAGGTTGGCTACGCTATGGCCAACTAGGCTCTTCATTGACTAGTCTACCAGCTTTGCGTGATGAAGAAATGTATGAGAACATGAGATCTCACCTGGAAGCCAAGCGAGGAAGGAGATCGAGTGCAGAGGCGGGGTTGCGTGCTCTGGGCCGGCGACGGGGATGAAGGGCGTTTCGACGACTCTGGTGCATGGCAACTTGGCAAGGATGAAGAGTGCACTCATTAGAGAGAGGAGGTCGAGACGACCAAGATGCGCGAGACAAAAAAGGCAAAAGTTCACTAGAAAAGGCGGAAGGAGGAGGCGACGGCTCGACGTGTTCCGGCTAGCTCTGCGGACGACGACGACATTCCTTCCTCTTTGTGAGGAAACAAGCATAGATGAGGTGAGCATGAGGAAGAGGAAGTCAAGGCGATCATAACGCATAAGAAGATGAGGACGAAGACCCACTCTAGCGGCTGAGAATCAACGACGAAGCATGCAACTAGAATTGGGGAAGACGACTGGCGCAGACGAATTCTTCTCCACCCAAGGCGAAGAAGAATGGGAAAGTTGGGGAAAATGCAGAGGAGAGGCTGGCGAGCACGATGATGTGCTCAGCTTGACCTTAAATAGGGAGGAGAGGGAGATAACAAGTGAGACGGTCGACGCGGCTCGGGCACGACGTGGCAACTGAGCGGAGTGGCGGTAACAGGCATTGGCGCGCGGATGGGACAATGTCGCAGCAGCGCAAGGCTCGAGGATGGCCGCTACTGGCACTCGAGTTCCTCTGCACATGGGCGTAACGTAGAGGGAGAAGGCGAGCAAAAGAGAGTGAGCGAACGAGCTGGCGCGCGGGGAAGAGAAACAGTGCTCTCCTAGGCGACCTGACAGGTGCGCCCAAGGCCCACGTGTCAACTGACGCAAGCGAGGGAGGCTACGGCGCAGGAAGGAAAGGGGGGAATAGCGGGGCGACGCGCGATTGGCCGGGAGCGCGTGGGGACAAGCCGCAGGGAGAGGGAAAGGGCTGGGCTGGTGGGGAAGATGTGGCCTGCGGGAGAGGGGAGGGAAAGAAAAGACCTGAAAATTTTGGTTTGGATTTTCATGATTGAAATTGAATTTGAAATTCAAATTGTGAGGAGATTTAGCACACAATTTAACTTGTAGATTTTATAATTTCAATTTGGTGCAAGAAAATTGATTTATCTTTTTGAATTGCAAGGCAAAGCTTTTGGAAATTCTTAAAAATGCAACGGAAGTTATTAAAATCCAAGAAATTCATGCAAGTTTTAAATTGTTCAAAGTTTGGGCTGTTACACATGATTACTTCCGCTCCTCGACGGTGGTTTCATCGTAGCTTGGGGAAAACAACACAGAAAAACTCTGGGCATCGTATCACCACCGTCCACTAGGGCCCTCCCCACTGGAAACAACGATCCAACGGCCAATCCGTTCGCCGCCACCCAAGGGCCCACCTGCCAGTCTCCCACGCCCTCCCTTCCCTAAAACCCTAATAAACCCTCCTCCCCCTTCCTTCCCTAAAACTCTAATAAACCCTTCTCCCCCTCTATCCCACCGCCGCCTCGCGCGCCGAAACCTTCCTCCTCCCCACCCACCTCTCCCCCGAGAACCCACACCCACCCACTCCATGCGACCACCGAGAGGCGGCGGCGGCAGGAGCGGCGGGGGTCGCTTCGGCGGCGATGGCGGCAGGGGCCGTTTCGGTGGAGGCAGGGGCCGCGGCGGCGGCGGGTACCGCGACGAGGGCCCTCCGGCTGAAGTCGTCGGTGCGTGCCTTCCCCCCACCCCAAGAACCCGAACTTTTGTGCCTTTGTTGCGAGATTTCGGTGATTTTGATGGGTTTATTTTGCTGGTTTTGCTCGTGCAGAGGTGTCGACGTTCCTGCACGCGTGCGAGGGGGACGCGGTGACGAAGCTGACGAACGAGAAGGTGCCCTACTTTAACGCGCCCATCTACCTCCAGAACAAAACCCAGATCGGCAAGGTCGACGAGATCTTCGGCCCCATCAATGAATCCGTGAGCGCTTCGTCTCCGAATCTTTTGGGCAGCACGGAGAATTTAAAACCTTTTTTCTTGCTCTTGATGACTTAGGGCTGCGGTGATAAAGTTGTGAACTCTAGCGTTGATGTGTCCATGAATGTGGGTTCCTTGTGTAGGACTCTGCACTTGGGTTGTTTTTTTAGTTTTGGCTTGGTTGTTGCTAGCAATTTATATTGTTCGGTCTAGATTTTAGTGGTGAATTTACAAACGTTATTCTTGAAATTGGAGTCTTTTGAGTTGCATTGAGCTAAGATTAGTTAAATGCTTAAATAGGTTGGCCTTTTATATAAAAGTGTTGTGGTGGAGCATGGCAATGCTTTTTGGGTGCGTTTGGTACGTGTAATCTCATATTCCCCTGTAATCTAATATTCCTTTTAATCTGGTTACTGGTAAACACATTACCAGTAATGTAAGATTCTAACGCTTGGTTGATTTGAAGGAAACTAAATATTAGTCTTTATTATAATTTCAAACCATGGAGGTTAACATCTATAAATTTTGAATTTTACAATTTAAAATTCTAACATTTAGAATTTCATTTTTATGATTCAAATCAAATTTTGGATTTTGAAATCTTAAATTTTAAAATTTGAGTTTTGGAGTTTAAATTCTCAGTATTTGAAATTTCGAAACTCAAAATTGAAACTTTCAAAATTCGGATTTATAAAATTTAATTCTCAAAATTTGAATAACTGAAATCTAGAATTCGAAATTTGAAAGAAAGAAAAAAGATTTTCGAAACCCAACCTTGAAATTTTGAATTTTCAAATTTAGATTGTCTGAATTTAAGATTCCAAAATTTAATATTCAAATTTTTGATATTTTGGTTTCAAAATTCATATTTTGAAAATTGATTTTTAAATTCCATAATTCAGATATTCAAATGTTAAAATAAATCATAATTTGGATTTTGAATTCTGAAAGTTCAAAATTTGACTGTGATGAATCAAAAGCACATGATAAAAAAACGCAATAACAAATATTACTTTCCCTTAGTAATCTAAGATAGACACTCTTTTCTATGGGAAAGAGATTCCTGAAATTGATGGTAATCTGTCTCCCAAGGTAATTTTAGATTCCTGAATGTTTTACCAAACAAGGTAATCTCATAGGATTACTAGAGGATTCCTAGTAATCATCGGAGGATTCCGCCAACCAAACGCACCCTTTAGGTAACTACAGTTTGGTAATGGGGAGTTGCAATTTGTTAGATGTCTGATATGTTTTATGTTACTTTCAGTTTTGGGTTCTTAGCTCTCAGTATTGTACTGAAGTCATTTGCTGTTTAGTCAGCTGAATCTGATTGCTTAGCTTGGAATTTTTTGTGCTAAATTTGTGATCTTTTTGTGCTGCATATCTTAGAAGTTTGCGTTGTCTGTAGTGTTTCTCGATCAAGATGATGGAGGGGATTATTGCAACATCTTACAATGGAGGTGACAAGTTCTACATCGACCCTATGAAGCTGCTGCCTCTCTCACGCTTCCTGCTGCAGCCAAAGTATGACTGTGATCGAACTGTTGGCTTATCATTTTTTGTGCATTATTTGCTTGTCAGTTTTGAAAATGGAATATAAATGTTTTCATTTGTGGGTAAACTTTATTTTACATTTAGTTTTTACTGAATTGATAAGGTGTGCCAACTGCCAACTTTCTTTGAACAAGTGCTGTCAAAACTCATTAAACTTCCATAAAATCTTTTTTTAAAAGGCCTTTTATGTGTCTGAAGGTGTTCTCTTTGTTTATGAGTCTTCACCTGGCTGTTAAGAAACAAGAGTATTTTATGACATCCCTATTACGCTAAGAAAGCTACTGTCATAGTATGCGAGATTAGGAATGCATTGAAGAGTCTAGTGCAGCTACCAACTAATGAAATAATCGAGCTTATTTTGGTTGTGAATTTTAAATATTTAATAAATTTTGCGTAAGAAGTGCATAAGTAATGCGGGAAATGCATATCAGAAACTAAACTAAAGGTTCACCATTATCTAGTTATTTAACATTGCAAGGGGTTATGTAATCCTGTTTTGCTTTGCTTGTTTTAAATCCTGTTTTGCTTTGCTTTGTTCTATCCAGGGGCCAAACCCAAGGAGGGTCTAGAGGTGGTGGCCGTGGTGGAAGAGGTCCTGGTCGTGGCCGTGGTTCATTCCGTGGTAGAGGTGCGCCAAGGGGTCGTGGTGGACCTCCAAGGGGTGGATGTCGTGGTTTCAGAGGGCGAGGCAGATTCTAGGATCTTGTTGAAGTTCGATGTTCGTTGAAACACCATATCCTATACGCCCTCACTCAATTGGAAACTTTCATATTCTTGTAGCCTGATGTTAAGTTAGAAGAGCACTTGCAACTGTTTCTGTGTGAAGTTGGATTCTCTATTAAACGAAGTTTCCGTATCTCTTATTATAAGCTATACATTTACTGTTAATCTTTGTTCAAAAGTTGAATTTAGCTTGTGCTGATTCTTGAGGCCATGGCAGAGTATTAAGTTCCCTGTGCTGATTGTTGAAAGCCTTAGCAGAGTATATGTTTCCTGGTAGATGTTACTCTAATATTTTAACAAATTACTAAAATGAAGTCACTATGTTGGGATGGTTTGTACAGAGAAATCCCATGGGTTTGTTGCACTTGCTGTATCGGCACGCACAGCCGGAATGGAACGACGTGTCGTCTCTAAGAACAGATAACACATTCACAATTGATATGTTGTGACATGAACATATGAACTTGATACTGTGATACACCTATTTCAAGCCTGGTAAGCTACTCAAGTGAAAGAGTGAGCAAAACCTTTATCAACGGCAAAATTTTGTTTTGAAGCAGCGGATTACCTAAAAGATTTATAAATTTCAAATGCCAATTGCAATTATGAGAAGAAATAAGGACTATTTTTTTCCCTTAATAAGCGTACACTGTAGTGTCCGTTGCCTCAGCTAATCGAAGAAAATATAGAATTCACTGCACCTTCCTTTTCTGCAAATCGCCAAATGACGGCTACAAGATGCCAAGTCGGTATTGCTTGTTCTTCAGGTATGTTCTTGATAGAACCCTTTTCCCAAACATGTTGCTTTGCAGTGAAGCAGCGTGCGGCCTAATAGCTTCAACAAAGGCAGTATGTAGTGCACCCTGGACAATAAAAAAAGCCCTTAGATAAGAATCACACAGGGAATTCTTTTGGCTGGGGGTGCAGCACTATCTTTACCTTGCACTCTTTAAGTGCTGTTTGAATCACATAATTCCCAAACTGATCTCGCATGATTTGCGGTAACTTGGGATCATTCATAAGTTCATTGATGATTCTGTCACGCTCGAGCTGCGGTGCTAGCTTCAGACAATTTTCGACAACATGGCTACCACACTTCTGCAATGATAGATATCCAAAGTGACCCTCCAGTTCATCCACTATTTTGGCCGTTGCCCAATCAATGTTGAGGGTGAGAATAAACTGAATAACATAGTTCCTGCAAGAAATTACCTCATATAATATTCAAAAGGCATGACTGCAATATTATTCAGATTAGTTGAGGACATCTATTAAGGAGGAGAAAGCAAACAAAGAACGGGGATACCCATACTGATCTTCTGAAAGGCTAAGGGCATTGGATGTAATATTGCTCAACAAGTTGTACTTCTGCTCATCATTTGAATGTTCAATACATTTTTGAATGATACAACAGCCTTGGCGATCTTTTGCTAGTTTAACATAGCGCAATGTGGCAGCATCAAGAAGGAACTGCAACAATTATACATGCATCCATAACTCAGTACAAAAAATGGAGGACAAGAAGTTTAATGCATCATAAAGAATAAAATTCACAATGCAATATGCTGTAATCTTGGAGGACGTTTAGCTGTATCAAGCAGAATTACAATATTACACTGGCTATGAAAAGACAAATGAGAACAAAGTACGAACTGGTACCAATTTTTTTACTGACATGCAAACAATATTTTGTACACAACGGTTTAACACAACCAACATGAATGAGCAAAGGTACCAAAAAAATCATAATTAAATCCCATGATTAGCAGACATCTTACCGCTTTGTATTCAGGTAACAGTTTCTGCAAGCACCGGTGTGCAACATGACTGCCATTAGTATCTGTCATCAAACGCATTGCTCCAGGACTCAATGCAGACACAACCTTCGAAACTTGATCCGGAGTATTTATAGTTTCTATGACCTTTTGCACTGCACGAGTCCTGGATTTTTTTTCTAAAAGATAAGAAATAAAAGCAATAAATATTAAAGACAAAACAACTAAGATCAGATCATTGTTCATACCCATGCATGTTGCAAGAAACTGTAATAAGGTCTCCAGGTACTTTGGTTATTTCACAAATTACACGCATCATTTGATCTTCGTTGCACTCTTCAAGCAGCTTCTGCACCAAATAGTTGCCAAATGGATCCACCATAAGTTCACCAATATGATCAATTATTTCAGCAAAGACTTTTTCAATATCCTCTTGAGTGCCTTCGGTAAATACTTTTTGCAAAAACCGGCAGCCATTCTGATCCTTTGCCAACATACAGATTCTTCCAGCAACTTCATCAACTGAATTATAATTCAACTGACATGATTTCATGGCCAGTTCATACTCAGATTGTAAGGACAGAAACTGCGAGTTTTGTCTATCGAGGTGCAGGGAATCATTACTCTGAATATCAAGATGGTTATGTCCATAACCATCAATTCTTCGATCCATACCATTACAGCCATTTATTAAAGGAGCAAACTTGGTAGTTCTTACTGAATTTACACTGGCAGACCGCATCAGAATCTTTTCTGGATAACTTATTTTGCTGAGATTATCTGAAATATGATGTGGCGAAAAACCTTTAGAGAAAGAGTTTAGCTCGTATGGATGGGCAAACCTTTCAGCTTGCTGACGAAAATTGCCACTGCCACATGAATTGTCAGGGTACAATGTACTAGGGAATCTGTTCACAAATGTACTATTCAGCTGGTTATTTCCCTTCTGAAAAGAAGCACCATTCCAGTATGGATCCTCACTTCCCAGCTCCAGTTGATGAACATTAGGTGTTCCAAGATATGCTGATGCGCCCTTTGCAGAAGTGCAAACTGCAGCCTGTTGATTGCTCCTAATTCGGTGAACATCTGACCCAGCTGTTTGTTGCATTTGTGGATAAACATAATGTGGTTGCATAACAGGGTATTTCTGTGCATCCATATTGTGCTGCCACATGAAGTTTGAACCAACCTGCTGATCATAAGGTGCATACATTTGAGATTGCCCATCGATATAAAACTGTGGCTGGAAGGGTGAAGCTGATATAGCTGATGGCTTGTAACTATCCATGGTGTGCATCCCAGAGCTTCTTGGCAAATTCCCAAAGTACAGTGGAAAGCTGTGAGCTTGTCCTTGGTGTTCAACAGTAAGTTCATTGGGCTTTTGCTTGACATGTTCAGCACTGAACTGTAGAGGCATCAGCTCATCTTGAACAAATGCAGGCACAAGAGGTGGGTTCAGTGTAACACCCGCAGATGTAAGCCCTGAAGTAGACTTCACAGCTCTAGATGGATAGTGCCCATTTATCGGCACAGCATTGCGGGAATTGGTAAGGGAATCAGCTGTGTGATTCTTGAAACTTAGAGCCATGTCCTCAAGAGCTGATGCCAACGACTGCTCGTCGGGTAGACCGTCACTGCGAGAGAAGCCCACAGCACGCTGATTGCTGCCAACCATCGATGTTTCATACATTGCGAATTGCGAAGGCAATGGCCTTCTCACCTTCAGAGAAACTCCTGCCTCAGAAGTAGAGCCCATATTGTGTAGCTCCATGTCACCAGCACTACCCAATGAAGCACCAGGAATCCTGTCGACAAAAGCTCCAAACTTGGAAAGACCCTGATTGCTATTTGATTCCTCCATGTCAGAAACAGGATGATCTGCGAAACACCGGGAAGGCGACGGCTAGTGCCAACTCAATCACGCAATGCAGGTAGAGGCACTGGTCCTGCAACAACAGGAATTCCATGTTACAGTCAGAGGCCATGAGATTTCTGTGAAACAGACATAAAGTCTCATCTTTTCAGATACTTCGAGCAACCAATGTACCGGCAGAAAAGCAAAGGCAAACCCCACATGGAAACAGAACAAAGGGCTTTACATAGGACAAAGTCTTCACCAAACCAAAGAAAGATTTGGACGAACAATTGGGATCGAGACAACCAACACGAACCGCCACAGAATTTTTTCCCAGCTAAATTATGAACCAAACATTCTGCAGATCGCCAGATGGCGACAGAATTTTGGCAATCGAACAGAAGGTAAAAGGCCAAAATTTGATCCCCTCACCCCCACAAAGATACCCCCAAGCAGTGCATATGGATACCACAATTAGAACTAGCAGGGAAGGAAATCAATATAATCCATAATTCCATCACACAATCCACGATCAGATTACGCAAAGATCACAAAAATTCTTGTCGAATGCAGGGGAATTGGGCACCAAGAAACCATCCATCGCCGCATCATCTCATACTCCTTAGCCGATCAAGATCGCAAAACCCCCAGAAAAACCCCCGATCACCACGGAGCAGGGCCCAATCCCCACCAAGAACACGAAACGAAGGAAACCCACCTCGAAAAATCCAATCTCGCGGAGAACCAAGCGGAGAAATCGATCGAAACAACCCAGCAACCGATCTAAACCGATCGAGAATTCCCCAAGAGAGATTAACATAATTACCAGCGAGGAAATACTATCAGGGACAAACCTAAAGACATGGATTACGATGGAGAATTCCAGGAATCGTGGAGAGATTAGGACGAAACAACTAATCGTGAAGAAACGGGTGGGGAGGTTGGAGGTATCTTGGAGATTTTATTTAGGAGTCTTGGATGAGGAGGAGATGAAAAGAGGGGCGTTTCTGCAGGTGCACTTCCTTGGACTCTTTGCTCTCCTTCAATTCCTCTCTCTCTCTCTCTCTCTCTCTTCTCCTTTCCAAAACTACACATGGATGGACTCTTCTCTCCCTGGCCTGCCTCTCTTTAGTCTTTGTGGGCTGGTGTGATGGAAGTGAGAGAAGCAGGTGTAGAGAGAGAAACAGTGGGCCCACACTCCATGCATGCATGCATGCATCCATGGATTGAGGAGGGGATGGTGATTTGGGGATTTTGTACCCTGCCTATTCTGGATTTTTTTTTTTGCAATTAAGTTTTACAGATTTGGGTTCAAGATTAGGTGTGTAGATTACATGTTGCTTCTTTGAGATAAGAGTGTTTTCACGTGTACACGGAAATTGCAGCGTAGAGGTTTAGTTATAGATGAAAGTGTGTTTCTTGGGTTAATCAAGGTGTTGCATACGAAATTGTCTAGGTAAGTTCATTTTGCATTTTCTAAGCTAGACTAAGGCATAGATATCTTCAAGATCAGAAATACTTCATATACAAAAAAATTATGTAGAAAGTTTGTACTTAAAGTGATTAGAACTCTCTTAATCTTATCTCTGATCGTCATCCACCCACCGCTCATCACAATTCTCAATCTTGTTGTAGGCAATATTTTATCGCGAATAATTTCTGACAGCCTCATTCATACATGGTATGCTAAAAAAATAGCAAATTGGACAGAAAACCAAATTAGAACCATGATTAAAACATGCCAACATAAATTTGCCACATTTAGATACTCATCAAGTTGCAAAATGATGTTTTTGTTATCATTGTGTAACCCTGTCAAGAGAGTATCATACTAGTACTAAAGAACTTTTGGGCTGTGGTGCCCAAGTCATTATTGTTTGGGTTCTAAAAAAAAGTCATTATTTTTTTAGAACAACAAACTGATTCCATTATGCCCTCAAATTGACCTAGCAGTATTTATTGACTCCTGTGATTCGATGCGGCATGCGCTTTCGGACTACCCCACCAGTACAAGGTTTGAAGCCTTGCACGGCAGAATTAAAGAATGGCATCATGGCCTCCATTGGGTGGAAATTACTCAAATTAATAATAACTAGTCAAGTGTCTGTGCGTTTCGATGAATTATTTTGAAGCTATTTTAATAACACAAATGAAAAAAAATGACTAAATAAGATTGACTTGGAGTCATTTACATTCCGATGAAAATTTAGCAAGCATTCCATCATCGGATGTAGTTCAAACCATACATAACAAAATGTTGCATTCATGAATTGAGTCTTTGAAATAAGCAACGATACAATGAAATTAAGAAATACTTTGCTTTAACGTGATATTGAAACAATAACAAATAAAATAACATACCATTGAAAGTACTAAAATAATTGGAATTTAAAATAATATAACCAAACAATGCAATATAAATAAGTCCATCAACTCTGGAGATCATTTCCCCTTTGCTTCCCTAGTCGTTCAACCCCTGATAATGAGGATTAGCAATCGTGTTTTTAGAGTACACATCGGATACACTCACGCACACACACCACACGCACGCTTACACACACACACGGATGCGTCCTTAACACACGCCTAATCTAGAGTGGGAGCTGAACCCCACGGAGCACGGGCACGCGTTTTAACCATTGAACATATCCACGTGCGCATGTACTATTCCTGAAGGAATAAACCCCAGGTGAGACACTCATGCCAAGCCGCTGGCTCGAACGCGGGCGGGTGGCCTACACAACGGCAACACGCACCACTGAGCCAAAGCTCAGTTCTCCCGTGTGGAACAAAAAAAAGGGTTACCACATCCAAGGAAGGCAGCAGGTGTGCAAATTACCCAATCCTGACACGGGGAGGTAGTGACAATAAATAATAATACCGGACACTTTAGTGCCTAGTAATTAGAATGAGTACAATCTAAATCCCTTAACGAGGATCCATTGGAGGGCAAGTCTGGTGCCAGCAGTCGCGGTAATTCTAGCTCTAATAGCGTATATTTAAGTTGTTGCAGTTAAAAAGCTCATAGTTGGACCTTGGATTGGGTTGGTCGGTCCGCCTCACGGTGAGCACCGACGATGCGCTCCTGGCCTTAATTGGCCGGGTCAATCGCGTTGATCCTCATCTGGACGACAAAATTGACGTAGTCATGCAGAAAGGCCGATAGATAAACAAAACAAAAAGTAATACAATATTTAGAGGGTTACCGTAGAGAGGTAATTATTATAGAAATGCAATATAATTAGTACATAGATTCTGCAGAGACTTATACCTTCCAACTCGTCGTCATAGATTGGGTATGGGAAGAATATGAGTTCACTCTCTACCGTGGTCGATAATCCGTCTAAAGATGAATCACAATAGAAATCTAAAACAATCTATATACCAGCACGCTGTGAAAGCAGATGTATATTCTCCTTACCAGTGGTCCTATTGACCTTCAAGAGGGTAGAGGCCAAACAATGGAAGTCGGTCTCTGCCGAACTCCAACGCTTCATGTGGTGTGTCACATGGAAGTCCTAGACTCATATGAATATGAACTCCCGGCTGTGCGTTTAGCAAGTAGTGAGAATCCAAACAATTTCAATCGTATTTAATCATCAATAGTTGAAACACTTTACATTGCTCATACCGAACATTCATCAGGGCTAGCTATCTCCCTGGTTGGCGTCCGACGTGGCCATGATTCGTGGTACTCAATGTCACCGACATTCACGACCATGCCAATGACATCTGCAAAAGCCGCAAACCAAATAATAACAGATATATGATTGAAAAGCTTGTCGACGATCAAGTCGCCGATCTTACGAAAATGAACGAGGAAAATGACGTGGAATATCCTGGAATGGATTGGGGGTCGCTCTTTATTGATATGAACTGGGTTTTACAAGATGTGGCTAAGTATTACCTGAATTACATGAATGGGGAATGTCTAACAGTAATCGACTTAGAATATGAGTCTAAGTCGATTATCTAGCTTCTAATTCCACCGCTTAGGCTTCGTGTATTCTTGTTGAACTATCGTTGTTCTTGTCTTTGTTGGTCTAGGTCTTCGTTACATTTGTGTCTGGCGCTTCACCTTTAAATAACTTCCGAAGAGGTGGCAGTTACTCCTGGAGAAGACGTCCCTGGTGAAACGTTACGACTGGTCGGAACGGTGGAAGCGTTTAGCAACGTGCTAACTTCCTTGCGGTGCCTGTGAAGAGCTTAACCGTAGGGTGGTTAATAGTCAGTGTCTCAGGGTTGTACCATCGCGTGGAATGGAACGTATAACATGTGTTCCATTCATCATACGATAAGAAATACCAATTCGGTAATTTTACGAGCGGTTATCTGGTCGGGATTAGGCACAAAGCCTCATCCGACCAGGGTACCCATTAAGTAACCTTTAGAATACTAACGACCAGGGAGGTCGTTAGTCTTAGGGGTTACGACCATGAAGACGTATGGTCTTTTATTATGTATTAAAATAATACATAGAGGTTTTAATCCTCGTCAGCTAGCCCCCGAACTTTAAATGAACTGGTCGTGTATATACCTTTTTCCGATGAAATCGTATCGGGCAGACCCCATTTAATGTCGTGGTATACGAAGTGGTCTGTGTTCACTTTAAAGTTGAGAACTTGCCTTGGGAGTTCCTCTGTTCGTTTGAGCAAAAAGAGGCTTTTTGTCGGTTTGGACTCTTGTGGGAATCCTTCGAAAGTATCGGAAGTTTATAAAATCTCCTCTCGCTGGGATCTTAGAATTTTTATGCTTCCAAAATTCCCTTTCGATTCCCTTTAGCTTCTCGAGAAATCCTCCGAGTTTTTCTGTTCTTCCGACCACGAAGTCTCCAACTTTCACTACTCATCCTTGAGGATTTTCGCCATGTCGGAGCAGATTACAAAGTGGTTGCCTTCGGAATTGGGCAAGAAAAAGCTTGAGGCTTTGACGAAGATGGGAATGCTCCCAGATAGGAATCTGATTAATTGGAGACCGGCGACTGGAGAGCATTTTCCGAGCCGTGAAGATGAGGAAATCCCTGTTTTTCTTGCCTACATCGAATGTGGGCTGAGATTACCGGTACACAAATTCCTTCTCCGCGTTCTTGAACATTACGGGGTGGAATTAGTGAATTTGGCCCCAAATTCGATCGCAAATATCAGTATTTTCGCATATTTATGCGAGGCATATCTGGGAATACAACCGAACTTGAAGCTCTTTAGTTATTTCTACCGCATGGTGATGGGAAAATCTGTGGCAAAATCTGAAGCAGCTCCTGGGGAATGCACATTGTGTCTTCATGACGGGAAGGCCGATGAATACATCCTCATGTACGCTGAAATCTTCGTGGTCGTCATGGAAAAGTCTTGGTTTTACATGACGATTCTGAAGACGATGGCCTCTACTTCACGGAACTAGAGCAAGTGAAAACCCCAAGTGGAAGGAGACCGAAGAAGACATGGATAGTCAAAAGATGGGCGGATGCCATCTATGACTTAAGTAGTCAGGGCCCGACTTCGTGGCATGTGGTGAGGATTTTACCTCTCGCCAGATTAGTCCATTGAAGCTCTGGACTCATTCCACGCTCTCGTGCCTTGATCGTGATGAAGTTGCTCGGAAGGTGGTAAGTCTTTGAGATACATTCCGATCGGTATTTTGATTTGATTAATGTGTTACCTTAAAATTTGTCTATTCTTCCTTCATTAAAGTTCTTTCCTATGGGGAAATTAGAGAACGAGTCAGCTAATCTGCTGCGGGGAGCACGGAGAAAAGGTGAATGCCCCAAGATCTTAGCCGCAACTCCTATTGAAGGAGGCGGCAAGGCTTAAGGTAACTTAATCAAAAATTCCTTTTACCACGTATATACATATATCCCACCAGATTTCCAATCGTGTTTCTACATTTGCGATCGGTCGGTTTGCGAATCATACAATCTGGTGAGGATCAACATCCCACCTTGGTTCCGACCGAGTCGTGCCTCGAGGCACTTGAAGGAGATGAATCCTCGAGGTAATAGAACATTTGGAATCATATATGTACGAATTTTTAGATAAAATGATTTCTTCACCCAATCAAATTTGTTCTTTGATTTAGGTGGATAAGCTGAAGGCATGAGAATATAGCTGCAAGGTCAGACTCAGAGTGGTCGTGCACGACCTTACGGTTGTTACTGAAACAACTGATCTGGAGATTGATGAAACCACTCCCTCCGACCAGATAGTCAGGAATGTGGACCTTGATGAACTGGTCGAGGACATAGCTTCCGACATCTTGTTGGAGGATGTGAGGGTTCCAACAAACCCTGCTGGTCCAGAACCAGCAAAATTGGAGGAGAAGAAAAGGAAGGCTAGCGGCACAGATTTCTCTCTTGCGCGTTTCAGAGTCAAATCCCGGAGATTAACAAGGTATGTACAAATGAAAGTGGTCATATAAGTATGTACCTTTAATAATTCCTTGATGATTTGATACTTTGAACTTCCCATCTTCGGTTTGCATAGGTCTTCTGGTGTTCCGGTCGTTTCCCACTGTGTTCTTCTGAGGACTCGCACTGTGGAAGTTCCCGACCAGAGCACTTCTCAGGACAAAGTTCCTGAGGAAGTAGTGGTCGAAGAAGCCCCCGAGCAGGTGACAAGGGCAACGGTTGAGTTGGATCCTTTGGTGATTGAAACCCTTCGTGGAGGTAGATGCCTCGAGAGGTCTCAACAGTTCCGATCATCGTTGATAACCCTTCCCAACCTAACAAGTTCCTTTTGTCCCCGATTTATCGAGGATAAGGAGCTTGATGAGGCATGGCGAAAGTATCGGATACTCAACTCAAGATGCACCCGATTCGATTTTTCTTTGGTTATAATGACCAAGCAATTCGGGTAAGTATTCTACGACCAGTTCTTCTTTAAAAAGTTTATAAGAAACTTAAGAAAGAGAATGCTATTTGTGTAGCATTTGGTCGAGAACTTTGCTGTGACCGGAGGACTGACCCAGCGAGTTAAGGACTTGGAGCAAAAGCACTCCGAGTTGGAAAGTAAGAACTTTTCCCTTTTAAACTTTTGTTTCTTCTTCAATACTTTGCTCCTCTACAATTATTCTCCCTTATCGTATTCGATAGATCTGGAGAAAATAAAAGAGGAGGTTGTGGCTGAGAAAGCCAAGACATCTCTTCTTGAAGAAGAAATAAAGCTAAAGACGATCATTCGCTAAAGCAAGTTCAAATTAAAGACCGGTTGATCATTTGAAGCAACGACCAAATATGAAACACTTAGCAAAACAAATGAAGGTAATATGTCGCAAACTTGATTGTTCCTTCAATTATGCTTGTGTTCATTAAGCGATTTGCTTTTGCAGAGCAAACGCAAATCTTTGAAAGAGTAAAGAAAACTCGAAATTTGAGCAGATAAGGAGGCGGCTTTTGCTCAAAATATTGATGAAAAGATTCGTGCTTTGAACAAGATGATCTTTGATATGGGATCAGGATCAAGCCTGCCTTCCTTAGGAGATCCAATAGAGAAAATGAACTATTTGGGTCAACTTCTAGAGGACCTTAAAGTTCTGCTCAAAACTACTCGGACGAATTATGCCTGTGCCCTAAAAACAAAGGCGTTGCAAGTGGAGTTAGTTTTGCTTTGGCAAAACCGAAAGCTTCCGACCCCTCCATAGATCTCCAAGCTGTTAAAGAAGACTTCAACTGCCCACCTGAGGAGGCGACCAAGTTCATGGAAGAACTCAGGCCACTCGGAGATATAGTTGTAGAGGAGATGGAGGTCGAATCTCCGACAAAGCGAAGAGTTAGGTGGGAATATTTCTTAAAGTAGGTTCTGCAAGTGTAAAAATATTTGAATATCTATGAAAACTTACTTTTTATGTCATTGACAAAGCTTTTGTTTATCCTGTTTGACTTTTAAAATTCTCAGATATTTCCTAGCCCCGACGCTTTATAGTAGAAGAACGTTCTTGCATACAGCGGTGAGCCAAGAAAGAAAATAAAAAGAGGTCATAACCATGTATGTGAGTTTTTGAAGGTATGTTTGGACATGTAAGACAAAAGCGATCGTGTAAAGATTAGGAAATCAAATGTGGTCGGGACTAACAGACGATTTCGACTAGTTATAGATCTTTGTTTGTCATAATGGAAATACCAATCAAAAACACTATATATGGTCGGAAAAAAGACTTTGTCAAACTTGACATAAGAAGAAATGCAAATATGTATGCAACAGATTATAAGTGAACTTTGTTTATATCTATTGTTCCATAGTCTGGTCGGAACTAATGCTAAGACCTGAAAGCATACGACATATATTTTTTGAAACGTGTTCAAATTCTATATCCGACTGGTAGCGAGGATCGTAGGAAGCTCCTTCCAGTGGGCAGGACCACGTGCGAAAAAGGAGAGACTTCGACTAGGAGGCTTTCCGTGTCCCGACCAGTAGCCAGACAAGAATCAACCAGGATCTTGAAATAATGAAGCATAATCTTCAGAATCGTAAGCATATCATTCATGAGATAGTTAGTTGTGTGGCGCTCTGATTACTCATTTTTCTTTAAGAAAAGAGTATAGTCGCGTGTGGGAATCATTTGAGAAAAATGCTCACGACGAGGACCATAGAGTATCGAGATCCTTAAAAGGATATCGAGAGAAAAAATGTCTTCTCAGACCGGACTAACAATAATAAACGACCGAATGTAGGTGTATATATATAAGCAAGGTTGCACTTCTTAATTAATCAATAAATTTAGTGAAATTGAAATTGAAAGAAATGAAAGAATGAAAATTAAACATAGAACTTACGAATTGATCGATGTTCCAAGAATTTGACAAAATTTGCCCATCGACATAGCTAGTCGTCACGGAACACAGTCGGGTGACTTGACCACGATATAAGGACCTTCCCATTTAGGAGAAAGTTTATTGCGATTTGTTTGGCTCTAAATTTTTCGAGAACGGATCACCTACAAAGAAGATCGCGAGGTCGCACCTTACGATTATGGTACCTTCGCATGGCTTGTTGGTAGACCGCCGATCGTATAAGGGCTTGGTTTTCGCTTCTTCAAGGAAATCGACGTCGTCGAAGTCGTTGCTCAATCGATCATTTTCGTCAAAACGATCGATTCGAAAGCAGAGCCAATTTTGAGTTCGGAGGAAGCATGGCTTCAAAGACCATAAACCAAAAAGAATGGAGTTTCACCGGTCGCGACGATCGGGTCGCGGGTTCTAACGCCCATAACACGTAGGGAAGTTCTTAACCCAAGCTCGACCGCTTGATTAATCGGTGAATACTCGGCGTTTGATCCTCGCATAAGGATACCATTAGCCGCTTAATCGCTCCGCTGCTCGTGGATGAGCAATGTAGCAAAATGAACTTTGACACCAAGTTCATCGCGAAATTCTGGAATTGATCGCCGGAGAAGCTGGGAACCATTGTGCGTGATGATACGTTGGGTACACCAAATCGCGTGATCACATTTTTCAGAGAAATCTCTTAGCGGCCTCGGTTGTTATTTTAACGATCGCTCGGCTTCAATCCATTTTGTAAACGTGTCAATCATGACGAAAAGGAATTGAAGCCCCGGTGCTCTTGGGAAAGGTCCCGAATGTCCGATCCCAAAGTTGCAAAAGGCCAAGAAAGAGGAATTGTTTGTAAGGCTTGTCCGGGTGGTGTACTTATCGGCTATGAAACCGACATTGTACACACTTCATCACAAGCTCTTTTGCATCATGAATGGCGGTTGGCGAGAATAGCCTTAGGAAGGCTTTACCCACCGAGTGGTTCTCAGAGGAATGGTGTGCTCCACGAGCGCCTTCATGGATTTCGATTAGCAATCTAATGCCATCCGCTTGAGATATGCATCTCATCAACACTCCATGAGATCCTCGTTTATACAAGATACGCTCGATTAGAGTGTATGATTTGGCTTTTCGTGCTATCTGATCGGCCTCTACATCATCTTCTCGAATTGTGTCATCTGTCAAGATAATTGTAGATCGATGTCATCCGATCTCTACCTTGATCGTGATGCGCCAACCGTCAACGACACGTGGAGCATCCATGTTCCCTTGATTAGTTTGTTCAACTTGCAAAGAATCATGTATGTTCTCGGAAGGCTCAACTACCGAGGGTGAATTGAGTTGCTCGAGAAAAACTCGGGCGGGGACGGCCGACCTCGTGGAGGCCATCCGTGCTAACCGGTCCGCCAGAAAGTTTTTCTTTCTAGGAATATGTTGGATCCGAAAACCGAAGAAGTGCTTTTCGAGTTTTCGTACTTCCGCCAGATAAGATGACATCTTGGTACTCAAGCATTGATACTCTTTCCCCACTTGATTCGCTACTAGTTGAGAATCGCCTTTCACTAGTGTCTGCGAATCCGAGTTTAACGAATTTGCCGAGTCCCGCCAATAAACCTTCATATTCTCGCCACATTATTGGTGGCGGGAAATTTCTTGGATGGCGTGCTTGATGTGTTCGCCAAGAGAGGATATCAAGACCACTCCAAATTTCGATCCTTGTAACATCAAGGAACCGTCAAATACAATGTCCAATCGTCGTGGTGTTCGTACTCGGGTCCTTGGGTGAGTTCGAGGTTTGTCCATTCGCAATGAATTCGCTATTGCAGGACTTTATTGCTGTTCGTGAAATAAAATGGAGATCGAACGCCCCTAGCTCGACCGCCCATTTGGCTATTCGTCTTGATGATTCCCTGTTTCCAAGGACATGACCAAAAGGATATCCGGTAGGTATGACCACTTTATGGGCCTGAAAGTAGTGCCTTAGCTTTCTTGAAGACATAAGGAGGCCATAGAGCAACTTTTGTACCTGTGGGTATCTTTCCTTTGGTCCATGTAAGACTTCGCCACGTAATAGACCGGTCGTTGGATATTATCCTTTCTACAACCAATCTGGCGCTAGCTCGTCTGCGTGGTGTTGTCGCCACGTAAATTAGCAATGTTTCTCCGATCTCGGAGAAACTAAAACCGGTACTTGTAAGGTACTTTTAAGTTCCTCAAAGGCATCGTTTGCCTCTTTAGTCCACTCAAAACTCCCATGTTTCCGAAGAAGTTTAAAGAAAGGTAATCATTTTCCCCTAACCTTGCTATGAAACGACTTAACGCCGCCATACTTTAGGTTAGTTTTGGACTTCCTTCTTCGTGGTCCGAGGGCGATCTCGGTCGATGGCGCAATTTTGGCCGGATTTGCTTCAATACCTCTAGTCAAACTAGGAAACCGAGCGGTTTCCAACAGAAACTCGAACACACACTTTTCCGGATTTAACTTGAGGTTATGTCTTCTCAAGTTATTAAAAGTTTCTTGTAAGTCGGGAATGTGGTCATGGCGTTGGTGGTCTTTACGACCGGATCGTCAACGTAAGCTTCTAGATTCGACCGATTTGTGGACTAAAGGTTTTTGCATCAACCTTTGAAAAGTTGCACCCGCGTTTTTGAGACCAAATGACATCTTAATATAACAAGAAGTGCCATATGGGGTGATGAAGGAAGTTTTCTCCTCATCTTCTTTACACATACTAATCTGGTGGTACCACGAATCGCATCTAAAAACTTAGTAACTCGCACCCGTAAGTAGAGTCTACCGGTTGATCAATGCGAGGAAGGAAAGTCATCATTCGGACAAGCCTTATTAAGATCTCAGTAAAGTCGATACACATTCGCCATTTCCCATTGTTTTTTCTAACCATTACAGGATTGGCAAGCCACTGTGGGTGGTCGACTTCACGAATAAATCCAGCTTTGAGAAGCTTGTCAATCTCCGACTGGATTGCTTCCTTCCGATCAAAAGTAAACGTCGTAGTTTCGCTGATCGGTTTTTGTCGCCGAGAGCAAGCACGTGCTCGATCACCTCCGGGGACTCTGCATATCGGACGCTGCCAAGCAAACACGCCCCGATTCGCTCGGAGGAAGGAGACGAGCGACTCTTCCTATTTAGGGTCGAGTCTTGCCCGACGAGAATCTTCTTGGCGGTTGGGTGCGGATGTCCGACCCATGTGAAGACTAATATTTGTCCCGAGAAGCGCTTTTGTCGAGTGGTACCTCCTTTGTCTGGTCGGATGGTTTGGGTGTCATCTTTGGCCTCGAGTGCTTGACCTGCATGGGAGTCGGGTTAACCTCTCTGGTCGGAAGTTCATCAACCAGGCAAAGGATTTCGATCGCATACATAAGCCATTTTCGATCTCCTCGAATAGTGATGACTCCTTCGCCCCGGCATTTTCAAACTTTGATAACCGTAATGCGTGGCTATCAAGAATTTTGCTAATCTTTGGTCGATCGAGAATTCCGTTGTATCGGATTCAAGTTTACTACATCAAACGGAATCCTCTCTGTTCGAAGTTGTCGCTTTCCGAACGAATCGGTAAGGAAACTTGTCCTATCGGTTTAGCGGTAGAACCCTAACTATGCCATGAAAAGCATATTTCATGTGTTTCACCTTTGACAAGGGACTGCATTTCTTCTAAAGCTCCCACAAATAATATATTCAAAAACTACCCCATCTACTAAGACCCGATTAACCCGACAATTATTAATGGTTGGTTCAACAACGATAGGGAACCTACCGGTACGAGTCGATGGGATGGGGCGATCATCTTTCTTTGAAGGAAATTGCGGTGTCCGACCACTTCGAGTGCTTGATTACGATCGGAGATTCGACTAGGTTGACCTCTCGCTCCATGGCCTTGGATGACGTCTGGACTCGTATGAAGAAGATCCTCCAAAAATCATATTGGTGTGTGTTGGGGATCCCGGTACTCCATCTCTTCATCGCCATCCTTGTCCTTTTGGAGCTCGTTTCTCCATGTTCTGTATTATGGAAATGGTCCTTACCGCATAATAATCCTCCAGTTTCTTTTGCAGACACGACAGTCGCAGATCATGCCCTCGTCTGGTGAAGTGGACACCACTTCTTGTTAAATGCGAATCCTTGGTCGGAGCTTTTGCCTTGCTTCGACCCAAGCATAGTCCTTCTTGCCCTTCTGAACTTTTCTTGAGCGCGAGGACTTCTTTGTCGTCGGTCTGCGGTTCTTTTTCTTCTTGAGAGACTTCTTGTTCTTTTTCTCCTGTTTGTCGGCCGGTCGGGAATCTTGTCTTCCGATCAATGGCTTCACACCACTCGATTGCTTCGCTAGCGGTGGCATACTTGTCCGCCATATCAAAAAGCTCAACGGTTGTTCTTGGAGGGTTCATTGCTATGTCCTCCGTAAACCGCCGATTCCTCAGACCTGTTTTAAAAGCCTGAATAACAGAGGATTCTGCGACTTCGGGTATAGAGTTACGAACCTGGCTGAACCTCTTGATATATTGACGTAAAGTCTCATCAGATCCCTGCCGGATTTTGTGGAGATCGTCCTCCTTCCTGGCGGGCGTCGACGCACTCGAAGTTGGCAATCGAAGATCACGAGTTGTTCCCAAGTATATATTGATCCGGCCGTAAGTTTAACAACCACGCCAAGGCGGACCCTTCGAGCACGGTGGGTAAATAGTTGGCCATTACATTCTCATCGCCACACGGCAGCCACGATGGCGGTGGTATATATTTGGAGAAATTCCAATGGGTTTTGAGTTCCATTGAATTTGTCCAAGTTGGCGATCCGAACCGGTTAGGCTAACGCACGCCTTGGAGCCCTGCAGAGAAGGCTCGACAACCGTGATTGATTCATGGCGTCTTCTCAGGAAGGTGCGGATTATGTCGATCGGAGACCGATCCCTAGGATTGGGACGCTGGAACTCCGGTACCGATCCGGTCGTGGATTTCTTGATATGATGCCTCCGACCGCCCACTTGGTTCAAGCGATGTCGGAGATCGTTAGGTCCTAGTGGTGGTTCCTCTTGACACAGATGGGGAGTAGCTTCTTGGAATAACCTTCTCCCTCGTGACTCCTTGGTCGGAATCGTCGAGGAGGTCTCAGATCGATGCTCTCTGGTATGACCGTGTTGTCCCTCGCCGAGGAGGGCGTTGGGATGAAGTCATACTCGACTTCTGAAACCCTCTGTTCCCGATCGCTTCCGTTCATTGCATGGTCTGTTGGAGAATTTGGATACCGACCCACGAGTTGTACAAAACTAGGCGTTCTGCTAGAGCGGGATCGAATTATTTAACATGTTTTGAATACGCCGCAAGTTTTGTACGATTCCATCAAGGTCTCAGGGGTTCATCTTGGTCGAGGTGTATGCCTGTCGAACCTTGCCCCGACCTTCGGATTTGTTCGGTCCCATCGGTCACTCTGGGTGGAGCGGTGCGAGCGAGTTAACCGATTAACGCCGATTAGTTCCGTTGCCTCCGGAAGTTGGTGCTTGACGGCCGGATCATCTCTAACAACACGTGATGGCGTGGTAGAGAGTGTAGGATGTGCGCAGGTATCTTGATCTTCATCTCCGATCGCGTTGACTTCGTGCTTCCAAAGATTGATCTTCCGATGAGCTTCCATCATAACTAATGGAGAGCTTGTCGATTATACGCCGAATCTTCCACGATGGAGATCGGTCGGAGATGAGCACTTCCTGAGGTCTTCTCAGCCTGATCCGACGAACCGCCGATCGTATGCTGAGTGTGATCATCCCCACATGGCCTACGACCAGTGGAGGTTTCATCGACACCGTTACCAGGTGACGGTTGACTCCTGGAATTGCCAGAAGCCGAAGGAGAGTATCTTTCAGCCATGATTTCATCAATGGTATAGAGTTTTTCGGGTGATGGGGCTGAAATTTCTTCACCTGTTTCGCCGGTCGAGAAGACCGGGCTTGAAGGGATCCTCTAGCATTCGAATCGGCCTGAACGGCGGTTCTCTGGTTGCGCCACCATGAGTGGCGGCGCATCTTCATCCATCCGGCCGACCTCGCTAACGCCGGCGACGGCGGCCGGCGGAGGAGGAAGAGGAGGATGACCTGCCATTTTCTTCCATGGCGCGGATACATCCTTCCATGTCGAGGTCGGCGTAGTCCGCCAAATCGAACCAGTTTTCCTCATCCCAAACTCCGGGCATAGTCGCATGAGCGATTGCAGAGATTTTGGGCGAGGATTTTCTTGAGCGAAGAATTTTCTTCAGGAAACTTACGCCTTCTTCCCCACGGACGGCGCCAGCTGTCGACGATCAAGTCGCCGATCTTACGAAAATGAACGAGGAAAATGACGTGGAATATCCTGGAATGGAATGGGGGTCGCTCTTTATTGATATGAACTGGGTTTTACAAGATGTGGCTAAGTACTACCCTGAATTACACTGAATGGGGGAATGTCTAACCGGGTAATCAGACTTAGAATATGAGTCTAAGTCTGATTATCTAGCTTCTAATTCCACCGCTTAGGCTTCTGTGTATTCTTGTTGAACTGTCGTTGTTCTTGTCTTTGTTGGTCTTGGTCTTACGTTACATTGTCTCTGGCGCTTCACCTTTAAATAACTTCGAAGAGGTGGCGATTACTCTCGGAGAAGACGTCCTGGTGAAAGCGTTACGATCGGTTGGAGCGGTGGAAGCGATTAACAACGTGCTAACTTCCTTGCGGTTGCCTATGAAGAGCTTAACCGTAGGGTGGTTAATAGTCAGTGTCTCAGGGTTGTACCATCGCGTGGAATGGAACGTATAACATGTGTTCCATTCATCATACGATAAGAAATACCAGTTCGGTAATTTTACGGTTATACGGTCGGGATTAGGCACAAAGCCTCATCAGGCCACTGTGGTACCCATTAAGTAACCTTTAGAATACTAACGACCAGGGAGGTCGTTAGTCTTAGGGGTTACGACCATGAAGACGTATGGTCTTTTATTATGTATTAAAATAATACATAGAGGTTTTAATCCTCGTCAAAGCTAGATAAGGAAACAAAAAAATCTTTACAGAATGTTAGCTTATTTGTCAGAGTCTTGTCTGGCCAGGTGTACATGTCACGAAAAACCATGAATGTCCATGGATAGATCGGGTTACTTTCATTTACGATAATAGCCGAGTGCCTGTGCTGTGCTACGGATAAAGAAATACTATATTACCCTAATACATTGAATTGTCCTCGCCGTGCTTAGCCTGTGCCACATCCCCCGCTCCGCCGTTGCCTATCACAGATCCACCTAGCCTACGTTGCGCCTCCACCTCCATACTCCGACTGCTTCACACCTTTGGCTCCACCTAGCACCGATGTAATGTTGTACAAACTTAAAAGGGATTAGCTGCAAGAACACATATGACAATAAATTGTGCACATGATGCATCCCAAGTCTGAATATTCCAACTTCTACCAAAAAATTTAAAAGTTTGAATATTCCAACAAGGCAAATAGTTTGAAGAAAACAAATATCAGGAAGAGTTTATAAACCACTTTCCCATGAAATCCAGATGAAGCAACTACGTCATACACAAAGTGTCTATGCTGCTCTTATTTGTCGCAACTGCACAAAATATAAGCTGAAAACTGACTACTTAAACTGAAAACTGAACATTTTAAAAACAAAAAAGCTGAAAGTTACTAACATAGTAGCAGTCAAGTATAAATTAATGGGGTATTGTTGCAAAAAAGAGAGTAGAAATTAAACAAAGATTTCATATATGCTTTATTTAATAGAAATATCTTCGTACACCTCGCTGCCTGAATTTTGCAAGAACTCAACCATCTTCTCGTCAGACTTGCCAAAGAACTGCGAACACTCAAGGGGTGTTAGCACAAGGTACGTTGAAGTTACATAGAACGAACATAATTTTCAGTGAAAAAGGACCATAATATTCACATAGCAGGGTTGATACAATGAACTAAACATCACAAAGCAAGCTCGAAAGAGAACCCACAAAGGTAATTTGTTATGTTCCTCACACTAAAAGACTTCACCATAATAATGCTCCAATATTAGATTGTCTTACACAAAGGAGATAGTGTGGGAACATAGTGAAATTCAACTTTTGTCTAATATACTGAACAAGGGAATCAATTATACCTATTTCATGTGATGCTACAAACAATGCCGGTTTGGCACCATATCTGAAAGTTCATGAGATGGAACATAAGTATCTGCATAAACTTTAGGACTAATATATGGCTGCTGCACCTCTTGGAGCCAATGTGCATTTAACCAATGCCCTGTCATATCTCCTAGGAACTAAGAAGTACAACATTTTTTTGCAACATTTCTTTGTGATGATGGGACCACATACACGAATGTGGGTGTAAGCATGTGAGTTACTTGATTTAACAAGCAGTTTATTCTTTTGTGGCTGGTTGGCTGCTTGTGGTGAGCTCAGTGGTGCTATTTGCTAAATTTGGCAACATATATCAATAGAAATATAATCATAAGGCCAACTCTTGCAAACATAAGACTAACTACTCAAGACTCCAAACGTACGTAGTGCTTACATGTTTTGCAAACTGCAATAAAACAAATAAATACGATAATCCAGGGCAGTTCATGCGTGCACCTTATCCCTATGGAGCTGCTTGAGTTGCACCACGCCATCGAATCCCTTGTCCACGAGCTTCCTCAGGTTCCACGGCCCGACTCCGGGAATGGTGAGCAACTCCCCGTTCCTCATCGCCGCATCGCCCCGACCTCTCTACCTCCTCTCCGGCACAACACGGCCCACCTCCCCTAGCAACCCCCTACTCCTCCACGGCATCATCCCTGCGCCCCGCCGCCCCGACAAAGCAGAGTCCCCTCATTGCACTGGCGCAGACATCGGTGCAATGCAGCCACGGCGCTAGGTGGAGGCAACTAGGGTTTGGGCTGGGTCGCGCGGCGAGAAGCGGGTCGGCCAGGTGGAGCCTAGGCATGTTGGAGGACAGCAGCGGTCAGACCGCGACAGCGTGGGGGAGGAGCTTGTGCATCGCTGGCTGCGGCGGCAGGG
This sequence comes from Phyllostachys edulis, assembly GCA_036346405.1. NCBI lineage: Eukaryota > Viridiplantae > Streptophyta > Magnoliopsida > Poales > Poaceae > Phyllostachys > Phyllostachys edulis. Next base: position 41,211,821 of record CM070566.1, read on the forward strand.
CCGAGTCTCATTTATTCCGCTTCGGCTCCGGTAGGCCGCCGACCCACGTGGCTGCGGCAACGGTGCCACCGAAGGCGACGAGGGGTCACACTAGGATTTAGCGGTGAGGCGTCGCATTGGGGAAGAGCCGAGGAGGTGCTGCGCTGTGAAGAGATGCGGAAGGGGAATGAGCGATGCGGGAGGGCGAGAAGAGGAAGGCGGAATATCGCACATGTTTGTTGGGCCCACATGGCACCACCATTTTTTACGTGAGGAGTTGGCAGTGGATAACGCATCACTCATCACAACTAGAGTCTTTTTAAGCGGTAAAGATAGCATCACATGTATGTCGCCAAATGAAATTAATTAAATTGTGTTTAACTAAACTAAGAAATTGCAGACAAAAATTTTTAGATGAAGCAGTTACAACCTGACATGTCGGTGGCTAGATGCGTGGCGTGTTGGTATGCTGTGATCAGGGCCTTCCAAGTATAATTCAGGAAAAAAATGTCTAGGATTAGAGGTGGCCAAATGGGTTGTTCCAGTTGACCCGGCACGAAGCATGCCACTATTAGTACAGTCCGTTACTAGTGGTGATCCGGAGCGATGGTAGTAGGTCACGAATTGGTGATGCCTGATGATACCCTGATAATGTCTATTTGTCCCCAACTTGTACAGAATCCTGCTCATTTATGCTGAACGAAGGCGTGGAGTTGCTGAGATCGTTTATGCTGCAACTGTCAAAGCTGAGAAGGAGCTGAAATGGACGTAAGTATTCCATTTTTTTTGCTGCCAGTATTTCGTCCTCGTAAACTTGCCTTGACGTGTATGAACCGAATCAACAGGGCCAAGTATGAGGTGGAGGAGATGTGCAGAGACCAGTGGAATTGGGCGAGCAAGAACCCGTACGGATATGGATCGCGCGAGAATGGCCATTGAAAGACAGGCATCCATCATAACTTATATACAGTTGTCATGCATAATCTTTACTATTTAAAAAGATTAAGTGGTGGTGACTGCTGTGTTCTTCTCCTCCTCTCACAACCAATCCGTGCCGAAAAGTGGAACCATTGCGCCCACCCTCTCTATCCCCACGCGGCTCCACCTCTTTTCACCTTTTCCGCCGACTTCTGGACTGTCGTCTCGCGCCCCCCACGTCTTCTCCATCCTCTCTCCCATAGCGATTTCCCCACGTGCCAGACCCTCCCCCTCGCAATTCCTCCGTCTGCCGCCGCCCCCAACATCGTCCTCATGTACACCCTCTACCCTCAATGTCGTGTTTGCCATCGTCGTCAAAGCATCGCGACGAAGTGCTCACCACCCTCACACCGTTCCTTGACCCGCACCGCCACGGTTGCTTCCCGTACTCCACAGGCGATCTCGATCTCCTCCATCACGCCCGCACGACGTAAGCACAAGAAAGCCGAGGGCCCGTATGCGACGGTCGGTAGAGTGTAAGCGGAAGAGACAAAAGCAAAGAATCTGGTAGGCTTACGGTGAGATTTGACTCCCCTCTCCCTGTCTTGACCTCTCTGCGTGGGCATGTGGTACATCCGTATTCAGTCGGGTTAGCTCTCAATACGCTTGTTGTGAAAATTTAAGAATTGTTAATTTCACTGGCTCCTACGATGATTGTGCATTTGCTTCCAATTTGGATTGAAACGATATAAAAGCTAATATAACATTAATTCATTAACCCATGAAGATTGATCCCACCAAGCTAATATTACTTAATATTGAAAGTGTTTGATGAAATATTTATTGGGGCGATGTGTGCGAGCAGTTCGAATGACGCTTGCGGTAGCCGGGAGTTGCACAGGAAATTAAAAGGTCTTGAACACAAGCTGGTGGAAGAAAACTGCCGGGACTCGGATTTACACATCTGAAACCCACTGTGTATTCTAAACTAGTCCCATAATTAATAACTAGCTCACACAGTGAAACATCGGTGAAATATCAAAAAGTAATAATAATGGGACCTTATGGTCAACATTTACTTAAGTTGTCACGCAGGGCTTAAGACGCAAATAAACTCTTGTAGCGAAAAAGAAACTTAGAAAGGCCATTCAACCTGCCCATAGGCAATCGAGTGCAGAACGCATCCTAATCCACAAAACTATCAAAGAACTCCTCTTCGTAGAACTCTTGAGCATCTTGACTTTCTTTCAACTGAGCAACAAAGTTTAAAACCATGAGTACATAAAGTACTCAGTAAGTCGTAGGAAACAACATGCAATTAATATTCATGTAAGGCTTGAACAAAGATAATAGTTGTGTGGTTGTTTTACAGAAAGCAGGTATTGACAGTAAATACAATAAATAGGTTGTAAAGCATAATTTAAAAGACAATAAATAAATAAGTAAACAATTTCTTTGAAACAACCAATGAACTTCTCATTCACTTCCCAACCAACAACCCATCAACCAAGCGAACATCATATTCACCAAGTAAACTTCCCATTCACCTTCCGACCAATTTTTATATAAAAAACTCCACCTCTCATATGAAATCCTTGAGCATTGTCCATAACTAAAGACACGGATGTTTAAACAGTTTTAACTCTGCAGAGGTGGTGCAGCTTTACCCACAAGAGATAAATAAGCTTATAATATCCGATCACACACTTCCGTAGGTGCGCGACTAAGTGATTATCACAAGGCCTTTATAAAGCTCCTTCCTAACCCAATTCTACCCGCTAAGGTTTCAACACTGAATATCTTTTCGACCAGACAGGGCCCCCTCTTGCGCCTTTGTGAGCATACGTCAATCTTGTATCTCACACCACCAAAACAAAACCGAAATTGAGATATTGCTAATTAATTAGTTAGTCAAATCCATCCCATACTGGACATGTGGTTATACGATATGGCCCAATTCAATGACGCACAACATTAAGTTTTTGATAATTACTCAGGCGAGTCTACCTCATCCCAACAATGTGCTACCTGCACCCCCTTTACTGCACGATCGCTCGCTTGAGCAAAAATCATTTTTCAACCAAGATCAATGATATACCCTGCCATGTTACAATAATTTTAACAACAAAGGCTACCCGCCACAATTCCATATCTCATTAAGTTAAATTAGCATTATTGAACATGTGACATGAGCCCATCGTACAACTAAGCATGACTAAGCATGTCTACGATACCCATGTTGGTGATACAAATATGTCCAATTAATAATGACCATCTTATGGTGACAAATGATTCATGACATTCAAATAATTAATGGAGACATAATGACAAATAGGTGATTAACTATTCCCAAAAGCGGTTGATATAAAAGTAGCATGCAATTTAATATAAAAAAAAGATAATTTTGAAAACATAGGTTCAATATGATCAGTGGATTATGACTTGCATTGACTTTGCTCAGTTACCACACTTTGATCTTCAAAACTTGCTCCCGCTCCCGCTCCTTAAAACTGGTCGTCTAAACGAGAGATAAAACAAACAAAACACCAATAAATCCAAAAGAAAATCTAATAAAATCTAAAAACAACAAAACCAACTATAAAAAAAGAACTCGATTTTAGACAAATTTAGGAACCTGAACGGATTGAAGTGGAGTTTGGACGAAGGAGAACAAACTCTCAAAAGATTTAAATCTAAGAAAAAGAGAGAAAATACTATTTCTGATTTTTGAACTTTTTCTTTCAAAAGGAAATTCCGGATTACTATGTCATCAAAGAAAAAAAATTTCGACCGGAATTAAATTTCTAAAGAAAAATAAATTTAATACAATGATATGTGGACCATTGGTCAATAGACTAGGTCCACGGAAGAAGGGTCTATGGTGCACGATGCACCGGGCTCACAGAATAGGGACTAACAGATGGGGTCCACACGGCAGTGACTCGGTTCACAGTGAACCAAGTCCATGCGCTAGGGCTCAAGACGGTGCCACGTCAGCGATGATGTACGGTGACGCGAGTGGCTAGGGCTTAGGTGGCGCTGACGAGGACGACACGCGACGATAAAGAATCTAGACCCACCATTATGTGTTAATGGAGTATTTTGGTTATTAATAACAAATCTACTTGTGAGACTAACACTTCTATTGATTACCTATTGCTTAGTCTCATTTGAATATAAAGGTGAAAATCAAAGAGGTATGCATTCGACATCATATTCTTATATCTTGTTGCATTCCTCGGATCCAAAATATAGGATGAACTCAACCGAAAGGTTAACTTGAATATGTGCATATATTCCCATTACACATTTGTGTATGTACATATTTAGGGGGAGTTCACTCTATGTTTTGTGGTTTCATTAGTATTGATCCATATTCCCTTTCCACATATATTAAGGATCTTTACTTTGAAACATATCTGTGAGTATATATAACTTGTGTAGTTAATATATTCATTTGAGTATATGAGACTTGTGTAGCTCATACATGCTCATATATCCTTTGAGTATATACAACTTGTGTAGTTCATATATAGTTCATATATACTCATACCAATCTATTCATTTACTTGCAATTGAAGTGATTATCATCAATTACCAAAGAGGGAAAGATTGTGGTATCTTGTCCCACCATTATGAGTTAATGGTATGTCACGGTAATTAATGATAATCATATTATGGAACTAACACTTTCCATGAGTTGGATGAATAGGTTGAGTTCCCTAGTTGGAGACTTTAGAAGATCATCATGTGTTGATGATATTGAAGTCAAGAGCTTGGAGTAAAGGATGCATCATGTGTTGATGCGTATCAAGATCTCTAAAAAGAGATGATCATGAGTTGATCATCAAGTCAAAAGAAGACCCATCATGTGTTGATGGAAGTCAAGTGAAGGATGCATCATGAGTTGATACATATCAAGTCAATGACCCAGACTTGAAGCGAAGATGTGCGTCATCAAGCTTCAAGCGGTTGCTCAAGGCAAATGTATGACTAGCTAGGGCTAAGGATGTGTTCCTAGTCTTTTACCGGTCTTGGTGTTTGGTTGGAAGATCGAATTGCTAGTATAGGTTGCGTACTATTAAGAGGGGTCTTGATTAGTAGCTTGAGTTAGTCATGTGTTGATAGCTCATTGTGTTTGCTCTAGCTCTCGTTAACATGTTACTATTATTTGCGAATGTGTTTTGCAAATAGTTGAAGCTCATGCATAATCCTTGTAGCATGTGACTTTAGTTTGCGAATGTGTTTTGCAAATGGTTTAAGTCCATGTACATTTTTCCTTGTGGCATTGATTCTAAAAGTGTGCAAATGTGTTTTGCAACTTGTTGAGAATCTTGCTTCTAAACCTTTGTTTGCATCACTTGTCAATTGTCAAATGTGTTTTACAATTGAGTTTGTTGTTGGATGCAAACTGATGTTTTCTCAGGAAAATCGATAGTACCGGCATGTTGTCTGTGGTACTACCGCTCTGCGGTACGACCGGTTCGTGGTGCGGTATGACCGCAATCCGGTTGGTCCGATTCCTTGTTGGCAGTACGATTTTTCCAGAAGGCATGTTTTGGGAACATGTTTGCACTTCTGGAGGTGCGGTCGTACCAGCGTTGTTCAAGCGGAACTACCGCATCCCGGTCGTTCCGATTCCTAAGTAGCGGTACGAAAATTCCAGAGAAGCGCCTTTTCGGCTTGAGTTGGAAACCCTACGATTGGTTGTACCGATTCTTTGTGCGGTATGACCGGCCTCAGCGGTAGTACCGCGTGTTGGTTGACAATCGTACCACGCCGACTTTCAACGGCTAGTTTGAGCTTCGATATAGCCGCATCGTGTTTTGTCGAGGTGCGGTCGCATCAAGAACTTGGTTGGCGGTCGTACCGCTTGTGCTGATTTTTCAGCAGACTTTATCCCAACGGCTAGTTTTTGTGTGTGGCTATAAATACCCATCTTGGCCGTGTGTGGGTAAGTTGCTGAAGTCCCATTCTATCCCTTTGAGCTAAGAGCAAGTTCTCTCCTCTCATATGTGCATGTGTTGCACTTAGTGAGCTTAGAGAGCAAACCCTGAGTGCATGTGTTGCCTTAAGGTAGTGGATTGTGTATCCATTGAGCTTAGACACTTGATTAGTTTAAGTGAGAGTTCTAGACTTGTTACTTTTGGTGTTTGCTGACACCTAGACGACGTGGAGGCATCGTGCGTCGGTGATCTTCTCAAAGAAGATTGTGAGAAGACACGAGCGGTTTGTAAGTGGTGTGGTGCTCGCCATCTCCAGAGTGGTGGAAAGAGCAACCCTAGTGGAGCGAGGTGTTGGTTCGGTTTGGAACCGGTCCAAGTGGTTCGACTTACCTCGAAGGTGTTGGCTTAGTTCGTGGAGCCGGTCCAACTTGGTTGGGCTTACCTCAACGTGGATTAAGGGAGACCGGCAAGTCTCCGAACACCACGGTAAAAACATCGACATGTCTTTGTGGTTTGATCTCTTATGCTTTACATTGTGCAATTTATATACCTTGTATTAAATTGCTTACATATATTTGTATGATTGCTTGTATTGTTGGTGCACTTAGAAGAGCCTAGTTGATTTAGGTTTTAATTGGGCAAAACCGAATTGATTTACAATTTCGCATAAAACTCGGTTTTAGCCAAAGAATTTTTATAACCGCCTATTCACCCCCCATCTAGTCGGCCTCCTCGATCTTACAGATGACGACGTCACACGTTGACTGAAGGTCGACGACAAGCAGCGGCACAACTCTTGCGATGGTGGATCTAGCGAACGACGATGACTCAGAGGACTTGGAGCGGCACAAAAGAACGAGGACGCGACAGCGAACTCACCGGGACCTGCACCGGGAGGAGAGGATGACGGAGGTGACCGACGACGAGAGTTGAGCGGCGACGACCCACGGTCTTCAACAAAGTCGAGGCTTGGTGACGCTCTGGCAAAACAAAGGGGAAGGTGGCGTAGATCAGGGCGACGCAATTCCAACGGAGGTGATGTCAACAGACAAGGACCACCGATGGCGACGCAAATCGATGACGACGGCGACAGTCTTTAAGCTTCACTCCTGGTGACTTGACGACGAGATTGAGGACGGCGGCTAGGGCTTAGGGTACAGCGCGACGCGAGGATGCGAAAACTAAGGGGCGACGGGCTTTTTAAAGGCGATGATGAGGCATTCGGGACGGACACAGCGGCAAAGTCCGAACCAGAGACAAAGACGAGGTTGGCACGGACACGGACACTGTTGACAGGTGGGACCCACTTGTCAACGGCAGGGGACGCGGGCGTGATGCGTGGCAAGGCGAGCGGCGGGCTGGGCTGCAAGGAGATGGGTTGCAAGCGCGAAGGTGGGCCGAGTGCGGGAATGGATTGGTACGGAGGAAAAAGATTGAGCCCAAAGGATTTTCGGAAATTCAAAAGATTTTTTGAATTTCAGAAAAGAGATTAAGTTTAAAGGAGCTCAAAGAAATAGCAAATAAACTCCAAAAATTCCTAGCAAATTCCAAAAAAATACCCTGGAACTCAACGAACCCAAATAAAATAGTTTTGAACTTAATTGAAGTTTAGATTATTCACATTAAATGATTTTGATTCCTGAGAATTCAAATTAAGCTTGAACTTAAAGAAGAAAATTCAAATTGTTATTTTTTTTATTTTTTAAGGCTTCAAAAGACTCCAAATTTGGAATGTTACGAAAACGATGTCCGTAGCTCAAATATCAGTTCTTGCTAGCAAGACCTTCAACAACTGAATTTGTTTAGTGATATAAAAATAAATGCTTTGCATGTCTGATTGCCACCACCTGTAAACATGATGATACATTTGCTATATTTATATAACTGTACCATGTTTGTTGATGAGTCATAAAATCATACCTTCCAATTAGCACAACACCTGATGCAATCTTTTGCCTATTGTTAATTAGTTAACTATACATTTCACAAATTTGTATAACCTTTCAATATATGTTTGTTATCTGTAGCAACGCACGGGCTCACCTAAAGAAAGAAGAAAATAGGACTGTTTGAGTACTAATCCGATGGGCCGCGTTGCATAGGGAGTAGGGGGTGGTCCGTCCATCTTATTAATCTCCTTAGGTCTAATCTCCATGGCAGAAGAAATAAACCGATGTAATATTTTGCCGACCGTGAAATTACAATTATATATGGTAGTGTTTTGGAGTGTCCATTAATTACCGCGAAATCGTAGTCAGAACTGTGTAGTCTGGAACACTAGCAATTGAGCTGTGTGTCTGGGAAGATTGACGTACATGGAGATGCCAGGCATCTCATACCTCGTGGGCTAGTGCTCTGGCTTCTTTTGTATGGAGCAGCAAAAAAGATGAAAGAACCATTGTGGCATTGTGTATGGTAGAAAGTTTCAGCAAAGTAGAAATTGGCCTAAAGATCAGGCTTTTAGTCCACATGTTACTGTTTTTTGTATATACATTAATTTCTGTGACAATTTTGGTACTAGTTACTAGTATATGCATTAATCCACGTACGAACGCACTCTCTCTTCTTTTTATTTTCTAAAAAAAAAGAATCTTGGCTAGAAGTAGCAGGGCCTGGACTGCATAGCGGAGAACACTAGTATCGGGCGATTGGATGCCGCTGCAATTCGCACTGAGACACATGACACGGTCCTAGCGGATTTGTTTTCTGTGGTCTAGCACGGCACAAATAGTTTTGGGCTGACACGGTATGGTTCGTTAGCCCCATTCATTTTTTAAATATTTATATGATTTTATTTTATAGTTTTAAATTTTATAAGTATATATAATTTTTTTTTTATTCTATGTATTTTCTAGGATATTTTTACATTTCCATGAAAAACTCATGCCAAACCGGCTAAATGGGCTGACACCGTGCCCAGATCAGCCCAGTACGACCTGTGAGACTATCATATCATGCTTGGGTCAGCGCTTCAGCCCCTGGCCTGGCACGGCATGACCCGTGCCTACATGGGGCCGTGCCGTGCCGTGCTGGGCCGCCTCTAGCTAGGATGGTTTGATACACTTTATTTGTGGGGTTGAGACCTGGTACGTTTTAATTTTCCTGTCTTTTTGGATTGGAAGAAGTCCATTCTACCTCCTCAAGTATCGACATGCGAACACCTAATCCTTTGAACTAAAAAATCGGCCCTTTGACACCCTTAAGTTGTAAAACCGGACAACCTACACCCTCTGGTTATAAAATCAAATAAAATCTAAAAACAACAAAACCAACTATAAAAGAAAGAACTCGGTTTTAGATGAATTTAGGAACTTGAACGGATTGAACTGGAGTTTGGACGAAGGAGAACAAACTCTCGGAAGATTTAAATCTAAGAAAAAGAGAGAGAAAACACTATTTCTGATTTTTGAAATTTTTCTTTCAAAAGGAAATTCCAGATTACTATGTAATCAAAGAAAAAGGAATTTCGGACAGAATTAAATTTCTAAATAACATTAAATTTAATACACTGATATGTGGGCCATTGGTCTATAGACTAGGTCCATAGAAGAAGGGTCTATGGCGCATAGCGCACTGGGCTCACAGAATAGGGACTAACAGGTAGGGTCCACACGGCAATGACTCGGTTCACAGTGAACCAAATCCATGCGCTGGGGCTCAAGATGGTGCCACATCAGCGATGATGTACGGTGACGCGGGTGGCTAGGGCTTAGGTGGCACTGACGAGGACGACACGCGATGGCGATGGCACATGTTGACCGAAGGTCGATGGCGAGCGACGGCACAACTCCGGCGACGGTGGATCTAGCGAACGATGACGACTCAGAGGACTTGGAGCGGCACAAATGTGAGACCCCGATTTATTAGGCTCATAATACTTGGTCATCCAATTGACCCTAGTATTATCAACTAAATAAACCGTGCCTCGAGATATATGTACTTCCCAAGAATGCAGTACACACAACTCATTACAAAAGATTGCATCAATTCCATTCAAGCACATAGAACAGAACAAGCAACAAACCAGAAGTTAATATAGATAAAGGATAGTTATTACAAAAGAGAGGCCGACCGGCCAAATAACAACAAGTCTACAAAGATAAAAGCGGAAGCAAAAGTGCCATAAAGATGGCCATAACAAAAGCCAACCAAGTGTGCCTTTAGCCCACAAGGCAATCGACCGACCGCCAAGCTAGTCGCTTCCGGCCCATGCACATCTCAAGAAAAGTAAAGCCCTTTGGGCTCTACCTCCTCTGCAACAAAGTTATTAAGCAAAGCAAATGAGTACATATAATGTACTCGCAAGACTGACGTGTGAGATAACAGAACTATAATTTAGCTACATGCAAGCTTTATTTAAGTGGATGAGGCTTTGGACTCATTTTAGCACAAAGCAAGTTTTCATTTGCAACAATATAATAGATTGAAAGCAATTTGACAAAGCATTTTTAAATTGTTGAAGTAACAACGAGGTAATACATAATAACAACAACATAAACATCCCGAAGTGACTAACCCAATAGCCACCACAACAATAGCATGAATTACCCATTCATACCAACCATGTCAAGTTTTAATTAAAGGTTGTAGTCTAGTTCTCACGGGGCGTTTCAGCGTGTCCATAACCTAGGGCGAGGCTATTGAATAGTTTTACCTGCAGGGTGTACCAATGTACCCACACGCCGACCGCCTTTTAGCCACATGATTTAGCACACTTCCTATGGTATGCCAAGCACGGCTAAGTCCTACTGAGACATTTCCAATGGATGATGCTAATTACGAGCCGCAACCCACGGGGACAAAGACACATTAGACTGACCTAGCAGTGCGCCAATGCTCTCCTCCCACACCACACACACATTTTATTTAAAATATACCCACCAACCAGCTCATAATTAACACCGCCCAAAGTACTTAGTCAAGAGAGGTCCCATATCCCCTCGTGTGGTTAGCATAAAATTGCTCGTAACGGTGGCGCAAGTAACTCGGTCCTTAATGACTCAGGCATACTACCACATTCCAAAAACCACACCAACCATCCAATATGCCCAAGTCCAAATCAATCTTTTATTTTCAGATTTTACTTTACAAATTAATCAAAGCACAAGTGCTGGACATAAAGGAGTAATAATAGATTTGTGTGATCAAGACCATCGACTAAGTCGATGATCGCCCATTACTACCGATAACTAAGCATGTCTAAGCAATTAATATCGAAATCTACTAAGTGATAAGAGCTCATCCAACGAGCTCCAACCACAGCAAATAACCTAGGCTCATTGGTAGTAGAGGATAAACATTCCTACAGATTATGCAACTATAGGATTGCTAGCGATATTTTAACACAAGATAGCATGCATACATACAAGTAAAACAATATATTAACCTTTAAAGTAATGGGACGATAGAGGGGGTATGATCAAACTGCTTGCCTTGCTGTTGCTGGTCAAATTGTTGCTGAGGATCGCTCACGGAATCAACACACTCGTCAACACCTAATCGAAAAGACGAAAGGAAGCGATAAGAACGATTTAAAACGACAAAGACCGCACAGCAAACAAACTCCAAATACTCTGAATTTTCTACAGCAGCAAGAGGGTGATTTTAGGAATTTAGCAACAAGAACCAATGGATTTGGATTCTCAATGCAAAAGTTATGAGCAAAACAATTCTGCTCAGCCCTAAAAATACAATCTGCCACTATTCACTAATTTAATTAAGAGGCAACATTTTCTAAAAGGGTGGTGACACTGAGATTTTTACTGCAAAACCAGCACCTCATGAGATGAATAACACAATTGAGTTCATCTCATTTGGAGCTATTATGCACTTTCTATAATTTTTCAAAAACAAGAACTTGAACAAAATTATAATGCACAAGTCCTCATTTTTATAATAGCAACATGCTCAAAACTAATTTTCACAGCGAGTTCATTAATAGAGGAAACCAACAAAGTTGGATTCACTCAAAAATAATCTACAGAGGATTAGTTATGTATTTTACAAGTTAAGCATCAATTTGAGTGTATATTTAAAGTTAGTTTTAAAACCTAATGGCAAAACTGTGCTCTGGAGCTGAACTCACTTACAATCATTTTTAGATTAAAGTCAAGTCCAAGATAGAGCTAACACAATTTGAATGACCTCATTTGGATTTAAAATGAATTAGTTATGAAATTTTAAAGTTCATACCTTTTTCAGTTTGCAATTAAAGAATTCTTTGGTATTTCTAAAAACATAAAGACATGGGAGGACATAAGCGGCTCAGATCACGCGGGAGGTCCTCAACGGTTGAGATCTTCCAAAGGAAGATCTAAACTATCAAGATCTCCCGAGGAAGATCTACATTGTCGAGACCTCACGGGGAGGTCTGGGCGATCGAGATGTTCCAAGGAGGACTTTGATGGTCCAGATCGTCCGAGGAGGACCTTGACGGTCAAGATCTACCCAGGAGGTCATGAACGGCTGAGATGACCTCGGGAGGTCCTAAGGGGAGGTCCTAACGTCACAGACCCCCAGGGGAGGTCTGGACGGCCACGATCGCAAGGGAGGTCTTGGGCGCTCAAGATCTCTGGGAGGAGGTGCAGGCGGCCCAGAGCCAGCGACCATGTGCTTGCGCCGACGCTGCGTGCTTTCGGACAAGAGATTAATGCGCGGGACAACGAGGAGGTCGGCGGAGATCTTAAATGTGCGCACGGAGGATTAAGGACATTTAAGACACGCCATTGATTACAATGATTTGAGCAAATGATGGCGCATTAATCTCGGCGGATCTCGTCCTAAAAGCGACAACGGCCACGCCTTGTCCGACAAAGATCTGAGTTTGAAAAGATGGTTCTCGCCAATGATGTAGGCCTCGCCGGCGACATCCAATGGTACCATTGGGTCCGCAATAACCATACGCACCCAATGGACCTCCTCTCAACGGCGGCGACGGCTTGGAACGCCATGAGCCGAGAGGACAAATGACCAAAGACGGCCAAAATCCGAAATGCAAAAGAAAGCTCCGCGCAACATCCAAGCGTGTGCTCAATAAAAGCTCCGCAACAGCATACATGCGGGTGCCCAGCGCTAAAGGACTATCAGGAAGTACCTGGAGGTCCTGAAGGTGCCGGGGAGGTCGAGGATGGTGATGGCCTGAGTTGGAGAGGATGGGAAGCTTCGCGGCTAAAGCTCCAGCTCCAAGCTCCACTTTGTCCACCTCTGTAAATGCCCAAACCAATCAAGTTATGTCTTGGTCCCAGAGGGAATAGCACAAATGGAAGCAAGGAGAGGGAGAAGAAATCTCCAATGACCCTTGCCCACCGAGGAGCTTCAAGCCCAAAGAATGGCGGCCAAGGAAAGCTTCGGTGGTTTGGAGCTCACAAGCACAGGGGTGCAAGCAAGGAACAATGGTTTGTATGCGGAAGCCAAAGAAATGGGGAGGTTTTATACCTAGGGCACAGGAGGTCATAGACCACTGGTTAACTCATGGTGAGCTTGGCCCATGGCTTGGTCTAGGGCTTGGACAGGATGTAAAGTTGACAGGGTGACAGGTCTGTGCTGACCAGAGAGGCGGAAGGCTGTCCTGCATTTAATGCGGGTCAGCAAAGAGTTGTTAAAGGTACGATTCTTGAGCGTGTATTAATTCATCGCAAAGAGGCACGCATGCGTGACCAAGGTAGGAGAAGAACAGGGGAGGTCATTTTGACCGTTGGATAAGACCACGGGGAGGTCCTAACCATCGGATTCCATTTTTGAACCGTTACGCTTAAAGGACTGGGAGGAGGTCCCAGCCACACGATCTTGGACGGGGAGGTCATGGCCTCACGATTTCCTTAATGCGTATGCGCACGTGGAAAAATGGGGCAGGAGGTCCAGAGCGTTGGATCTCAATCCAACGGTGCGGACCTCCTGTGAGGTCATAACCGCACATGACCTGAAGAACATGAGGGGGAGGTCATGGCCTTTGGATGTAAATCCAAGGGCACACACTGACCGGGGAGGTCTTAGCACTACGCGTAACGCATAAGAGGTCATGGCCATCAGATCATGATCTAATGGTGATGAGAGGGCAAGGGAGGTCAGGACCTTTAGATGTAGATCTAAGGGCAACGACCTCACGTCTTGTGAGGAGGTCGATGCGCATAAGACAAGGAGGAGGTCGTGGATCGGGGATTTTAATCAACGGTGCACAACACGAGATAGGGGAGGTCTTGTGCGTTGGATATTTTGAGGGGGAGGTCATGAGTGTTGGATCGATCCAACGGCACGACCTCGTTTAGGTGGGAGGTTTGCTTAGTTTAACGGTGAGGAGGTCTGGCCATGGATCTTGGATCCAAGGGCTATGACCTCAACAAGGTGGGGAGGACACAGGCGATAGATATCGAAGGAGGTCTTTGCGGTGTTGATCATGAGGAGGTCGTGGCGGTTGGATGTAAATCCAACGGCTGCGACTGATCAAGGTGGAAAGGAGGTCGGTGAGGTGCGAGATAAGGTTGAAATTTGGACCGACTTGAATGCGGCTAGCCCAAGGAACAGTGTAAGCTTTTAAATTTAGTTTTAACCGAGACTTAGCGAATTGTTTGAGATAGCAAATGAACTCGAATTTTCTAAAATTTTAACAGAACCTGCCGACAATGAGATTAACCTTACATAAAATTTCAGAGGCGATTAGGCAATGCATTTTTCTCAGGAAATTCATGAAGGCCGTTCAAGGATTTGTTTTGCCTCCAAAATTTATCAACAAGTGTTATAACTCATGATATTTTTCAGAGTTGTCCCACCTCAACTTTAGGACCAAGGAAAATATTTCCAAATGTTTGGCACAAGATTTAAGATAAATGGAGAATGAGTTTGACTTTTGGTCAACAAGAGCTTGTGTTTTTGGATTACACAACTCTTGGACAAGAATTACATGAGTGATTAGGGGTTTTCAAGGTGTGAGAAAAAGTTTTAATTTCTACCCCTTTAATTATATTTGAACAAACCCTGTTTATACTTTTGGGATGTTACAACAAAAGAACGAGGACACGACAACGAACTCACCTGGGCCTGCACCAGGAGGAGAGGATGACGGAGGCGACCGACGGTGAGAGTTGAGCGGTGGTGGCCCACGATCTTCAACGAAGTCGAGGTTCTGGCGACGCTCTGGCAAAACGAAGGGGAAGGCGGCGTAGATCAGGGCGACGCGATTCCAACGGAGGCGATGGCAACGGACGAGGACCACTAACGGCGACGCAAATCGATGATGACGGCGACAATCTTCAAGCGTCACTCCTAGCGACTTGACGACGAGACTGAGGACGGTGGCTAGGGCTTCGGGTACGACGCGACGCGAGGATGCGGAAACTGAGGGGCGATAGGCTTTTTAAAAGCGGTCACGAGGTATTCTGGATGGACACAGTGGCAGAGTCCGAACCGGAGACAAAGACGAGGTCGGCATGCATACCGAACCTTGTTGATAGGTGGGATCCACTCGTCAGCGGCGAGGGACGCAGCGGATCTTGGCGCGATGTGGCAAAGGCGTCTGACGGCGAAATTTGAGCTCGAGGAGATGGGTTGCAAGCGCGATGGTGGGACGAGTACGGGAATGGATTGGGACGGAGGAAGAAGATTGAGCCCAAAGGATTTCCGGAAATTCAAAAGATTTTTTGAATTTCAGAAAAGAGATTAAATCTAAAGGAGTTTAAAGAAATAACAAATAAACTCTAAAAATTCCTAACAAATTCCAAAAAAATATCCTGGAACTCAAGGAATCCAAATAAAATAGTTTTGAACTTAATTTAAGTTTAGATTATTCACATTAAATGATTTTGATTCCTGAGAAATCAAATTAAGCTTCAACTTAAAGAAGAAAATTCAAATGGTTATTTTATTTATTTTTTTAAGCCTTCAAAATGACTCCAAATTTGGGATATTACGAAAACGATGTCCTTGGCTCAAATATTAGCGCTTGCCAGCAAGATCTTCAACAACTAAATTTGTTTAGTGATATAAAAATGAATACTTTGCATGTCTGATTGCCACCACCAGTAAACGTGACGATACATTTGCTATATTTTCATAACTGTACCATGTTTGTTGATGAGTCATAAAATCATACCTTCTAATTAGCACAATACCTGATGCAACCTTTTGCCTACTGCTAATTAGTTAACTATATCCTTCACAAATTTGTATAATATTTCAATATATGTTTGTTATCCGTAGCAACATACGGGCTCATCGTAAAGAAAGAAAATAAGACTGAGTACTAATCCGATGGTCCGCGTTGCATAGGGAGCAGGGGGTGGTCCGTCCATCTTATTAGTCTCCTTAGGTCTAATCTCCATGGCAGAAGAAATAAACCGATGTAATATTTTGCCGACCGTGAAATAACAATTATATATGGTAGTGTTCTCTTGATTCATCAGATCAGAGTGTCCATTAATTACCGCGAAATCGTAGTCAGAACTGTGAAGTCTGGAACACTAGCAATTGAGCTGTGTGTCTGGGAAGATTGACGTACATGGAGATGCCAGGCATCTCATACCTCGTGGGCTAGTGCTCTGGCTTCTTTTGTATGGTGCAGCAAAAAAGATGAAAGAACCATTGTGGCATTGTGTATGGTTGAAAGTTTCAGCAAAGCAGAAATTGGCCCAAAGATTAGGATTTTAGAGCATCTACAATAGTTTGTTTCTTAGCTTGTTATTAAGAGGAGAGAGAGTACCCAATATAATAAAAAGAAACAAATCTTCCGATAGATTGTTTCTTAAGCCTGTATCTAAGACTTTAATTGCTACAAGTGTGTATAATTCTTGATGATCAATAATGAAGTACAACTTTGTGGTCTACATATTTTAGCTCATTTATCATGAAGTCGGGCTGCACAAATAATCTGGTGGATATTATGCTTTAAGACAGTGGGATCCACAAAACGCGTTTTTAAGTAACAAGTAAGTCTTCAATAGAGTATTTGGTTGTTTTTTGTGTCTTGGTATTAACAATTTGCTAGTTTCTTAATCTAAAAACAACCTCATCTTCTCTCCACCATATCACCTAAATACTAATGTGGCAATCTCTTAGTAATAGCTGACGTGGACGGTTGTAGATGCTCTTCGTCCACGGTTACTGTTTTTTGTATATACATTAATTTCTGTGACAACTTTGGTCCTAGTTACTAGTATATACATTAATCCACGTACGAACACACTCTCTCTTCTTTTTTATTTTCTAAAAAAAAGAATCTTGGCTAGAAGTAGCAGGGCCTAGACTGCATAGCGGAGAGCACTAGTACCGGGCGATTGGATGCCGCTGCAATTCGCATTGACATGACATGGCCCGTTGCGGACTTGTTTTCAGTTGCCCAGGTTAGCCCAGTATGACCTATGAGGCTATCGAATTATGCTTAGATTAGTACTTCAGTTTCTGATCCGGCACGACATAACCCATACCTACGTGGGTCCTTGCCATGCAGGGCCGGGCTACAGGCCGTCTATTTGACCATCTCTAGCTAGGATGGTTTGATACACTTTATTTGTGAGGTTGAGACCTGATACGTTTTAATTTTCATGTCTTTTTGGATTTGTAACATGACGAAGAACACCGATAAACTATAGTAAATGTGGGCTATAATGGGAGGAATAATGTACGTACTTGTAGAACAGAATGCTGGGAAGTAAATAATTTTGCTCCTGTAATATCTATCTAAAAAGTAGTCGAGTACACATTTATTGTTTTGGAACTTTTTGATTCAAACCACTGAAAACTACAAATTCAACAAAAGACCACTAGCAGTGACAAATGACAAAAGGGGCCGGGCTGAAGATGTCAATGGCACATGAAAAAAGTGGAATTTTTTTTATACCAGTAGGATACTCGTGCGTTGTAACAGAATCTTAAAAGAGAGTGATACATATCAGCAGACAGGATCAAAAACCATATAATAAATCTTAATTTTCTTTCACACACATATAAACAGAAACATTAACTCCGCCTATAAAATACAGGAACTCGTATATAATATCTGCCTTGCACTTAAAACAAAAGGCATTTATATAGCCCCTGTACTAATAAAGAATTCATGGAATACCTCTCGAGCACCCAGTCTTCAAACAATGATTGATCAAGTTAGAGATCCAAAATAACCAAAACACCGCCTATAACAGAATCAAAAGAATAAGAAAGATTCCATAAATGTCGAAATTACCACGTAAATATAGTTGTAAATACCATCTCCTGTAGCATCCTTCTCCTTTTCTACCACATTTCAAGGGCGCTTGAATTCTTCAAACTATCATCCCTGCAAAATTCCTGCATTCCAAATGAGGCATATATATCAGTAGTAGTTCAACCAATAAATAGCCCAATAGCACATATTACCAGCAATTGCCATAGGTGAGCAGGTCTTGTGTCCTGGTCTAGCAACCATGGGCGGTTGTTGAGCAATATAAGGAACTTCTTGGTATCAAGGCAGAAAAATATAGTAAGTTCTGCAAGATATGACTGTAAATCCCTACATATAAAAAGAAAGCAACCGTTCTTTTAGTTATATCTGATTAATAAAGTTTGTTATAGATGGAAATCTAAATTTACTATTGCATTATAAAATCATCAGGTTACTAATGCATGTAAGTGTGGCAAAAAATAGCCTTGTAGCTTGCATGAACTGTGAAGACCCTAGACATTTAAAAGAGTTGCAACTAAAATTGCAAGACAACTTAAGGGTATATCATTATGTACCATTTTCCACGAAAAATGCAGTTCATTCAATATACCTATGAAGAAAAATTGACCACATCATTGTTTGTGATTTGATAACACATGACAAGATAGACAAAAACATAGCAAAACGTTCAAGTGGGAAGATATCTTGAGCCACAAAGATTTAACATTTTCGTCCCTCCGATGTATAGAGTCCTAAAGTGCAAATTAGGAACAATATGCGCAAAAGGCACACACTGATCAATCTAAAGGAAGGTGACAGGCAAGTAAGAAGCCTAAAAGTAAATCCTAGGCAACATTGCAGAGACCAATGTAATTGCACACAAATTCTCCTACAAGTACCATCTCTGAATACATGTAGGGAGAAATGTGACAAATGGTGAATAATGGGATGAGTGTAGTATCAATCATGTGCACTTACACTTCAGCCTTTGCTAGACAAATTTGACCATATGTCACCTTATATGGCAATATTTTCCAACAACGAATTCCCTGTCCATATGACTGTAACACCCTGGTTTTTGGAGCCTTTTTGCTTTTTCAAAATAAAAAGAACCATTTTGTTTTGATGAGAATTCAAAACTTAACTTGAGAATTTCAGAATGGATTTCACTTGATTAAATCAAACTTCAACTAAAACTCGCTTTTGGTTATTTGGGTTTGTGGATATTTGGTGATCTTCTCTTTTCCGCGCAGGTTTTGTTCTTCATTGGTCTAGACCTCTCAAGTGCTTAGGCCTCCCCTGGTCCAGACCTTCCCTCTTCAATGCTCCTCTGGCTTAGACCTCCCCAGGCCTAAGTCTCCCCTCATATTCATTTGAGCTCCTTCTGTGTTCTTTGGAACCCTCCTTGTCTATTTAGACCTCCCCGTGTCCTTCAGGACCTCCCCATGTCCTCCAGGACCTCCTCCTTATCTATTTGGACCTCCCCTTTGTTAGATCTGACCGTTAAGACCTCCCCTTTGGAGATCTTAACCGTCCAGACCTCCCCTTTGTTAGATCTGACTGTTAAGACCTCCGATTTGGAGATATTAACCGTCCAGACCTCCCCTTTGGAGATCTTAACCGTCCAGACCTCCCATTTGTTAGATCTGACCGTTAGGACTTCTCCTTTGGAGATCTGAACAATCTAGACCTCCCCTTTGTTAGATCTGACCGCTAGGACCTCCCCTTTGGAGATCTTAACCGTCCAGACCTGCCCTTTGTTAGATCTGACCGTTAAGACCTCCCCTTTGGAGATCTTAACCGTCCAGACCTCCCCTTTGTTAGATCTGACCGTTAGGACCTCCCCTTTGGAGATCATAATCGTTCACACCTCCCCTTTGTTAGATCTGACCGCTAGGACCTCCCCTTTGGAGATCTTAACCGTTCAAACCTCCCCATTGTTAGATCTGACCGTCAGGACCTCCCCCTTGAGAGATCTGACCGTCAAGACCTCCCCTTTGTTAGATCTGATCGTCAGGACCTCCCCCTTGAGAGATCTGACCGTCAGGACCTCCCCTTGGTTTGATCTGACCGTCAGGACCTCTCCCTTGAGAGATCTGACCGTCAGGAGCTCCCCTTGGTTTGATCTGACCATCAGGACCTCCCCCTTGAGAGATCTGACCGTCAGGACCTCCCCATTGTTGTATCTTTTGGACCTCCTGTTCGCAGGACCTCCCCTAGAACTTTGACTGGTCCTATTTGTCAGTTACACCCATTTTCTTTATCCTTTGACCATGTCCTTTGCACATGGGAGTCTTCCCACATTTAATGCTTATTGTATCGCATTAAATGCCATCACTTTTTGCAGCACCCATGCTATTCTTTTGTCCCATCTTTTGCCTGCTCCGATTGTCCTTTTCACCAACTCTTGAGCACGTATACCCTTGAAAATCTCCATGGCTCCAGCTATATAAACTTGGGCAGCCCTTCCCTTTTCACCCTTTTCCCCATTTCTACTCCCCAGCTCAACCGACCAGTTCTTGGACCTCCCTCCAAGCTCTCAAGTCCTCCTCTCTAAAGCTTCGGACCTCCTCCAGCAAGCTCTTTGGACCTCCTCTTGATCACCTAACCTCTCTGTTGGTTTTATTTTAGAGTTTTTTGGATCTTACTTGAGCTCTATTTGAGTTGTTTTGTTTCCCACTGTGTAGATTGCGAAGGTAGTGAAGAACAAGAGTTCCTTGAGGAAGGAGAAGACACCCAGGCCTTTGAGCAAGGCAAGTTACACCCTTGACCATGTTGTACCCAATATTTCAATATATTTATGTTCCATTTTAAATAATAATGCATGCTTACTTTACTTAGATATTTTAATACCTGTCTTTAAATTCATATCTATGCCTAATTTCCATTGTATGGCCACTGTCGACATTGAACCAAATCCATTGTCACCCTAGGTAAAATCTGGTTTTTGCAATAGTGGGAACCAGAGGCATTCGAAAAATGTATGCTTAGTCTTGCTAGACCAAAATCTTGATTTGGGAAGTGTTTCTACCAAAAGACCAAAGTGTCCCGTGTTTTAAAACCATGACATTGGGTTGTCATGGAGGTTTTGGCAAATGGTTTTGGAAAAACATAAATGGAAAATGGATTTGGTCTTGGGAGAAATGGTTGGCTTGGCTGGTGCAATGTTTGTGCACGGACTCAATCCTGGGTAAGGATGAGGTCCAGGGGTATGTGGTGGTAGCCCAAGCTAGTTAAGGACAGGTCTACGAGCCGCATCTTGCTATCCACCATCGTGCAACCACTTGTCCTGTGTGGGCGGGACCTGGCCAACTAATTTGTAAAGCTCCATCGCGGTTGATCCTATTGGTGCAGTGGGTAGTCATGTTATGACCTTCGTAGTCCCACGTGGCGCAAGAGGGGGCTTGAACCCTGCAGATGGGTAATCCAAAGGGGGTGAAACCTTCGCGAGGGTGGACTGCGGTGGAGTGATGCATTGTAAAGGCCTTATCATGTGCTATAGATCTCTCACCAAAGGAAGTGTGAGGTGGTGTTGACGAATGCCAAACAAACTAGAGAAGTCATGTCAAGTGGGTAAAGCTGTACACCTCTGCAGAGTGTAAATCTATTCGAATAGCCGTGTCCACGGTCATGGACATGCTAGCAAAGCCACTCAAAGTTAGCTCTTGGTTTTGGTTTCCAAAGAACTTATGAAATTGATTTTGGATTTCTATCCAAATGGTTTATGGGCGAGGAGTCTTGTGACAGGAGGGTATCCTTCACACTTTGTTGATGAATGTTATCCAACTGTAAAATTGATCTTTGCAAATGAATTTTAATTACTGTTATATGCCTTGGAACTTAGTACTGGTATTTGAAACAAACTTGGCTTTATGCAAATCAACCATATTATGCCTTCCTTTGAGATATCCATTTATGCATGTCATTCTGTTAATTGATGGGTGTAACTTGCGAGCACGGTTGTTGTGCTCACTCTTGCTTGACCGATGAATTGAGCAGGAGAAGACTTCTTTGATGATGATGAGGACCAAATCAATTAGGTCGCGCCCTCTAGCCAATTACCTGTGGTGTATTAGGTGGACTTGGTTTTATTTCCGCTGTGTATTTTGCTTTGTTGTCATGGCTTGTAAGCAACTTTGTAATCAACTCCCTTACTGTTAATAAAGTCTTTTGTGGATGTATGTTATCACTTGTATTTGCTGTGAGAACTAGCCATTGATTCTTGGGACTGGTTCAGATCACAGGAGGGTTAGGACTTCTTCAAGTCCCATGACCTCCTTGGGTTGGTCTCTAGACCTCCCTCAGGTCTGGTCGTGGCTCTTGGGGAGGTCCTGAGCCTCAAGACCTCCTCGGGTTGGTTCCCTGGACCTCCTGGGAGGCCTGGGAGGACTGCCCGAGAGATCCTTGGGACCTCCTGGGAGATCCTGGTGGACTCCCAAGGAGGTCCTGGAGGACCTCTCGGGTGAAGCCCCTGGTCGGGTCACCACAAGTGGTATCAGAGTATCTTGACTGCAGGACGCAGCCTAATAGAATGGTCGTTAGGAAAAAGCTCAAAATGTGTTTTACTAAACAAGAAAAATAAATTGTTCTCTCCTTACCTGAGTCATCTTTCAATTCTTACCCTTTCTCTGAATCTCCCCTCACCTTATTCTCTCTTATCTTTTGCTCTCCTCATTGTTTTATAAAGCTGAATGGACCCTCTTTCCTTGAAATATCAGTAGGGCCGATTTAGATCCTTGTTGTAGCATTAAGGACCTCCTTGTTCATGACCTAGAGTGGTAGTCCTTTGCAAAGACCACCCATGAGGTTTCTTTGCAAAAGATCATCCCTCGTGACCATGACCTCCTTACTCGCAGCCCTGAGGGCAGTAAGTCTCGAGTAGAACGTGTTTGAGCTTTTGAGTTGCTGGCTTTTGCTTGTTTTGTTGGTTTGGTTGTTTTAAACTCTTCCCCCTTAGCTCTCTCATCTCTTTCCTACCCCTTGGACCTTTGGCAGATGGTGACAACTAGGGGCAGTGGCAGCACCAGTGGCCAAGGCTGAGCTTCTGGGAATGATCCAGAGATCCCTTTGCCACAGCCACCACCACCTCCAGCTGAAGAGCCAAATTGGAATCAAATGATGACAAATCAGGCCCAATTGATCAATTTGTTGGCTCAGTCTATTAACAATACACAAAACCTCCAAGCAGTCGCAGCAGCTCAACCACCAGTGTATGTTCCACCTCCCCCAAGGGCTAATATTTCTGAGTTTATGAGGATGAGGCCACCCACATTTTCCAGCACCACTGAGCCTATGGAGGCTGACGATTGGCTCAGAACTGTGAGCAGAAAGCTTGATATGATCCAATGCCCAGACCGAGAGAGTCTTGTTTGCCTCTTACTAACTTCATAGACCAGCTTCTGAGTGGTGGGACAACTTTACTCAGTCCCACACCGATACTCAAGCTATTACTTGGGATGAATTTGTTCAAGCTTTTCGCCGAGCACACATTCCCCATGGTATGATGTTGCTAAAGAAGAAAGAATTCAGATCCTTGCGCCAAGGGAATCGCGCAGTCAGCGAGTATCTCCATAGATTCAACCAATTAGCAAGATACACACCCAAAGATGTGGTTACTGATGAGTCCAAGCAAGAGCGCTTCTTGGAAGGGCTCAATGATGATCTTTCAGTTCAGCTCCTTGCTCATAACTTTCCCGATTTTTAGCGACTTGTCAAGATGCAATATCTGAAGAGGGCAAGCATCTTGAGATAGAAAATCACAAGAAGAGGAAAGCAGCTCAGCAGTTTAGTTCAGAAGATTCTTCCAGGCCCAAGACCTCCCAATTTCAGCAAAGGAGACCTGTGACCTCCTTCCCTTCCAAGCCTCCAATGCAAACAAAGTGTCCGAGTTCCTCCAGCCCCCGTATGACCTCTCTAGGAGACCAATTTCAGAAGAAGCCAATCACAAATTCTGTAGCAGGAGTAACCTGTTTTTATTGCAATGGAGTTGGGCACTATGCCAATAAGTGCCCAAAGAAGCAACAAGCAACAGCCACTCCTCCTACCCGATCCAGTCAAGGAAATTCAGCACATGGCAGCAACTCCAACATGAAGCCTTCGGCTCAATTTGTCAAGGGACATGTGAATCATGTCACAGCTGAGGAAGCTCAGAATGCTTCGGACGTGTTCTTTGGTACGTTTCTTGTTAATTCCGTACCAGCCTCGGTTCTTTTTGATTCCGGAGCTTCTCATTCATTTGTCTCTTCTAAGTTTGTGGGTAGTAATGGGTTAGCTATATCTCTTCTAGTAAACCCTATGCTGATCCACTCCCCGGGCTCAGAAATGAGGACCAGTTCCTTATGCCCAAATCTTTCCTTGGAAATCTTAGGAGTTCCTTTCTCTGCTGACCTTATAGTCTTGCACTCTCAAGGTTTAGATGTAATTCTTGGAATGGATTGGTTAGCCAAGAACCAAGGTCAAATAGATTGTGCCAACAAATTATTGTGCTCACCAATGAGCAAGGGATACAAGTTAAATTTAGCCCTGAGACCTCTCCTAGAGCAGGTCCTAGCTTGGCCTGTTTGAGAGAAGTTAAGCTTGAAGACCTCCCTGTGGTGAGGGAATACCCTGATGTGTTCCCAAGTGAGTTACCTGGAATGCCTCCAGACAGAGATTTAAAATTTGTCATTAACTTGATTCCAGGGACAACACCTATTTCCAAGAGATCCTATAGACTGCTAGTAAATGATCTTGTTGAGTTGAAGCAACAAATTGAAGAAATGCAAAGCAAAGGATTTGTTAGGCCGAGTTCCTCTCCTTGGGGAGCTCCAGTAATCTTTGTGGTAAAGAAGGATGGTACACAACGCATGTGTGTGGATTATGGAGCTCTCAACGATGTTACCATCAAGAATAAGTATCCTTTGCCCAGGATCGATGACTTGTTCGATCAACTAAAAGGAGCAGCAGTTTTCTCCAAGATTGATTTGAGATCAGGTTATCATCAATTGAAGATTCGACCAGAGGACATCCCAAAGACAGCCTTTTCAACTCGGTATGGACTTTATGAGTTCACAGTCATGTCTTTTGGATTGACTAATGCTCCTGCATACTTTATGAACTTGATGAATAAAGTATTTATGGAGTATTTGGATAAGTTTGTCATTGTTTTCATAGATGACATCCTAATATACTCCAAGACTAAAAAAGAGCATGAAGATCACCTTTGGTTGGCTCTAGACAAACTTAGAGACCGCCAGCTTTATGCAAAATTTGAGAAGTGTGACTTTTGGTTGAAAGAGGTTACCATTTTGGGTCATGTAATGTCAGCTGTAGGTATAGCAGTCAACCCTAGCAAGGTTCAAGATGTGCTGAATTGGAAATCTCCCAAATCAGTGCCTCAAATTAGAAGTTTTCTTGGAATGGCAGGATATTATCGTCGATTTATTGAAGGCTTTTCAATGATAGCAAGGCTCCTTACCCAACTGCTCAAGAAGGAAAATAAATATGTTTGGACCCCAGCATGTGAGCAAAGTTTTCTAGAGTTAAAGAAACGGTTGACCTCTGCCCCAGTGCTAATTTTGCCAGACATCCAGAAAGATTTTGAAGTCTTTTGTGATGCCTCTAGGCAGGGTCTTGGTTGTGTCTTGATACAAGAAGGAAGAGTAGTAGCTTATGCTTCTCGGCAACTGAAGCCTCATGAAGCTAACTACCCTACTCATGATTTGGAATTGGCTGCCGTAGTGTATGCTCTGAAAATTTGGCGCCATTATCTCATTGGTAACCGTTGTGAGGTCTTTACAAACCACAAGAGTTTGAAATACATCTTTACTCAAGCAGACCTCAACCTTAGACAAAGAAGATGGTTGGAGCTCATCAAAGACTATGATCTTGGAATTCACTACCACCCAGGCAAGGTGTAACATCCCTATTTTCCTGGCCTTTTTGAAAATTTCCAAAACCCTAAAAAGGAACCATTTGATTTTATTAAGTTGCCAAAGCTTAACATGTAATTTAGAATTTCAAAAGTGGTTTAATTTGAAATTAATTAAACTTGAACTAATTAAAGTTGGTTTAGTTGGATTTTATTCGGTTTTTCCTTTGGCCTTATATCAAAAGTAATTAATTGCAAAAACTAAAAGCAAAAGTGAAGCTGAAAACTATTTTTACTAAGTCCTAAATAATTCAAGGAATTTCTGTGAATTTTCCTAGAATTTTTGGATGTCTTAAGCTATTTTCTAAAAATCCTTTTTGCTTTTTGGTATTTTCTAAAAAGAAAAAGGTAGGAAAATCCCCTCAGCAGTTTTGGGCCAAATCCTCCCGGCCGTTCTGTTCGGCTTTGTCCATGCAGCCCACCAGCGCCACCTTCCGTCTGAATCGGACGGCACATCCCTTGACCCACGCCCTCTCTCTCTCTCTCCTCTCTCTTTCTCTCGCGCCCTTGGGGCCCTTTGTCGGCCTCGGCCCCAGGTCATCCCTACCTCCCGCCGCCTCCATGCCCTTGGTCGTCGCCGCGCCTCATTGCCGCGCCGCCCTCATGCCTCCCATGCCTCCGTGTTCCCGCTTGGCCTGTATCCATCCGCCTCCTCCGCCCCGCGCCCCTCCTTTCCCCTTCCTTGTGATCATAACCGGGACCCCTACCTCCTCGCCATTAATGGCGCCAAGCAGCTCCTCCTTCCTCCTCCTCCGGGGCCCCTCCGCTTATTTAAAGAACCAGGGACCGCGCCGCCTCTCCCTTTTCCCCTTCTCTCTTCCCTCTCCCCATGAGCTCGCGGGATTGAAGCTTTTCGCCCATCGCCGCCGTAGAGTTCCGCCAAGACCCGCCGCCGCCGTCAAGCGTCCTCCGCCGCCATCGTCACCACTTCCGGCTTCACCGCGGCGCATCCGTCTGCGCGCCCGCCCCCGGGCGCCACTGGAGCCGTCGCCGCCTCGCGCCTCGCCTCCGCCGCCAGCGCCCTCGCCGCCGGCCTCCGTTACCGCGCCGCAACCGTGCGCACCAACCGCCTCACCTCTCTCGTTTGGTGCCGGCCCGCATTCGTCGCCGTGGTGCGTATACCGGCGACGTCTTGCCACCGAAGGCCGCCGCCCGGCGTGGCGTGGCCGCCACCTGGGCGCCACGTCGGTGCCACGCAGCGCCACCTCGCCCGCGCTGCTGATGTGGCCGCCTCGTGGCCGCCTACGTGGCACCCCCTCCGGGAACAGCGTGGACCAAGCCCACCTTGCACCCTCTCTATGACAAGTGGGCCCCACTTGTCAGTTTTCTTTTTCTTTTAATTCGGCCGGAATTTCCTCCGCTGACGTCAGCTTGCGCAGTAATCCGATTTTCCTTAGGAAAACAATTCCAAAAAAAATCAGGAAAATCCTTTTTCTTTGATTTTATGTGTTTTCCTATCTTCCGGAGGCCGTAACTTTCTCATTCGAACTCCGATTCGAGTGATTCAAATTTCTAAATTCATCTAAAATCCTTGTCTTCCTATTAGTATTTATTTGGTAATTATTTGGATTTTATTTGGAGTTGTTTTTATTTATTTAGCTTTGGTTTAGCGTATAGGTTCGGCGTTTAAGATTTCATGAACCGACGATCAAGCACCTCCACTCTTCAACGAAGGCAAGTCATAGACCATTGATCATGTTAATCCCATGTTTATAAAAGTATATTGTTTTATATAAACATGCATGGCTAGTTTTATAATAAATGGTTTGGGTTTAGTTAATTACCTAATTGCCATTATGCCTCCTTGTTAATTTGTACTTGACATGTATCCTTGAATGACATAACTCCTTGGACACCCTAGGATGGTTATTGATAGTTGGACATGATGTAATACCAACATGGGTACCGTATTGCTTAGCCAATGCTTTTTTTTGTGCGATAGGTTCGCGATCGCTTACTCTCATAAATGACTGAACTTGACTAAAGAAAATATGGAACCGTATGAGCCACTTGCGATAAAAGATGTGGTGCCATGACTAGGGTGGTCATTTGGCGGGTTGAGCGAAAATGATTTATGCTCGGACGAGTGGGTGGTGGAAAGAGGTGGGTGCCAGAACGCACACTTGAAATGTGGAACCGTCTCGTCTGAGCAACCAACTAAGGACTTAACCTTGAACCATTGATCTGGGCCTCAACCGTACAACCACATGTCTAGATTGGGATAGACTGGCTGACTAATTAGTAATGTCTTGGTTGGTTCTTTTTGGTTAGGAGCAGCGCAAGAGGGGGGATGGAGGCGAAACCTTAGCTAGCAATCGAGTCAAAACAGAACTTCGTAAAAGCCTTGTCACGTGCTCTAGGCGCTTACCTAAGGTAGTGGCGGTGGCATAGATATATCTTAGAACAAACTAGAAATTTGTGTCTTGTGGGTCAATTGTACAATCTCTGCAGAGTGTAAAACTATTGAATAGCCGTGTCCCCGATTCGGACATGCACGGTGATTTCACGCAAGGGTAGAGTTGTTATTGGAAAATGTTGGAATGGTTTGGTCGAATCTTGTAGTTGGTTGATGGTTGGGTAGTGAGCAGGTGTTCACTATTTGTTTCAAAGAAAGTTGCTTACTTATGTATTACTCTTTTAAATTATGCTTTGCAATCTACTTCTTGTATTTCTTGTCAAATATTGCTTTCATAAAATAGCCATAAAGCTATCCTTGTCAAGCCTTGCATGAATATTACTTGCGTTCCTTTCCCTATGACTTGCTGAGTACATTCAAAGTACTCATGGCCTTGCGCCCTCTGTTTAAATCGGCGAAGAAGGTGAACCGATGAACTCGAGTTTTATGAAGAAGATTACTTTGAAGACTTTGCGAATTAGGTCGCGTCCTTCACTCGATTGCGGTGGGCATATTGGGTGACCTCCACCGATTGTTTTGTTCTCATTGCAAGTTTACTCTGTTATCTTTAGCCTGCGTGTATGTAGTTGTAAGACTTGACCATAAGGTCCCTTTTGCTTAATATTATTAATTTATGCCTTCATCTTTAGTTTGGTTGTGTGGTTATGATTACACTAATGTTGCAAGCTGTGTGAGCTAGCTCTTGATCATGGGACTAGTTCGAGAATACACAGAGGGTCCTAGGGTTGCATACCGGGGTCCCGAAGCAATGTGGTATCGAGCCATATCGACTGTAGGACGTAACCATAGTTAGCATGGTCGTTTAGTCAAGACTTCAAAAATTTATTTTCTAAATCAAACCAACAATTAACTTGAATAGTATTCTCCTCTCACCTTACTCTACTCTTCCTCATCTTATGCTAATCTCTCCTTATTCCATTCTTAAAGTCTGACTTCTTATCTTTTCTGAACTTTGTTTCGGAATGTAAAGTGACCCCCTCATCTTGATAATCTCTATAGAATCGAGCTTTGCTTAGATTCGCCCGCCAAAATAAGATAGATTTGTAGTGCAGTTACCCTTTTTAATTTCAGTATCGATAGAATCGATGGCTTGAGTTTGGTTGCTCTCGTAGCTTTCCGGCTATTGTCCGTTGGATTAAACCAATTTTCCCCAATTAGGTTGTCCCGTCTTTCTCCCTTATGCAGCTCGTCTTTGTGCTTTTCCTCTTTCCCATCGTGCTTTCTTCCTCTCATCTATTAAAACCCGAGAAGCTCTGCGAGATGGTTCAAACCCGCAACTCGGCAAGTCAGGAAGAACAAGTGGACCCCGTTACGCCACCAACCCCAGCCGCAACAACAGATCGGGGTTTGGGGCGGTTCATGGCAAAGACAGCGCAATTGATGAATGCAATGATGCGTAACATGAACCAGATGATGGCTCAACAGATCAGACGGTCATCTTTGCTTTCGCTTCACGATCTTGAACGAGAACAACCAAGCACCATGCCATGCCACCCCGCCCCACTGACTTATCATCGGTCAAAGTTTGGCGAGTTTATGAGGACCCACCCGCCTACCTTTTCCAGCTCCTCACGAGCCTTTGAGGCAGATGATTGGTCTGCGCTCACCGAAAAGAAGCTTGCCATTACCCGGTGCGATGACCGTGAGAAAGTTCTTTATACCACGCACCACTTGGAAGGCACCGCCATGAGAATGGTGGGAGAATTATTCATGCGCCCATGAGAACCACGAGAACATTACTTGGACTGAATTTTCTGAAGCCTTCCGCCTCTCTCATATTCCAGATGGGAAGGTGGAAATGAAGAAAAATGAGTTTCGTGAGCTGAAACAAGGGAGCCTGTCAGTGAGTGAATACCTCAACAAGTTCACTCAACTCTCTCGTTATGCCCCAGAGGATGTTGCCACCGATGATGCTCGTCAGAAGCGTTTCAAGCGAGGACTCAACCCTAGCTTGAAGGTTCAGGTCGTTGGCAATGACTATGCCAATTTCCAGCAGCTAGTCAACAAGGCCATGCTCATAGAAGAGTCACGTCGTGAACTGGCGGAATCTCATAAAAGGAAGTCAATGCAGCATGGTACTCATCAAGGTCATTCGCAGAGGGCGAGGCGAGTGCACAATACCCGGCTCATCTGTTCTTTGTCACCTTGAGAACCCCTGCACGAGACCTCGCCCCGTGCCCGAGATTCCGCAGAACTTCAACAACAACACCAACAACCAAAGAGCCAAGGAGCAACAACCCCGCCGCAGAATCACCTGTTTAAGCGCCAAGAAGCGGGACATTATGCGAATCGCCCGCAAAAGCAAGGTCCATCACGGTCGATTCAACCTTGAGCTACCCGACCAGAACCCCCATGCCAGCGGGGCGTGGAGCACCTCAGACTCCAAAGAAGACCGGCCAAGACCCCTCGGACTTCCGGAAGAGGCCGTGTGAATCATGTCACAGTGGAGAAGCCCAGATAGCCGGGACGTCGTCTTTGGGTAAGTTCCTAGTAAATTCAAAGACTTCTGAGCTTTTGTTTGATTCTGGAGCTACCCATTCGTTTGTTTCTCGAAGTTTTGTTGCAAAGCATCAGTTAAAGGTTATGACTCTTAAAAATGCTATGTTGATTCGTACACCTGGTTCGGAGTTGAGTATGAACCAAGGCTGCCCTAAGGTTAAAGTAACCATAGAAGGGGTAGAATTCCTAGCCAACCTTATAATTATCAATGCCAAATCCCTAGATGTGATTTTGGGTATGGATTGGCTTACTGATCACCAAGCAGTTTTGGATTGTGGTGATAGAAGTATCACGTTGGTCAGCCCAGATGGGACCAAAGTAAAGTTTGAAGCCTCTACGGAAAAGTATGATGGAACCTTAGTCTGCAGTGTCAGTACTGTATCTTTGGAAGAGGTGCCGGTAGTCAGAGAATTTCCAGATGTTTTTCCGGATGAGTTACCTGGAATGCCGCCGGACAGAGACCTAGAGTTTGTCATTAACCTAGTTCCAGGAACTGCACCCATTTCCAAGAGACCCTACCGTTTGCGGTTGATGACCTAGTTGAGTCAAGAAGCGATTGAAGAAATGCAAGATAAAGGATTTGTCAGGCCAAGTTCTTCGCCTTTGGGGAGCCCCGATAATTTTGTCCCTAAGAAGGATGGCACCCAGCGGATGTGTGTGGATTACCGCTCTCTCAATGAAGTCACCATCAAGAACAAGTACCCTCTGCCCAGGATTGATGATTTGTTTGACCAGTTAAAAGGAGCCGGAGTGTTCTCCAAGATAGATTTGAGGTCAGGTTACCATCAGTTGAAGATTCGTGAAGAAGATATACCGAAGACAGCTTTCTCAACCCGATATGGACTGTATGAGTATACGGTCATGTCTTTTGGATTAACCAATGCACCGGCATACTTTATGAACTTGATGAATAAAGTATTCATGGAGTATCTGGATAAGTTCGTCATTGTCTTTATTGACGATATCCTAATCTACTCTAAGAGTGAAGAAGAGCATGAAGAGCACCTTCGCTTGGTTCTGAATAAGCTTAGAGATCATCAACTCTATGCTAAATTCGACAAGTGTGAGTTTTGGATGAAGGAGGTTACCTTTTTGGGACACGCCATGTTCATGAAGGAGTCGCCACAACCCTAGTAAAGTCAAGGATGTGCTCAACTGGGAGTCGCCAAGTCAAGACCTCAAGTCAAGTTTTTGAATGGCAGGATACTACCGTCGGTTTATTGAAGGATTCTCAAGAATAGCAAGACCCCTTACCCAATTGCTGAAAAAGGAAAAGAAATTTGCTTGGACGCCAGAATGCGAGCAAAGTTTTCAAGAATTAAAGAAGCGTTTGACCACCGCCCCAAATCTCGATTCTACCGGATGTTCTAAGGATTTTGAGATTTATCAGGATGCATCTCGCCAAGGTCTCTTGTTGTGTTTTGATGCAAGAAAGGAAAGTGGTAGCCTATGCTTCACGCCAATTGAAGCCTCATGAAGTCAATTACCCCACTCATGACTTAGAATTGGTCAGTAGTGCATGCTTTAAAGATATGGCGCCATTACCTCATCCAGAATCGCCGTGAAGTTTACACGGATCATAAGAGTTTGAAGTACATTTTACCCAAGCGGATCTGAATATGAGACAAAGAAGATGGTTGGAATTGATCAAGGATTACAACATGGGAATTCATTATCACCACAGCAAAGCAAATGTTGTAGCAGATGCTTTAAGTAGAAAGACCCTCTTGCAATACTCGATGATCAAAGAAAGTCACCAAAGATTGCACTAAGAATTTGAAGCTCAAGCTTGAGTTAGTTGAAGAAGGTTACTTAGCTACCTCGAAGTGCAACCAACTCTTCAAGATCAGATCAAGAAAGCCCAAGAAGAAGATACGGATATCAAGGAAATCAAGAAAAACATGAAGCGGGGTAAATCCTTAAGATTTTCGTAAGATGAGCAAGGTGTCCTATGGTTTGACAAAGCGATTTGTGTACCGGATCGTAGGAATCAAGCGATTAATACTCAAGGAAGCTCATGAAACCTTGTACTCCATTCACCCTAAGCACTAAAATGTATCAAGACCTCAAGGAATTTTTTGGTGGCCTAGCATGAAGCGTGAAGTTCTTGAGTATATTGCACAATGTGATGTTTGCCAATGAAGTTAAAAGTGAGCATCGAGAACTCTTGGGCTTTTGCAACCTTTGAGCATCCCTGAATGGAAATGGGAAGAAATCGGAATGGATTTTATCACCGGTCTGCCAAGAACTAAAGCTGGATATGATTCTATCTGGGTAATTGTCGATCGCCTAACAAAAGTGGCTCACTTCATCCCAGTCAAGACCACCTACTCAGGAGACAGACTTGCAGAATTGTATATGGCCAAGATAGTGTGTCAGCATGGAGTGCCAAAGAAGATCGTGTCCGATCGAGGAACCCAGTTCACCTCAAGATTTTGGCAAAAGTCAGACAACAATATGGGCACTAATTTGAATTTCAAGATGCAACCTACCACCCTCAGATGGATGGTCAAATGTAAAGGGTAAATCAAATCCTAGAAGATATGTTGAGAGCCTGCGCTCTAGAGAACCAGGCTAGTTGGGACCAAATGCTACCTTATGCAGAGTTTTCTTACAACAACAGTCACCAATCAAGTCTGCAGATGTCCCCGTTTGAGGCCCTTTATGGAAGAAAGTGTCGAACACCTTTGTATTGGACTGAGTCCGGTGAAGGACAAGTGCTCGGACCAGAAATCCTAAAGGAGGCTGAAGATCAAGTTAAGTCAATCAGAGAAAAGCTGAGAACGGCCTGCACTGCATGTAAGAGTTATGCCGATAACCGTCCGCCGAGACTTAGCTTTTGTACTGGAGATCATGTGTACCAAGGTCTCACCTCTCAAAGGAATGCGCTGCTTCAGAGTCAAGGAAAGCTCGCACCAAGATACATTGGACCTTTTCCAGCCTAGTCAAGAGGAGAAGTTGCTTACAAGCTAGAGCTCCGCCTCGCTTGTCGATGTGCATGACGCCTTTCATGTGTCTCAATTGAAGAAGTGTTTATGCAGTTCAAGAGCAGATGCCGTTAGAAGCAGTTGACTTGCAAGAAGATCTAACCTACAAGGAGCAACCCATCAAAATCTTAGAAGTGTCTGAGCGTATGACAAGAAGCAAGATCCTCTGTTTCTGCAAAGTTCAGTGGAGCAATCACACTGAAGAAGAAGCCACTTGGGAGCGTGAAGAGGATCTGAAGGCCGAATTCCCGCACCTATTCTCTAGTCACCAATCTCTGGTCGAGATTCCTTTAAGGGTGTAGGTTTGTAACATCCCTATTTTCCTGGCCTTTTTGAAAATTTCCAAAACCCTAAAAAGGAACCATTTGATTTTATTAAGTTGCCAAAGCTTAACATGTAATTTAGAATTTCAAAAGTGGTTTAATTTGAAATTAATTAAACTTGAACTAATTAAAGTTGGTTTAGTTGGATTTTATTAGGTTTTTCCTTTGGCCTTATATCAAAAGTAATTAATTGCAAAAACTAAAAGCAAAAGTGAAGTGAAAACTATTTTTACTAAGTCCTAAATAATTCAAGGAATTTCGTGAATTTTCCTAGAATTTTGGATGTCTTAAGCTATTTTCTAAAAATCCTTTTTGCTTTTTGGTATTTTCTAAAAAAAAAGGTAGGAAAATCCCTCGGCTAGCTTTTGGGCCAAATCCTCCCTACGTTCTGTTCAACTGTCTCACAGCAGCCCACACCCGCGCCACCTTCCGATCTGAATCGGACGGCACACATCCACCCAGCCCCGCGCCCTCTCTCTCTCTCTCTCTCTCTCTCTCTCGGCCACTGGGGCACTTTGTCGGCCTCCCCATGGTCATCCCTACCTCCGCCGCCTCGCATGCTGGAGTCGCCCCGCGCCTCCCGCTGCACCGCGCCGCCGCCATGCCTCCCATGCCTCCCGTGTTCCCGCTTGGCCTGCCTCCTCGTCCGCCTCCCTCGCCCGCCCCCCCTCCTTTCCCCTTCCCATGTGCATCGAACCGACCTCCTCGCCATTAATGGCCGCGCGCGCAGCTCCTCCTTCCTCCTCCTCAGGGGCCCCCTCCGCTTATTTAAGGAGCACGGGACCGCCCGCCGCCTCTCCCTTTCCCCTTCTCTCTTCCCTCTCCCCATGAGCTCGCCGATTGAAGCTTTTCGCCGTCGCCGCCAGAGTTCCGCCGCACCTGCCGCCGCCGTCCTCCGCCGCCCTCCGCCGCCATCGCTACCACTTCGCCATCCGCTGAGGCGCATCCCCGGCGCGCCTTCGCCCCCGTCGAGCGCCATCGAGCGCCTGCCGCCTCGCCTGGCCGCGCCCTCGCCGCCGCCTCCTCCGCGCCGCAACTGCGGCGCACCAACCGCCTCACCCTCTCGTTTGGTGCGGCCCGCTGCCGCTGGTGCGTAGCACCGCGACGCCGGCGACCCGAAGCGCCGCCGC
Source organism: Phyllostachys edulis (assembly GCA_036346405.1). Taxonomy (NCBI): domain Eukaryota; kingdom Viridiplantae; phylum Streptophyta; class Magnoliopsida; order Poales; family Poaceae; genus Phyllostachys; species Phyllostachys edulis. Next base: position 41,247,055 of record CM070566.1, read on the forward strand.
CCGGCGTGGACGTGGCCGCACACTGGCGCCACGTCGGTGCCATGCGGCGCCACTCGCTCAAGATGGCCGATGTGGCCTGCGTGGCCGCCTCGTAGCACTTCTCCGGAACGGCGTGGACCAAGCCCACCTTGCACCTTTTCTATGACAAGTGGGCCCCACTTGTCGTTTTCTTTTTCTTTTAATTCGGCCGGAATTTCCTCCGCTGACGTCAGCTTGCGCAGAATCCGATTTTCCTTAGGAAAACAATTCCAAAAAAAATCAGGAAAATCCTTTTTCTTTGATTTTATGTGTTTTCCTATCTTCCGGAGGCCGTAACTTTCTCATTCGAACTCCGATTCGAGTGATTCAAATTTCTAAATTCATCTAAAATCCTTGTCTTCCTATTAGTATTTATTTGGTAATTATTTGGATTTTATTTGGAGTTGTTTTTATTTATTTAGCTTTGGTTGCGCAGATAGGTTCGGCGTTTTAAGATTTCGCAGATCGATTTATCGATTAAGCACCTCCACTCTTCAACGAAGGCAAGTCATAGACCATTGATCATGTTAATCCCATGTTTATAAAAGTATATTGTTTTATATAAACATGCATGGCTAGTTTTATAATAAATGGTTTGGGTTTAGTTAATTACCTAATTGCCATTATGCCTCCTTGTTAATTTGTACTTGACATGTATCCTTGAATGACATAACTCCTTGGACACCCTAGGATGGTTATTGATAGTTGGACATGATGTAATACCAACATGGGTACCGTGATTGCTTAGCCAATGCTTTTTTTGTGCGATAGGTTCGCGATCGCTTACTCTCATAAATGACCGAACTTGACTAAAGAAAATATGGAACCGCATGAGCCACTTGTGATAAAGATGTGGTGCCATGACTAGGGTGGTCATTTGGCGGGTTGAACGAAAATGATTTATGCTCGGACGAGTGGGTGGTGGAAAGAGGTGGGTGCCAGAACGCACACTTGAAATGTGGAACAAGTCTCGTCCGAAAGCAACCAACTAAGGACTTAACCTTGAACCATTGATCTGGGCCTCAACAGTACAACCACATGTCTAGATTGGGATAGACTGGCTAACTAATTAGTAATGTCTTGGTTCGGTTCTCGTTTTGGTTGGGAACGGCGCAAGAGGGGGCCAGATGGAGGCGAAACCTTAGCTAACGTAATCGAAGTCAAAACAGAACCGTAAAAGCCTTGTCACATGCTCTAGACTGCTTACCTAAGGTAGTGAGCGGTGGCATAGATATATGCCGAACAAACTAGAGAAATTCGTGTCTTGTGGGTCAAGCTGTACAATCTCTGCAGAGTGTAAAACTATTCGAATAGCCGTGTCCCCGGTTACGGACATGCCTGGTGATTTCACGCAAGGGGTAGAGTTGTTATTGGAAAATGTTGGAATGGTTTGGTCGAATCTTGTAGTTGGTTGATGGTTGGGTAGTGAACAGGGTGTTCACTATTTGTTTCAAAGAAAGTTGCTTACTTATGTATTACTCTTTTAAATTATGCTTTGCAATCTACTTCTTCAGATTTCTTGTCAAATATTGCTTTCCGCAAAATAGCCATAAAGCTATCCTTGTCAAGCCTTGCATGAATATTACTTATGTTCCTTTCCTATGACTTGTCGAGTACATTCAAAGTACTCATGGCCTTGCGCCCTCTCGCTTAAATCAGCGAAGAAGGTGAACCAAAGGAACTTCGAGTTTTATGAAGAAGATTACTTTGAAGACTTTGCGAATTAGGTCGCGTCCTTCACTCGATTGCCGGTGGGCATATTGGGTGACCTCCACCAGTTGTTTTGTTCTCCGCTGCAAGTTTACTCTGTTATCTTTAGCCCTGCGTGGCAACCGTTGTAAGACTTGACCATAAGGTCCCTTTTGCTTAATATTATTAATTTGTCTGCTTCATCTTTAGTTTGGTTGTGTGGTTATGATTACACTAATGTTGCAACTGTGTGAGCTAGCTACTGATCATGGGACTAGTTCAGAATACACAGAGGGTCCTAGGGTTGCATACCTGGGGTCCCGACACAAGGCAAATGTGGTAGCTGATGCTTTGAGCCGAAAGAATTACTGCAGCACCTTGTTAGTCCAAGAAATCCAACCCAAGTTGTATGAACAGATGAGACGTCTAAATCTGGAAATTGTCAACCAAGGTTGTGTGTATGCTCTGGAAGTTGAGTCCACTGTCCAGAGACAAATCAGTGAGAATCAAGCTAAAGATGAAAACCTCCAAGAGATCAAAGACAACATAAAAAGAGAGAAAGCTCCTGGATTTTCAGAAGATGAACAGGAATTCTTTGGTTCTAAGAATGAGCTTTGTGTGCTTGGATCACAAGAAATAAAGAGATCCTACTTAAAGAAGCTCATGAATCTTATTACTCCATTCATTGTGGAGTACCAAGATGTACCACGACCTTAAGGAAAGGTATTGGTGGGTCGGCATGAAGAGAGAAATAAGTGAGTTTGTGGCATCGCCAGACGTATGTCAAAGGGTCAAGTGAGCACCAAAGACCGCTAGTTTGTCAGCCCTTGCCCATTCCCGAGTGGAAATGGGAGCAAATCGGTATGGACTTTATCACTGGTTTTCCCAGGAACCAATCGGGCTATGACTCCATTTGGGTTATTGTTGATCGCTTGACCAAAGTGGCACATTTTATCCCTGTCAAGACTACCTACCGGAGCAGCAAGTTGGCTGAGTTGTACCTAGCCAAAATTGTGTGTCTACATGGTGTGCCCAAGAGTATAGTGTCTGATAGAGGTTCTCAATTTACCTCAAGATTTTGGAAAAGTCTCCATGAAGCCTTAGGGACAAGGCTCAATTTCAGCACAACATATCATCCTCAAACTGATAGACAGACAGAGAGGGTGAATCAAATTCTTGAAGATATGCTTAGAGCCTATGCCTTAGACTATGGAAAAAGCTGGGACAAAAACCTTCCTTATACTGAGTTCTCCTACAACAATGGCTACCAAGCTAGCTTGGAGATGTTTCCATTTGAAGCTCTATATGGGAGACAATGTAGAACCCCTCTCCTTTGGGATCAAGTTGGTGAAAGCCAATTCTTTGGACCCAATGTAATCAAAGAAGCTGAAAGTAAAGTGAAGCTCATAAGAGAACATTTAAGAGTAGCTCAGTCCCGGCAAAAGAGTTATGCGGATACCCGTCGCCGAGACTTGTCCTTTGAAGTGGGAGATTTTGTGTACCTCAGGGTAACTCCACTCAGAGGAGTTAGAAGATTTTGGACTAGAGGAAAACTAGCACCAAGATTTGTTGGACCATACAAGATCTTGGCAAGGCAGGGTGAAGTAGCTTATCAATTAGAGCTGCCAGTAGCCTTGTCAGCGGTGCATGATGTCTTTCATGTGTCCCAGTTGAGGAAATGCCTTCGAGTCCCTGAAGACCATACCCTACTGGAAAGCATTGATCTTCAAGAAGACCTCACTTATGTGGAGCAGCCAATCAAAATTCTGGATATCGCAGAGCGTGTCACTAGAAACAAGATCATCAGAACATACAAAGTGCAGTGGAGTCATCACCCTGCAAGTGAAGCCACATGGGAAAATGAAGAAGACCTCAAGACTAACTATCCCTACCTCTTTGCTGGCCCAGCTTAAATCTCGGGGATTGAGATTCCCTTAAGGGCGGTAGGTTTGTAACACCCTGGTTTTTTTAGCCTTTTTGAATTTTCAAAATAAAAAGAACCATTTTGTTTTGATGAGAATTCAAAGCTTAACTTGAGAATTTCAGAATGGATTTCACTTGATTAAATCAAACTTCAACTAAAACTCGCTTTTGGTTATTTGGGTTTGTGGAGCTTTGGTGATTTTCTCTTTTCTGCGCAGGTTTTGTTCTTCATTGGTCCAGACCTCCTTAGGTCTAGACCTCCCAAGTGCTTGGGCCTCCCCTGGTCCAGACCTTCCCTCTTTGATGCTCCTCTGGCTTAGACCTTCCCAGGCCTAAGTCTCCCCTCATATTCATTTGAGCTCCTTCTGTGTTATTTGGAACCCTCCTTGTCTATTTGGACCTCCCTGTGTCCTTCAGGACCTCCCCATGTCCTCCAGGACCTCCTCCTTGTCTATTTAGACCTCCCCTTTGTTAGATCTGACCGTTAAGACATCCCTTTTGGAGATCTTAACCGTCCAGACCTCCCCTTTGTTAGATCTGACCGTTAAGACCTCCCCGTTGGAGATCTTAATCGTCCAGACCTCCCTTTTGTTAGATCTGACCGTTAGGACCTCCCCTTTGGAGATCTTAACCGTCCAGACCTCCTCTTTGTAAAATCTGACCGTTAGGACCTCCCCTTTGGAGATCTTAACCGTCTAGACCTCCCCTTTGTTAGATCTGACCGTTAAGACCTCCCCTTTGGCGATCTTAACCGTCCAGACCTCCCCTTTGTTAGATCTAACCGTTAGGACCTCTCCTTTGGAGATCTTAACCGTCCAGACCTCCCGTTTGTTAGATTTGACCGTTAGGACCTCCCCTTTGGAGATCTTAACCGTCCAGACCTCCCGTTTGTTAGATCTGACCGTTAGGACCTCCCCTTTGTTAGATCTAACCGTTAGGACCTCCCCTTTGGAGATCTTAACTCTTCAGACCTCCCCTTTGTTAGATCTGACTGCTAGGACCTCCGCTTTAGAGATCTTAACCATTCAGACCTCCCCTTTCTTATATCTGACCGTTAGGACCTCCCCCTTGAGAGATCTGACCGTCAGGACCTCTCCCTTGAGAGATCTGACCGTCAGGACCTCCCCTTGGTTTGATACGACAGTTAGGACCCCCCCTTGAGAGATCTGACCGTCAGGACCTCTCCGTTGTTGTGTCTTTTGGACCTCCTGTTCGCAGGACCTCCCCTGGAACTTTGATTGGCCCTATTTGTCAGTCATACCCACTTTCTTTATCCTTTGACCATGTCCTTTGCACATGGGAGTCTCCCCACATTTAATGCATGTTGTGTCGTATTAAATGCTATCACTTTTTGCAGCACCCGTGCTATTCTTTTGTCCCATCTTTTGCCTGCTCCGATTGTCCTTTTCACCAACTCTTGAGCAAGTATACCCTTGAAAATCTCCATGGCTCCAGCAATATAAGCTTGAGCAGCCCTTCCCTTTTCACCTTTTTCCCCATTTCTACTCCCCAGCTCAACCGACCAGTTCTTGGACCTCCCTCCAAGCTCTCAGGACCTTCTCTCTAAAGCTTCGGACCTCCTCCAGCAAGCTCTTTGGACCTCCTCCTGATCACCTAACCTCTCTATTGGTTTTATTTTGGAGTTTCTTTGGATCTTACTTGAGCTCTATTTGAGTTGTTTTGTTTCCCACCGTGTAGATTGCGAAGGTAGTGAAGAACAAGAGTTCCTTGAGGAAGGAGAAGACACCCAGGCCTTTGAGCAAGGCAAGTTACATCCTTGACCATGTTGTACCCAGTATTTCAACATATTTATGTTCCATTTTAAATAATAATGCATGCTTACTTTACTTAGATATTTTAATACCTGTCTTTAAATTCATAGCTATGCCTGATTTCCATTGTATGGCCACTGTCGACATTGAACCAAATCCATTGTCACTCTAGGTAAAATCTATTTTTGCAATAGTGAGAACCAGAGGCATTCGAAAAATGTATGCTTAGTCTTGCTAGACCAAAATCTTGATTTGGGAAGTGTTTCTACCAAAAGACCAAAGTATCCCATATTTTAAAGCCATGACATTGGGTTGTCATGGAGGTTTTGGCAAATGGTTTTGGAAAAACAGAAATGGAAAATGGATTTGGTCTTGGGCGAAATGGTTGGTTTGGCTGGTGCAATGTTTATGCACGAACTCAAGGGGGGAGGTCTTAACGGCTAGATCTACAAGGAGGGAGGTCTGGACGGTTAAGATCTCCAAGGGGGAGGTCTTAATAGCCAGATCTGCAAGGAGGGTGGTCTGGACGGTTAAGATCTCCAAGGGGGAGGTCTTAACGGCTAGATCTACAAGGAGGGAGGTCTGGACGGTTAAGATCTCCAAGGGGGAGGTCTTAACGGCCAGATCTTCAAGGAGGGAGGTCTGGACGGTTAAGATCTTCAAGGGGGAGCCGCTGGATTTCAATCGGACCGCCCAAAATGATTGGGCCGTTCGGACCAACCGAGCTAGCGTTAGATCTCAGACATTGAATTGACGTTCGGACCGTCCGAACGCCTCTACCAATCGGACCGTCCAACAAAGATCTAAGGGCTCAGAGAGGGTGGGACGTTCGGACCATCCAAACATCTCACCAGGATCAAACCGTCCAATTCAAATCGAACGATTCACAAGTGATATAGGTGCAAATTGACAAGGAGGAGGTACTGGAGGACCTGGGGAGGTCCTGAAGGACACAGGGAGGTCAAATAAAGGTAAGGGGAGGTCCTGGAGGACATTGGGAGGTCCTGTAGGACACGGGGAGGTCCAAATAAACAAGGAGGAGGTCCTAGAGGACGTGGGGAGGTCCTGTAGGACATGGGGAGCTCTAAATAAACAAGGAGGAGGTCCTAGAGGACATGGGGAGGTCCTGTAGGACACGGAGAGGTCTAAATAAACAAGGAGGAGGTCCTAGAGGACATAGGGAGGTCCTGTAGGACACGGGGAGGTCTAAATAAACAAGGAGGAGGTCCTGAGAAATGGTAGCACTGTAAGGTGCGGGCGGTACTACCGGGTTGGTGCCGAAGAAAACTTCCAGAGAGAGTTTCAAGGAGTAAAGTAACGGAGGTAAATCCAAGTGAACACGAAGAGCTTCAGAAGGATTCCAAAGGAACTCAAATGAACATGAGAATGGCGTAGGCCTGGGAAGGTTTTCAAGCCAGAGGAGGCCCAAAGAGGGAGATTTGGACCTAGGGAGGTCTGGTCCAACGATGGACAAAACCTGGACAGGAAAAGGAAGATCACCAGAACTCCAACAACTCAACAAACCATCAAGGAATTTTAGTTGAAGTTTAAGTTAGTCAACTTAAACCCATTCTGAAATTTCAAGTTAAGCTTTGAATTCTCATCAAAACAAAATGGTTCTTTTTATTTTGAAATCTTCAAAAAAAAGTTCTGAAAATCAGGGTGTTACAAACCTACTTCTTAAGGAATCTCGACCGAGATTCAAGCTTGGTCAGCAAAGAGGTGTGGATAGCTAGCCTTAAGGTCTTCTTCATTTTCCCATGTGGCTTCACTCTCTGGATGGTGGCTCCACTGCACCTTGTATGTACAAATGACCTTGCTTCTGGTGACATGGTCCACAACATCTAATATTTTGATTGGCCTCTCCACATAAGTGAGGTCCTCTTAAAGATCAATGCTTTCCAGTAAGGTATGGTCTTCTAGTACTCGAAGGCACTTCCTCAATTGGGACACATGGAATATATTGTGCACTGCCGACAGAGAAGTCGGCAGCTCAATTTGATAGGCGACTTCACCTTGCCTTGCCAATATTTTGTATGGTCCAACAAACCTTGGTGCTAACTTCCCACTGGTTCGGAATCTCCTAACTCCTTTGAGTGGAGTTACCCTAAGGTACACAAAATCTCTAACTTCAAAAGACAAATCCCGTCGATGAGTATCAACATAGCTCTTTTGTCGGGACTGAGCCACTCTTAAGCGCTCTCTTCTGAGCTTCACCTTTTCTTCAGCTTCTTTGATGACATCAGGCCCATAAAATTGGCGCTCACCCACTTGATCCCATAGGAGGGGGTTCTACATTGTCTCCCATACAGAGCTTCAAAAGGAGACATCTTCAAACTAGCTTGGTAACTATTATTATAGGAGAACTCAGCATAGGGGAGGTTTTTGTCCCAACTCTTCCCATGGTCCAAGGCACAAGCTCGAAGCATGTCTTCAAGTACTTGATTCACTCTCTCTGTTTGACCATCAGTCTGTGGGTGATAAGCGGTGTTGAAATTAAGTCTTGTCCCCAAGTCTTCATGGAGACCTTCCCAAAATCTTGAGGTGAATTGAGAACCTCTATCAAACACTATACTCTTGGGTACACCATGTAGGCAGATAATTTGGGCTAGATACAATTCAGCCAACTTGCTGCTTGGGTAGGTGGTCTTGACGGGAATAAAATGTGCCACTTTGGTCAAACGATCCACAATAACCCAAATGGAGTCATAGCCCGATTGGATCCTTGGCAAACCAGTGATGAAGTCCATGCCGATTTGCTCCCATTTCTACTCGGGAATGGGCAAGGGTTAAAGCAAACCAGCAGGTCTTTGGTGCTCAATCTTGACCCTTTGGCATACGTCACAACGTGCCACAAACTCAGTTATTTCTCTCTTCATGACGACCCACCAATATCTTTTCTTGAGGTCTTGGTACATCTTGGTATTCCCTGGATGAATGGAGTAGTGTGACTCATGAGCTGCTTTAAGTAGGAGTTGCTTTATGTCCTGACAATTCGGCACACAAAGCCTTTTGCCGAACCAAAGGATTCCTTGCTCATCCGTTGAAAATCCGGGAGCTTTTCCTCTTTTTAGGTTATCCCTAATCTCTTGGAGGTCTTTATCCTTAGCTTGGTTTTCTCTGATTTGATGTTGGACTACTGGTTCAACTTCCAGCACATGTACAGAACCTTGATTAACAATTTCCAGGTTTAGGCGCCTCATTTCTTCATACAACTTGGGCTGGTTCTCTTGGACCAATAGAGTATTGCAGTAGCTCTTTCGGCTCAAGGCATCAGCTACCACGTTTGTCTTGCCAGGGTGGTAGTGGATTCCAAGATCATAATCTTTGATGAGTTCCAACCATCTTCTCTGCCTAAGGTTGAGGTCTGATTGGGTAAAGATGCACTTCAAGCTCTTATGGTCTGCAAAGACCTCGCAGCGATTACCAATAAGGTAATGGCGCCAAATTTTTAAAGCATGCACTACGGCAGCTAGTTCTAAGTCATGGGTGGGGTAGTTAGCCTCATGGGGCTTTAATTGCTGAGAAGCATAAGCTACCACCCGACCTTCATGCTTCAACACACAGCCTAGGCCCTGCCTAGAGGCATCACAAAAGACTTCAAAATCCTTTCGGATGTCGGGCAAAATCAATACCGGAGCAGAAGTCAATCTCTTCTTCAATTCTTGAAAGCTGTGCTCACATGCTGAAGTCCAAACATATTTGGTTTCCTTCTTGAGCAATTGGGTGAGAGGTCTTGCTATCTTTGAAAAGCCTTCAATAAACCTATGATAATATCCTACCATGCCTAGAAAGCTTCTTATTTGAGACACTGATTTGGGTGGCTTCCAATCTAACACATCTTGAACTTTACTAGGGTTAACTGCCACACCTACTGCCGACATGACATGGCCCAAAAAGATGACCTCTTTCAACCAAAAGTCACACTTCTCAAATTTTGCATAGAGCTGGTGGTCCCTGAGCTTGTCTAGGACCAACCGAAGGTGGCCTTCATGCTCTTCCTCAGTCTTAGAGTACACAAGAATGTCATCTATGAAGACAATGATAAACTTATCTAAGTACTCCATAAATACTTTATTCATCAAGTTCATAAAGTATGCAGGAGCATTGGTTAATCCAAAGGACATGACTGTGAACTCATAAAGTCCATACCGAGTTGAGAAGGCTGTTTTTGGGATGTCCTCTTGTCGAATCTTCAATTGGTGATAACCCGACCTTAAGTCAATCTTGGAGAAAACTGCTGCTCCTTTAAGTTGATCAAATAAGTCATCGATCCTAGGCAAAGGGTACTTGTTCTTGATAGTAACATCATTGAGAGCCCTATAATCCACACACATACGTTGTGTACTATCCTTCTTTGCCACAAAGATCACAAGAGCTCCCCAAGGAGAGGAACTCGGCCTCACAAAATCTTTACTTTGTATTTCTTCAATTTGCTGCTTTAGCTCAACAAGGTCATTAACTGGCAATCTGTATGGCCTCTTGGAGATAGGTGCTGTCCCTAGGACTAGGTTAATAACAAATTCCAAATGTCTATCCGGAGGCATTCCAGGTAACTCACTGGGAAACACATCGGGGTACTCCCTTACCACAGGGAGGCCTTCAAGCTTAACTTCCCTCAAACAGGCCAAGCTAGGATCTGCCCTAGGAGAGGTCTCAGGGCTAAATTCAACTTGTACCCCTTGCTCATTGGTGAGCACAGTGGACTTGTTGGCACAATCTATTTGACCTTGGTTCTTAGATAACCAGTCCATTCCAAGAATCACATCTAACCCTTGGGAGTGTAGGACTATCAAATCTGCATAGAAAGGTACTCCCAAGATTTCTAAGGAAAGATTTGGGCACTAGGAATTTGTCCTATTTCTAAGCCCGGGGAGTGGATTAGCATAGGGTTTACTAGAGGAGTTATAGCTAACCCATTATCACCCACAAACTTTCAAGAGACAAATGAATGAGAAGCTTCGGAATAAAAAAGAATTGAAGTTGGTACGGTATTAACAAGAAACATACCAAGGACTACATCCGAAGCATGTTGAGCTTCCTCAGCTGTGACATGGTTCACTCGCCCTTTAATATATTGTATGGGAGGCTTTAGATTGGTGTGGCTGCCAGGAACTAGGGACCCTTGACCAGATCGGTTGAGAGCTGGAGTTGCAGCTTGAAGCTTCTTTGGGCATTTGCTAGCATAGTGCCCAACTTCATGGAAATAAAAACAAGTCACCCCTGTTGCAGAATTTGTGGCTGGTTTTATCTGAAGTTGACCTCCTGGAGAGGTCTTATAAGGGCTGGAGGTACCAGGCTGCTTGGCTTGCATCGGAATCCTGAAGGGGGAGGAGGTCACAGGCCTCTTAGGCTGAAATTGAGAGGTCTTTGGCCCGAAAATCCCCTCGACTGAACCATCGTTGCCTTTCTCTTCTTGCGGTTTTCCATCTCAACATGCTTGCCCTCTTGTCGAATTGCCTTGCTCACGAGTTGCTGAAAATCTGGGTAGTCATGAGCAAGGAGCTGGACTGAGAGGTCATTGTTGAGGCCTTCCAAGAAGCGCTCTTGCTTGGACTCATCAGTGGCTACGTCTTTAGGTGCATATCTTGCCAGTTGGTTGAATTTATGAAGGTATTCGCTAACTGTGTAGTTCCCTTGGCGCAAGGATCTAAACTCCTTCTTCTTTAGCAACATCATTCTATGAGGAGTATGTGCACGCCTAAAAGCTTGAGTAAATTCATCCCAGGTGATAGCTTGAGCATCGGTGTGGGATTGAGTAAAGTTATCCCACCACTCCGAGGCTGGTCCATGAAGTTGATGAGAAGCAAATAAGACTCTCTCTCTCTCTCTCTCTCTCTCTCTTGCATTAGATCATGTTAAGTTTTCTGCTTACAACTCTAAGCCAATCGTCAGCTTCTAGAGGTTCAATGGTGCTGGAGAAGGTGGGTGGCCTCATCCTCATAAACTCAGAAATGTTGGCTCTAGGAGGAGGTGGAACATACACAGGAGGTTGGGTCATTGCCATCGCTTGAAGGTTACGGGTGTTGGTGATGGGTGGGCTAGCAAGTTAATTAACTGTGCTTGATTGGCCATCATTTGGTTCCAATCTGGACCTTGGGCTGGGGGAGGAGGTGGTTGTGGCACTGGGGTCTCTGGATCATCCCCAGAGGTCCGGCCTTGACCACTAGTGCTGCCACTGCCTCTAGTTGTCACCATCTACCAAAGGTCCAAGGGGTAGGAAAGAGATGAGAGAGCTATGGGGGAAAAGGGGTAAGGTTTAAAACCACCGAATCAGTGCTAACCAAAAGCAAGAATTTCAGCAACCAAAACACGGACATTTACTACTCGAGGCTTGCTACCCTTAAGGCTACAAGTAGTGAAATCATGATCCTGAGGGGTGGTCTCTTGCAAAGAAACCCCAAGGGTGATCTTTGCAAGGGACTGCCACTCAATGCCACAAATAGGGAGGTCCTTAGTGCTACTTCAAAGATTTAATTCGGCCCTATAGATATTTCTAGGAAAGGAGTTCCATTGAACTTTATAAAACGTTAAGGCAAGCAAAAAAGATAAGGATGAGATAAGGTGAGAAAGGATATAGAGAAGGGGATAAGAATAGATAGATGACTTGGGTAAGGAGAGAACATTTTATTTCTCTTGTTTAGTAAAACACATTTTGAACTTTTCCTAACAGCCATTCTATTAGGCTGCGTCTTGCGGTTAAGATGCTCTGATACCACTTGTGACGACCCGGCCCACGGCTTACCCGGGAGGTCCCTCAGGACCTCCTTGGAGGTCCGTAAAAGACTCCCAGGACGTCCCGTGGGCATCCCGGTAGGATCGTCCAGACCCCTCGAGAGGTCCGGTTGGACCACCCGAAGGTCTGGGGTCCTGACCTGAGGAGGTCGTTGGACCTCAGACCTCCCCAAGCTCCACGTCCTGACCCGAGGGAGGTCCGAGAGGAACCAACCTGAGGAGGTCGTGCGGCTTGGGGACAAGCCTCAAGTCCTCTGTAATCTAAACCAGCTCCCAGAGATCAATGACTGGTTCTCACAGCAAGCAAGTGATAACACATACATCCACAAAAGATTTTATTAACAACAAAAGGGGAGTTGATTACAAGGGGTTGCTTACAAGCTCCAGCAACCAAGAGCAACACACACATAGCGGAAACACCAAAGGACAGCCTCCATCCATTACACCATAGGTGATTGGCTGGAGGGCGCGACCTAATTGATTTGGTCCTCTTCATCATCATAGAATTTTTTTACCTGCTCAATTCATCAATCAAGCAAGAGTGAGTACAACTACCGTGCTCGCAAGTTACACCTGTCAATTAACAGAATGACATGCATAAGGGATATATCAAAGGAAGGCATATTAGGGTTGATTTGCATAAAGACAAGTTTGTTTCAATTACAAGTACTAAGTTTCAAGGCAGTTATACCATATCTAAAATTCATTTTTGTAAATTCCATTTTCAATTGGATAACATTCATCATCAAGATGGTGAAGGATACCCTCCTGTCACATGGCTCCCCGCCCAAGCCCGATTTGGATAAAACCCAAAACCATTTCACAAGTCATTTTAAACCCAAAAACCAAGATCTAACTTTGAGTGACATTGCCAGCATATCCATGACCGCGGACACGGCTATTCGAATAGAATTACACTCTGCAGAGGTTGTATACTTTACCCACATGACACGACTTCTCTAGTTGTTTGGCAACCGTCGTTGCCACCTCTCACTGCCGATGGTAAAAGGTCTAGAGCACGTGACAAGGCCTTTACAATGCATCATTCCACCACAGTCCACCCACTCTAAGGTTTCGCTCCCATTGGACTTTCTATCCGCAGGGTTTAGGCCCCCTCTTGAGCCAGGTGGGTACAACATAGTCATAAAAAGACAGGCCATCAAGACCACCCACTATTCCGCCGGATCAACCATGATGGAACTTTGCAAATTATTCGGTCAGGTCTCACGCCCCACTCTGGAGACATGTGGTTGCACGGTTGTGGCATAGCCCATTATAGGCATAGCAAAAATACACTCGCAGACCGGTCCTTAACTGACCCGGGCGGCCACCTCAACCCTGGGGCGTCGGATCACACGACCCCCCGTGCATAGATTTGCACCAACCAAACACCTAGTGCCGCCCAAGTCCAAATCCATTTTCCATTACTTTGCTTTTCAAGCCTTCATGGCACACCAATGCCATGGTCATTTGTAAAACCCCCATGACACACCAATGCCATGGTTGAACATCTCCATGACTCACCAATGTCATGGCCCAAATCATTTGAACAAGTGATATTTTTGGCCAAAGCTTCCCAAATCAAGATTTTGGTCTAAGCAAGACTAAGCATTCATTTTTCATAAACCTCTGGTCCTTACTAGTGCAAAAACCAGATTTCATCTAAGGTGACAAGGTGGTTGATTCAACATAGACAGTGGCCATACAAAGGGATCGGGTATAGCTATGAACCGAAAGATAGGCATTGAAATAACTTAGTAAAAGTAAGCATGCATACATATTTGAAAACAACATAAATATCTTGAGGTAATGGGTGCAATATGATCAAGAGTGTAACTTGCCTTGCTCAAAGTCTTGAGCTTCCTCTTCTTCTAGGAACTCTTGCTCCTCACGGCCTTTGTGATCTACACGTTGAAAACCAAATAACTCAAACAGAGCTCCAACAAGATTCAAAGAAACTCCAAATAAATTCAAAACATAAAACCAACTGAGAGGTTGGGAGGTCAGGAGGAGGTCCCAAGATCTTGCTGGAGAGGTCCTAAGACTCAAGAGAGGAGGTCCAAGAACTTGGAGGGAGGTCTAAGGTATGTTCGGTTAAGCCAGAGAGTGAAAATGAGGAGAAAGTGAGAGAGGAAGGGCTACCCAAGCTATATATAGCTGGAGTCATGGAGTTTTCCCAAGCTATGGTGTTCAGGAGTTAGTAGAAAGGACCATGAGGGCAGGCAAGAGATGTGACAAAAGCATGTCACGGGTGCTGCAAAAGTGGTAGCATTTAATGCGATTCGACATGCATTAAATGTGGGGAAGACTTCCTGGCACAAGGACACAGTCAAAGGATAAAAGAAAACTGGGTGTGACTGCCAAGTGGGCCCAGCCAAGACCCGCAAAGGAGGTCCTGCGGAGACCTTGAGGAGGTCTCGCAGAGAACAAGGGGAGGTCCTCACCCACTAGGGAGGTCCTGACGGTGGGATCTCCAAAAGGAGGTCCAGCGGCCAAGATCAAGTGCAAATAGGGAGGTCTGCAAAGGTCAAGAGGAGGTCCTCACCTACAAGGGAGGTCTAGAAGTCCAACGGCCAAGATCAAGTGCAAATGGGGAGGTCTGCAAAGGTCAAGAGGAGGTCCTCACCCGCAAGGGAGGTCCTGATGGTTGGATTGAATCAAGTAGGGAGGTCTGGAGGGTTAGGATCTAATTGAAGGAGGAGGTCTTGAATGGTCACGATCTCAAAAGGGGAGGTCGGAACGGTTAGGATCTCCAAGGGGAGGTCCTAGCGGTCAGATCTACAAGGAGGGAGGTCTGGACGGATAAGATCTCCAAGGGGGAGGTCTTAACGGCTAGATCTTTAAGGAGGGAGGTCTGGACGGTTAAGATCTCCAAGGGGGAGGTCTTAACGACCAGATCTATAAGGAGGGAGGTTTGGACGGTTAAGATCTCCAAGGGGGAGGTCTTAACGGCCAGATCTGCAAGGAGGGAGGTCTGGACGGTTAAGATCTCCAAGGGGGAGGTCTTAACGGCCAGATCTTCAAGGAGGGGGGTCTAGACGGTTAAGATCTCCAAGGGGGAGGTCTTAATGGCCAGATCTTCAAGGAGGGAGGTCTGGACGGTTAAGATCTCCAAGGGGGAGGTCTTAACGGCCAGATCTACAAGGAGGGAGGTCTGCGATGGCGAGATAGGAAACGGGAGAAGTAGGAGCTGTTGGATTTCAATCGGACCGCCCAAAATGATTGGGCCGTTAGAACCAACCGAGCTAGCGCTATATCTCAGCCATTGAATTGAATCGGGCGGTCCAAAATGGTTGGGATGTTCGGACCGTCCGAACGCCTACCATCGGACCGCCCAAAGAAAGATCTAAGGGTTTCGAGAGAGGGTGGGACGTTCGGACCATCCGAACGTCTCACCAGGATCAAACCGTCCAATTCAAATCGGACGATTCACAAGTGATATAGGTGCAAATTGACAAGGAGGAGGTCTTAAAGGACCTGGGGAGGTCCTGAAGGACACAGGGAGGTCAAATAAAGGTAAGGGGAGGTCCTAGAGGACATGGGGAGGTCCTGTAGAACACAGAGAGGTCCAAATAAACAAGGAGGAGGTCCTAGAGGACATGGGGAGGTCCTGTAGGACACAGGGAGGTCTAAATAAACAAGGAGGAGGTCCTGAGAAACGGTAGCACCGTAAGGTGTGGGCGGTACTACCGGGTTGGCGTCGAAGAAAACTTCCAGAGAGAGTTTCAAGGAGTAAAGTAACGGAGGTAAATCCAAGTGAACATGAAGAGATTCAGAAGGGTTCCAAAGGAACACAAATGAACATGAGAATGGTGTAGGCTTGGGAAGGTTTTCAAGCCAGAGGAGACCCAAAGAGGGAGATTTGGACCTAGGAAGGTCTGGTCCAACAATGGACAAAACCTGGACAGGAAAAAGAAGATCACCAGAACTCCAACAACTCAACAAACCATCAAGGAATTTTAGTTGAAGTTTGAGTTAGTCAACTTAAACCCATTCTGAAATTTCAAGTTAAGCTTTGAATTCTCATCAAAACAAAATGATTCTTTTTATTTTGAAATCTTCAAAAAAAAAAGTTCTGAAAATCAGGGTGTTACAAGCCGTGTCCACGGTCATAGACTTGCTAGCAAAGCCACTCAAAGTTAGCTCTTGGTTTTGGTTTCCAAAGAACTTATGAAATTGATTTTTGATTTCTATCCAAATGGTTTATGGGCGGGGAGCCTTGTGACAGGATGGTATCGTTCACACTTTGTTGATGAATGTTATCCAACTGTAAAATTGATCTTTGCAAATGAATTTTAATTACTGTTATATGCCTTGGAACTTAGTACTGGTATTTGAAACAAACTTGGCTTTATGAAAATCAACCATATTATGCCTTCCTTTGAGATATCCATTTATGCATGTCATTTTGTTAATTGACGGGTGTAACTTGCAAGCACGGTTGTTGTGCTCACTCTTGCTTGACCAATGAATTGAGCAAGAAAAGACTTCTTTGATGATGATGAGGACTAGATCAATTAGGTCGTGCCCTCCAGCCAATTACCTGTGGTGTATTTGGTGGACTTGGTTTTGCTTCCGCTGTGTATTTTTCTTTGTTGTCATGGCTTGTAAGCAACTTTGTAATCAACTCCCTTGTTGTTAATAAAGTCTTTTGTGGATGTATGTTATCACTTGTATTTGCTATGAGAACTAGCTATTGATCCTTAGGATTGGTTCGGATCACAAGAGGGTTAGGACTTCTCTAAGTCCCATGACCTCCTCGGGTTAGTCTCTGGACCTCTCTCAGGTCTGGTCGTGGCTCTTGGGGAGGTCCTGAGCCTCAAGACCTCGTCGGGTTGGTTCCCTGGACCTCTAGGAGGTCCGGCTGGACCTCCTGGGAGGCCTGGGAGGACTGTCCGAGAGAGCCTTGGGACCTCCTGGGAGGTCCTGGTGGACTCCCAGGGAGGTCTTGGACCTCTCGGGTGAAGCCCCAGGTCGGGCCACCACAATGACTACCTTGTCACTGTTTTAACTTATTCGATAACAAAGTAAATGCAAGACTAAAAGGGGAGCACAGAATGAAACATCCATATAAAACAATTCAACTACTCTGCTCCTCATCTGTGAGATTTCCTGTCTATTTCTCAAAAAATAGCATGTTGGAACTTTCTTCCCTGAGCAATACAAACAAATAAATCAATACTCTGAGGTTCATGCGAGCTTCATTGCTGGCTGGGAACTGTTAGGACCAAAGGTGAATTGTTCCTGCCACCAATGAAATTCATTAAACTTACTTATTTGCTTCTAAAGCAAGTTCTATTATCCACACAAACAACACATTCCACTACATCAAAATGACACTACATTCTAGACCAGAGCAATTAGCAGCTGCAATTTGGGCAACTAAATCGCCATTCCATCGCAATGCGCGTTGCTATCAAACAAGCAACAACTGTGAGACAAATTTCTAGCATTGGATCGCCAACTCCGTGAAAATTTTCCAACCACACGAGCAAATTCCAAAAAAAATATGTACCCAATTTGCAAGCTAGTGAGTGGGAAGAAAAGCCGCTTCACACCACTCCCTATCTCGCCTCCTCCCCCTTCCTAGACTAGACACGTAAAAATATATCAAAATTCCCTCATCAAATGACAGATCAAAGGGCAGAGAACCCGAATCGAAATGCGAATCAAGCAAAAATCACTAAGAGTTCCTCTCCTCAAGTACCTGTGTCGAGGTGAGAGGCATCACATGGAGTTATCGTGCTTATCCGCATGCTAAGGTGGGCAGCGTTAATGGTGGAGGATATGGAGAGGGGGCCAGGAGTCGTCTCTCTCGGGCTGGACAGGGGAGGAACTGATAAAAGGGGTGGTGCGGACTTGCGGTTCGCCGGACGGACCCAGCCCGGTTGAAAAAATTGGGCCAGAGGGCATCCCAGAGCCCCCGCTCCATCTGGTACAACACCAATGCGGCGACACCCTCCTCCCCATTTGCCTCGGCTGCTCCTCCCCACCTGTCGTGACGGTGGAGGCGACGCTCATGTACTGACGCATGAGGTTGCGGACACGCACACGGGGCAAGTCGTAGTTGGTGGCAAGGGAGCGAAGGATCTCACGACGGGCCCGCTGGTCGAGGGAGTGGTACCCATCGGATAAGTGGTCAAGGGTGACGGGGGACAGGGAGGCGGTGGAGACGAAGTCGTGGAGCTAGTGGCGGACGGAGGCAACGTTGGGGTCGGGGCTGGCGGGTGGTGCCGGGGAGGAGGGGATGGGGTCGGGATGCACCCGGGCGCGGAGGAGGACGGCGAGGGATCTCGGGGTGTGGAGGAGGCAGCCAAGGGGCGAGGGGTTGTGGCAGCGGGCGAGGGTGGCACGGCGCGGATGGGAGGGAGGAACGGGCGCGGAGGCGAGGGATGAAGGAGGTAGGTAAGGGGCGAGGGGGTCACGGCGGTGGGAGAGGGAGGCACGGGGTGGATGGGAGGGAGGGTCAGCACAATGGTTCGACGTTTTTCAGTCGTACGTGGGGGGTGGTGTGGGATGATTGCCCCCACTGTGCGGGGGTAAACCCCAATCTATATTAGTTAAGAAACTTGCACTTTTGGCTATCATGTGAATAAAAAAAAATCATTTCTACGATTCTTAAAGGTATTTATGGATGTAGTATGTTAGTACTAGTAGATTCTCAAAAGAAAAAATGTTAGTAGTACAGATGTGTGTACTCTTTCAGTTAGGCCTCTGCTAAAGTTTGTGGAGCCAAAAGATGTCTAGTCTAGATCAAAGCTTTGTAACAAAATGGCAATGTTATACACACGACGATTTATTGTCATACACACGTATGACACACGTGGTGTTAGTGATATACCCTAGTGGCGATCATGGAGATGATTGTATCACTTCTATGTTTACGATCTTTTGAATAATATGTTATTTTGTCCCCTGAATAAATGTCTTTCATATTGATCAACAAGAATGTGACTTGTTCATGGAATTCTTTATTCAAGTTTTGATGTAATTCTAAAATATCCCTGATCTTATATCATTATGTGGGACAATTATGATTTATATATCAGCACATGTATTGATTGATGATCATGTTCCATGGATCATGGATATGGGGATATCAAATCAATAATGTGAACACATGTTAGAGAGCATGGTGTTGGTTTGACCTACCATGAGACACTGCAAGAATTGTTATATTCTTAAATACCATCAATTGGTCTCATACATAGTGTATGTAGGATCCTTAGACCTGAGATCGTCGTAGTTTTCTACATGTGTAATAGTTTACTTAGGGGTTGCCAAACATCGCTCCGTAACTGGGTGGTCATAAATGTAGCTTTCGGGTTTACTATGAAACATGTGAAAGAATGTGAGCGATCAAGATGTAATTTTCTCCTCCTATATAACGGGAGAGATATCTCTGGGCCCCTCAATGCGATTGGATTAAGAAAGTGCATGGCCATGCCAAATGTGTTTAAGGAGTCAATCACAACTGAGTAATCCACTACAGGTTCGAGTGAATCATCGAGCTATCAAAGGATGGCACACTTCTCGCCTTGAGTTCGATCTGGTATCGTGAGGCAAACGGATCGGTACATAAGCACTATATAGGTTCGTCTGATATGATCTTTATGCATATTTAGGAGTCGCTATGTCCTGCTAGGGACCGCTATTGACTTATGGACCGAAAAGGAGTTTTCAGCCCATGGCCGAATATACATGAACCTACAAGGTCACACACTTAATGGGTTGGAACGATAAGGGTCCAGATGATAGTCTCTGAGTGAGATACAATCTCTACTCGTATCGGATAAGGATCCGATTTGAGGCTATATAAAGAGAGACGCAGGGCTGAAGGAGTGATCCTGAGACACACCCATCAAAACCCTAGCCATCACCTCTCGAAGCCCCTGTCGTGCGCGCTGGTGCTAGCACACCAACGCACAACGTTCTATCCCTGGACGTGTGGACTTCGGTAGAGGCGTTGCTGCGATTGCGACACTGATCGGGTCAATCGCAAGGAGGAGACGGTTGACCAGAGGACGATCGACTACTTTCACTACACTGACGCGCGCTACGTTGAACTGGACACTTCAACTTTACTTCCGCTGCACTACGCGTCTAATGGTAACGATCTATAATCTCTTACTCGCATGGCTTCCTGGTTTACGTGGTAGAAAATTTTAATCTACGCTAGTGTAGCCTACCCGTATTCTTTCACATGGTGGCCGAGCAGCACCAGGGCGGGTCGGTGGCGGGTGGTGGGAGTCGGAGGAGGAGGGGGCGGCCGGGTAGGCGGAGGCACGGAGGAGGGAGGCGGCTCGGGCGGGTGGCCGGGCGGCTGGTCAGGGTCAGTGTGGGCACGCGGCTAGGGCGGTGTGGGCCGGGCGGAGACGCAGGTGGCCGGCGCGGGCGCATGGCCAGGTGGTCGTACGCGTGTACGACAAAAAACATGAAGCATTTTCCGTAACAAAATTACGAGTTATTGAGAAACCTACGAGGAAATGAACCTTGTGATTTATTCCAATCCTCACCAGTTGATCATCAGTCTTCTGGCGCTGGAATACAGTCATAATGGACCTTGACCAATCCCATACTGATCGATGTGTGTGCTTGAATAGGACTAAGGAAGTATCCATGAAGCTTGTCTCGTCTCCCCAGCTTTGGTTAGCTTGCACTAGGGGAGAAAAGATGTGTTGTACTCCCATGAAGTCCATTAGTGCAGTAGCAGTAGTCAGTAGCCGCAGGCCAGGGAAACTCAAGAACCAAGCTACACTTTGTTTGGCATGCAGGCATAAGGCGATCAAAGTTTTCTGCATAAAAGCTTTTATTTTATCGGATAGGCCTTTTTTCACAAATCATCATCGCATTAGTCTTGGTGAAGAGGTAGATCCTAATGTTTTTCTCTGTTCCTGATTTATTTGTTGTATTTGCCTCTAAGTGTGACTCCGATGTTGGCAGCACAGAGGCCCTAATGGAGAAGTGAGATTAAAAATCTTGTTTGCAACACATAAATTTCGCATGAATTGGTGTAGTTAATTTGAAATTCCTACGAAGTTGCAAACTAGAACAATATAAAAATCAGAAAAATGGACAACATAAAAGACGATTTTATATAACATAGTCTATCAGGACCAGTGGAAGAATACTACCTCATCCAAATTACTTATCGTTTCAACTTTTAGTTTTTGGTGTGCGAACAGTTGTTATTTGTACTTCCTATACGGTGTTACTCATTTTTTTAAGTGCTCTTATAACTAAAGGACTATAAATACGCTAAACTACTTATGTAGTTTCTAATGTACTGTTGCACTTAGAGAGATAGGCACTCAAAATGATTAGTGTAGAAATATCCCACACTGTTACATTAATAATCACGTTAGCTCATATCTCAAAGATAAAATGACAATCCAAATGCACATTAGGTGGTATATAACCATGAGAGTCATCTCAACACACCAAAAGACTAGGCTAAAGGTTGATTTCTAAGCGAACGGTCGCACCTTAGCACCTTATTTATTCAAGTTATAAAGCTAGCTAGCAAAGGTGCTAAGGTGGGGCCCACCACTTCTACCTTTCTTATGGTCTGTTTGGTAGGGTTTCTGCTCTCAGATTCTCAATTGGGGCAGCGAGAGCCTAGCCAAACACCACTGACTCCTCAATTTTAGAATCAGGAGTACTTGAGGAGCGGAGTAGCCCATAGTTCATTTTTTTGGAGCGAGGTTAGGGTTGCTCCCCGCAAGAATCTGCTCACTAGTTTCATAATTACCCCCTAAAGGTGAGACAAAATTACCCAATATTTACCATTACACAAAACCAGCACCTCACCTCACCCCAAGCCCCAACCCTTCGCGTGCGCCGAAAATAAATTCTATAGAGAAAAGCCTCAAGGAGGCCCCTCTCCCATCTCCGTCCATTCATCCCTCCTCTGTTCTAAGGCCCGCCCCCCTTCCCCCCCACCACCCCGAGCCCCCAGCCCTCCTCCGACCGGCTCCGTCCTCCTCCGACTTCGACCGGCGCCGCGCAACGCCTCCATCCTGCTACTCCGACCGGCCGTCCTCCTTCCCCCTCCCGGACGCGGCGCCACCTCTCCACACCGACGCGCCCGAGCACCCGACCGCGGCACCGCCTCTCCACCCAATTTGCTGCCCCTGTTCTTCGAGGTGTTGGTGCAGCGCCTCCCTCATATGGTTAGTACTTGTGAGACCCCGACATTATTAGGCTCATAATACTTAGTCATCCAATTGACCCTAGTATTATCAACCAAATAAACCCGGTCTCGAGAGATGTATACTTCCCAGAATGCAGTATACATACCTCACAACAAAAGAATGTATCAATTCCATACAACACATAGTACATAAGCAACAAACTAAAAGTTAATATTAATATGGAATAGCTATTACAAAGAGGGCCCTTAGGCCAAATAGCAACAATTCTAAAGAGACAACAATGAAGCAAAAGTGCCATAAAGATGGCTATAACACAAAGCCAATCGGTGTGCCTTAACCCCTAGGCATCTGGTGGGACCGCCAAAGCTAGTCGTCAAGAAAGCGCAACACGTAGTACGTAAGTAAGGCTCTTGGAGCTCACCTCCTTCCTCTGCAACAAGGTTGTTAAGCAAAGCAAATGAGTACAATAACTTGTTTATTGTACTCGCAAGACTGACGTGTAAGATAACAGAACTATAATTTAGCTACATGCAAGCTTTATTAAGTGGATGAGGCTTTGGACTCATTTTAGCATAAAGCAAGTTTCATTTGCAATAACATAATAGATTGAAGGCAATTTGACAAAGCATTTTTAATTGTTGAAATAACAACGAGATAATAACATAGTAACAACAACAAGAACATCCTGGAAGTGACTAACCCAAGTCACCACAACAATAGTATGAACATCCATTCATACCAACCATGTCAAGTTTTAATTTAAATGGTTGAGTCTAGTTCTTACGGGGCGTTTCCGAGCGTGTCCATAACCTAGGACGAGGCTATTCGAATAGTTTTAACCCTGCAGGGGTGTACCAATGTACCCACACGTCAGACCGCCTTTTCGCCACATGATTTAGCACACTTCCTTTGGTATGCCGGCACGGCTAAGTCCTACGAGACATTTCCAATGGATGATGCTAATTACGAGCCGCAACCCACGGGGACAAAGACACATTAGACAGCCTAACCGGCCTGCCAATGCTCCTTCCCAACACCACACACACACATTTCATTAAAACATACCCACCAACCAGCTCATAATTAACACCTCCCAAAGTACTTAGTCAAGAGGGGTCCCATATCCCCCTCGTGTGGTTAGCACGCAACATTGCTCAGAACGGTGGCGCAAGTAACTCGGTCCTTAATGACTCAGGCATACTACCACATTCCAAAAACCGCACCATCCATCCAATATGCCCAAGTCCAAATCAACATTTTATTTTCAGTTTTTGATTTTACAAATTAATCAAAGCACAAGTGCTGGACATATAGGAGGAATAATTATACTTGTGTGATCAAGACCATCGACTAAGTCGATGATCGCCCATTACTACCGATAGCTAAGCATGTCTAAGCAGTAGGGAACGCAACTACTAAGTGATAAGAGCTCATCCAACGAGCTCAAACCACAGCGAATAACCTAGTCTCATTGGTAGTAGAGGATAAACACTCCTACAGATTATGCAACTATAGGATTACTAGCGATATTTTAACACAAAGTAGCATGCATACATATAAGTAAAACAAGGTATTAAGCTTTAAAGTAATGGGACCATAGTGGAAATGATCAAACTGCTTGCCTTGCTGTTGCTGGTCAATTTGTTGTGGAGGGTCACTCTCGGGATCACCACAAATGTCGAAACCTAACGGAAAAGCGATAAAGAACCGATAAGAACGACGAAAAACAACAAAGACAGCACAGCAAACGAACTCCAAAATCTCTGAATTTTCTACAGCAGCAAGAGGGTGATTTTTAGGGAATTTAGCAACAAGAACCAATGGATTTGGATTCTCAATGCAAAAGTTATGAGCAAAACAATTCTACTCAGCCCCTAAACATACCAAACTGCATTATTTACTAATTTAATTATGAGGCAACATTTTCTAGAACAGTGGTGATACTAAAATTTTTACTGTAAAACCAGCACCTCATGAGATGAATAACACAATTGAGTTCATCTCATTTAGAGCTATTATGTACTTTCTATAATTTTTCAAAAACAAGAACTTGAACAAAATTATAATGTACAAGTCCTCATTTTTATAACAGCAACATGCTCAAAACTAATTTTCACAGTGAGTTCATTAATAGAGGAAACCAACAAAGTTGGTCTCACTCAAAAATAATCTACAGAGCATTAGTTATGGATTTTACAAGTTAAACATTATTTTGAGAGTACATTTAAAGTTAGTTTTAAAATCTATTTGCAAAACCATGTTCTGGAGCTGAACTGGGCTCACAACCATTTTTAGATTAGAGCCCAGGTCAAGCCAGAGCTAACACAACTTGAATGATCTCATTTGGATTTAAAATGAAAAAGATATGCATTTTACAAGTTCATACCCTTATCAGTTTACAATCAAGACCTCACGGGAGGTCCTAAGGACTAGAACGAATTGGGAGGACGTGAGCCGTTGATCCTGGATCAGACGGCCCAAGACTGCCCAGTGGAAACGCGCACGCGTCCGCGCGGGATAGAGGTCGTGGTCGTAGATCTGTGAGATGGACGGCCCACGAACACACACCTCATGCACGCGCGATTCGAGAGGTGGTCGTGACCGTTAATCTGTGAGATGGACGGCCCACAACCACGCACCTCACGCACGCTGCGATTCGAGAGGTGGTCGTGACCGTTAACTGTGAGATGGACGCCCACGACCACGCACTCCTCACGCAGCGATTCGAGAGGTGGTCGTGACCGTTAATCTGTGAGATGGACGGCCCACGACCACGCACCTCACGCACGCGCGATTCGAGAGGTGGTCGTGACCGTTAATCTGTGAGATGGACGGCCCACGACCACGCACCTCACGCACGCGCACGAGCGGGCGAGTTAATGCGCAGGACAACGAGGAGGTCCGAGCACGGGAGGTCTTAATTGCGCACAATAAATGGTGGATTTAAGAACATCAAGACACAACCAATGATTGCAAGATTGAGCAAATGATGGCGCATTAAACCCAGCGGATCTTGGTCTGAAAAACGACAACGGCGCTGCCGTTTACGTCCGACAAGATCCGAGCTCAAAGATGTGGTTCTCGCCGGCGATGCAGACCTCGCCGGCGACATCCAATGGTACCATTGGGTCCGTAATAACCATGCGCACCCAACGGACCTCCTCTCAACAGCGGCGACGGCTTTGAACGCCGGCGAGCCGGAGAGGGCAAAGATGACCCGCACGGCCAAAAGTCAAAATTGCAAAATGGAGCTCCGCGCGACATTCAAGCAAGCGCCAAGAAAAGCTCAAAGAAGACATACATAGGGTGCCCAAAGAACTAAGGGACTAACAGGAGGTGTACCTGGAGGTCCTAAGGTGCTGGGGAAGTAGAGGAAGATGAAGACCGGAGTTGGAGAAGATGGGGCTGCTCCACGGCCAAAGCTCCAGCTCCAATCTCCTCTTTGTCCACCTCTGTAAATGCCCAAACCAAAACAAGTTAGGTCTTGGTCCCAGAGGGTAGGGCACAAATGGAAGCAAGGAGAGGGAGAAGAAATCTCCAGCGACCCTTGCCCACCGAGGAGCTTCAAGCTCCAGCAATGGCGGCCAAGGAACTTTGGTGGTCTAGAGCTCACAAGCACAGGGGTGAACGCAAGGAGCAATGGTGTGCAAAGGAAGCCAGGGAAACCGTGGGGGTGGTTTTATCCTTAGGGCACCAGAGGTCATGGGCCACTGGCTAAACTCATGGTGAGCTTGGCCCATGGCACGGTCCAGTGCATTGGACAAGATGTAAAGTTGACTGATGGCGGGTTTGTCTTGACTGAGAGGCGGAAGGTCGACTGCATTAAATGTGGGTCGAGAAAGAGTCAATGAAAAGTACCTAACGGCAGGCGTGCCTTAACTCCACTGCTCAGAGCTCGCAGGCATGACCAAGGAAGGAGAAGAACAGGGGAGGTTATGCTGACCGTTGGATAAGCCTGCGGGGAGGTCGTGGCCCTCCGATGTCATTTTTGAACCGTTACGCTCAAAGGACTGGGAGGAGGTCCCAGCCACACGATCAAGGATGGGGAGGTCGTGGCCCTCCGATTTCCTTAATGTGTAAGCGCACGTGGGACAATGGGACAGAAGGTCCAAAGCTTGCGCAACGCACAAGGGAGGTCATGGCCTTTAGATTTAGATCTAATGGCTACGACTTCACGTGCGCGAGGAGGTCTGATGCGCATAAGACAAGGAGGAGGTCGTGATCGTGGATTTTTAATCCAACGGTGCACAACATGAGATAGGGGAGGTCTTGTGCGCGCTTGATGATTCGCAACGGAGGTCGTGGCCTTTGGATCTGAATCCAACGGCTACGACCTCAACAGCGCTAAAAGGGAGGTCTGATAGTTAGGTTGAGAGGAGCAAGTCGCAACCATGGATTTTTGATCCAATGGCTGTGACCTCATGTAGGTGGGAGGTTTGCTTAGCTTAACAGTGAGGGGAGGTTTTTGAAGTTTAACACACAGGGGAGGTCATGACCGTGGATCTTTGATCCCGCGGCTATGACCTGATGAGGTGGGGAGGTCTTTGCGGTGTTGACCGCGGAGGAGGTCGGGGCGGTTGGATGTAAATCCAACGGCTGCGACCAGATCAAGGTGGAGAGGGAGGTCTGCTGAGGTGCAGACATGGTTGGGCTGGACCAGTTTGAATACTGGCTCGGCCAAGGAATAGGGTCATGTTCAAAATTAAATTTCTAACAGCTGAGACTTTGCCAAATTGTTTGGGATAGCAATCTAACTCCAAAAATTCATGAAATTTTAACTGGAGCTTGTTGACAATGAGATTAGCCTGACATAAAATTTCCAGAGGTTATTATGCAACGTATTTTTCTCAGGAAATTCATTAAGGCTGTTCCATGATTTGTTTTGCCTCCAAAAATTATCAAACAAGTTTTACAACTTGTGATATTTTTCAGAGGGGTCCCACATCAATTTTAGGACCAAGGGAAAAATATTTCCAATTGTTTGGCACAAGATTTAAGATAATTGGGAAATGAATTTGACTTTTGGTCAACAAGGGCTTTGTGTTTTTGGATTACACAACTCTTGGACAAGAATTACATGAGAGATTAGGGTTTTCAAGATGTGAGAAAAGTTTTAATTTCTACACATATAATTATACTTGAATAACCTGTTTATACACTTGGGATGTTACAAAATCTCCCCCTTACAAAAATCTCGTCCCGAGATTTGGCTCACTCGATAAAGAAAGATGGATAGTCCGCACGCAGACGATCTTCTCTTTCCCAAGTAGCCTCATCCTCGAATGGTTCGACCACTCGAACTTTAAGGAACTTGATGGTCTTATTCCTTGTCCTTCGTTCGGACTCATCGAGTCTGTGAGCAGGGTGCTCGCGATAGGTCAAATCTTTCGGACATCGAGGGTTTCAACGGAGCTTCCTCGGTTGGAACACGGAGGCACTTCTTAAGTGGGACACATGGAAAACAACATGTACCCCTCAAGTGCAGGTGGCAACTCCAACTTATAGGCAACAGCTCCTTCTTCTCGATAACGCGGTAGGGACCGACATATCGAGGAGCCAACTTGCCCTTGGCGCTAAACGTTGATGGCCCTTCAAAGGAGAGACTTTGAGATAAACAAAGTCATTGGGCGCAAAACTCAACTCGCGACGCCGGCGATCCGCATAGCTCTTTTGCCTGGATTGAGCTGTGCGCAAATGCTCACGAATAAGCTGGACTTGGCGCTCGGCCTCATTGATTGAGTCCGGGCCAAAGAGAGGTCTTTCACCGGTCTCCGACTAGTTCAACGGGGTCCTACACTTTCTCCCGTATAAGGCCTCAAAAGGTGCCATGCCGAGACTGGCCTGAAAGCTATTGTTATAAGAAAACTCGGCGAATGGCAAGCACTTCTCCCAATGCTTCCCATAGGAAAGGACACAAGCACGAAGCATGTCTTCCAAAACTTGGTTGACCCTCTCGGTCTGACCATCAGTTTGGGGATGATATGCCGTGCTAAAGGTAAGACGGGTTCCCATGGCCTCTTGCAAACTATGCCAAAAGCGAGAGGTGAAAAGAGAACCACGATCCGAGACGATCGTCTTGGGTACACCGTGCAAGCACACGATGCGAGAGACATAGAGGTCGGCCAATTGACCAACAGAAATCTTAGCCCTCACAGGCAAGAAATGCGCTACTTTAGTCAACCGATCGATGACGACCCAAATGGAATCCTTCCCCTTTGGGGTTCGGGCGAGCCGGTGATAAAGTCCATCGACGAATCCACTTCCATTAAAGCACGAGCAAAGGTGAAGCAATCTCGCTGACGCCGATGCTCGGCCTTGACACGACGACATATCGTCGCTCTCGAGAACGAACCGCAATCTCCCTCTTCATTTGGGTCCACCAAAATCTCTAGCGGAGATCTTGATACATCTTTGTGGCCCCGGGATGAATGGATAATGGCGAATCATGGGCTTCGCGGAGGATTAATTCCCGCAACTCCATGACCTTCGGAACCACAAGGCGTTGCCCGAACCTCACAACACCATGCTCATCCTCAGAGAAGCACTTAGTCGTTCCGTTCTTGACATTTGCCTTAATGTGGCTCACTCCAATATCCAACTGCTGAGCGGACTTGATCCGATCCACCAAGGTTGGCTGCACAACCAAGGTAGCGAGAGAACCATGCTCAACTAGACTCAAGTTGAGACGCTGAAATTCTTCAAGAAGAGCGGGCTGAAGCTCCTTGGACAACAAGGCGTTGCAATGCGCTTTGCGACTAAGCGCATCGGCAACGACATTAGCCTTGCCCGGATGGTAGTGAATACCCATATCATAATCCTTGATCAACTCCAACCATCTCCTTTGCCCGAGGTTCAGTCGGGTTGGGTGAACAAATACTTAAGGCTTTTGTGATCGAATACACTTCTAGCGATTCTGGATTAGGTAATGTCGCCAAATCTTAAGTGCATGAATCACTGACTAACTCCAAATCATGAGTATGGTAGTTGAGTTCATGAGGTCTCAATTGCCTTGATGCATAGGCCACTACCTTGCCTTCTTGCATAAGGACACAACCGAGGCCTCGACGAGAAGCATCGCAAAAGATATCGAAGCTTCGATGGATATCAGGAAGAACAAGAACGGAGCGGTGGTCAAAACGCTTCTTGAGTATTTGGAAACTTTCCTCACACTCAGCGGACCATACGAACTTCTTGTCCTTCTTGAGCAACTCCGTCATCGGCTTCGCGATCTTGGAGAAGTTCTCGATAAAGCGACGATAATATCCCGCCAAACCGAGAAAACTCCGCTCATCGGTGACCGAAATAGGCTGACTCCATGAAAGAACATCGCTGACCTTGCTAGGATCAGCAGCTCGCCTCTGCTTTGAAAGAACGTGGCCTAAGAAAGACACTTCCTTCAACCAGAATGCACACTTTCTGAACTTCACGTACAGCTGGTGCTCACGTAGCTTGCCTAACACAAGTTTCAGATGCTCGGCGTGTTCCTCATCGTTCTTGGAGTAGATAAGAATATCATCGATGAAGACCACGACAAACTTATCCAAATACTCTATGAATACCGAATTCATGAGGTTCATGAACAAGCCGGAGCATTGGTTAAGCCAAATTACATTGACAGTGTACTCATACAAGCCGTAGCGAGTAGAGAACGCGGTCTTGGGAATATCCTCGGGCGAATCTGAACGATGATATCCCACTCTCAAATCAATCTTGAGAAAACTCGAGCTCCAGTTAAGCGATCGAAGAGATCGTCAATGCGGGCAATGGATACTTGTTCTTCTAGTCACTTCATTAAGTGGGCGGTAATCAACGCACATGCGTAAAATACCAATCCTTCTTCTTTACGAAGATTCTTTGGACAACCCCAAGGAGATGAGCTAGGCGAATGAAACCCTTCTCTGCAGCTCACTTAATCGCTTCTTCAACTCTACCAACTCGTTCGGTGGCATCCGATAAGGCCTCTTTGAGATAGGGGCGATGCAGGAGCCAACTCAATGACAAACTCGAGGTCTCGAGCGGGTGGCATCCTGGAAGATCTGCGGAAAGACATCAACAAAGTCGCAAACTGTTGGGACTTCGCTAATATCTAAAGCGGGCTTCGCTTCAAGTGCGAAGAGATGAGGACCTAGCGACCGGTGGCGAACTTAACTGCTTCACGGAGGACTAGATAGAGATGAGCTTCTGGCGCAATCGATTTGCCCCATGTCTTTGGGACAACCAATCCATGCCAAGAATCACATCAAGACTCATTGAATGGAGAAGGATAAGGTTTGCTAAGAACCCTACCCTTCGATCTCGATAGGGACATCCTATACTCGATTCGACTCTCGACTCGAGCCAGAGAGCGAATGAGTAGCGGGGCCGACAATGGAGAGAAAAGAAGCTCTCCAATAGCGAGAAAAGACTCGTAAACAAAGGAATGTGATGCTCGTAATCAAACAAGACGAGAGCGGGGTGAGAGTTAACGAAAGTGTACCTAGCACGGCGTCGGGTGCCTCTGAGCCTCCTCTGCGGTGATGGCGTTGACGCGACCACTACCCACGCCTTGGGTAGCCGGACGATCTTCGGTCTGCGGAGATCCACCTCTGGCGCGTCCTCCATTAGGGCGAGGGTGCTCTGTCTTCTTAGGGCATTGGTTCGCATAATGCCCCTTCGTTGCATGAGAAACATGTGACCCGCGGCCGGGTTGCGGGGCGCGCCTTGACTTCATGACGCGTGATCGAGACACGGACTGCGATGGACGAGGAACGAGGCGAGTGACCTCGGGGTGCCAAGATGGGGCCGGTACCTCGAGCGCCCGGCGGGGGCGGAGGAAGGCCCTAGATGACTTATGGGCCTCCCACTTGCGCTATGGAGTCCATAAGCTCTCGAGCCGCATGCTCGCCGACGATGGCCTTGTCGACCAAGGTCTGAAAATCGAGAAAGTCAACAATGGATAGCTTGTCCTTGACTCCTCGGACAAACCACGCTGAACTTGGCACCTTAGCCATGTCGGTGGCCACATCCTCGGGAGCATAATGAGCTAAATGGTTGAACTTCGTAGACATACTCCATGGTGAGCTCGCCCTTGCTTGGCGCAAGAAACTCACCTTCTTGATCTCCATCAAGCCGGCGAGGATGTGAGCCCGACGGAAGGCGTCTGAAACTCCTCCCAAGAGGCGGTGTGGTCTGCGGGCTGCATGGCGAGAAAGCTCTCCCACCATGACAAAGCTGCACCCTCCGGTGGTGCGATCTGAGCAGCGCCTTCTCGTGCTCCCGGCGCTGCGCGATCTGGCTTACGCTCCACCACCGCGAAGCCAATCATCCGCATCAATGGGTCCTCGGGCCAGGGAAAAGGTAGAAAGTGAGTACGAAGAAACTCCGCGAGTCCTCCACGCGGTGATGGGCATTCCTTGCCCGGATCAAGCTCCGGTAAGAAGCGGTGGTGTTGCGCGCGATGGCGTCGATAGAACTCTCTGTCATCCGCAGTTGCGCTTCGATCTGAAGAAGAACCTCGGCCATGGTCGGAGGAGGAGGAAGCTCCTCGTTCGGACGGTGGTGGCCTTGGCGCGCACGAGTCGGCCGGCCATCCTGTTACAATGAAATTCGGTTAGCAACTAAACCCGAAAAACCAAGCCTTAAAGAAAACAAAGCTAACGACTAGGGGAATGGGCATCACCCTAACCGAAAGCCCAAAATCAGCGGGAAATTAACTTTAGAAGCTTCTAAAAGACTCTCAAAACAGCCAAGAAACACCAGAAGCAAGGCTCAACTTCTCAACTCAACTAACCCGTATTGAATGAACGAGTAATTGATCGAGAAGATTAGAAATCAGATTGTAAGGTGAGAGCTAATGCTATTAAAGAGCAAGGTTAAATCAGCGAAATAGGTGTTAGATACTTAGCTAACTAGTATCACATCTTACCCTTTTATCCCCACAAGTTTTAGTTAAATTAACCTCTCATTTTCTACCTTAACCACTAGCTTGAGCTGGCTGCCCAAAACTGATTGCTTGCTGTCCAAAAATTCCAGATTTGCATTTCGGCTCCAAACACTTCTATTCTTCACCAAAAGGCAGCCAAAATTGTCAATTTAGAACCCTCATAAGTTTCCCCAAAACCCTATTAATCGATAACAACTAATTTTGAGGGGAGAAGAGGAAAACATCTTTTAAAACTCAAACTAGAGCAAGGTGAGATAGAAAGCTAAGATAGGTAAGGAGTAAAATCTGAGAATTTTCCTTAAGCTTTCAAAACTCATTTGATACTTTGAAATTAGGTTTTCAAAATATCCTAAAGACGACCGAGCTTGCGTTACTACGGTCAGAATGGCTCTGATACCAACTTTTGTGAGACCCCGACATTATTAGGCTCATAATACTTAGTCATCCAATTGACCCTAGTATTATCAACCAAATAAACCCGGTCTCGAGAGATGTATACTTCCCAGAATGCATTATACATACCTCACAACAAAAGAATGTATCAATTCCATACAACACATAGTACATAAGCAACAAACTAAAAGTTAATATTAATATGGAATAGCTATTACAAAAGAGGGGCCCTTAGGCCAAATAGCAACAATTCTAAAGAGACAACAGCGGAAGCAAAAGTGCCATAAAGATGGCTATAACACAAAGCCAATCAGTGTGCCTTAACCCCTAGGCATCTGACCGGACCGCCAGGCTAGTCGTCGAAGAAACTGCAACACGTAGCACAGAAGTAAGGCTCTTGGAGCTCACCTCCTTCCTCTGCAACAAGGTTGTTAAGCAAAGCAAATGAGTACAATAACTTGTTTATTGTACTCGCAAGACTGACGTGTAAGATAACAGAACTATAATTTAGCTACATGCAAGCTTTATTAAGTGGATGAGGCTTTGGACTCATTTTAGCATAAAGCAAGTTTCATTTGCAATAACATAATAGATTGAAGGCAATTTGACAAAGCATTTTTAATTGTTGAAATAACAACGAGATAATAACATAGTAACAACAACAAGAACATCCTGGAAGTGACTAACCCAAGTCACCACAACAATAGTATGAACATCCATTCATACCAACCATGTCAAGTTTTAATTTAAATGGTTGAGTCTAGTTCTTCTGAGGCGTTTCGGCGTGTCCATAACCTGGGGCGAGGCTATTGAATAGTTTTAACCTGCGTAGGGTGTACCAATGTACCCACACGTCCGACCGCCTTTTAGCCACATGATTTAGCACACTTCCTTTGGTATGCCAAGCACGGCTAAGTCCTCTGAGACATTTCCAATGGATGATGCTAATTACGAGCCGCAACCCACGGGGACAAAGACACATTAGACAGACCCTAACCTACCGCCAATGCTCCTTCCCAACACCACACACACACATTTCATTAAAACATACCCACCAACCAGCTCATAATTAACACCTCCCAAAGTACTTAGTCAAGAGGGTCCCATATCCCCCTCGTGTGGTTAGCACATAACATTGCTCGAGCAGTGGCGCAAGTAACTCGGTCATAATGACTCGGGCATACTACCACATTCCAAAAACCGCACCATCCATCCAATATGCCCAAGTCCAAATCAACATTTTATTTTCAGTTTTGATTTTACAAATTAATCAAAGCACAAGTGCTGGACATATAGGAGGAATAATTATACTTGTGTGATCAAGACCATCGACTAAGTCGATGATCGCCCATACTACCGATAGCTAAGCATGTCTAGCAAGAGGGAGCATAACTACTAAGTGATAAGAGCTCATCCAACGAGCTCAAACCACAGCGAATAACCTAGTCTCATTGGTAGTAGAGGATAAACACTCCTACAGATTATGCAACTATAGGATTACTAGCGATATTTTAACACAAAGTAGCATGCATACATATAAGTAAAACAAGGTATTAAGCTTTAAAGTAATGGGACCATAGTGGAAATGATCAAACTGCTTGCCTTGCTGTTGCTGGTCAATTTGTTGCGGAGGGTCACTCTCGGGATCACCACAAATGTCGAAACCTAACGGAAAAGCGATAAAGAACCGATAAGAACGACGAAAAATAACAAAGACAGCACAGCAAACGAACTCCAAAATCTCTGAATTTTCTACAGCAGCAAGAGGGTGATTTTTAGGGAATTTAGCAACAAGAACCAATGGATTTGGATTCTCAATGCAAAAGTTATGAGCAAAACAATTCTGCTCAGCCCCTAAACATACCAAACTGCACTATTTACTAATTTAATTATGAGGCAACATTTTCTAGAATAGTGGTGATACTGGAATTTTAACTGTAAAACCAGCACCTCATGAGATGAATAACACAATTGAGTTCATCTCATTTGGAGCTATTATGCACTTTCTATAATTTTTCAAAAACAAGAACTTGAACAAAATTATAATGTACAAGTCCTCATTTTTATAATAGCAACATGCTCAAAACTAATTTTCACAGTGAGTTCATTAATA
Organism: Phyllostachys edulis; assembly: GCA_036346405.1. NCBI lineage: Eukaryota > Viridiplantae > Streptophyta > Magnoliopsida > Poales > Poaceae > Phyllostachys > Phyllostachys edulis. Next base: position 41,281,774 of record CM070566.1, read on the forward strand.
GAGGAAACCAACAAAGTTGGTCTCACTCAAAAATAATCTACAGAGCATTAGTTATGGATTTTACAAGTTAAACATTATTTTGAGAGTACATTTAAAGTTAGTTTTAAAATCTATTTGCAAAACCATGTTCTGGAGCTGAACTGGGCTCACAACCATTTTAGATTAGAGCCCAGGTCAAGCCAGAGCTAACACAACTTGAATGATCTCATTTGGATTTAAAATGAAAAAGATATGCATTTTACAAGTTCATACCCTTATCAGTTTACAATCAAGACCTCACGGGAGGTCCTAAGGACTAGAACGAATTGGGAGGACGTGAGCCGTTGATCCTGGATCAGACGGCCCAAGACTTCCCAGTGGAAACGCGCACGCGTCCGCGCGGGATAGAGGTCGTGGTCGTATATCTGTGAGATGGACGGCCCACGACCACACACCTCATGCACGCGCGATTCGAGAGGTGGTCATGACCGTTAATCTGTGAGATGGACGGCCCACGACCACGCACCTCACGCACGCGCGATTCGAGAGGTGGTCGTGACCGTTAATCTGTGAGATGGGCGGCCCACGACCACGCACCTCACGCACGCAGCGATTCGAGAGGTGGTCGTGACCGTTGTCTCGTGAGATGGGCGGCCCACGACCACGCACCTCACGCACGCGCGATTCGAGAGGTGGTCGTGACCGTTAATCTGTGAGATGGACGGCCCACGACCACGCACCTCACGCACGCGCGATTCGAGAGGTGGTCGTGACCGTTAATCTGTGAGATGGACGGCCCACGACCACGCACCTCACGCTGCCAGCGCCGAAGCGGCGAGTTAATCTGCGAGACAACGAGGAGGTCCGAGCACGGGAGGTCTTAATTGCGCACAATAAATGGTGGATTTAAGAACATCAAGACACAACCAATGATTGCGAGATTGAGCAAATGATGGCGCATTAAACCCAGCGGATCTTGGTCTGAAAAACGACAACGGCGCTGCCGTTTACGTCCGACAAGATCCGAGCTCAAAGATGTGGTTCTCGCGGCGATCGCAGACCTCATGGCGACATCAATGGTACCATTGGGTCCGTAATAACCATACGCACTAACGGACCTCCTCTCAGCGGCGGCGGCTTTGAGCGCCGTGAGCCGAGAGGGCAAAGATGACCAAGACGGCCAAAAGACAAAATTGCAAAATGGAGCTCATGCGACTTTCAAGCAAGCGCCAAGAAAAGCTCATGGCGACATACATGCGGGTGCCCAGCAACTAAGGGACTAACAGGAGGTGTACCTGGAGGTCCTAAGGTGCTGGGGAAGTGGAGGAAGATGAAGACCGGAGTTGGAGAAGATGGGGCTGCTCCACGGCCAAAGCTCGGCTCAATCTCCTCTTTGTCCACCTCTGTAAATGCCCAAACCAAAACAAGTTAGGTCTTGGTCCCGGAGGGTAGGGCACAAATGGAAGCAAGGAGAGGGAGAAGAAATCTCCAGCGACCCTTGCCCACCGAGGAGCTTCAAGCTCCAGCAATGGCGGCCAAGGAACTTTGGTGGTCTAGAGCTCACAAGCACAGGGGTGAACGCAAGGAGCAATGGTGTGCAAAGGAAGCCAGGGAAACCGTGGGGGTGGTTTTATCCTTAGGGCACCAGAGGTCATGGACCACTGGCTAAACTCATGGTGAGCTTGGCCCATGGCACGGTCCAGTGCATTGGACAAGATGTAAAGTTGACACAGTGGCAGGTTTGTGCTGACCTGAGAGGCGGAAGGCTGACCTGCATTAAATGTGGGTCAGCAAAGAGCTGTTGAAAAGTACCTAACGGCAGGCGTGCCTTAACTCCACTGCTCAGAGCTCGCAGGCATGACCAAGGAAGGAGAAGAACAGGGGAGGTTATGCTGACCGTTGGATAAGCCTGCGGGGAGGTCGTGGCCCTCCGATGTCATTTTTGAACCGTTACGCTCAAAGGACTGGGAGGAGGTCCCAGCCACACGATCAAGGATGGGGAGGTCGTGGCCCTCCGATTTCCTTAATGTGTAAGCGCACGTGGGACAATGGGACAGAAGGTCCAAAGCTTGCATAACGCACAAGGAGGTCATGGCCTTTAGATTTAGATCTAATGGCTACGACTTCACGTCGCGAGAGGTCGATCGCATAAGACAAGGAGGAGGTCGTGGCCGTGGATTTTAATCAGCGGTGCACAACATGAGATAGGGGAGGTCTTGTGCGCGCTTGATGATTCGCAACGGAGGTCGTGGCCTTTGGATCTGAATCCAACGGCTACGACCTCAACAGCGCTAAAAAGGAGAGGTCTGATAGTTAGGTTGAGAGGAGCAAGTCGCAACCATGGATTTTTGATCAATGGGTGTGACCTCATGTAGGTGGGAGGTTTGCTTAGCTTAACGGTGAGGGAGGTTTTGAAGTTTAACACACGGGGAGGTCATGACCGTGGATCTTTGATCCATGGCTATGACTGATGAGAATGAGGGAGGTCTTTGCGATGTTGATCGCGGAGGAGGTCAGGCGGTTGGATGTAAATCCCAGCTGCGCGACGAACAAGGTGGAGAGGAGGTCTGTTGAGGTGCGAACATGGTTGAAATTGGACCGAGTTTGAATCTGGCTCGGCCAAGGAATAGGGTCATGTTCAAAATTAAATTTCTAACAGCTGAGACTTTGCCAAATTGTTTGGGATAGCAATCTAACTCCAAAAATTCATGAAATTTTAACTGGAGCTTGTTGACAATGAGATTAGCCTGACATAAAATTTTCAGAGGTTATTATGCAACACATTTTTCTCAGGAAATTCATTAAGGTTGTTCCATGATTTGTTTTGCCTCCAAAAATTATCAAACAAGTTTTACAACTTGTGATATTTTTCAGAGGGGTCCCACATCAATTTTAGGACCAAGGGAAAAATATTTCCAATTGTTTGGCACAAGATTTAAGATAATTGGAAAATGAATTTGACTTTTGGTCAACAAGAGCTTTGTGTTTTTGGATTACACAACTCTTGGACAAGAATTACATGAGAGATTAGGGGTTTTCAAGATGTGAGAAAAAGTTTTAATTTCTACACATATAATTATACTTGAATAACCCTGTTTATACACTTGGGATGTTACAGTACTGCTTATATCCATGTTAATTGCGACGTAGATGGTTCTTATTTGCGAACAAAAAAATGGATTTTTGTTGGAATCAAGTGTTTGATTGAAGATTTAGGGTTTGGTTTGTGTTCAATTAATGTGGCCACAATAGGGATGTTCAATTTTAGGGCAATCTATGTTGCATATGATTTTTTTTTGTATGTTTACATGTCCAACCCAGGTCCGAAGTCGGCGGCCGTTGGCGGAGAGGTGGCTGCCGCCGAGCTGCGCCACGAGCTACACCTTGCGCTCGGCACCGGCAAGTGGCAGGTGAATTGGTTGCTCTCATCGTTCATTTTTGCTACTGAATATTGTTCCAGGCCCCAGGGTCGGATTGCAAGAGCTCTTTGGTATTCTTAGATTTGTTATCACGGTGAATTGATGAATGTGCTGTAGCGTAGCCGGTGTTTCCTACATATTTATATGTAATATTCCTCCAAAAACGGTTTCCTTGCTTAAAAGTGTGGATCATTTAGCTAGATGAAGTTGTTGATTAGCACGTCCTTTTGTTGTATCAAGGTGGATTCTTTGGTACGGTGGATTTTTTCCCCTCTTGATGAGACATTTTTTGACAATTGGTCTAAACATATGATTAATTCATTCCTTTCGCTTGCGAGCCGTTATGTAGAAAAACTTTTTTTTAATAAAACTGCATTTATGTAGATATGGGTGTGATTTAAGGTGATACGAATACGAGCCCAAAGTGTACCACTTATAATCCAGAACAAAGACTTGAAGATTGCTAGCTAGTAAAAATGTCTCCCAACTCAAAAGTTAATTACTGTGTTTGATTTCTTCTGCTTTTAGCTATCGAATTGGAGCGAGCAATTAGATCAAATGATGAGGTTGTCACGGCAGTAAAGGATACAAGAGCACATCATGATGACTTCGTTGCAGCAATTGGCTATCGCATACTAGAGGTTGAGAACAACTTGAAAGAATCCAATGTTGCAGAGGGGAGGGGCACGCTAAGCCTGGTTCATTTGGATGACGATGAACGGGGTGACCTTGCAGCTTTCCTATCTGCAGGCCTTGTTCAACAGCGAGATGGTGAGTACCCCTCGCCCCTTGCCCTTGCCCATGCCCCCACCCCACCCCCTTCTGGAAATTTCAGATCTGGATCTGCGGGTGTGTCCATGTAGTTTCTGCCTGCAATCTTGAAGTTCCTTGTGGTTGCTGATTGTATGATTCTATCTTTGGTTTTCTCCAGAGCAGCAAACGAAAGAGGTAGATCTTGCAGTCAACAACAACTTGATGCTGATCAGTTGATGTGATGCAATCTTGAAGTTCTCTTAGAATCTGAAGCTTCCTTGGTTACATACATCTAGTGTTTCAATAAATTGCTATTGTACCTGTAATGATTGCTTTCCACTAGCGAAATTCAGCAACATGGATTCATATTGATGTTCTATTCTATGTGATTCATGCATTCTGTTCATACTACTTAGCAATTCACGATGTATCAGGTGCTCAACTTGGTTGTCATTTTCTAGTGTATATATTGTTATTGATGTATCCTCCATTACCTTCATGAGTAAAAAAGACCATGTTATGGTTTGGGCAGTTCTTGTCACGGTTGTCACTTTACATGATTAATGGATTTTGATGCCATTTCAAGTTATTTATTTTTATTTTGGAGAACTATGAGATATAGAACACTAACTAGCGAATCTGAGTTCAAAGTGTGTCAAGGATTGAAGGATGATTCCTGCGATAAGTCTGCTCTCTATAATGTTCATTAGTGGAGCATGCTGGTTATTGCAAAATAATTCAGAAAGCTTTTGTTTTGTTTCATCAGACTCGGCAGTGTTGCCGACAGTCTCATGCTATCTTTTCTTTCTTTTTGTTTGCTTTGTAATAACTTGGCCTGTAGCCGTTTTATGATGTGCAGTGATAAGATTAGCTATGCTATAATATTGTGTTCTGTGCTATTTGGTATTATGTTCAAAGTCAGGTCTTTTGTTAGCACTCAATTTGTCTAATTACATTCATATGGTATCACATTCAAATAGAGTCTCGATCCCGAGAAATTTGTAAAGAAATTTTAGAAATTTATGTACAAATAGAAGGAGTAAGATACAAATATAATTAAAGTGTTAAAACCAAGGGTAGCATGGTCTTTTTGCCTTCAATCATTTCTTTCAGTGTTTTGAGAGCCAATCTCTTGCCAAAACTTTCTTTAGTCAGCTCCAAATTCTCAGAGGAGTGGGACCTATGAGAATCAAGAGCTGGGAGCTGAAAAAAGAGGAGCAGAGCCCTACCAAACAGGACCTTAATACTTTTTACATGTGGTCTAAACTCTAAGATGAAACCCATAAATTAAGTAAAGCAAGAGGGTGTTGAACACCTTCCAACCTTTACCACTTATTTGGGCTTTAAGGTGGAGCCCACGATTAATTGAAATTTGAAACCAAGAAGGTGTTGAGCACTTACCACCCCTAGTACCTTTAGGTGGAACTCACCATTAATTGAAATGAAGAAAGTGCTATCGTGGGGCCAACACCGTCCTTTCCCTTAGCAACTTCTACATTTATTGAGACTCTAAAGTGGAGCCCGCAATTAATTGAAACCAAGAAGGTGCTAAGGTGGGACCACCACACACTTTCCTTTAGCACCTTCAACACTTATTATTTTCCAAGGTGGAGTTGCCATTAATTGAAACCAAGAAGGTGCTAAGGAAAGGGCGATGGTGCTAAGTTAGGGCCACCATCGCCCTTTCCTTAGCACCTTCTACACTTATAAAGCCTTTAAGATGGAACCTACCATTAATTTAAACCAAGAAGGTGCTATGTGGCGTCACCACCATCCTTTCCCTTAGCACATTCAACACTTATTTAGGTTTCAAGGTGGAGCCCGTAATTAATTGATACCAATAAGGTGGTAGATGGGGGGACTACCATCCTCTCCCTTAATATTTTGTTTGTTCAATTTATAAATACAGTATTGTGGCTATTTTAGAGGAAGGCTAGTATCCACCCTCTTTTGAACATAAGATTTTCTACGAAATTCCAGTGAGATTCTTATGTTCCAACTGAGCACTTGCTTATGTTTTTTTTGGGCTTAGAGTTTGTGCTAAGATAAAACCTTATTTTTCTCGTCTTCAAGGTCAACCCTACGGAGTACCGGCAGACATTTTGATAGAGATGCTATTATGCTTTTTTAAAGCCGAAGAATTTTAGACCTAAAACCACACTAGACGCAGAGGTCCAACAACTAAGACTTCAAGTATTCATCAAACAGGGCTTAGGGCTTTGTCTACTTAAGTATTCACAAGACGACGACGTATCTGGTGCACAAACAGCAATCTGTGCACATGTGAACAAAACGAATCCGGACGCTCCATCGCGCATCCGACGGCACCGCTTCGCGCGCGCGCGAGGGTGGAGGACCGAGAATTTTTGCCGTCCCCCTTCGCCTTCGAACGAGTGCCAAATTTTCACGCCTGCCCCCCCCACCGCCCGAACGAGAACGAATCCGGATGGTATATGGTTCCTCACCGTCGCGCTGCCACTGCGTCGCGCGGCTGCCGTCCGCCGTGCCGCCGACTGGTTTCGCCCCATTTGCCTTCGAATCGACCTGACTCTGAGCCGCCCCGAGTCGGAGCCCCGCCCTACGTCGCGCCACCGCTCCCGCGTCGTCCTGCCCTGCATCGCGCCGCTGACTTTACCCCTTCGCCCGAGTCTCCCCTACGCCGCCCCCTCCTGCTCTCTGATATGTAAGTTGTTGCATACGAACTGTTGTCTTATTACTGATTGTGATATTTACAATTGATATTCATTGTTTATCGTTGTTTTGATGTGCAGCTGCATGGACAAAATGGAAGATGTTAGTAGCTCGATGTGGCCACTAGCTTTGCCTAGATCTGAACCCGAACCCGATATGGCCGATGCACACTCTCTCATTGCGATATCGGATTGTAAAACCCCTCGGAAGGCGGCTAGCATCCCATTCTGCATGAGTGCGTGTACAATTTATAATTTGCATGATTAATATCGTTCTAGGGCTAAATCGTCGTTCTGCATTGCGAGGATCGTCATCCACACCGGTGAATTCTTGAGTCTTTGACACTGCGAAGGGATGATTTTTGAAGATGAGGATGCAACCACGAGTTTTACAAAGCATCTGGCGCATGTTGCGGGCTTCTCCGTTCGTATCGGACAACGGACGATTATTAATGGGGTGTTACCACCTTTCACACTAAGCCTCAGTTGAAGACACCATGGGCATTAGAGCAGCATGGCAGTGAAGTATTCACCCATATGGTGTTCGCTAAATTTTAGAAGGAGGTTATTGCGGCCAGGGACAAGTGTGTTGTTGATAGCACGGCGCAAGTATGTGACCTTAAAGTAACAGCGGTCAATGAGGATGGCAAGAAGGTAAGAAAAGTCACATGTGTTACTAACACCATGATTGCCGAGTACTCATGCATGTTGTTTGGCACTTATGGGATTCCTTGCCGTCATATTATCCTCGTATTACGAGGTGCATTGCTGAATGAGCTTCCAAGTCATTATATTTTGAAAAGGTGGAATTGAATTGTAAGAGGGAGGTTGTGTTCGATGAGAATGGCAATGTTCTAGAGGAAAAACCGAAAGATCCTGAGAGGAAGAAATTAAAAGTTGGCTTGGAGATGCGCAAGGACTTAGAAGAATTGATACATCGAGCTACACCTTCACTACCTTACATGCGAGAATCTGAGAGGAAACTTAAACAGTTTATGCAAGATATAAACCAGCAAATTCCTGCTCGACCACAAAGTAGAGTGGAGGAGGTTGAAGCATATCTTGGGTGTGAGATCCCTCATGAAATCGATATATTGCCGCCTACAGACAATCTCACTAGAGGCAAATGCAAGAGGAATCGGCCTGGGGAGAGCAAACCGAAGAAGTTGAAGGGAAAGGTAGCTCGCATGTGTAGGACTTGTAATGAGCTCAGCACCCATGACAGCCGCAACTGCCCTTTAAGGAAACAAGCAAATAATGATGTAATGTAGCATTTTAATTTCTTTCACTTCACTTGTGGTTCCTCTTATTACATACTAACTCAAAATTTGTGTTTGTTTTATGTGGGCAGGCAAACCAGATGACATGAATGTCTTTGTTGAAATCGATGTAATCACTCTTGAATTATGATGTAATGTGCTACTGAATGATGATGTAATCTGCTACTAAATTATGATGTAATGTGCTACTGAATGATGATGTAATCTGCTACTGAATTATGATAGTGCGATGTTTTCAACCATGTCGATGCTTAGCCTTCATTTTACCACAAAAACTGAATGTCATGCTTCTATATTAAGTTTAATGTCAAATGACATCACATTCAGGCTTGTAATCTGTTAACTGTTGATGGCTTTCTTTCCCCCACTATGTTGTGTTAACTGCTTATTACTCGTATTGCTTATTTGGGTCTCTGCTGAGAAACAAACTGTATGACTTGATTTGATTGAGAAAAGTTGCTCGAGCGACTTGAAGCATATACCTTTAGATCTATAAACAGTAAACATGGAATGAAAAACATTTGTTTATTTAGTCTGCCAAGCACCAACTGAGCAACCTCAGGTTTTTTGTTGTCGCTAATTATATAAGTGTGCATAATGTTACTGGGATATTATTCCTCTAATGACAACTAAAATAATATTTAGCACGTCCAAGAGCTCCAGCTCCAAAATAGTTGAAATGTTTGTTTTTACGAATGAAGCCAGAAGCATCAGCTTCAGGCTCCTAGAGAAGAGCCTCATCATGATATGTTTGTTTTTACGAATGACACCATCTACATTGACCCTGGGATATCTGGTGAGATGAGGAAGAAGGTATGGTCCATCTCAATTGCTGCTTGCCAGAATCCGCCAAGCCATACCTTCATGAACTTTTTGTTGTTTCTCTTAATGGAATCAAACTATATGTTGGAGTCTGTTCACTTCATGAACTGAGAATACATGGGCAACCAATTAAATTCTGGAAGGGAGCTAGTACAGGGAATGCTTGTAATCTTTGTTCGAAACATTCCTCTCGATTCGAGAAAAATAGGTGTGACAATGCTGCATGTTGTTAGATGCTTGAATTTAGACATTCTGGACATTCTGTACATGTGACATTCTGAACATTCTGAACTGAGAATACATGTGACATTCTGGACATTCTGTACTAGCTCACTTCATTTAGATGCTGGTTTGTATGCTCCAATATCAGACTTTGGACATTCTGGAGCACCTGGTATCATGCTGGAGCAGTCTGCTGCATGCTTTCTGGAGTAGCATTCTACAGGTTCATCAGATTTCACCTGGTACCATTCTGGAGTAGAATGCTGCATGCTTTGCACCTGGTAATTCAGATTTCATATTACAGACAATATAATTGAATCCATTCATCACAATTGAGACATCATACATCTTAAATGAATCCATTCATCCAGATTGAGACATTATAATTGAATCCATTCATGACAATTGAGACACCATATATCCATTCAGATTACATGACAAAAGACTGGAAACATAACAAAATCAAAATCTCAGTTCACAATCTTCTCAATACAAATTCCTAACAGCAAGAACAAAATTGCAACTAGAACAATTTTTAACGAACAAAGATCTCCATCAGTGGATTTCCTCACTGCGTTGTTGATCTGGTCCAAAGAGGTCTTCATCTGGTCCAGAGTGGTCTTCATCGCATCTAAATGATCCAATACACAGTGGTCCAATACACGGTGGTCTCCATTGCTCAGCTTGACAGGTGAATGCTCCCTTCTCTGCTGTTCCACCAGACGCAACCGACTCAAATGATTCATGTATTGATTTTTCCACATGAATGTGTCGCACGTCCCCGAATACATCTGGACCAACCAAAATGCATAAACCGCCCGGTAATACCAACCTCCAAATTTGAACATCAAAAGTAATAGCAAAGAGAGTTTCTTACCCCCTCGTTCCTAGGGCATTTGAAGTACTCTTTTCCTTGATTCTTCGAGCTCCTCGACACGGCCCAGATCATCTGCGTGTCGCACTTTGGGCAAGGCACAAGAGGGAGCCCACTGCTAGGCGCTCTCGCCGTCGATGACGACTCGGAGTGCGGCTCCCCGCGATCCTTCGTCTTCTCCATGGTTCGGACCTAACCCTAAATCGATTTGGGGGAGTGGAGGCGCACGGACCTAACCCTAGATCGATTTTGGGGAGGGGAGCCCTGGTAGGAGCGCTGGCGGAGGCGCATGGACCACAAGGGAAGGCGTTGTCGGCGGCGAGTTGCTCAATGGCTGGAGAAGCGGCGCCACGCTCGCCTCACGACGGCGAGAGAGGGCCGCTAGGGTGAGAGCATCTGGGTGGGTGGGGAACGAGCGCCGCTGCCGATTTGGGGATCGGGCGGAGTGGAAATAGATAACTCGCGCGCTCGGGAGGGCCTAAACGCAAAAACGCCGATGCGTCGCGCTCGACCACGCGGCGCCGTCGAATGCGCGATGGAGCGTCCGGATTCGGTCACCTCACAAGACTGCGTTAAGTTTGTCTACTTCCAAGCTTCACGCTTGATACACCAAATAGGGCCTAGGGCCCAAGCCCAAACCATATGGAGCAATACTTCCTCGGCTTGATTTTGGACTTTGGGCCGTACATCTCGACGCTCCAGCCGGGCCCAAATCCCAGCCCAGCCTACGGCGGGCAGGGCAGGGACAGTACAGTAATTTCGCGGCCCCAGATTTCAAACTCCGCGGCCGCTCCTCCGCCCGCGCTGTCCCCGAGCTCCCCTCCCCGTTCGCCACGCACCAACGCACCGACCCAAGCCCCTCACTGCAAGATGGGCCCCGCGCGGTGCGTCTCCCCCTCTCCCTCTGGTGTTGGCGGAGGCGAGAGTGCGAAAAGTAGGAGGCCGTGTGAAATGGAAACCCCCGAGAGGCCAAATCGTAAAACCCTTCCCCATTTTGACCTCCCTCGCCGCGGCCGCGGATCCGAGCTGCTGCTGATACCTTCGTAATTCGTATTCTCTTGCCATTTTTTTCCGCGACGCGCCCCGAGTTCAAATCTTTAAGAAGCAGGGAGAGAGAGAGAGAGAGAGAGAGAGAGAGAGAGAGAGAGAGAGAGATGATTGGGTCGAGACTGTGAGGCCTTCTGAGTTTTTCAGGTTAGTTTAATGCAGGAGCATGCTGCTTCTTGGCTAATCTTGTTTTGCCCCGATTCCTCCTTTTCTTATCCTTTTCCTTAAATCTTGCGGATGAACACAGAAACGAACCCGATTAGAGTTGTTGCGCGTGTAGTGTAATTGTGATTCATGGCTAAACAATTGGGGATGCTTTATTCTTTATTCTTGAAAATCCGAGGTCAATTTGTTCTTTATTGGTAGTATTCTGTTCTTGGTGCGCCAAGAATAGAAATTTGTGTCCTCTTAGTCCGTTCCACTCACAAAGTTCGTGCTTTCCTTGTGCCAAGAATCAAGTGAATCTTTAGGTTGGGTGGTCTTATCCATTTTCTTTTAGTAGTAACGTTCTTGTGATGTAGTTCACATATTGATTAGTTTCTGGATCCGATATATCAAATTCGATGCCACCTGCTAGATTTGATGGATATTAGGACTAATTAGCCATTACTGCTGTCTGCTTTTAGCCTCGTGATTCTTGTGCTTATTTGTGATGCAAGATGTGTAAAAATGCGGCTTTTTTCATCTGAATTGATCTGTCGTTTGTTTCACAGGAGCAGCGCATTGATCTATAGGAGACAAAGAAGCTGCCTTTTCTTGCTTCAAGACCACCAATGGGCCGGAGCCTGAGCCCACTGCTCCGGCAGGAGCTGGAGAACCTCGACAAGGACGCTGACAGCCGCCGCTCCGCCATGAAGGCGCTCAAGTCCTACGCCAAGCACCTCGACTCCAAGTCCATCCCCCACTTCCTCGCCGAGGTCTCCGACAACAAGGCCACCGGGTTGCCCTCCGGGGAGTTCACCATCTCTCTGTACGAGGTCCTCGCCAGGGTCCATGGCCGGAACATCGTGCCGCAGATTGGCAACATCATGTCCACCATCATGTGCACGCTGTCGTCGAGCGGCGGGTCCTTCCCCCTGCACCAGGCTTGCTCCAAGGTGGTGCCGGCCATTGCTCGGTATGGCATTGATCCCTTGACGCCCGATGAGGAGAAGGCCAGCATCATTGCTTCTCTCTGCAAGCCCCTTTGCAGTGCGCTGATGGGTAATCAGGATGGTGCTGCATCTGGCGCCGCGCTCTGCCTGAAGGCACTTGTTGAGTCGAACAATTGGAGGTTTGCGTCAAGCGAGACGGTTAATGAGGTCTGCTTGAAGGTTGCTGGGGCGATGCATGATAAGGCGACACAGTCTAATGCTCACATGGGCCTGGCAATGGCGCTGGTGAAGCACAATGGCCTGATTGCAGAGGCTTATGCGAGGTCACTTGTGCGGTCTGGCCTGCAGATTCTTGATGGTGACACTGCAGAGAGCAGCTCCCAGAAGAGACTCTCGGCGATCCAGATGATCAATTTCTTCATGAAGTTTGTCGATCCTAGGAGCATATCCTCAGAGCTTAGCAAGGTGGTTGATGTCATGGAGCAATGCCAGAATGACCGCATGCCATTCGTCCGAGGCGCTGCATTTGAGGCATCACAGAGTGCGAAGAGCATTGCTGCGCAGAAGGGGTCAAGGCATGTGGTCAGCACGAGCCCGATGGTTGGCTCCAACTTCCACAGGAGAAGAGAGAAGAGCCCATGCAGGAGCCTCTGGAGTGCAAAGGGCAGCCCTGCGGACTCCAGCATGGCTGCTTCTCCAGTTCAGTACGAATCCCCTGAATCGCATGTTGTGGATCCATCCATCATGTATGACAGTACACTCACCGAATCGCCAGTTTCAATTGGGCAGTACTCTTGCAACTTTGATCGGAATTGGCGCACAAACAGGAGATTATGGAGCAATGATGGTGTGGATGTTTCTCTGAAGGATAGCTTATTCATTAGATTTTGCTCAAATAGCAAGTACCTTGAAGATGACTTGGGCAAGGTCTGTGACAGTGAAATAACTGAGACCAATTTTGAGTGCACCGACTCATTCACAGGATTTGTGTCAGCTAGCCCCAATGGTACCATATCAAGAGATAAGACCCCCAGTTCCCAGGTATACATAATTACATGTCTACACTGTTTTTGTTTCTCAATGATTGCTACATATTGTGTACCTCAGTTTAGCTGGTAATTCACTATGCTATATCATTGTTAAGTAACTCTGACATTTCATTGTCATCCTAGGCTTCTGAAAGGCCAATCAGCATCGACGATGTGAAGGTATACACAACACCGAGGAAGCTTCTCCGATTGCTTCAGAGCTCGTATGACTTTGACTCTGCTCGCCATGAGGAACAATCCATTGCCAGGCAGAACAGCTCATCATCACCGGTTGGGGAACATAAGGAACTAGTGGAATCATCTGAAGAGATGCAATCTCAGCATTCTGACAGCAAGGCTGAGGAGGGGAAGAATGAGAATGTGACTGTTGATACACAGAGCGGCACTGATAGGATTGAAATGTTCTCCATTGAAGATAAATCAGAATCCTCCACTACCGAGGTTGAGAATACATCCTGCAAAGCATCCTCTGAAGTTGAATGCAAAGAGAACGATGTTTGTGTGACGAGTAGCAGAGGAAAGATCAGGAGGTATAAGTCAATATTCAGTTTTCTTTTGAGCATGATCACGATCGTTCTAGCAATAATTGTTGTGTTAATTAGGATAGACAGTTACGAGGATTCTGTTGGCCTTGTCCCCACTTGATTTCTGTAGGGTACAACCTTTGTGCCTTACTGTTCAAGTTGTTGTATGATTCTACCACAGTAGAGTGGTTACTGGGCTTAACTAGTTTGCAGTCATTGATCTTTGTATGACAGCAAAAACCTTGATTATGTTTGTCAATTTTATGTTTGTGAGGTGCTTATAATCTTATATAGTGATCCCTGTTGTATTGCTGTGTTGAAGTGACCACTGAGCGTGGTATAACTTCAAAATGTTCTGTTATTTTTATGATGGCAATGTGCTTTATATGATCCCTTGTTTAATGCTGCATTGATGTAATTCACTGGGAATAGTTTGTGCTGCTGATGTTGTGTTCGTCAAAATTTAGTTGTATCGTGAGAATTCTGATTTATCATGACATTGCGCATTCTGTCTTTTGGTGAGCATCTTTATTTGCACACTGATCTAGAAAGCCATTTGGAAAGGGCTGTGCTAGTCCATTGAACTTCCATGGCTGGTCGGCAAATAACCTGAAAGAAACTGAAATATGAGTGTATTCCTGCAGAAGTATTGAAGCTTCAGAACAGGTAAGTAGGCCAGATTATTTCGAGGAATACTGAGACAACCAAATGGAAATTTAAAAGAAGCAATCGCTATTTCGCTGATAGTTGTACCGAAATTATCGCGAATAAAACAGCACGCAGCTAGCAAGTTACTAGATAGCTAGTAGAACAGGTAATACGATCGAATAAGCAACAGTTACTTCGCAAAGTAGGCCTTTGCTTGGAGTTTCATGAATCTTGATGCTGATCACTTGGTAGGATCGAGGACGTGCCCCGCGAACACGATCACCCCCGACCGCCCCTCCATGATGAAGAAAGTGAACGGATGGTCGGCAACAAACTCGTCCATGCCCAGTGGTGGCCCGCCGCGCCACCACGCAAGACCCCAATGACCGTGGCCGCCTTGGTCCCTGCCTCTTTCACATTGACGACCGCCCTGTGGGCAACCTTGTTCAGGAACGTCCGCCTCCCGTGGTCGTCGTTCTCGCACATGCCCCGCAGATCGGCCACCTCCTGCGAGAACGCCAGCGAGAGCCCCAGCCGACGGAGGTCGCTCTCGAGGTCCCAGTCGAAGTTTATCTCGAACTTGGGAAGCTGGAGGTTGACGTGCTCGGTCTTCGCCTTGGGCAAGACGCTGTAGAGGTACCCCGGCGCCGCGGTGATCACGTCCACCATGGTGGCAATGCCGCCGCGCTTGTCCGGGAGGAAGACGAACATGGAGTACTGCGTGGCATCGGCAACCGGCGACGTCTTGGTCGCGGCGGCGCTTGAGGGGAGACTGTCCTGCTCCTGAGTCCTGCCTGAGCGTGCCCCTGCTTGTAGGGGAGCTTGAGGACCTTGAACCCGTCCATGCACGAGATGTACTGGGACTCGAGCTTCCACATGAACTCCGCCTTGACGCGGCTTCCGTCGAGACGGTGGAACGTGCCCGGCGACGTGAAACACGAGTTGAACGGCTTGAGCCACGCGCCCTTGAAGTACACCGCGTTGGCGAGCACGAGGTCTGTCGCGGCGGTGATGTCGCTGCGGGACATGATGGAATCGATGAGGTTGCCCGTGGCTTCTTCGCCCAGTTGTTGATCATCTCCACTGCTTCCTTCAGCTTGACATTTTATCATCAATTTATCGTACAACGTTGGTCAAATGTAGTGAGTTTGTAATGGATCACAAGATGTGCAAAAATGCTAGTTGATTGCGAAAGTTTGGAACATGAACATGCGTGTTTTTTGTTTATTTTTTCATGTCGATTTGGCGCTCAAGCCAAAATGGCTAGCACTATGACATCTCCACCGGATAGTTAGGGAAACATATAATTAACTTAAAAGTTTTATCTTACAGTACAAAGCTAAATTGAGATTAAAAGAAGGGAAACCTTTTCAAATAGCAGCTTGGCGTTTGCATTGTTTCCATCTAGTGCACTGTATAAAATAGGAAACAGAACGCTAATTTTGGGGGAAATTGAAGAGATATTGATCGTTTCAGATATCTCTACATAAAAAGAAATAAAATTTCCTATCTAATCTTCAGGTAACCTTCCCTTTTATTAAATATTAATGACATAATTAGAGGACATAAAGATCAGTACTAGTTCCAGTTTTAGAAGATTCTCCTCATAAAGATTAGAACATATCTTAAAGATTTTCTAAACAATTGTGATTCTAGGGACGAGCTGGTGCAAAAAATGGTAAACATCAGTTCACCTATGTGATGATTATCCACACATCCAACAGATGGGATCTTCTAAAGAAAGTACAATTCACAGATCAAAATTACAAGGACAAATTCTATATTTTCTACTGCACATTTGAGTACTAATTATGATTAGTAGATTAATAAAGAAAACTTTTTTTACGCTGGAATTAACAGACGGATTAATCTAGCAACCTCCTTAAACCACCTCTAATTTTGTATTTTAGCCGGTTCAAACAAAGAGAGAGAACACATTGAATCGATTCAATACATAGGAGGGGTCGATTTCAACAAAAAAAAATGGAACCGAACTCTATTTAGGTGTCGATTCAAAGCATTAAACAACTACATAAAAGAGAGTGTGGTTGAGAGAGAATATTATTATTTTGTGGGTTTTTAATGTAACGTGGGTCCCAGTTATTAGTAGGAATCGATTCAATACATTGAAGAAAAATAAGCTCAGTTCTTAGAATGCTTACGTGACATAACATTAAATCGACATCGATTCAATACACTAAAGATGCTCTCCGTGAAGCTCACTGTGCGTGCTTCGGAGTTGTAGGACTCTGTGGTGACGTCCCGGAACGCCTTCTTGAGCCCGCCGCGCTCGGTGTCCACTACTACAGAAAAGACATTCACAGACGGATCAAAAACATCATCACAGATGGTTTCGTGAGCCGTCTGAGTTTATGGGTCAGTAATGATATGATCATCACAGATAGTTTTCGAACCGTCTGTGAAAAAGCTATCACGAGCGGTTCTTGTTCGTAAAATGCGTGATAGTCTATTTTCATAAACGGTTCTGAACAAGAACCGTCTGTGATAAGTAATTATCACAGATGGTTC
Organism: Phyllostachys edulis; assembly: GCA_036346405.1. NCBI lineage: Eukaryota > Viridiplantae > Streptophyta > Magnoliopsida > Poales > Poaceae > Phyllostachys > Phyllostachys edulis. Next base: position 41,298,704 of record CM070566.1, read on the forward strand.
TTATTCAGAGCCGTCTGTGATAATTTTTTCTATTGCAAAAAAAATCAAACCAATCAATTGCTAGATAGTTGTTTTCATATGTAACCTCTAGCAAGACAACTAAAATCCAATTAAAATTATGATGGCAAACACATTACAGGAAAGAGAAACCAAAATGTTTTACAATGTCCCCTCCGAATGGGAAAAAAGAATAAAGTTACAAAGCTAACTAGCTAGAAACCATCTATGCCTCCAAGCTCCTGAAGGACTCATCGGCTTCTTGGATTAAGAACTCATCCTCTCAATACCTCACCAGCATATCACAAGATGTTCTTGCATGTCGTTGAGTTCGACTCAAGCTCTTCGGCAAGGAGAGACGACTGAAAACCTCAAGCGGCGCTCCGTCCTTAGGTAACACAAAATTAAGATAATTTTCATTACAACAAACAACCAACAAATTGTGTATGTTATGGAGATGTACATGTACCTTCCGACAGTCTACCTCCTGCAGCAGACAAGGAGCTCCTCCGCATGACCGCATCCTCCTCATAAATGCTGTAAATCATTGTGTCTCTCATTGAACCGCGATGGGGAATTGAGGGTGGTCGCCGGAGCTCGGTGTGGGGAGAGGAGAGGGAGAGACTAATGGAAAACAATGCTGGGGTGGTTATAATATATAAGGACAACGCCAAAATATTTTGCCTCCCGCGCGCGCGTTCAAAATTTTTCGTACTCCGCTTGCTGCGAATCACGAGCGGTTTCATAGAAAAACCGTGCAGCGACGATTATATCCTGAGCGGTTCTTAATACGAACAAATGCGTGATAATATCTTATCACGAGCGGTTCGTATTAAAACCATCGTGATATATATCTTATCACAGACGGTTTGTATTAAAAACCGTCTGTGACTTGGAATTTTCCTTACACTCTGATTTTACTATGGCTTGGAATTTTCCTTACTCTGCAATTTTACGATGGCTTGAAATCATTAACACTCTGATTTTACCATGGCATGGAATTACTAACACTCTGATTTTACCATGGCATGGAATCACTAACACTCCGATTTTACCATGGCATGAAATCACTAACACTCCGATTTTATCATGGCTTGGAATCACTAACACTCCGATTTTACCATGGTTTGTAATTGTATTTAATACAGACGGTTTTGGTCAACCGTCTGTGATGAGGCGTCCAGTATTAGCCTTTTTGTAGTAGTGGTCGATGGTCCTGGACTCGGCCCATGGCCACGGCCCACGCCGCGAGGGCACGCGGCCAGCCTGCGCATAGCTCGCTCATGTTGGCTCATGGAGATTGGAGATGGAGTCATGTGTTGGCCGGTGGCGCCGGCAGGGGTAGGAGCAGGGGTGGTTCGTCCGGGAGACCCAGGGCAGCCGCCCCGCTTGCCCGGGGTGGTTTCGCCACTGTATACACTGATATGAATGAATACAAGGTGTGCACATTACTTGACAGAGGTAATGGGCCCAGCCTGCCTTAACGGGTTTGTGGTTGATATAGTCGTTACGGCTCATTGACGTGAATGAGAGTGGATTCGTCCTTAAATACTATCTGTATATGGAGGGTCCTGTACTCATCACCGGGCTCAACTAGGGTACCTTCTACCCACCTACCAATCTTTCATGGCCAGTTGCTCCATCAACTAGCCAATGGATATACGTATCGCAATTAACATACACACATCTTATTTTATTAGAAAACAATTTATGTAGGTACGTAGATAATATTTATCGCATATGAAAATAATTTCTATGAAATTACGACTACTAAAATGATCTAAGGTCAAGCTTGACGTTGGTTGCTGTTTTCGGACGCTCTTCTCATTTCATGTAGTTTGGCATGCTTGCCGGGCCAGTTGATGCAAATTTTAGGAATAAAATGGATGTACGTATTGTTGGGTTGATCTCGGCTAACCACCTCCGAGATTCACGGGGGTCACGCCCCACTCGCGCGCGCCCTGATCGGGGGCGCAACCGACTTATTGGTTTCGGTCCCGGCCACCCAGCGCTATATAAAAACTGAGGGGATTTGGCAGGCCTACACACACAAGTTGTTCTAGGTTACCCAAAATCCAACACAGATCCGATCTCTTTTGAGCACTGAGGTGGACGAAGCCCGGAAGCCGAAGGCTGTCATCACCCTGAAGCCGCCGTCACCGTCGGCCTCGTCCGCACCATCGTCCCCGGCTCTACACTGCTCTACATCAACCGATCTATAACCTTATGGTGTCTTCAGGTTCGGGTATGTCAATTACGCTTCCGCTATAATGATTAGACTAGGTGTTCTTCAATGAGCTTAGGGTTAATGTTGCTTAGACTTAGATTAATGCTCACATTTGATATCAGAGCCACCCTAGACTCATGTTGAACCCAAATTAGTCCCAACCGAACCGGATTACATGATTAGACTTTCGGTTTAGCATTTAGAAGGAGGGGAATCAACAAATCCCGAAAATCCCCAAATCAAAATCCCCAAAATCGGAACCCTAAGAACTGTAAGGTGCGGCGGCGGAGACTTACGTACCCGGCCGCCTCTAGTTGCCGATCCGGCCGCTCCCTGTGCGCGCGTCGCCGTCGGCGTGTGCGGTTCTTCTGCCGCCACTTCAAACCGGCGCTCAGCGCTCCTTGTAGCCGCCGCCGCCGCTCCGCCTCGGTGAGCTCCCGTCGCCACCACCGTGATGCTCCTGGCGCCGCAATCCCAAGCCGCCCGGCGCGTGCGTCTTGCCCATGACCTCGAGCGCCGCCGCCGCCGCCGCCACCTCATGCCGCCACTCGCCGCTCCGTGCAAGCGCGCCTCAAGGCGCCGCTCATGCTGCCGTCGCCCGGTTTTTCCGGAATGGAGATGAAGGGGAGGATTGAACCTAGGGTTAGGTTTTGGGGCATTTTTGGTTTCCTTCGGGAGCCATCTCAGCCGGCCGTCAGATCTAATGGCTGCAAACAAATGGGCCGGTTGAGCAAATGGGCCGACTGTGCAATAGGCCGGCTGAAAATTTGAGTGTATATAATGTATTAGTTGCTCCATATCAGTGTATTATGCATAATATTTAGTCTCTAATTAAAATTGAACCAACGAGATATTTTGATTAGAGATTTTTTATGTTTTATTTTGGCATTATGTATGCATATGATTATATTCTGACCAACGTTGTTTATAATCATGTGTCGCCGTATTAAAATTATTAAGTTCTTTTTCCATTTTACGCCTAGCGGTGATATGGATTAGAAGCGTAGTTTTGCATGTTGTTAATCAAACCAACGTAGGGTTAATTGTATGCAATATATCTTTATGTTATTTTAAATTTTTACAGCAATAAACGCTTCAAATGTTGCCGCCACAATTGACAACATTGAACAGCTTACGGGAAGCAATTTTCCCGCTTGGAAAGAAAGAATTTCAGTTGTCCTTGGAGTTTTAGACCTTGACTATGTGTTAAGGGTGACTCCTCCCATTCCCCCCATCGACGGTGTGGAAAATTACGATGAGAAAAAGAAAACTTATGACACTAATGCTGAAAAATGGGAGCGGTCTAACCGCCTGTCACTAATGATAATGAAGACCTCTATCTCAGTTGGAATCAGGGGAGCAATCCCAGATTCCGAAAATGCTAAGGAGTACCTGGCTTCAGTTGAGGAGAAATTCAGAGGCTCCACTAAAGTCTATACCAGTACTTTAATCTAGAGGCTCTTAACCACCAAGTATGACGGGTCCGGTAGCATAAGAGAGCATATCATGATGATGACTGATATGGCTGGAAAGCTCAAGGGCATGCACATGGAGATATCGATGGTTTCCTAGTCCATTTTATTATGACCTCTCTTCCTCGACTACACTTGCTTTTAAGATAAATTACAATACTCAGAAAGATAAATGGAGCATGAGCGATTTAATCGCCATGTGTGTCCAGGAGGAAGAAAGGATAAGGACCGAAAAGAAAGATCTTGTGAATCAAGTTGGCGGTCCTAACAAAAGGAAGTTCTCAGGGGACTTCAAATCCAAGAAAAAGCTGCATTACTCCCCTAATTCAGATAAGTCAGGGCCTAAGGTGCACAATACACCTAAGCCCCATGTTGCTCCCGCTGGAACACTTAAAGGGGATGAATGTCATACAAGCGATCGGGGCATTTTCGGAAGGATTTCATCGGTTTTCAAGTGGCTCGCAAAAAAGGGTAATGATACAATAACATTTATTGATGAAACTCTTTATGCTGATTTCTCCCTTAAGTCTTGGTGGATTGACTCAGGTGCAACTGTGCACGTTACCAACTCTTTACAGGGATTCCATACCGCGAGAACACTAAGAAAGGGGGAGCGAAGTCTTAGAGTCGCGGATGGAAAAGAAGCTGAAGTTGAATCAGTTGGATCTGTTTCATTAGTTTTAGATAGCGGCTTCATACTTCGTCTTAATAATGTAGTCTATGTTCCTTCCATAAGGAGGAATTTGATTTCGGTTTCTTTATTGGACGATGATGGTTTTAAATGTAATTTTGGTAACAATAAGTGCATTATTGCATTTAATTCAAATAATGTTGGTCTTGCTTTTAGACAAGACAAGCTCTATATGCTTTCCCTTAATGAATCTCATATATCTTTGAATGTGTGTGATGCTAAGCGTAAAAATAATGATGAGACTTCTTCAAACCGTAGGCTTGTCGTTTAGGCCACATTTCGAGGGGGAGAATGGAGCGTCTCATTAAGGAAGACATTCTTCACCCATTAGATTTCTCTAACTCAGACCATTGCATTGATTGCATTAAAGGAAAAATATGTAAAGCAAATAAAGAAGGAGCCACTCGCAAAGACGGGACTATTAGAATTAATTCATCTTGATATTTGTGGTCCTTTTCTGTGACATCGGTGGATGGTTTTGATTCCTTCATTACATTCATCGATGATTTCTCCGTTATGGTTATATCTTTCCCATTAAGGACCGATCTGAGTCACTTGACAAATTCAAGATATTTAAGGTGAAGTTGAAAACCGGCACAACCTAAGAATTAAAGTGGTAAGATCGGATCGTGGAGGAGAATATTACGGAGACATGCCCTTATGGGCAAATTCACAGCCCTTTCGCTAAGTTCCTTCAGAAAATGGTATTGTTGCCCGATATTCTACACGGTGAACCTCGGAGAATGGGGTAGTGAGCGACATAACCGTACACTTATGGATATGGTGCGAGCATGCTTAGCTATTCTACTTTGCAAAGCGGTTTGTGGATGGAAGCACTAAAGACGGCCGCACATATTCTTAATCGGGTTCCCGATAAATCGATACCTAAGACACCTTATGAATTATGGTGGGAGGAAACCAAGTTTGAAATATTTACGAGTGTGGGGTTGTCATCTTTGAAGCTAAGATTTTTAATCTACATATTGGGAAATTAGATCCTAAGACGAGAAGTTGCCATTTTATTGGGTACCTGAAAGATCCAAAGGGTATCGATTTTCTTGTCTCCGATAGGATAACTAAGTTTGTAGAAACAAGACACGTTGTGTTCTTAGAGAATAGCGAGGACACGGAGCCGGAAAATAGATCTTGAAGAGAAGCGGGTTTATGTTCCTTCACCGCTTATCCCGAGATCTTTATTCACGTGCCTCGGTGGTTGCACCTCGATCTGAGAATCATTGTTGTCGCACCTTTGTTGAGGTCTCTGAAATTCCAAATGTTGTACCTAATGATGAGCCTCAGCAGTCCCCTGCAATAGCTGTTGAACCTATTAGAAGATCACAGCGGGAGAGAAGATCTGTTATCCCAAATGATTATGTTGTTTATATGAATGAGGATATTAATGATATAGGGAAGGTAGAAGATCCCATCTCTTATAAGGAGGCCATGATAAGTGAACATTCTTCTAAGTGGCTTGATGCCATGAAGGATGAACTAAAGTCTATGAGCACTAATGATGTATGGGACTTAGTAGAAATTCTGACGAGTCAAAGCGATGAGGGTCGCAAATGGGTCTACAAAACCAAGCATGACTCTAAGGAAATATCGAAAGGTTCAAAGCAAGGCTTGTAGCAAAAGGCTTCTCACAAAGAGAGGGGATTGACTATAATGACACTTTTTCTCCTGTCTCAACTAAAGATTCATTCAGAATTGTTATGGCACTTGTAGCTCATTATGATTTAGAGCTACATCAGATAGATGTTAAGATAGCATTCCTTAATGTCGACTTGCAAGAAAACGTTTTCATGGCCCAATCGGAAGGTTTTGTCGTGGAAGGCAAGGAGCATATGAGATGTCGACTTAAGAAATCAATTTATGGCTTAAAGCAAGCGTCAAGGCAATGGTACCTCAAATTCGATAAGGTCATAAGGAATTTTGGGTTTAAGGAAAATGAAGTTGATAACTGCATATATGTTAAGTTCAAGGGGAGTAAATTCACCATCTTAGTTCTTTATGTGGATGACATCTTATTGGCTAGCAATGATAAAGATATGCTTTATGAGACCAAGAGATTTCTTTCATCTAATTTTGATATGAAGGATCTTGGTGATGCCTCTTATGTTCTTGGCATTGAAATTCACCGAGATAGGTCCAAAGGAGTATTAGGTTTATCTCGGAAGGCATACATTGACAGTACTAAAGAGATATAATATGCATAAGTGCTCGGCTCGCTTTGCTCCTATTGTTAAGGCGATAAGTTTGGGACATTTCAATGTCCAAGGAACCAATATGAAACCGATCGATGAAGTCGGTTCCTTATGCTTCATTTATTGGAAGCATTATGTATGCTCAAGTATGTACGCATACGATTTAGCTTTTTGTAAGGGATGCTTGGCGGATATCAGTCAAATCGAGGACCGGACCCTTTGGAAGGCCGTTAAGAAAGTCTTCGCTATATGCAAGCTACTAAGCATTTCATGCTCACATATAAGAATTCGACAACCTTGAGGTTGTTGGTTATTGATTCAGATTTTGCGGGATGTGTTGATACTAAGAAATCCACGTCGGGTTATATCTTCACACTCACGAGGAGCTATCTCGTGGAAAAGCTCAAAACAAACCCTTACGGCATCTTCAACGATGCAAGCTGAGTTTGTGGCATGTTATGAGGCTACCGGGCAGGCTGTGTGGCTTAAGAATTTTATCCCGAGACTTAGAGTGGTAGACAGCATCTCTAGACCACTCACGTTATACTGCGATAATGAACCCGCAGTCTTTTATGCGAGTAACAACAAGTCAAGTGGTCTTGCCAAACACATTGACATTAAGTACCATGTTGTGAAAGATGTAATCGAGATCAAACCATTAGTATCAAGCATATTAATACTAAGTCAATGCTTGCGGATCCGCTTACTAAAGGCTTACCACCCAATATCTTTCGTGATCATGTTGCCGGCATGGGTTTATTGGAAAGCCTCTGATTCTGAATAAAAAGGACATTAAAGCAAACCAACTCCCATAAAGTATAATGAATATCCATTTCAAGATGGGATAGTACACTATAGGTACTGTGGTTGTATGGCACTTCATTGGTCATGCAACGCATTATCTTGGTTTGCTGTTTTATTGAGAATGGGCTTATGATGTTAGCCTTACAATCAAAGGGAGAATGTTGGGTTGATCTCGGCTAACCACCTCCGAGATTCACGGGGTCATGCCCCACTGGCGCATACGATCGGGCGAACCGACTTATTGGTTTCGGTCCGCCACCCAATAGCTATATAAAAGCGAGGGATTTGGCAGGCCTACACACACAAGTTGTTCTAGGCTACCCAAAATCCAACACAGATCCGATCTCTTTTGAGCACTGAGGTGGACGAAGCCCGGAAGCCGAAGGCCATCATCACCCTCAAGCCGCCGTCACCGTCGGCCTCGTCCGCACCATCGTCCCCGGCTCTACACTGCTCTACATCAACCGATCTATAACCTTATGGCGTCTTCAGGTTCGGGTATGTCAATTACGCTTCCGCTATAATGATTAGACTAGGTGTTCTTCAATGAGCTTAGGGTTAATGTTGCTTAGACTTAGATTAATGCTCACACGTATCACTGTGGCCAGTCCCACGGTCAAATGCATCAGTTATATTTATTAAAGTTCAATTTCACACATTGTCTTTCTTTGGTTTGGTTTGAGCCGACAACCCATTTATATTAGTGTGTAGGCTGGACTCAGGCCAGTACGACTTATATTTAGTCGGTGCTATTCCAGCACTGCCTAGAACCTAGTGGCTACCGGTAGTGGTGTCCAAATGGGCGGCCTGGCTCAGCCCGACACGAGCCTGATTAGGCACAGCCTAGCTAGCTCGACTAGGTAATTGGGTTGGGTCAGGCTGGCCCATAGGCTCAGCTAGGTAATCGGGCTAGGTTGGGCTGGCCTATGGACCCAGGCATGAAATGCTGAGCACACGGATGGTGCTGGGCCGGCCCAAGCACGGTTAGCTTGTCAGCCGATGCAAACCCATTTACCCCATATGACATGAAAATTTGAAAAAAAATGTAAACATTCCTAGAAAATACATCTATTTTTTTTAAAAAAATCAAAATAAATTTATATATACATATAAAATAAACCATATAAAATTTAAAACCTACAAAAAACCATTTAAAACCCCATATGGAGAATTTTGAGCTGACTAACAAGAGCTAGGTTTCCATTTCTTAGTAAGAACTCATATGATATGCTACTGCTGCTCTTATATTTTTCTTTTCTTTTCTGTAGAAATAAATGGTAAAGAAATTTAGCATGCCGTATGGAACACTTAACATATGGAAAAAGACTGATTGAACCAAAACCCATTACTTACATAAGTAAAATACTACCTAGCTCCCTCATTGGAAGGATTTATTAATGACCAACAATTTCTTTTTTTCAAAACCTCAAAGGCATGAATTGTTACACTGCTCAGAAGTTGTGTGCGCGAAGCCTTCTTGACATGGATGATCATCACTCTTTTACCTTTACTGTGTTGTCTGCTTATCACTGTCTCTTCAACATTTGCCATGCAGGTCATTACAACATCACCCTGAGAATACCGAGCTGCAGTGACTGAGCTACTCATAAAGGCTTCAACGCTTTACATGAGCACAAGACAGCTTAACGGTTATGAGGTGGGCACGAGTGAGCACAGTGGCATGCCTCAGCCAGTCTGCAAATCTCCATGAAGCTGCGAGCTCCAACGATCGATAGGCTAAGAAGAGTACCAACCGACGCAACCGATCGATCATTTCTTCTTACCGGGGTCCATGGAATACCATGAAAGCAGCAACGAAGAACCAAAACCTGAGTTGTTCAACATGGCAAGAGTGGAAAGCACGAACCCCCATGGGGTGTTGGGGGCAGATGCATGCAGTGGAGAGCTAGAACTTTTCCGAAGTCTATGCAAGTCTTTCGAAGCCAGGGCAAATCCACGTCTACGGCCACACCACCACGATTCTACGGTCGCTCGCTCGTCTCACAAGTCCGGCCGCGAAGTGCCAAGCATGCTTTATGATGTATATGCGTCCCGAAGAACGTAGAAGGCTGGGATTTCAAGCCTTCTGCGTCGATAAATGGGAGGCACATACATACTATTGCTCGTCGGCATGGTGCTTTCAATCCAATAAAATGCATACGACGCTCAAGATCGTAATAATTTTGACCGGAACATCTTAATGCACGTAGCTGACTGGTGTATACTAGGAGGTAACATTGTTTGAATTGATCTCATGCACTGAGTTACGAGCTTCAGTGCAGATATTTTGGAATGTAAGGATACGGGAAACCTAACTGCAAGAGAGCGGGTAATAGGGCTGCCTGCAGGTACGTACCTGAGGAAAAAAATAAAGTTCAAAGGACCAAACTGTAAGTGGACGCGAAATTGAAGAATACAGGGGTGCAAACCGAAAACGACGAAGGTATAGGGATCTATTTGCAGAAATAAAAACATGTGAGGGGCATGTTATAGCTGAAAAATAGCAAGAGGAAGCCAAAAGGACCTGAGTGTAATAGAAGGAAAGACGCCAGGGAGTGAAATGAATGCACCGGGGGCACTTCTGCAAGGAAAAAACTCGCGGCCAGGGACCGGCGTGTGAATTCTCAAAAAATTTTGGACCATTTCTCGATTTGTGCGTGTCATCCTTGCGCAGGGGCCATGCTAATCTTCTCTGTATCGTTCCAATTTTATCGGATGTCTCCGAAGAGACAACACAGGCTTCAGCACCGGCACTTATAAGATAGTCTTTGCACCGTTCTCTAGCCGATGTGGTACTAAAAACTTCGAGCCTGCTGCCCCCAGCAGCGCCCAGAAGCCATCAGATCCCCATCCGACGGATCCGAGTGCCCAGTGCGAGCCGCGCGGTAGGCTTCTGCATCTTTTGAGGCGGCTAACTCAGAAGCGAGAGCCCAGTTGGCGTCTTTCCTTCTCCCCTCCCCCGGCTCCCCGCCTCGCGGCGTCCGCCGAGGACCTCTCGGAGCTCACCGACGTGCTCGCGCACCGCTTCCACAGCCTCGACTCCTTCCTCGCGCCCGATCCCGGGGGCGGAGGCCCACACGCGCCGGACGCGGCCGAGATCGCCGGAAGGTTCCGCGCAGGCCTCGCGCCGCTCCCGGGATGCCAGGCCGTCGCGGATCTCGCCAAGATCGCCTCCTCGCTGCTGCCCCGGAGGAGGCCGATGAGGTGGCTCAACTCCCCCCTCCTCATCGACGACGACGACGACGCGGGCTCCGACGGTTCATGCATTTCTGGGCTCCGAACAAGCCTTCTCCTTTCTTTAATCTTGCTTGATTTGTGATTGTGTATTTTATTCTTGTTCGAGTGCAGATTTTGACATGACTGATGCGCAGCAAGGCCACGCGCTAGCGGTGGAGAGCGTGGCGCCTGAGCTGGCTGATCTGAGGATCGAGCACTGCCCGAGCCACATAAGCGAGGGCTGCTTCTGGAAGATATACTTTGTGCTGCTGCACCCTAAGCTCAGGAAGGAGGACGCCGTGCTTCTGTCGACGCCGCAGGTGATTTGTCCTTGCTATAATCCATCACTTGGAGTGATAATGGCATAGGATTTTGTAGATGAGGGGAGTAGTGGGATGGGAATCGGGTGCAAGATCAGATTAGTTGTAAAGCTGAGACTGTTATGTGGCATATCTTGATATGTGCTGGATTTGGGAATCATGGATGATAGCGGTGACAAGAGAATTAGTCTATGTAGTTGTTTGTTGCGTTCGGATTTGATTCCTCTTGCATATCATATTTAGTGTATAGGGAAGGCAGTCATGCTCGTATGACAACTGCAACGGTACAAATGTGGAAGAAGTGTCTGTTTGTATGGGAACGTTTTTTTAGATTTGTTTGTATGGGAACTATGCACCATAGCTATGACTTCCAAGTGAGCGAGTGATCCACGCACGGTACCTGTGTCCTTGAATTGAAAATCTGCATTAGTTTGGAAAATGTTCACTAGATTATTGTCACTTCTGTTGGCAATTAGAACTCTTTACATTACCCAATGTTTTATGCATTTATTTACAACTTGATCATCAGTTTGATCTCACTCTGGAATCTCATGCCAAATTATTGAGCTTGTCAGATTTCAGCAATTGTACATTGTACATTGTACAATATGGTTGTCTGATCGTAGTCTCACAATGCACATATATGGATATTCTGTGCCTATCATAGAGCTTCTCTTTTGTGTTGACTTAGCTAATCAACCTTAGCAAGTAAATGTATCAACAAATGCATCTTCTATTCCCTCTCTCCAACCGATTCCTTTGAATTCTGTAGTAAATAGTGAATCAAAATTTTAATCCCTGTTTTCACTCCCTTTGGTTTAGCTTAAAACATTAGTTTGCAACATAATGATACTCTCGTTCTAAATACTTTAATGCGGTAAATTTGGATTACAATTCTTAGACATCAATATTTAAGGGAATGGAGTTAAAACACATCCCATCCAAATAGGCCCCTAGTTTGAAATTGCCCTAGCATACCTGAAGTGATTCATTGTAATTGACTAATTGTTATTTGCCACTAAATTTTTCTATGATAGTTGAGCAGCTAGCTCAGTTATAGTTATTATTTATATGTGCAGCATGTTGGCCCAGTACTCATATTCTGTTCAGAGGATGATTAACTTGCTCCCTGTTCGATTGTTCAAATTTTTTCCCAACGTCTGCTGCAGCTGGGTGATGATGTTAACCTAGTTAAATGGCAGTAGGCGTGCTCTTTATTCCATGGCGTGTGTCAAACATCAAATTCTATCAGGAGTTGGATTGCTCGAAATTAGGATTGGTAAAGGTTTTGATAAATTTTGATATTCTTTTGAACAATGGCAATGTGCAAGCAAGAAATGCAAAGATTAGACCTGCTATCCATTACTTAGCTTGGTCCTCTCGAATGACCAAAAAAGTATTGAATTGTTTTAGTTAAAATAGATGTAGACAGCAATATATGAGAATGCATAATGATGGCACACTGAAATTGGATTACTTACATATTTCCACCCACGTACTAGTCTGAGGATACTTACTGGTGGTAATAGCCCAAAGTTGATTAAGTTTAATACTTGAAAGTGCCAAAAGAATCTAGAATCGGGCTCTCATGCAAGAACTAGCCAAACCATCCAGTTTATTATGGTAATTTTCAATTCTTCTGCAACTTTGTGAACAAATTTTGCTTATTACGATGTTTGGAGGTTAATACAAATCTAAGTTCGTGTAGAACATTCCAAGTCAATACAAATCTAAGTTCGTGTAGAACATTCCAAGTCATTCTGGGACCACTCTTCCCAGTTAGTGTTCTAGGGAACACTGTTCCCCTCTTCAAAGACTGTAACCTAATGGCTGAATTCGTTAGTGCAAACCAAGATCAGTCATTGAGCCACTTCATGGACATACATAAACTGTAACCGCCAGATTGACCAAGCAAATAACAAGTTGGACTAGGTTTAGACTAGGCTGGGTTGATGCTAGATCTGTGTGGATCTCGTCTGTCGTCATCTTGTTCATTCAGATGTTTGGAGTCTAGCTCCATTCGTTTCGAAAAGGGGTTATCGCTATTATATCATATTTATAGATGATTTCTCTCGCCACACTTGGATCTATTTTATGTCTTCTCGTAGTGAGGCATTGTCTATCTATAAACAATTTGCTACTATGATTCACACACAGTTCTCCACCCTACTAGTTGACGGACTAACTATGAAACGGAAACCAAACCGACTAGTTACATGGCCAGCATGAAGCCGACTCGGACTCGAACGAAGAAACGAAGCCGGAAATACTTCCTAACAAAGATTACCTAACAGTTGTGTGGGTGGGGTTGGACTTGGGTGCTTTGGTTAGCCGTATGGCCGAATAACACCACGGTTGGGTTAGACCGGCTCACCCCGTCTCGCCTGGGCTGCCGTGTGCTTGGACGTCTCATATAGTCACGTGCAATGGTGCAACTAGTAAACTGCGACAAAATTTGTTGAAATCTGACAAAATTGATATATGTCATTCAAAGACGTTGCAATTTGGAGAATATCACTTCAAATCGAGAAATTTGTAAAATACCACTTGTAATCTGGTTTTTTATCCAGGCTATTTTCCTATGTCACATTTCCCACCAAGTGTCCTGGCTTTAGTTTAATCTTTGGATCATATCGAAGGCGGAAAAACACATGTGCCACTCAACCGGACCCCACTTGAACGCACGAGCAATCATAAGCACTCGTCGTCAGACTGCCCAATCCCCGACATCAATCCTCCACGGTGTTGGCGCCCATCCTAGTCCTCTATTGAATGCTAGGAAATAGAGTATCCAGTTCGTCTTAACAGCATTTCAGCACAACTTAACCAACAAACAAAATATTACCTTTTGCCAGACAAGTCGAGAACTGTTGGAAGTTGAACATATATAAGTACCACAGTGAACAAATATAGTATCAAACAATTATATGTCTCACCAACAAAAACATAATCAAAGCCCTAATTGGTTAATTTACATCAGGAAGCAGCACCCCAGTGATGTTTCACACATGAAAAAAAATGAAGGACAGTATTTGTGGTAGCAACAGAACTAGACAGTAAAGAAAGACTGGAGAGAGCTACATGATTTTTGATATCTGTAAATAAATGACAAAATATGACTATTTGCCAAATGCCTGGTTCATCTTTGTAAGGCTAGGTGTTATCCACGTGGGACTAGGCCAGTTGGACCAAATCTGAGGAGACACAATTTCCTTCTTGCTTCTATTTTCCATGTCAAAAACTCCTACATCACGGGGATCATTCTTAGTGTGGATAATCCACTCCTCATTATCGTCAGTGAAGTAGACATGATTTGCCTTCAATTGTGGGTATTATTCTTCAGCACAAAGACAAAGCGACTGGTTATGCCCAAGAAACAACACATGGTCTGGCAAGCCATTTATTTCCACAAGCTCTTTTGCTTCCATGTCAACTTTATATACTATGATTTTTTTAGTATGGAGCACAGGCGTTGCACCATGCTCATCCTCATCACGTGAAGCATCACCACCATCATCTTCCCACTCCGAAGCATCCACATCCTCACCATGCTCATCCTCATGACATGAAGCATCACCACCATCATCTTCCCACTCCGGTTCTACTGTCCTCCAAACTTGCAGGAGATCGCCCCCTGGAGCTCGAATAATGTACATGCTCTCACAAATATACTGCTTCACCTCTTTCATAACTACATTCCTTGTGACGTCAATGCATACAATAGCCCATCCATGTATTGGCAATCTTTATAGCCTGCGTTGGGTGGCAGCCAGGTCCACTTATCATCTCCTGCTCTTGCAAATGAAAGCTGAGAATATGGATTGTGGATGTAACACCCCGACCCGCCGCCTGGGTCCGGAATGCTACCACCATACATAACATAATATAAATTCTGCGCAGCTAAGTTAACAATTAAACATATTACAACAAAAGATGGGTTATCTAAGGAGAAAGAGTTGCATTAGAAACTACATGTGACGTGGATGATCTATTCTCCATTCCCGAAGCATGTCACTTGCAACGATCACCTAAAACAAAACATTAACAAGCAAGGGTGAGTCCGAAGACTCAGCAAGCACATAATAGAGACGATAATCACTACCACACAAACATAAACACATCCATTTCATTATCTCCATCATAACTTCTCTTTAGTGCAATGCACCACCATTCCACATGCTCATTTGCTCATTGCATTGCCCATGTATGCGAATGCATCATCATGCTCATGCTCATATGCATCTCATCAGCTGATACCGGTATCGCGGAGTGTTCACCCGTCGATGAAACACTCTTCCCCCATCTTCGTTAGGATGGGGTCCTTACATTGTAGGACTTCCTTTAGTCCCTACAGATGCAAGACTTCATCTAGAGCACACCGGACTAGTCATGCAACTTTCTCACCGACCTTACCGGATTAGTTACATGACTTTCTCACCGACCTGGCTCATGCAATCTTGCCATGATGCAAATGCACATGTCCATTGTCATTAACATGAATCATCATTGTCATCAACATGAAACCATTATCATGTAAGCATCACCATATAAACATCATGTACGTATCATCATATAACAATTAGCATGCAGCATCATGTAAACATTTCCAAGTAAGCATCACCATATAAACTCCATGTACGTATCATCATGTAACCATTAGCATGCAGCATCATGTAAACATTTCCAAATAAGCGTCACTATACAAACATTATCACGTAAGCATCATTATCTAAACACTACCACGTAAGCGTCATGACCTAAACACTACCGCGTAAGTGTCATCACCTAAACACTACCGCACAAGCATCATCATATAAACCCATCATTACCTAAACGTTACCGTATAAGCATCATCATATAAATATTTTCTTATCAGCATCATCATGTAAACACTATCATATCACGCAAACATCACATATTTCGCAGCACTACATGCTATCGCTCTACCATGCACTTGCCTGTTAACCAAGCAGAGCGGAGCAACAGCGGATGACGTCGTTCCCGAACCTCCACCTGAACAGGCATTCAACCAGACTCAAAACATTTCGCAATACATGCACACACACACACACACGAGCGGCATTAATCCTACACGCAAAGGCGACACGATTAAACCCCTCTCACCAAGCATTATACCACTAATCCCGGCGCCAACAATATTAGCATGATTAGGGTTTGCTTCTACTAACCTTGCAAATAAAATTTTATGCGCGCGTCCAAATTCTTTCCTTTCTTTTCTTTTCTTTCTTTCCTCCTTTCTCTTCTTTCTTTTCCCCTTTCTCTAACCCCAAGCCGAAGCCACCCTGCGGCTGCTTAGCTCCTCACGCCCTCCCCCCTTTCTTACTCTCTCTCTCTGGGATTTCTCTCTGGCCGACGGCTTCCCGATCCGCCCACTCGCCGGCCGCCTCATGGAACCGCCTCACTGGCTCAACCCGGCCTGCTGGCCATGGCCGCCTCGTCCGCCTCGCTCCTCTTGGCCATTGGCCGGTTCTGGCCCAGCGCTTTGCGCCGTGCGTTCGGTGACTCCTCCAACGCCGCCTCCTCCGGCGGCTCCCGCTCCACCCAAGCCGCCCCGCCGCCTTGCCGGAGCCGCCTCTTGTGCTGCCGTCGCCTGCTCGGCCGCTCCACCGAGCCCGCTTCCGCTTCTCTCCCACGCCTGGCCATGGTTGCGCCCGGCTCGGCCTCGGCCGCCGCCTGGCCCCTCTGTGTTGCCACGTTGCCCAAGCTCCACCCCAGTACCCTTCTCTTACTCCTTCCTTCCTTGTTCTTCTTCTACCACGCTTGTTGCTTGGGGGTGTCTGGGGAGATGAAGTTGGGATGGGTGTAAGTCTTGGTTTGGGAAGAAATGGAATGGGAGGGGTGTTGGCTGAGGGCTTGTTCTTATCTCCTTCCCCTCTCTCTCTCTCTCTCTGTCTACCTCTGTCTCTCCCTACCTCTCTCTCTACCTCTCTCTCTACCCCTCTCTCTCTATCTCCCTCTGTGGGGAGGTAGATTGGTAAACATTATTCTTCTTGATCTTTGTTACTCATTTTGAAATTTTCTTGGTATTACATTCTACCCCTTATGTAATTCGACCACAACTCAGCGTTCAACAATCCACACAAATGCACAAAATGAAACTACTATACATAAAAATAACTCTAACTCGTACCTGTAGATAACAACTCCAGGTACTTCTCGCGCATGCGAGACTCCAATTCCCAAGTCGCTTCTCGCTTAGTTTGATGCGACCATAGCACTTTAACATACTTTATCGATCTGTGCCTCAACACCTTCTCTGATTCCTCCAGAATCCGAACTGGACGGGACTCGAAGGTGAGGTCTTGCTTAAGGGACAACGGTTCTAGTACAATCTCATACTCTGGATCCCTTAAGTACTTTCTCAACATAGAAATATGAAACACATCGTGCACTCCTCGCATGGACTCAGGAAGGTCCAGACCATACACTAACTTTCCAATTCGTGCCAGAATCGGAAATGGCCCAATGTACCGCGGCTAAGCTTTCCTTTGGTACCAAATCGCACAACTCCTATAGTGGGAGACACTCTTAGGAGCACCTGATCCCCCATTTTCGACTCTAAGTCATGCCTCCTCACATCCGCATAGCTTTTCTGCCCACTCCGGGCAGCTAGTGGATTCTGTCTAATCTCCGCCATTCGTTCCACTGTTCGTTGGACCCAATCCGAACCCATAACAGCTTTTCCATCTACGGTATCCCAACAAGGTGGTGATCTACCTTTCCGTCCATACAGAACCTCGAATAGGCTTCGCCCATTTCTTTGGAGTGGTAATCTGTTATTATAGGCAAATTCCACGAGTGCCAAATGATCCTCTCAGCTACCTTTCCAGGACAGAACACAGGACCTCAGCATGTCCTCTAGTGTTTGAATGGTGCGTTCGGACTGCCCATCCGTCTGTGGGTGGAAGCAGTACTGAACTGTAGCTTTGTGCCCAGTGCATCCTGCAACCTCTTCCAAAACATGGAAACAAACTTGGCATCTCTATCATAAATTATCGTCTTGGGCACACCATGCAATCTTACTACCTCACGCATATAAATGGGTGCCAAATCACTTATCGAGTTCGTTGTACGAATAGGGATGAAGTGCGCGGATATACTAAATCGATCCACCACTACCCAAATTGCGTCCTTACCTCGCTGGGTACGAGGTAGGCCGACCACGAAATCCATGGTGATGTCATCCCATGGCCACTGTGAAACATCCAAAGGCTGCAATAGCCTAGCGGGACGCTTATGCTCAGCCTTCATCGGCTGGCAAACCCCGCAAGACGCCACATATCGAGTGACATCCACCTTCATTCTCTTCCACAAAAAACTCCCTTTCAAATCCCGATACATCTTGGTCTCGCCAGGATGTACTATGTACGGGGTACGATGTGCCTCTCTCAATATTTGACCCTTGACTTGAGCCTTTTGTGGCACGCAAAGGCGGCCCTTAAACCGCAATGCGCCCGACTCATCAAGACTAAAGTCCCCATTTTTCCCTTCATCAAGGCGCTTCCTCACTCGTTGAAACAACCGATCATGTGGTTGCGCTTCTCTCACTCGCTCCGGAATTGCCAATTCCAGCAGCAGCTCCGACTCAGCTGGTATTGTACCAAATAACAATAGGATATTTCCATTCGATCGAAGTCAGCAATAGGACAACCCAAAGTGGAGGGTGTCCCCTTGCGACTAAGGGCATCAACAACCACATTCGCCTTTCCCGAGTGGTACTGGATAGTGAGATCATAATCCTTGATCAGTTCCAGCCACCCACTTTACCTTAAATTCAACTCCTTCTACGTAAAGTTGTACTTGAGGCTCTTGTGATCAATAAGAATATCACAAGACTCTTCATACAAATAGTACCTCCAAATCTTTAGAGCAAAAATCATTGCGGCCAGCTCTAAATCGTGAGTAGGGTAATTCTGCTCATGTTTCTTCAACTGTCGTGACGCATACGCAATTACTTTGTTTGTCTCCGCATGAGCACGCAACCTGCACCCACATGTGAGAAGTCCGAGTAGACTGTGAAATGATGCCCTGGCTCAGGGAGGATGAGAACAGGGGCAGTAACTAACTTTTCTTTCAAAGTGCAGAAACTGCACTCGCATTCATCGGTCCACTGGAATTTCACGCCCTTCCGCGTGAGCTACATTGGCTTGGCAATAATTGAGAAGTCTTTTACGAAACGCTGGTAGTAACCAGCTAGGCCCAGAAAACTTCTCACCTCCTTGACATTAGTTGGCCTCTTCCAGTTCACTACACTCGAAAATCTTGGATGGATCTACTGAAATATCCTCCTGGTTAATCACATGACCCAGGAGGCCTACTTCAGAAATCCAAAACTCACACTTCTTTAACTTAGCAAAGAACTGATTCTCCCTCAGAGTCTCAAGCACGAGCCTCAAATGCCGCTCATGCTCTCCCTCAGTCTTGGAATAAATCAGGATATCGTCGATGAACACAACCACAAAGTCATCAAGATACTTATGCAGCACGTTGTTCATCATCTCCATAAAGACATCAGGGCATTCTTTAGTCCAAAGGACATAACTTTATACTCATAGTGCCCATGCCTTGTAGAGAAAGCGATCTTTTCTATATCTTGTTCCCGCACTCGAATCTGATTATACCCAGATTGCAGATCAATCTTAGAGAACACCTTGGCTCCCTTCAATTGATCAAACAATTCCTCGATATGAGGCAAAGGGTATTTATTTTTGATGGTCACCTGTTTAAGAGCACGATAGTCGACGCACATGCGCCAACTCCCATCCTTCTTCTTAGTGAATAGGACGGGGGCTCCCCAAGGTGACACACTACGACGAATCAACCCCTTGGACAACAACTCCTTCAATTGCTTCTTCAATTCTTCCTGGAAAGGCTGTGTGCCAGGAACAAGATCAATCCTAAACTCCACATTCCTTTCGGGTGGCATACCCGAAAGCTCTTCGGAAACTACATTGGGTTACTCACACACCCCTGGGATAACCCCAAGGCATAGCATTTGTCGATGATGTAGGTGTCGGCTCCCATTTGATAATACTAAAAGGGTTCTAACGATAAACCCGCTCCATGTGGCTCGACCGACCACAATGCCGACACTCTCCCGTCCAAGAACATTTAGCAGCACGGTGTCCACCACTGCACTTGTAACACATCATGCCCTGCCCTAAAACAAGACAACAAAGCTAGGGTCATCGACGATTTAACGAGGCGTAAAAAGACGACCTCGAAGATTTGGACTTAGACAACTGCGGGGAACACTGGCCCCACCTAGACTCCTTGGGAGTAGGTCACTGAATTGACCCGCCCTCCATGTTAAAACTCCTCTTCTGGTCACTACCAGAAGCGCTTGGACCACCCGTGGGTTGCAGTCCTTTAATGAGTCAGATCTCCATCTCTATCCTCTTGCTCGCTCTCGCCATCGATCCGAAGTCACGTGGGCGCAGTTGACTCCATAACATGTCAAACTTAGAGTTGAGCCCTCGGCGAAACCTTTTAGCCTTCTCTAGATTATTGCTCGCGACCGATGGTACGAAACGGATCAAATCATTGAACCCTGCTTCGTACTCAACTACGGTCATCTTCCCATACACGTAGGTCGACAAGGCGACCTCCAATCGCTTCATAAAAGATTCTGGGCAGTACTTCGCCTTGAACTACTCGACGAAGATCTCCCAGATAGCGGGACCTTGGGTAGGGGCCCTAATTGAAAGGACTTCCCCCTCCCACCCGATGTCCGCCTAACCCTATATCTGGAATGCCACATAGCGAGCTCTCAGCTATGAGCTCATCTCTAGGGCTTCAAACTGCCTTCCCATATAACGCAACCAATCCGCAGCTTGGACTGGTGTACCCGCCCCATCGAAGGTGTCTAGACGTAAAGCCAACCACTCACGAAGGCCCATCCTTGCCTCTAGCATGGTTGGAACAACAGTAGGTACCGCAATGGGTACAACCGCAGTAGCGGCTACCAGCGCTTATTAGCGAAGCGCACAGACCTCTTACATAAATTCTCGCAAAGAAGGTCAAGACCTTGCCTAATCCTGACTACAAATAAACCGCCAATGAAACAACCTCTCAGATCGTGTTTCTTGCTGAACCTCAAGCGATGGCTCCGTTTGAGCACAGCCACGGCCACGGCCGCGACCTCTACCTCTACCCCTCAGCATCATTGATAACCAAGCATTCACACAATCAATTCACAAATTGCTAGCTCATAACATTGCATGCCAACAACATAACTAGCTAAAACATATATACAACGCTGGACCCGAAACCCATCCTACTGTGCGCCAGAGTGTGTCAAGTTTAATTTAATTATTTGGCCTAGGTCAAGTTTTAGTAATTAATCAACCTAGGTCTAAAATTTTTCACCACGGATCTAACGCCCACTCGATACTAATCAGTAACACCCGACACCGCCGGGTGGGAATGCTACCACCATACATAACATAATATAAATTCTGCAGCACTAAGTTAACAATTAAACATATTACAACAAAAGATGGGTTATCTAAGGAGAAAGAGTTGCATTAGAAACTACATGTGACGTGGATGATCTATTCTCCATTCCCAAGCATGTCACTTGCAACGATCACCTAAAACAAAACATTAACAAGCAAGGGTGAGTCCAAGACTCAAAGAAGCACATAATAGAGACGATAATCACTACCACACAAACATAAACACATCCATTTCATTATCTCCATCATAACTTCTCTTTAGTGCAATGCACCACCATTCCACATGCTCATTTGCTCATTGCATTGCCCATGTATGCGAATGCATCATCATGCTCATGCTCATATGCATCTCATCACCGATACGCAGATCGCGGAGTGTTCACCCGTCGATGAAACACTCTTCCCCATCTTCGTTAGGATGGGGTCCTTACATTGTAGGACTTCCTTTAGTCCCTACAGATGCAAGACTTCATCTAGAGCACACGGACTAGTCATGCAACTTTCTCACCGACCTTACCGGATTAGTTACATGACTTTCTCATCGACCGCTCATGCAATCTTGCCATGATGCAAATGCACATGTCCATTGTCATTAACATGAATCATCATTGTCATCAACATGAAACCATTATCATGTAAGCATCACCATATAAACATCATGTACGATCATCATATAACAATTAGCATGCAAAGATCATGTAAACATTTCCAAGTAAGCATCACCATATAAACTCCATGTACGTATCATCATGTAACCATTAGCATGCAAAGATCATGTAAACATTTCCAAATAAGCGTCACTATACAAACATTATCACGTAAGCATCATTATCTAAACACTACCACGTAAGCGCCATGACCTAAACACTACCGCGTAAGTGTCATCACCTAAACACTACCGCACAAGCATCATCATATAAACCCATCATTACCTAAACGCTACCGTATAAGCATCATCATATAAATATTTTCTTATCAAGATCATCATGTAAACACTATCATATCACGCAAACATCACATATTTCGCAGCACTACATGCTATCGCTCTACCATGCACTTGCCTGTTAACCAAGCAGAGCGGAGCAACACGCGGATGACGTCGTTCCCGAACCTCCACCTGAACAGGCATTCAACCAGACTCAAAACATTTCGCAATACATGCACACACACACACACGAGCGGCATTAATCCTACACGCAAAGGCGACACGATTAAACCCCTCTCACCAAGCATTATACCACTAATCCCGGCGCCAACAATATTAGCATGATTAGGGTTTGCTTCTACTAACCTTGCAAATAAAATTTTATGCGCGCGTCCAAATTCTTTCCTTTCTTTTCTTTTCTTTCTTTCCTCCTTTCTCTTCTTTCTTTTCCCTTTTCTAACCCCAAGCGAAGCCACCTCATGGCCGCTTAGCTCCTCACGCCCCCCTTTCTTACTCTCTCTCTCGATTTCTCTCGCCGACGGCTTCCCGATGTCGCCACTCGCCGGCCGCCTCATGGGAACCGCCTCCCTTGGCTCAACCCGGCCACCAGCCAGCCTTGCCTCGTCCGGCCTCGCTCTCTTGGCCTTGAGTTCAGTTCGGCTTGCCGCCTTGCGCCTGCCGGTGACTCTCAGCCGCCTCCTCCGGCTCTCCGCTCCACCGGCCGCCGCCTTGCCGGAGCCGCCTCTTCTTGTGACCGTCGCCTGCTCGAGGCCGCTCCACTGAGCCCGCTCGCTTCTCTCCCACGCCATGGTTGCGCCTGGCTCGACCTCCCGCCGTCGCCTCCCCTCTGTATTCTTGTTGCCCAAGCTCCACCCCAGTACCCTTCTCTTACTCCTTCCTTCCCTTGTTCTTCTTCTACCACGTTGCTTGTGGGTGTCTGGGGAGATGAAGTTGGGATGGGCTGCAAGTCTTTGGTTTGGGAAGAAATGGAATGGGAGGGGGTGTTGGCCTGAGGGCTTGTTCTTATCTCCTCCCCCTCTCTCTCTATCTCTCTCTGTCTACCTCTGTCTCTCCCTACCTCTCTCTCTACCTCTCTCTCTACCCCTTTCTCTCTCTATCTCCTACTGTGGGGAGGTAGATTGGTAAACATTATTCTTACTGATCACTGTTACTCATTTTGAAATTTTTACTGGTATTACAGTGGATGAGCACCACAATGTAGCTTCCAGTGGACGGATCAGGAAACACAAATGCCTTGAAGTAGAGGTGGTCCCGCAGCTTAGTAAGAGAAAAGATTGACGGCGTTCTTGTGTGAACATTCCTTCCAGTGTACCATGAGTACTCATATTTGTGGACAGCACCGGAGTCATTGAAGATGGGCTTCACCTGCTCGATGGTGATCACCGACGGGAGAGCGATCTGTTCCCCAGTGATCGGATTGATGAGATGCAGCTCAGATACCTCATCAACAGTGACCAGCCAGCCACGTGAGGACCCAATAAGAAATCTACTGCGTATGGGTAGCTCTGGGAGAGTCAACTTGTAGGCCCTCTGTTCCGCGAGGTTGTAGAGACACGCAACGTTGTCACCAGAAGATTCAGAGGTGTAGAGCAGGCACGGCGTCTGGTGTTGTTTATACTGCCCGAGGCTGCGTAGGCTGGTATAGGCAGGAGGAGCAGACAGAGCCCGCACGCACAAGGTCAGGGATCTCCAGGGTGGCAAAGATATCCATCAATATGTCCTGCGGCAGCTCCGGTAATGTGCTCACCGTAGTCTCCATCAGTGGTGGATAAACATGTTCATCTTCTCGGAATTTCTTCGGTAAAATGGGAGGAAGACCTAGCAGCTTACGCAAAACTCTGAAGACAAGACAACACATATTTTTTGGATGTATAGCTAGACCCCATAGGCTCATAATCCCAGCTCTGCTACAGATCTCCATTGGAGCAGAGTCTCTCTTGGAAGACGAATTGCTTCTGCAGGAATACTTGAAAAGTTGCAATCTTGGATGGAGCACACACAGGGCAGGAGGCTCTTGGCTCTACTTATTGATCACACCGAGGCCTCGCTGATTCCTGAAGTCCTAATCCGAGTTGGTGAAGGAAATCCGAATCCAAGTCCTGATTCCTCCTGGCTCTACAAAGATTCGGACTTTGAATCAAACTTATTGCCGCAATAACTCAAACGAATTCCGTTTCCGATCCCGATTCCGCAAGGACTGAAGAGAAGGGATGGTACTAACCGACAGGTCGTTCAAATATTCATTTGGGGAGTAGCAGCAGTAGCCGCCGGGCCACCAAGCGCAAGAGTGTGATAGCAAGCTGGGGCCTCGCGCAGTCGTCCTCGTCGGCGGCAGCGGTTGTTGACAGTCGATCCGAATAAATCTCACGGCAGAAAGCTTCTCTGCGAAATCTCTTCAGTTGAACCGCTCGGCAAGATGTAGCAGATGCTTCGGCAGTGTCAGACACAGCAAACCAATCTCGCTGGAAATCAAGCAATTAGAAGATGCGCACACGCGCTAGAAGCGTTTTTTGGTTTTCTTTGTATTGTATTGCTTCTATCTTGCTGTGTTGTCTGTTACATGGCCTGGTACTAGTCTATATCTATCTATTTATCTATCTATCTATATTAATTAGAGGCTTTTTAGAAGTCTCTACGTTAATTCTAAGAGATAAAAGGTAGAAATTCTCATATTAATCGAAAAAATTAGAAATTCTCATATTAATCAGAGAAATCTAACCATCCAATTCATGCTTATGGTGGGACCTACGGCTTAGATTTTTTTTTTTTTTTTGTATCCAGCTACGATTTGTCGGCAGCGGCGGGGTGTATAGATTCCCAATCTCGCTTCCCCACCTTAACCTCCTTGACCACCGACGCCCGCCGCCGACCAAGATCGATGGACCAGATTCTCGACCGTGTCCTCTGCTGCCTCCCCGACCCCCTGCCAGCCCCCACGATGCCGCCATGGACTCCTCCTCCCCCACCTTCTCCTCCGGCCGCCGCGTCCACATCAGCGCCCTCCCCGACGATCTCCTTCGCAAAATCGTCTCCAAGCTCCCCGTCAAGGAGGCTGCCCGCACCACCGTGCTGTCCTCCAGCTGGGGCCACATCTAGGCCTCCACCCCGCTCGTTCTCAACGACAACGACCTCCTCCCCGCCAACGGCGCCGCCAGATCTCGCGATGTCGTGGCCGCAGTCTCCCGCGTCATCGACGCCCACCTGGGCCCCTTCCACTCCGTCCACCTCACCAGCCCTGCAATGAAACCCGGCCTGTTTGATCTCAAGGATTGGATCCGGGACTGTGCTACCAAGGGCGTCGCGGATCTCATCTTCGTCAGCTGCCGGTGGCCTATATTTATGAAGCTTCCCGACGAGATCCTGCAATGCACCTCGCTGGAGCGCTTGTACGTCGCCTTCTGCTACCTCCCGGACACCAGCGACCTCCCCGCAGGTGATGTACTGTTCCCTAATCTGTGGGAGCTCGGCATCTGCATCGCCGGTATTAACAAGGAAGACTTCGACCGGATGCTCGCCGGTAGCCCCAAGCTGGAGAAACTAGCTTTCATCGGCCATCGCGTGCTGCTGCGCGGCATCGACCTCAGCGCCGGGCCTTAGTCAGCTGTGTTACGTAGGTGGATCAAAGCATCCAAGGCCATCTGATCCGGCCTGTGTCATTGTTAGATCCGACTGTTCGGCTGGTTTCTCAAAACGTTTGGGCCTGAACTGGGCGACTAATCCGAGGTGATAAAGCACACTTGAATCATGTCATCTCAGGAGGTTAACGATAGATTTGAGTGTTCATTCTCATGTATTTCTAAAAAAATATGCTTATTCGTAGCTCAAAGCTTCATACAGGAAACATAAATACCGCATTTTAAAAAAGGCTAGAAATTCTCACGTTAATCAGAGAAAAAAGGAAAATCCCAACCATCCATATGGTGTGAATAGCTTTTAATTCAGAATTTGTACTAGAAATAGAACTTCGGATCGCATGTATGGAGTATATTGGTCCGGTACTAAAAACCGAAATATGACTCCATGGACAGCGTACTAGATACAAATTACAATTAAGACTCCGTGAACAACAAAGAATCCCGAAACAATTAGCATCCACATAGAAAAATTGTGAAGCTGTGCATAGATACACGGATATTCAAATCTTGGATCTAAATTTTTATATCCAAATATCTATAATTGCATAATTACAAAAATAAATCTAATTTTCAAAATTCGTAATTATTAAAATTATAGATTGCATGTAGTATCGTATCTAAAGCCCACCATGCCATGATCAACTTGATAGTCCTGTGGTTAAAATTCTAAATTTTCTTAATCTATTATATTATTGTTTTCTTGCAACAATTTTTACAATTTCTAATTACAAATTGATATACTTGGATATAACAATTGTTTCGGAATTCACATTTGTGAATTTGTATATATTCGTATAACATGATTTTTTTTAATTATGAATTCCTAAAAAATTCAATATATAAGTATTAGTTTCACATATTCAATGGAATTACATATGCTCGACACTAAAATTTTAATTTCAAATTTATATATGTTGTAATATCACAATTTATGTACTCCATATATATGTAGATTCATACACTAATAGTATTTGTACTTAGGATGCGGTAAATAACAATATTGGTTCTATATTTGGGCCATGAGGCAATAAATTAGAAATGTATAACAATTAGAAAAAGTAAAAGAAATGAGAACCAAAGTTTGCTAATGGAATTTTTCTTATGTTATCAATAACATAATATTGTTAAAACCACATAGCCCGTGCGGATGCACGGGTTGATGAATAGTACTTCCTAACCAAGATTACCTAACAGGTGTGTGGGTGGGGTTGGACTTGGGTGCTTTGGTTAGCCGTATGGTGGAATAACACCACGGTTGGGTTAGACCGTCTCGCCTGGGCTGCCGTGTGCTTGGACGTCTCATATAGTCATATGCAATGGTGCAACTAGTAAACTGCGACAAAATTTGTTGAAATCTTACAAAATTTGATATATGTCATTCAAAGACATTGCAATTTGGAGAATATCACTTCAAATCAAGAAATTTGTAAAATACCACTTATAATCTGGTTTTTTTATCCAGGCTATTTTCTTATGTCACATTTCCCACCAAGTGTCCCGGCTTTAGTTTCATCTTTGGATCATATTGAAGGTGGCAAAACACATGTGCCACTCAACCGGACCCCACTTGAACGCACGAGCAATCATAAGCATTGGTCGTCAGACTGCTGTAACATCCTCATTTTTAGGATTTTTTGAAATTTTCAAAATAAAAATAACCATTTGATTTATCCTAAGTTGTTAAAGCTTAATTTCAATTTTCATAAATTCAAAAATAATTTAATATGAGTAAATCAAAATTTAATTAAATTCTAAAACAAGTTTAGTGGATTTTCTCAGTTTTCTTGGATTTTATTCAAATCGGTGCAGTTTCTTGCAACTATTCTGCTTTTATTTCTTTTACGCCTTAAAGTCCGTCATTTCCTCGCTTTCAAATTTAAACTTGATATATGCCTAAATTTTTGGCATATCTCCCAATAAATTTATTTGCAAAAATTAAAAGCAAAAGTTAAGCTGAAAGTATTTTTAGTAAGTTCTAAATCATTCCAGGGATTTCTGTGAATTTTTCTAGAATTTTTGGACTGATTAAACTAATTTCCAAAATCCTTTTTCGTTTTCGGGTAATTATTTAAATCAAAATCCTATTTTAATTCCCCTAAAGAGCTTTGGGCCGAATCTCTCCTTCGGCCCACTCCACCTCTCCCCGTGCGGCCCAACCTCCCAGCCCGCTTCGCCTTCACCCGCACCCTCCTCATTTTGGGTGGTCCGATCAAAATGGATGACCGGATCTAGTTAGAGGTTTGGGCGGTCCGAACGTTCTCGCGTTATGGACCGTCCGATCTCATTTTAACAGTTAGATCTTGATGAAATGTTCAGACGGTCCGAACGTTCAAATCATTTTGAACCATCCGGTCACAATCGGACGGCTCGTTTTCAACGCACTTATCCTCACTCCCTCTCTGCGTCTCACTGCCAAGTGGGCCCGCCTTGTCAGCCTCCCTCACCGATGGTCATCGTCTTCAACCTCTCGCCCATGCCCGGAGCTCCGTGAAGCACGCCATCACCATCCTCCTCTCTCAGCCCTCCTCGAGCCTATTTAAGGAGCGCACCAGGAGCGCCATAGCCTCCTCCCTCTTTGCCCTCTACTCACTCTCCCCCCTCACTCTCCTCCGGCCGCAATTTGAGCTTCTCGCCGTCGACCACCGCTCGTCGCCGCCGCCATTTGCGCCGCCACCAAGGCCTCCCTGGCGCCATCAACCCCATCACCGTGTTCGCCAGCTCTTGGACCACCCCATGCGCGCCTCCCCTTCCTCTGGAGCCCAAGGGAACGCCACCGCCGCCTTCACCCGCCGCCACCGCCGCATTTCTTTCTCGCCGCCGGCCATTCCTTGACGCCATGTCCTCGAGTCCGTGAGCACCGTGATCGCCTCGCTCCCCTCTAGCCGTTGGTGTCCTCACCGCCAGCTAGGACCCTTGCTGTCACGGCGACGCTTGGTTCCGTCGTGGCGCCGCTGGTGCCCACGTGGCGCCTAGTCAGCAGCCACCTCAACGCCACATCAGCCCAACCAGGGATGGATTCTGAGTAGAGAGGGGTAAAACCGGTAGTTTACCATTGGAATATATGAAAAATCAGAGAATAGAAAAGAAAATGGATGATAATGACATATGTCAAAAAAGAAAAAAATTGGAGTGGCAAATTTCGAATTAAAGGAAACTGAGTGGCGTATCTCGAAGTGCCAACTTTCTGAGTGGCATATATCAAATTTTGTCCAATCAGAAACCTACTACGGATGGGTGGCTCCGGGAGAGTTAATTTGTACACCCTCTTCTCCACGAGGTTGTAGAGGCACACAACACTCTCACCAGCAGATTCGGAAGTGTAGAGCAGGCACGGCGTCTGGGACAGTTTGTACTCCTCAAGGTTGCGCAGGCTGGTGTATGCAGAGCGCCAGGAGGAGCAGACGGAGCCAGCACGGGTGAGATCAGGGATCTCAAGGGTGGCAAAGATACTCATCAAGTTGTCCTGTGACAGCTCCGGCAATGTGCTCACCGTAGTCTCCACCAGTGGTGGATAAACGTGTTCATCTTTCCAAAATTTCTTCAGTAAACTGGGAGGAAGACCTAGCAGTTTAGCCAAAACTATGAAGACTAGACAACACATAGTTTTTGGGTGTATAGCTAGACCCCATAGGCTCATAATCATAGCTCTGCAACAGGTCTCCATCGGAGCAGAGCCTCTCTGGAAGACGAATTGCTTCTCCAGGATAACTTGCAAAGTTGCAATCTTGGATGGAGAACACAGAGGGCAAGCAGCCGGCTATACTTATACATGACCAAACGAGGCCTCACTCCTAATTCGAGTAGGTGAAGCAAATCCGAATCCAACAACAACACGGGTATCACCGGAACTTGTTTCCGTAAGAATTCCGAGTCCCCGTCTATTTGATTCTCCGAATTCTTTCCCAGCAAGGGCTAAAGGCAGAGCACTACGTGAGGGGATTGGCTGGGGTCCTGGGGAGGAGCAGCAGCAGTCCGGCCACCGAGCGCGGCCGACGCATCTGACGAGGGATGGGTTCCGCGGCGAGACGCTGGGTCCGATCCAGGTCCACGAGGATGGTAGGTGGTGCTGTGGGGGCGAGCTGGAAGCTTCGCGCCGCCATCCTCGTCGGCGACGGTGGCAGCAGAGCAAGTGTGTGTGAGCAAGTGTGTGTGGGTGGAGTTCGACTTGGCTGCTTTGGTGAGCCGTTTAGTGGAACGTGGTCGGGTTAGACCTGCTCGCCCCGGCTCGCTTGGTCAGGTCAGCCGTGTGTTTGGACAACTCATATGTCACTAGACATTGCAATGTGGAGAATATCACTTTAAATCAAGAAATTTGTAAAATGCCACTTATAATTTGGTTCTTTTGTCCATGCTAATTTTTTTGCAATTTCCACCTAGTACTCATGGTTTATTTTTTGCCTCCATGGATCAGATCGATGGCAGCCAAACACATGAGCCACTCAACAAAACCCACTTGACTGATGACCCACTCTACCTTAAGCACTCGTCGTCGGACCACCCTATCCCCAACCACCATGGCATGTCGCCACATCATCGTTGTTGGCATGTGTTGAGGGCTCCTTCATCGTGAACGCACGAAGTTGTGGAACTGAACAAAACTTGGTTAAATCTTGTTTTAATCTAAAATAATCCTACTCCTTCAGTG
Source organism: Phyllostachys edulis (assembly GCA_036346405.1). Taxonomy (NCBI): domain Eukaryota; kingdom Viridiplantae; phylum Streptophyta; class Magnoliopsida; order Poales; family Poaceae; genus Phyllostachys; species Phyllostachys edulis. Next base: position 41,329,339 of record CM070566.1, read on the forward strand.
TTCCCCTCTACAGCTAGCTCCACATCTTTCATATCTATATGGAGCTTGTGGGAGGAAACAGATTTTCTACCCAAATGGGGATATCCACCCATGCCATCCACTGTCCATGCCACATTGAGATTCGTATGTACCCATACACCCAATGGGGGCCACCGGAGGACCGCATGGGCCGGCAGACTAGAGGCGTGACCAGGGACCTCCCTGAGGGTGCGACATACCTTCGGGGAGGCCTCGAGAGTGGTGCGAAGGTTCCCTAGAGGGTGGTCGGAGCGCCACGAGCATGGAAGCCAGAAGTACCCTAGGGCCACCTCGGGGAGATTAATACATATTTACTTCTCCTGCCAGCCGATCCCCTCTCCGAGGATCCCTTGGTCCCTCACGTAGATACCGGGGGTCCCCCATCTTCATTGTCTAGCCTTTCTTGCTACGACAGTTGGCGTCGCCCGTGAGGAGTGGCAGGAAAGTCACGAAGCACAACTCTGAAGCATCATCATGGCCCTTTAGAAGAAGGTCGCACCCAAGGTCTCTGCGGCCGTGGCTCCAAGCACCCTGAGGGCCAAGCGAAGTAGGACCTCTGCGGCAGCGGCGGTCACCACCGAGGCCATTCAGTGGAACGTGGTCGGGTTAGACCTGCTCACCCCGGCTCGCCTGGTCAGGTTAGCCGTGTGTTTGGACGACTCGTATGTCACTCAAAGACATTGCAATGTGGAGAATATCACTGTAAATCAAGAAATTTGTAAAATGCCACTTATAATTTGGTTCTTTTGTCCATGCTATTTCCTTGCATTTTCCACCTAGTACTCATGGTTTATTTTTTGCCTCCTTGGATCAGATCGGTGGCGGTTGAACACATGAGCCACTCAACAAAACCCACTTGACTGACGACCCACTCTACCTTAAGCACTCGTCGTTGGACCACCCTATCCCCAACCACCATGGCATGTTGCCACATCATCGTTGTTGCCATGTGTTGAGGGCTCCTTTGTTGTGAATGCACGAAGTTGTGGAACTAAACAAAACTTGGTTAAATCTTGTTTTAATCTAAAATAATCCTACTCCTTTAGTGCCTCCTTTACAGCTAGCTCCGCATCCTTCGTATCTATATGGAGCTCGTGGGAGGAAACAGATCTTCTACCCCAATGGGGATATCCACCCATGCCATCCACTGTCCATGCCACATTGAGATTCGTATGTACCCATACACCCTATCATATTTCTTATGTATTTATCTATTTCTAAAATTTCACTCCTCTCTGTCCCTCTCTCTCCTAACGACGAGGCGTGCCACACAGCTCAGGACGGCTGGATCTGACGACGACACGACTCGTGGTGGCCCCACCGAAGCCCAAGGTTCAAGAAAGTGCTAGGCGCTAGGTGGCCCGAGGCCTAACGCCTAGGCGGACTAGGCGGCCGGCTTGGCTACGGTGTAGATAAGCCCACAACATGAATAATATGATGAATTGAGCAAGCATCAGGCATCAAATTGAGCAAGATAGAAGGAAAATTACCTGAAAAGCAAGACATGTGTAATTTGATGTAGTCATGTATATTATCTCCCCTCCAAGGCTCCAAGAGCTTGATGTAAACATATATGTATTGTAATCAACTAATGATGTCAACCTGCATATTTAATCAATGATGAGTTATTTTGTTACTGTGTTGTGTGAGAGAATGTATGTATGATTGATGAATGAATGAAAGTATGAAACATATGCAGCCACACATCTCAAAGACTTGACTTGAAACATATGAATGAATCGTATGGTATTATTGGTATCCTTGGTCCTTACTCCTTCTGACCACAAAGATGACAAAGAAGATTCAAAGAAACAAAGAATTCAACACAAATCAGTTTAGTTCACAGCAAGATTGATTCTACCACAAGCAAGATTCAGATCGATTCGGTTCAATATTCAAAGAATCAAGACAAATCGATTCGATTCACATCATACTGTTGTGTACCTTTTAATCAACAACATCATGCTTTGAAGAAGTAAAACATAAATGAATAAGCTAGAAAAAGAGTTATAGTTTAACAATGTGCTTAATTGTTAATAACAAGGTCGCAAAGACACAAAGTTTGATAAAACAGAACTACACAAAGAACTGAAAGAAGTATCCATTGAAAGAATGACTGATGTAAAAGCTTTCAGTTTAAATTACAATTGCAACATGCTTACCTACTCACAAACAATAAAGACACAGACCTAATGTCTGATTAACATGGAGCAATACTTTAATATTTAGTATTCAGCAAGCAGTATATTCAGTTCAGTTCAGTTCAATACTTCAATATTCAGTATTCAGTAAGCAGTATATGGAGTTGAGCCAAATGTAGGCAATAGGCATCAAAAAATCACAATCACGACAGATCAACACGCAAATCAGTTCAGTTCATTAGTTGATCACAAATCACAAAGTAGATCAGCAAGCCTCCACAGTATTCGGTTCATCGGTTTACAAATCACAAATCACAATTCACAAATCAGTCAGACTCACAGCAGAGTAGCAGCGCTGGGGCAGAGCACATCACAGGCTCACAGCATGCAATAGCGCTTGGAGGCAGAGTAGCACATCATGGGAGGAGGGGGAGCTGCGACGTAGGAGGGGGAGCAGAGAGGGGAGGGCGGTGGTGCGGGAGGGGGAGGGGAGCAGAGAGGGGAGGTCGGTGGCACGGGAGCAAAGGGGAGCGGCGTACCTCGATTTGGCGGCGTAGATGGCGGGGCAAGATCGATTCGACGAGGGAGATATCAGCGAGGTCGATTCGGCGGGAGAGATGGCGGGGCGAGCTCGATTCGGCGGCGGCGAGGTCGAATCGGCGGAGGGGGAGGCGCAGTGCGAGAGCCCAAAGTCCTAAACCCTAGCGCGTGATGGTGGATTGGATAGGGTCGTGGCGTCGGGCGCAGATGCGCAGTCCATAGCTGCCTTGATGCCTCGCCTAGAGCCGCCTAGAGCCACCGCCCACCGCCCATGACCGGCTTGGACCGCCTCGCCGGTCCAAGGCGGCTCTCCCGCCTAGCTTGCTGCCTTGGGCAAAGTCGCATTGGTAGGGAGATGCCTTGCGCCTAGTCGGTGCCTGGGACCGCTTTTTAGAACCTTGCCAAAGTCTAGGAGGAGAAGGGGTTTGCACAAGCTTGTAGCGAACTAGCGGCGAGGAGGTTGAGGATGGTGGGCGCGAACTGATAGGAAACAATACAATTGTTACATGAATATGAAAAACAATTACACTAAGAACTAATCTCGGAGAGCTAGCATGGCATAGAAAGAGCGTAGGATCAGTAGGAGCCATTGCCACGTAGTGTCAGAGCTGGCAAAGAAGACGCTGCGGCCCACGCCGGAGGTGGTTGTGCCTTGGCTTTCCTTGGCCGTGCGCTTGCTATTCGTTCGGGACCTCATCAATCGTGTGTAGTTCACTCTCTTCCCGGGTACGCGGGGATCCAGTTGTAATGCTTGACTTACGGGTTGATCTATATTTTTAATACTCTTTTACGCTTTGGTTGTGTCTATTTGATATTATGCTTCTTGCTTGGTTGATAATTAGTTGCAAAATAATTATTGATTGTTTAGCCATAGATGTACATATGGTGTTTATATCTATTGGCCCGATCCTTGGAATTAATTCATGTTTGGATTATTCTCATTAAATCATTTTGGCTTCTCAATTTTCCAATGAAGCATATTTAATTCAAATAAAATTGGTGAAATTTTTTAGATAACTAAACTACACAAAAGGATTTTAAAAGCTAAAAAATTGGGATGTTATAGTGGGCCCCATACTTAAGGTGTTGATTAATGGTTAACTAGGGTTAAATGAAAATTAAGTTGATTAGGATCATCATTGCCCAAGCTTCGCCTTTCCCTTGCCCAATATTTGCCGCTACCCTGTTCCTAACAGTGGCTTACACCGCGACATCCCTAATGGCGGTGGGTAATTCCTCACCTCCCACTCGCCAGCCCGAACATTTGAAAGGGCCGATGCAATATGCAACTCGACGGATAGGGTATCGCCAAACGATTAATCGGAATACAGATGATTAATCGGAATTATGTGGACAATTTGGCGTTCTCACATATTTGATGATAATGCTAGTCTCAGAGATATTTGAACACAATATATTGTCAATACTATCAAAGAAACTTGTATCACCCTCCGATTGTACATGATAACTTCATTACTAACTCAAAAAGACAACAAGATTGATTCGTGAACTATTATACTTTTGCACAAAATTTAAGTACACAAAATGACCCACAACCACGGGAGAATCAGTTACTCTGAATCATTGTCAATAGTATGATTTTTTGATGGTTATATATGAATCAGTTACTCTGAATCAAGTGTTTTGTTCTTGAGTATATTAGGATTCTAACGGGGCAGCTATTGGGCTAGTTATAATGGGCTGAATTCTAACTTGACTAAAGTGGTGAATTTGGTCAATTAAACGGATTATACGGACGATTATATGGAAACGGCTGGCTAATCGGACAATGCGTCCGATTTGGTGTTCACAAACGTTAAATACGCTCCGATTCGTATATACGTGACGTTTTGCTCGACGACTCGGTAAACAAGCGATTAATCGATCGTTTCGACCGTTTTTACTACATCGTCGCTGTTCAACATCCGAGCAGGCCCAACATGTCAGGATTCCGGTTTAGATTCAAAGGGCCGACGAAATATGCAACTCAACGTTAGCTTTCCTAGCACTGTGGGCAAAGGTCGCCTAGCCCGGTGTTTTGTGTAGCTGGAATCACGTTAGGAGTGTAAATTGCAATTTACTGAAAACAATATTTTATTTAATAAAAAACGATTCATACAAAATGTCGAACCTTTTGGGCTTTGGTCCTAAGCTAGTTAGGCTGGGCCAAGCTCGGGTTGGGCTTTGTGAAGTCGGGCCTAGATTGGCTTAGACCAGCCCAATCTAGTTTGGAGGTTTCGTTTGGAATATAAGAATGATCCAAATTCCTGCGAAATTCGTAGTGGCCCGAAGTGGACAAGGCTAATTGCGTGCCGGCCCATGGATTGAGTTTGGCACACCCGACCCAACGCAACCCAACCCATCCGCTGGTTACTCACTCTCCTCCACCTCCTCGTCCCAAACAGGTAGATTTGTCATGGACTGAGCTAGTCCAAAAATAAGTTAGCACTTTGCAAATGGCAGCATGCTTGATTACTTACTCTTGACCAGATAACCATAGTAGCAATCAAGTAGGATTCACCATTCGATATAACAGTACATATAAACAAGGTTCAAAAATTGATGCTTCGCCAAGAATAATCCTAGCTCAAAACAGTTTTCCGCTCTTGTTTGGAGTGAATACAGTAGCGACAGTTAGTTTTCTGAATCGCTAGACAAATTGCCATCCATAAGTTCTTTACTGGAGCCATAACCCATATAACATCAACATGCAAAGGACTATAAAACTGAGATGCAATATCTACGGAAACCTTGATGCTGAACCCATCAAGCAACACCACATCTTCTTGTTTTTAGGTCACTATGAATGATTTCAGCCCATTGATAATGTTGTAAGTTCTATAGCTCAATTAGTGCAGATAAGCATCAAAAGGCATTGCCTTTTAGTTTGACCAATGGGCAGAGGATAACTCTTTAGCTACAATATATTCTTTCCTGTTGCCATCTTTTATATAACCCTGACATGTTGGGTTAGAACCAAAAATCTTGCAAAAGATTCATAAGTAAAGTGATATAGACTTAAGCATAATGCAGTAGGCGTAAAATATGTTCTGCATTTTCAGGACTATATAAAACAGAGCAATCATCAATTTTTGTTGTAATTTGTTCATTAATTGGACATGAATAATAAAGGAAGAGCAAGACCTCCATGCTATCCTAAATAATCATGCAGATTAAGCATTTGAATTCCTTGTAGTAGAGAAATCTTAGTGCGTGAGGGAAATTGAAGCAAAACAAATTTGACTCTTGATGTCATCAACATCAATTAAAGTAGGTGAGAATATGTTTGTGGTGGAAACACCCTTAGCCTAGGAGTGGTTGGTTTTGAATTTTGGCTATGCATTATTTTACGTATTTTTCGCTTGAACTTCACAAAAATTCAAATTTTGATTTGAAAATTTCGCCAAAATTCACCCAAAAATCCGATTTTAGCATTCGCCTTACCGGCCACCCCAAAAAAAAAAAGATTCCGGTAAAAGAATCCTGGCGAAGAATACGCTGACTGGATCTCATGGATTTTATTCAATATTTGTTGGTGTGTACTTCTTCAACCTCCACCTTGGAGGTTTATTCTTGATGTGCTATAAGATTTAGTAGACTTTGAATGGTTTTGCGGTTAGGGAAGAACGATCAAATTTGTCAAAGATATACACATTTGGTAATCACGCATGTGGTAACTAAGATTTGCTTAGTTTACATGTTCAAGATGCTCCACATGGACTAGCAATCAAAATGTCTTATTCGAGGCCATTCGTTGCTTTTTTATATGTTATGTCAACCTTAATCGATTCAAGCCCGCGAACGCCCCAACGAAGAGTTCTTCACACGGCCATCGCCTCGCTATCATGACGCTTGATCTGCACCTCGTCGTGTCGAGCAGTAGCAGCACCACCCTCACCACCTCTCCCCTAGCCTATGCTTTGATCAGATTTTGTTTGAAACTCGATGCCCCAAATTGATTTTGCTGGAAAATGAATCTAATTTGATTGTCAATATGGAATTATAGGTTGTGGTAGGTGAGGTTGTACAGAGTGATGAGGTAGATCAATATGCGGACTCTTGTCGAGCTAGATCAACTCGTCCAAAGAAAACCGTATGCCATATGTGCACTTTTGGGAATCAATCATCACAAGAATACATTCCCGGTAGTGGGGTGAGTTATCCAAGCCTTCAAGATGTAGTGTAATACTAGTTCTTCAGATCTAATATCGCTTTGCATCTCAGATTCTTCTTCACCGCATGTAAAACACGAGATGGCGTGTCTTGCGTGTAAGTACTGTGGATCAGAGTTAGAGTCAAGATCGACCGTGAGCTCCGCTTGCATGTCCATTTCATCACACACCGCCTTCAGTGATTTGTTTCTCATAGCATGCTAACTGAAGCTACGTGATTTGATATTTGTCTAACTTTTCATTCTTGGCTTAGATTGGTGGTCAGAGTGGAACGCCGCCGAGGACCGAGGAGATATTGTTCCACGAAGGAAAGGATTCTCTAGCCATGTTGAAGGGTCTTGTCTTTAATAAGATGTATGAGGAGAGCACTTTAGGCTTTAGCAAATGCCGTCACTAT